>OY755212.1:10861787-12061787 GCA_963576765.1 Draba incana | reverse complement strand
CTTGGTTAATTGAAAAAAATATATGTTGTTTTTGAACTTATGTGTGTGTGTATATTTATAGATTTGTGAGAAAGTTTCTTCTTCGTGCACACAACCCAAAAGTGAGATCTTTCTTAACACCTAGGCATTGAAAAGATCAGGACACCTCATGATTGTTTTTTTCTGGGGAAGGTAAGGTAGGAGACATTTTGTCACGATCCACATGATCTCCAGATAAAATAGTATAATTTTTGTCATATTGAAAAGATCTGGACACCTCATGATCTTATTGGTCATATAACGTCGGTCAATGTATTACAAACTCACGTTATCTATGATCTTTTACATCGTCTAAAGTAAATAACAATTTATGACATCAATTATGCTTTAGCTAGCATGGGACAAAAACAATGTTGACTATTTACCCTTAAGCAAGTACTTGGTTAAAAATGCTAAGAACAGTATATTCTCCAACATAGAATTAACAAACAGTGTTGACTTTATATTTTTATCAAAAACAAAAACTTGATTAAAAATGCTAAGACCACCATTTCACAGATTCTCTTCGTGTTGTGCATCTTGAACTAATCAAAACCAAGATGTAGGCACCAAAAAAGAACATTACACAAAACAAGAAAAACAAAACCAAATAACAAGATTTGAAACTAATCTCGATTACAAGTATGACAAAAACCATACACAAGTATGAACATTTTTTGCAATAAATGATTTCAAGAAAGATCTCACCTCTTTTTCTCGGCGAGTTTGGGTCCTTAAACTGATCAAAACATGTATTGAGAAGAAACCACACAAAGCTTACACCAAACTACGGCAAGCCTCGACTCCGGCAGCATGAGTAGCCAACATAGACTCACTAACACTCTTTATAACAGCATCCAAAACTGCTTTCTTGAACAATCCGTCCTCCATTTTCATTAGAATCTCTTTCACCATCTCAAAATCGGATGCTTTGGCCATGACCAAACTCCCAAGGATCTCCCCAAAGTTGTTTGGCGCCTTTGGGAGATCGATTCCAATGTCATCGAGCATAGACCCGTAAAGCACACAACCATTCCCTACGTCTTTAGGAGTTAGAACATTCTTAGAAACCAAATGCTCCAAGAGTTTCGCCACTGGTTCAACACACGGTGGGTTTTTCTCCAAGCCGAGAAAGATAGCTTCTTTGACAAGCTCGGGATGGTATGATGGGGATTTCAGCTCCTCTACGCATTGCAATGCCTCGTCCAATAGACGGACGTTGAAATATTCCTCCAAAAGCGAGTTGGTTTTTTTACTGAGATCACCAGTGTTCAAGCTTGTAGTCATAGCAGGAGCCGCCTGCTGTGGCTGTGGCTCTGGTCGTGGCTTTTCCACAGCTGGTCTGGTTGGGGAAGGAACAGGTTTAGGCAGTTCAGCACCATTACCTTGCAAAAGGGCACTTGGTCTACCATTCATGACACCTCCACTTCCCTGAGGTAGCAGTCTTGAGTTAACCGACAGGGACTTGTTGATGATAACAGGAGACTGAACACGCAATGCGGGCTGCGGATTCTGCCTGTTACCTCTCGGCATGGAGCGAGATCGTGCCATCTCCCAGCCGTCATCATCCGTTCCAGGCATCCCCGGCATCTTCCTAGCTCCTGGCATGCCAGGCATCATGCCTCCAGTACCAGAACGTCCAAGGAAGTTTCCAGAACCAAGAATTTCAGCTGCACCGGCATCACCACCACCACGGTTATTATTTCTCATATTCGCCATTGCACCAGGGCGCAACCCGAGATGCTTTTCTGCCTCGGAGTGAATCTCAGTGATCTTTTTAGCTTTCATCTGCCATTTTACACAGCAAAAACAAAACATAAGCACATGTAGATAGTTCTGTAAGTAATAACATATAATAACAGGCACTGTTAATCCCTACCTCCTCACGCCTTGGTACCCAATTGGTAGCACGCAGATCAATAACATTACGGACCATAAACTTCATGCGTGGCACTAGCATTGGGTGCATCGCTAGTTCCTTCAAACGAACAAAGTACATATCGTTTATACCTTTTGATCTAGGGCTATCGTCGAGTTGTTTACCAATGGTGATGAAAAATTGACAAAGAGCCTCAACATTTTCCTCTGCTGGGCAAGCTTTATTGTCAGGTCCTAAAAGCTCCTGTGACCAAACACAAAGTTAGCAAGAACTCTACAGAGAATAATTAAATCCACTAAACATTTTAACAGTACAAAAGCAGAGGTCGAGTCATAATACTTTGACAATGTGATGAACTATCTTCTCAGGCACCATCTTCTGCTTCAGAAGTTCACCAATTAAACGGATATTTCCTAATGTTCGATACTTTGCCATTCTTTCCTTGTCCCTGCGTTCCATTTCTTGCTCTGGTTCAGTCATCAATTTGACTTCTTCCTTCAACTTGTCAGTGCCCTCAAATGCTTCTTGGCAATTATTCAAAAGCACTCTTTTGAATGTTATTTCTTTCCCACCATCTTCCTCTGATGGGAACGAAGGGAGCTTTCCATTGATATCACAGCACAAAAGAGCATACATCTGACAAAATGTTTGCTCTAGTACTGCCTTCTCAAAAATCAGCTGTATCACTCCCTGAATTTAAAGATAAGAACAAACCGTGTCATGAAGAGAGAAAAACAAACAAGCAAATGCACAAGCAATTGAGAATACCTTTAGGATATCTGCAGAAGTGATCCCAGAGTCAATTAATTGACCTTTAAGGAGATCGTACTTCTCAGGAGTCATCTTGTTCAGAATACTGCAGAGACGCAAAATTATATGATTCAGTGAGCTATATAAAGAAAATAACACCAAAAACAAAGACAAACACTCATTATAGTCATGAAGAATAATATACCCTTTAACAGTCTTGAGGATTTGGTCTTTTTCGGAAAGAGTTCCTCTTCTAGCTGACCATGGGACATCTGCTTTCACCAGGGCAGGAGGAGGGCCAGACTGTTTCAGTAAGTTATCATGTTAGCAACGAGTAATAACAACCGAAAAGCAAACTAAGGTAGTGTCAAAATAAGGTGCCAAAATGGTAAACACTCACCCATTGGATTGGTCCAGTATGTGCAGCTCTAGGTTCACGTTGGTCTTCCCTTGACCCTTCTTTACTTGGGGAAGAAATTGGTGCACGACTATGCCAATCACGGTTATCAGGCTCTGAGAAACGATTCTGAGGTTGACTTACCGGCTGAAAAGAGCAAACAAGAAGGGGAAATATAAAAAAAAATCTGAAACCAATAACATAATAACTCGTCAAGCATTTTAAGAAACTCATTTCCTTTGACACTCACCGTACTTTCTGAACGGCCCCAGCTCTGCTCTTCGCCAAAAAGATCAGATGCAATTTCCTGATTGAGCTTCAGGATTTCATCAGAGACTTTGATCGCCTGTACAAGAAAGATGGTAAAAGACTAAGTTCAATTTAACAATAACCAATTGACCTCTGGACCTCAAGTATGCGAACAAGAAGGAGACATTAAAATCAGAGCATATCTCTCTGAGCTCTCTAAGAAAATTAATGTAATGAATTACCTCTCTAAGCTGAAGCAGCTGTTCTCGGGTGAACCGCAAAAGCTCACGACCCTCGAATCTTGAGTCTCCTCTCTGCAAAACATAAACAAGTCAATAAACTTCAACCTCAACAATGCAAAGCATGATATGAAACTAATACGCATGAGCTCAAACCCAGTACGATGAATCAATTATATATGTAGGAGTCTTTATGAGCATCAAAAACTAATAGAGTGCCCACCTAAAAGCCTACAAGTATTAATATTTGTCCATATTTACAGCAAGGTCACATTGCTTAAGCGCCCCACCAAGAATTAGGACATTGCATGATATTCAACACAGAAAAAAATCTATACTCAAACCTACAAGAATCAGCAAAAGATTCAATCTTTATCCATAACCCAATTCAACACCACAAACACGAATCAGACCCTCAAATTTGTAGGTCATCTAACTCACAAGAAACAGAACAATCAAAGAAAACAGAGGATTTGGTGTTACCTTAACGGCAAAAGAAGGAGCGTCTCCTCCACCATTGGTAAGATCAGAGGAACCATCAGAAGAAGAAGCTAAGGAAGAGCGTGGGGCAAATAATCTGTTTCCTCCACGACCGCCTCCAGGTCTCAAGCTCAACAACGAGTCACCTTGCTGCATCACTCTAAATCTTTCGCGGTAAGGTTAAGGATTGTATAAAGGTAGGATTTTGAAACTGCAAAAAATCAACCCACGAAAATTAGGGTTTCTGCGATACAGAGATCAATCCACTCGACCCAACAAAGTCTATACTGAGTAAGATACGAAAGAAATTAGAGGTACAAGAAGGGATACAATTAGGTTTTATCGGAAATTTACGTCGAGAAACGAAACCAAAGGGGAAAAATGCGAAATCAGTGTTGATCTAGAGAGGAAAATATGAAGAAGGGATTGCTTACCTGAGAGTTTTGATAGAGAAGAAAGGGAGAGAACGCGGCGCAGAGTGTTGAAAGCTGTTTTATTTTCTTTTTAACCTTTGCTCGAACCATTTAGGGTTGGCCCAGAAAATTAACCCATTTTGGAAATACATTATTATTTTTTTCGTAAATCATGTTAAAAGAAAACTTTTTTTTGGCTGTGAAAACTTTATGACTTATGATCATTATTGTATAGTAATAGTACTGGTAAAAAGAAAAATTGTTTAAAATATTAAATAGAATTTATTATTCTTTGGTTTTGTTTAATATTTATTTATCCTTTTAGAAAAACTAATACTTTACAATATTTCATAATGTGATATTATGGTAAATGTTAGAGGAAATAAATTCACTATCCAATTAAACATGGTTAATAAATAAGAAAATAACTTGTTCTTATCTACTAATACGTCATCTATGTCATGTAAGACATTGAAATGAGTCAAATAATTTGTCATTACCAAGTAAGATATTATTATTACGTCATATTGTTAATATCGTTATGACGATGTTACCAGGTTAGTTAATGTATTTGACATTATTTTATAGACACGGTTATATTAATATAACTTCGTGCAAGCATCGCAATCCGAGGTATAATGGGGTTTGTTATTATCTAGACTTTACAATATGAAAATATATAAGAATCAAGTATCAACAATCTTGGTTACTAAGGAGATAAATTAGCAAATTGACATGTTATTTCTCATTCTACTCCAGAAAAGGTTTTATCAAGTCATATAAATAAAGACATTTGAGAGAGAAAAATATAATCACAAACACTCAGAAAAATTGAGAACTCCATATTCACAACAACCCAAAGAAAACAATATGATATATAGCCTTTGTTTTCGACATCTAACGAATTTTTTATAATGCTTTAGATATCTAGACGTTATAATACTATTCGATGACTACCTAATTTGGCTGATTAATAAAGACATACTTCTCTTTCATTATGTAGATTTGTTTACTTTCAAACCTCGTTAAAATTTGTCCTAACAGTAATATATATTAAAAAGAAAATATTATGGTACATATAAATAATGAGTTATTATTTTGCATATTTTGAATTGAAGTTATTTTAAAAAAAATAGTATTATAAACTTACATATTGTGATCAAAAGAATTTTATATATTTTTGTTTATATCTTAAAAGATTTTGATCTTAATACTATGAAAATTGAATTAATGAATCTATACGTGATTGAAAAATATATTTATGTTTTATACGATTTTAATCCTTCTAAACAATCACTGAATGGGTCCGCTCTTGCACAATTAACAAACAAGTGATGACCTTACAAAACACGACTGTGGTGTGTTTTTCGACGGTCATCCGACGCATAACTCATAATAGAAGACACGAGAATGAAAATGACAGAGAAATACCACCAAGAATCATTGAGAGTAAAGAGAAAGGAAGTCGGAAAACGAAAGTGATGTAAGATTACTTTTAGCCGAATAGAGATAGTCCACATAATATCTAAAGAGGTGAGAGAGAAATTTCGTGGTGAGAGAGGTGAAATAAGCAGAGTGTTTATTAGGTTCCGACCAAGAAAGAGTCGGAACAAGGAAGGGTTCTAGGAAAAGTCCAGTGAGAGTGGTGTTAAATAACCGAAAAGAGTTTCAAAGCACAAGGAAATGGGTTTTAAGCTCTAAAACATGGGCTCAACATGTGAATTCTTAATGAAAAGTTCAGATATTTATAGACAATTACATGCCCGAGTTCGAATTATCGCGCTCTGCAACCTTAAGTCGGTCCGGTTTCATTCTGTTGGGTCTGATCCGTAATCGAGTACTTTGCACCTTTTCGTCCCATTTGAGCGACCATAAAACTCTGCTACGATGCACCTCACCTTTTGTATTTTGCCATGATCGGACGCCGAGGTGGACCCTCTAAATTAGTTAGTTTTTATGTTTTAGTCGCCTCATCAGTATGAACCACATGCTTTTACTTTAACACGCATAAGGTGAAAAATATGTTTTATTTGATTCGCAATTTGAAACGTAAAGATATTTCTTACTTACTTCGAGTTCTTGATACGAGAACATGGGCCACGTGCTCTATCTATATGTCGCATGATTCTACTCTAATCCTTTGAATATCTGCAATGGGCCACACTCCTTCCCGGTGGCGAAGACTTATTAGTTCGACCCGAATTTCACATATGGCTTTAGAACATTATATATTTAGGTCCAAACTTTTTTATAGGTTTTATTCATAGGCTGCATCGAGATGTCATGGACCCAACAAACTACATAGTTATGAATGAGACGCTTAACCTCAATAATTTACATGTTTTTCAATTATGGTTTTATGGAATTTTTTATTTTATTGTAAATGATGTTTTTAAATTTTTGTGTAAAATTAAGAGAATTTGCATTGTATAGTCACATACAATAGCATATTTAGTTCAATGACTACGCAACTGTTAAAAAAAAATTAATACGGAAAAGACCATATAGCTATGGCTTTGTAGCTATGACTATGAGTAGGGATGCGTGCATGGACTGTTTATCTGATTTTACGCAACTTTCTATCTCTCTTTTCTCTCCATATCAATCTCTCATCTACCTTTGCCTCCCTCTCTCCTCTTAACAAGCTTTTTTTTCTTAGTAAACTTCACTCTATAAGCAAATTTTAACATTATAAATTCAAAGTGTTTAGGCTACTTTATCTTATAGTGTTTAGGTTAGAAAAAAAACTATTAGGGTTTAGTTTATGGTTATGGGGAAATTTATATTTTACAATTTGGGTTAATAATTTAACAGTTAGGGTTGTACTTTCTTTTTAGGGTTTGGGTTAACAAATACTCTTTTAAGGTATAGGTTATGATTATGGGGTTATTTATTATTTAAATTTGGGTTAACAATTTAACAATTTGGGTATAGTTTGGTTGGGTTTAGGGTACTTTATCTTTTAGTGTTTGGGTTAACAAAAACACTTTAAGGTATAGTTTATGATCATGTGGGTTACTTAGATTTTACAATTTGAGTTAACTATTTAACGAGGTTAACAATTTAACAATTATGGTTTAGTGTGCTTGTGTTTTTTCGTTATGAGAGCATTAAATGCTCGCCACCTGACACACGAATATGTGGTTCAAATTTGCCACATGCCTATTCTATTTTCCCTAGCTTACTATACCAAATATAATGTGTCAGAATCAAGATTTACACGTTACACATCCATCCCTTATCCGTTTACTTTCGTGGAGGAGTGTTTCGTAATTTCTTTCGCTACTTACAAAGTCAACATGCCATTTTTGGTTTTTATCGTTAGTTTCCTAAATAACTGAATATATTATAGTTAGTTCACCCTAAAATTAATTTATTTTTTAATTGTTTAAATTTTATAAACTATTTTTTATTATTTGAAATATTTTCAAATTGAGGATAAAACACGATATATATTATAATAAAAATAAAAAGTTAAATCATTTTTTTTAATTTGTGTACAAAAACTTTAAACAGTGAAACAAAGAGACTAGTAAGATCTGGATAAGACCTTTACTTTTTATAAGTATCTGAAAATCATAATAGTTCTCGAGTATTATCTGGATAAGACCTTTATTTTTTATTGTATTTTCTATTTTTCTTATTTCTCCGATTCAGTAGAGAAGCACCATGGCTGCGATCACCAGCACCGTCGGACTCAACGCCATTCTCGCCGGAGCCACGAAAACGACGGCGCATCACCCATATTCTGTCATCTCCGATAAATCTAAGCTCTTCGGTCTTCCACTCTATCTCGCCGAATTGTCAATTGCTTCTCTCTCGCCTTATCATCGCCGTAGCTCCGCCATCACTTGCCGTTACGGAGGCGGCGGTGGTGGTGGCGGTGGCGGAGGCTCTCGATTCCCCGGAGATAGGCGAGGTAAGCAAAAAGAATTCGAGGATGATGATGCGCTTGACATATCGGCGATTAGGTAATTTCAATTGATTGAGTTTCTGTAGCTGAAATTTGATTGATTTTGATGCATTTTGTATTTTTGGGTTGAGTAGGTCAGCTACTGTTAGGCTTATTGATGGGCAACAAAACATGGTAAAGGAATTGCTTTAGTGTTTGCTTTTGATTTTCAGCAACTATAAAAATTTCCAGTCTCTTTCTTGTGTAGATTGGTATAGTTTCCAAAGACGAAGCGGTTCGAAGAGCCGAAGAAGCTGAGCTTGATCTGGTTTGTGTTTTCTTTTGAAATTTCAATGCTTATAGATTATTACCCTTTTGTTCTTGAAATGCATAATTTTTGGTTATGAATTTGGTTTCAGGTGATACTTTCGCCGGATGCCGATCCTCCGGTTGTTCGAATGATGGATTACAGTAAATACAGATATGAACAGCAAAAGAGGAAAAAGGAACAACAGAAGAAAAGTATTCACCTTTCTTCTCTGGATAATAATAAGCTTTGTATTTACATGAATGGATTGTAACTGAAGCTTTGTTTCTATGTCAGCTACTCGCATGGACTTGAAGGAGCTTAAAATGGGGTAAAAATGAGCCATGTCACTCTCTTGCTCTTGTCTGTGCCTTTGGAATCACTTGTTTGTAACTGCTTCGTCTCAAAAAGGTTTCTGGTTTTTGTTTCTTCGATAGTTATAACATCGATCAGCATGATTATTCTGTACGCATGAGAGCAGCCCGGAAGTTCTTGCAAGACGGTGACAAGGTTGTTCCTATTTACGTTTTTTGAGTTAGTGCTGGAACATATATAGGTGACTTCTGACCATTCTGATTATATTTTTGCTGCTGCGTGACTTGTGATATAATTAGGTTAAAGTGATTGTTAACATGAAAGGGCGAGAAAACGAGTTCAGAAATATTGCTATTGAGCTCCTTAGACGTTTTCAGACTGAAATAGGGGAGGTGCGTATTGTTCTCTCGACTTTTCTATAGACGTAAGCTATTGGATGTGCATGCGAATTGCGCCTGAATGGAATGTGTCTGTTGAGTCTTTATAACTTGGCAACATTTGTAGCTTGCGACTGAGGAGAGCAAAAACTTCCGGGACAGAAATTTGTTCACTGTCCTCGTGCCAAACAAGGAAGTTCTTCGGAAAGCGCAAGAACCACCCCCAAAAAAGAAGAAAAAACCAGCAGATGAAGAGGTTTCAGCGGCAAGTATAACTACTGCAACTCAAGATATATGATGCGCAATTGTCTGAAATCATATTGATCATCGGGTAAAGATCGGGAGCGCCGAGCACAATTGTCTGAAGATATGTAATCTGGTAATGACAAAAAGTTTGATAAAATTCTGTATAGTTCCTTTTGTATTATGCTTCTTGCATTCCCATGTATCTGTAACCATAGAAATAGATTATTTGAGAGAAGATCTTCCTCAACATATTTTTAAGTGCTCAACTTTTAAGCTTAGTCAGATAGACGTAAGAAGAAATCAACACTTATTGAGTCAGCAAAGAATTATCAATTTTGAGTGATATAATGTTACAAGATGAGTACAGAATGACTTGTGTTGAGGCCAAAACTAGTCACTACCAATAATCTCCGCAAGAACAGACACCGTCTTTAAAGTGATGGAAGCGGTTGGCGTCTCTAACAACAATTACTCTCTCTGTGATCTTTGAGATAAGTTTAGTTACGGTGTGACAGTCTAAACAGACCCGGAGATTCTTTATAATCCGGATTTCAGTTCCTGGTTCAGTGGCTATGAGTCCAAAGGCAATGGCTAGCCTCTCGCTATGAAACTTTACCATCAGCTCTCTTTCTTCTTCCTCCACGTCGTGCAAGGCCAACTCAGTCTCGGGTTGATACCCAGCTTCCCTCATTTTCCCTTCGAGCTTCTCCAGCTTCTCATAGATTGCTTTTGCCTGTGGATGTGACTGATCACCTGAGGTAAAGACATTAGGGGTCTCACCTATTTCTATTAAGGTATACCCAGGAGCCTTGGCTAGTTTCCGGTTTTTTGCGGTTTGTCTGACGGTAGCGGCCTGTGGATAATTTCTATCAGCTGAGTGAATATTCGAAAGCAAAACATGGTATCCTACATTGTCTGAATCTAGCTCAAATAGCTTCTCAGAGACAGTACCGGCGAGGTTTGTGTCTTTGTGAATCCTACAAGCTCCAAGCAGTGTTTGCCACACGGAAGGATCTGGCTGACCTGGCATTGCCTCTATAAACTGCAATGCTCTCTGCAAATGTCCTGCTCGACCAAGAATATCGACCATGCAGGCGTAATGCTTGACCGATGGTTCAAAACCATACCGGTGGATCATGGAATTGAATATCTTATCACCTTCTTTGACCAGACCAGCATGACTACAAGCGTAAAGAACGCAGAGGAAAGTCACTGGCGTTGGTGCAATGCTTGAATTCGACATCTCAGAGAAGATATCCAGAGCTTCATGTCCATGTCCATGGAGGCCATAACTGGAAATCATCGTGTTCCATGTAACTTCATTCTTCTTCGGCATCACGTCAAACAACCGACGTGCTTTTGCAATGCTTCAGCACTTAGCATACATACCAATCAAAGCAGTAGACACATATATGCTAGACTCAAAATCTGTACTCCTTAATAAACCATGTACCCATTTCCCCAAACTCAACGTTCCTAACTGCGCACAAGCCGATAAAATACAAGTTATTGTGATCGGGTTTGGACTAAACTCAGACTTCTGCATTTCTCTAAATAGAGATATCGCGTCATCTGTAAACCCATTTTGGGTGTAACCTGAAATCATCGCATTCCAAGATGCCAAACTTTTGTCCGGAGATTCATCAAAAATCTTCCGAGCTGATTCTATCTCATTCAATTTACTCTAAACCGTGGTTAACGCAGTCGAGACAGATGCATAACACAGGAAATTCGATTTCAAGCTATAACCATGAATGCCATATATAAGCATAAGATGACCAGAGACAGGAATCAGACTCACCACCGTGGTTGAGTTCAACCTTCCTCCTGATAACAACAGGTCTTTAAACAAGCTTAACGAAAGCTCATTCTCGCCATTTGACGTGTACCCGTGAATCATCGCATTGTAAGCTGCTACATCTGGTACACAGAACTCTCGAAACAGAGTACCCAACACTTCAATCTTTCCACACTTTGAGTATAACGAGACGAAACCAGTAAGAACAAAAATGTCTGAGTAGCATCCTGTTTTCGTCGCAAGACTATGGATTTGCAACCCGAGTCTTAGCTCCTGCAACTCTGCAACAGCAGGAAGAATATGAAACACAGTTGTTGATTCCAAACGCGTACAGCTTTCGTTGATCAAATCCCTGAAAATTTGAATTGATTCCTTATACATTTCATTCTCTCGGTAACCAGATAACATAGTATTCCATAAAACCACGTCTCTCTCAGGCATTCTGTCGAACACCTTCCGTGCATCATCAACTCTCGAAAACTTAAAGTACATCTTAATGATATTCGATCCAACACGTAATTCCGACTCAAACCCATCAACCACCGCTTGATCATGAACCACACGGCCAGGTCTCTCGTCACGAAAACCCGAAGCAGCGGAGATAGCGTAATTGTAAGTGGAGCTATTGGGTTTAAGATGAGTGGATTTCCTTAAATGGGCAAACACAGAAAGCGAAGATTGAGGTGATTCGTTCTTTGAGAAACCACCCATGAGAACGTTGAAGAGGAAAACGTCAGGTCTTTGAACGGAGAGGACGAGGTCTCGTGCGTAGTAAATGGCACCGAGGTCGGAGAGCCGTTGGGTAAGCTTGGTGAGTAATGAAATGTCGTATCGGAAGCCATGGAGAATGATGTGAGCATGGGTTTGTATAAGGTGGGAGAGAGAAGTTGATCTTTTGAAGAGATCGAAGAAGTAACTCTTCACTCCGGCGGTTGTGTCGGCGGTGGCGGCCGATACTGTCCGTATTATCATTTGGCTTTTTTGCCTTATGAGTCAAAACTCAAAACGAAACGATTATCATCATTTAGACATTTTTTCACATTTCAAAATTAACATATAACACTTTTCATCACAGATTTTTGAGAAATCAAATGTCGAATATGGCCATTTGTTAGAGAAATTTTTCTTTTCATTAAATAAAAAGCCAAAAACAATCCTATAATTAATTTGTGTTATGATTCCTAAACTAAATGAGACTAAAAAAATAAACCTCCCCAAAAATCCCCAGAGTTTCCTTTTTTTTTTTTTTTTTTTTATCCTAAGAGCTTCGAACTTGCGATCTTTCACTTCTTTTTTTTTCCTATGCTAAACATTTATATTGAAAGAAAAAAAAAACTTCAACAAGCAAAGATCAAAAAAAGGATCTCAACAAGAGAAATGTGGGGGCATCAAAGAGCAATTTACAGGTTGATCAGTGTTGGGGCTTGTGGAACTGTTAGCGTGTTATTTATGGCCATGGAAACTTGCTTAATGGCAGCAATGGAGGACTCTCCTCTGTTTCTTCTTCTTCTCCTCCTTCTCTCCTGGTTTGTATCAGATGAGTCCTGAGGCTACACTCTTTTATCTGTTTCGCGCAAACAAAACTCGGTTTCAATTCATTTTACGAAAAAATCATCTTTCATTCAATTACTGGACTGTCCTTGTTACCTGCATGACCGCGGTTGACGCCAGAAGATCTTCACATTTTCCTTGCATAGAACTCTCTTTTGTAACTACCACAGCGAGTTCCGAGACCATTTTATTCATCTCCTCCACCTGCAAATACAATCATAAAGAGCAGAGCAACCACGCTTAAAAATTACGTTAAGAGGATAAAATTAGGAAAATTGATTAATTAAAAAAGGTCTAACCTTTGAGAGTAAAGACCAAATGGACGATCCCATCGCCTGCATTACATCGAGGGCCGAGGACATAGCTGCTTTCAAAGACTCAACATCCGCCTGTCCGAAGAAAGTTTTAAATAAAAACTACATTCTTTCTAAATTTACTTTCCATGAATATTAGCAAAACATTACCTTTGTTCCTCCAGTCGCTGGAAGGCGAAGAGTATTTGCTTCTAAATCTGCTATGGCTCCAACTAAAGAACTAACATGGTCTCTTTCAAGTGTGGCCCAATCTTCAAGGCTCACCATCTGTACACATAATTATGCATCAGAATGGCATAATGATGAAATGCAAAGTCAGCGTTCAACAGAAAGAGAACCTACCTGATCGTTTAATAGTGAGTTGAGTTTAATCTCTAGCTTTAACTGTTGGACGCCAACCCTTTGGCTGGTCACATCATCCTGTAGGTCTGATATCGCATGCCACACATTAAATAGAGTCTCCTGAAATATCAAAACTTGAATTTTCAAACTCCTTTCATCAATCAGTTGAGTCAACGATCATTTATAGAGGACCAAAGTATTATATACCTCGGAAGTTAATCGTTGAATATACATTACAGATTCAGCTCGGGCAATTGCAAACCGCCACTGTAAATATCTATTATGGAGCAGACGCAATTGATGAACATCTTCGACGTAGCTTGCCTTTTTGCCTTTCTTGACATCAGTAATGAAGCTGAGAACTGAAGTTGTGGTACTGGATTGTGTAGATGTACTGGTTTCTCTTATCCGTGAAGGACTTACCCCTCTCAAAGGTGGAGTTGATGGTCTCGCAAAAGAGGAGGTATTTGTGACACGCGAAGGACTTAATCCTCTTGCAGGACTTAACCCTCTTGAAGAAGTTAAACTTCTTGTAGGACTCAATCCTCTTGAAGGGCTTAGTCCTCTTGATGGACTTACTCCTCTCGAAGTACTCATGCCTCGGGAAATAGACGATGAAGACGAAAACGATGGTCTATTTGGTGAAGCAGGACGGGAACCAGGACCAGACAATGGATGCAACCTAGCTACAGTTGTTGCTAAGGTTGCTCTATCTAACGAATTTGCAGATAAAAGTCTTTGAGCTCCAGAAGTTCTTGCTATGTTATTATCTTCCGACTTTGTCGGAGACACTAATCCACCATTACTAGATGTGATACTAGAAGCTTTATGCAAATGTTTCGAACTGCTGGGCAAAGGTAGTGACATTCTTCTAAGAGACGGTCCCGTTACAGGTCCTGAGGTTGATAGACCCCGTGAAGCCTTATCGCCAAGATCCAAGCTTCTGTTCAAAGAATTCGAAGTAATCCTTCCACCAATTCTACTAGGCCACCGATGCTGTTCTATTAACCGACTATGAGGACCATCTACAGGTTTCGAATTCTCTGAAAGATCAGACGCATTATTCTTCCCTTTCAACGGACTTCTTTTTCTCTCCGGTGTAGGTTTCCTTGATATAGATGTCGTCGTTTCAGCCTTCTGCTTTTGAGCTATATTCGAAGAAGGTCTCAACGTACGATCAACAGGTTTCTCCTTCTTACTAACAGGAACTGAGACTGAATCTGACTGAAACGAAACGCTGAGACTTCTCATAGTGGAAGGCCATAAGCTTTCAGGCAAACGACCAGTACTTAGCCTCCTAGACGAAGCTGGTAAGTCTAAAGACGTGTCACGTATCGGTGTGGAGGGACTAATCGGAGATGGCGGAGTAGAAGGACGCTTCCTCTCTGCTGAAACCGCTCTTTTCGCAGCCACGGATTGAGAGGTGGAAGAAAGTGTTGGCCTTGTGACGCTTGGGGAAGGACATCGTTCGGTTCTGGTTGGCGTCGGTGATCTGTATCTTGAACTAACCTCTGTTGTTCGAGGACGACGAGTGAGAGGGACTGCATTGTTCTTTTCTAATGGAACAAGACGTCGTCTAGTAGTATCTGTTGCTACATCCATTCAAGCTAACCAAACAAACTTGCATTGACCCAAACAATAATAACAGCTCCAGTTTCTGTAAAGTAAGTCCCTTTACTCTGCAAGAAACCCAAAACACAGGAGAAAAAGGTAAGATACTACCTCACAGATAGACAAAAGGAAAAAAAGAGACCAAAGGATATTGAACAGTGCTGATAAAGAAAAGTAAAACAGAAAGAAAAAAAAGAGAGAAAAGTGGGTTGAGTTCTAACAAGATAGTTGCAGTTTCACAACATCAAAAGATATATTTTTTTTTTTAATCCAAGTTTTTGCAGAGGAAGAATCTTTTTCCAGTGTCCTTATCACGAAAGTGCCATGGTCGGATGTGCTGGAAAACTAAATGGACCATTTTTCTTCTTCTTCCTCTTTCCATCAAAATCAAAAACCATAAACAAAGATCTTCCTTTACCACCTCACCACAAGTAATGTTACTAAATTAGCACCTCAAGATTGTAATGTGACAATGTCGTATAAGGAAACTATAGACATTTAACAGATTTGGTGTTTCTGCAAAAATGGGACCACGTGTATAGAAGAACCAAGAGTCGGTGCCCACGAAAATCACTGGGTGATTGAGAAATGTACAGATAGAGAGTAACAGTGATCAATCATAGTGTTAAAGCTTTGACCATGTGAGAAAAACACACTCAAAATTTTCTCGAGAAAGTGAAGGATGAGAGGAGAAAAATCAATAGAAACAACAAAAAATCGGATTAAACATAAACAAAAACAAAAACACTTTTTTCTGTTTCAAGCAAATGGGATGGATCCAAAAGGTGGATTTGTCGGTTACTGACCGACTTGTGTCTCTCGTGACACAGACTCTCGTTAAATCGATCAATTTTAGTAATTTTTCTATGCAAATCATCTAATTACCAGAAACCCAGAATTTGTAATGAATGATCAAACCAAAACAGCCGTTATTTCGCTGTTTTTAACTGATGAATCTCAGATCGTGGTAATAAAATACAATACCCAGATACATTAGGGTTCTTCCGATTTCGCTAAAATTCAAAATTGGGATTGATAACACCAAATGTGAAGGTTAATATTAGAGATCCGAGGTATCTGAATGTTGATAAATACGGAATTTTACCAGGAACGATGAAAAAAACCCTTGGATTTCCACTAAGTGTAATCTTCGCGAAATCTTCAATGCCCTTTGAGATCGAAATGAGGAATACGAAAGCGATCGGAGTTATTAAATTAAACAAACTGGAAATCGTAAAATAATCTTTCGTCGGCGATGAAGAATCGTGAAAAAAAATAACGCCGGAGATAGAATTGATGGGGCGATTTAAGGAAAGGTACGAGATCAAAGAGAGAGAAAATGAGAGAGAGAGAGAGAGGGCGTTATTTTCGCGCCACCTAATTTGATATTAAAGAGTCTTTCTCTTCTCACAAATTAGGAAAAACAAATGTTTCAAGCTTTGGCTCGTAGGGGTCACTAACAAGAAATCAAAGAGACCCAAAATATTATCATTATAAATTGTTTATTTTGCCTTGAAACCAATTTTTGGATTAGTTTAGTGTTGAGTAGAAGTTATTGGTTTATTGATTGATCAAAATTTTATTAATATTTATGTTGTTTAAATTTCGAATTACAAAACATGCAAATTTTGCATATTACGTGAAACAAGTTTATAGTAGATATTCAACATAGTATAAATAGAACAATATTTTGTGATTATGTGTGTTAAACATAAAACTATTCATCGTGAGCGTCAAGTATAGATATTTATCTGTTGTGGATCTTTAAGGTATGTAGAATTGTAGAAATATTCTCTGTCTTTTGGACAGAGGTTTTGAGAAACGGGGTCATGCGCTCCCATCTAATATTTTCCTTCAAAGTAATTAAAGTTAATTTGCCTCCAAGTCCAAATAATTTGTTGATCTCATTAAACCAAAACTAAAATGGTAGTTTGACATTTTCAACTTAATTTGATCGGACCACCCACATAAGTATCTTTGTTAGTTAATAATTTCATCTTAAAATTGGCAACCACATCTAAATACAAAAAAAGGAGATTATATGGTACAACACGGAGTTACATTTAGCTGATAGTCAACAGCTGATAGGTTGTCCTCGCCTCATTTGTAACTTTTTGTTATTGTTGAATGTTGATCTTCTTAAGTACCGTTCGAAACTGTTTACAGAATGTAATCATAAGGTTATCAAATATAAAATTGTAATGGATCGAGACCAATGTGACAGGTTTATCGAACTGATGATTGTTGCTGAGTTTTTAACACTTTGTATTCAAATTGGGCCGAAAGTTTCATTTACATTCGATTACTTTTCACACCTAACCTTAACTATAATCATAACTCATAAGAGTTATGAGAAAAGGTCTTAGTCAATAATTCCTTAACTACAATCATAACTTATAAGAAAAAGCTCTTAGCCAAGTAATAAAAGATTTGAAAAAAAAAATGTTTTGGAGAAATGGAACTATGATGGTTACCCATGATAAGTGTTTGGTCATTCTATTCTATTTTTTTTTTTTTTTTTTTTGTCTTTTCTTATACTTATGAAAAGAATATTTACCAAACACTTACGATGGCTAATCCTCAACCAAGTTTTTTAATTTTTGTTTGTAGTATCATTGTATTAAGCTCTCTCTCTCTCGCTCTCTCTCTCTTGATTTACTTATTTATATAGTTGACTATATATATTATAAATATGCCATATGAATTTATGTAAAATATTATGAAATCACATGGAGTTTATGTTATACGTTTCACATGATATATTAGGATTCTATTGTCCTGCATGATTTATTCTCTATAATGGGCGTGTAGTTTGTCTTCAAAATCGTCTTTTACGGTTTTTCAAAATTTTCACCCATAAACTAGTATTTATAAAATGTAAAAAAAAATAAAAATGAAACAATAACTCAATATCTTTATTTTCTGATCAATCGATTTCACTATTTTGGATTTTTTGGTCAAGTCTAGTTACCGATGAGGACTCTAAACTCCGTACTGAGTTAGTATGATGAGGTTCACTACATTAAACCCAATAAAACAATCCATCATAAAATTGGAGAAAGCAATAAAATAATTTTTTTTTAAAGGAAAAGTTTGCTTCCACATGAGTTGATTCGGACATATCATATGATCTTAAGCTTTCTATAGTAGACCTTTGTCTCTCTTTCATTTGTGTGTCCCTTACCTTGTGGAGTCTTGCTGCAACTTTACTTCCACTTGGAGTTCCAATCATTTAAATATTAATATTAAAAAATCATCTTTCCTTCTCCAATTTAATTTCTATATTGCTAGAGATCTTTTGTTTTATTTTCTTAAATCTTGCTACACATGTACGTACTGCCAAATGTTCAGAATCATTGAACCTAGCACACATACATATACATGATGGCATATCTACTTGTCTAGTCGTCCGTGGTCCGTGCCTTCGTGGCTTTAATTTCTTCAGAAATCTTAAAATTACATTTTATAGAAAGTAGTAGAAGAAGTACGTTATTGAATCTTAAGTTCTTAACTAACGGTTTTAATTATTTTGTTTACTGAAATATTGTTATGTTTCATAACTATAAGCATATGTACAAGTGACCTGTGCAAATTATACAGAAACTTGATACATGGTATATGTTTATTCAATACTGGCTATCTAATTATCTAAATCTGCCAAAACAAACCTAATTAAGTGCATATGTAGAGTACTTGAGATAGAAAATAAAGTCAATTAATTTCGTGATAAGAGTACTAGATACCAATGATTTGATAAAAAGATAATATATTAATTACTGTTATAGAGCTACTATTATAATCCTCATATATTAAGTATGTGCAGAAATGTAAATCTTTGTGTTCTTGGTGTGATTAAGGACAATAAACAAGTGCCAAATGATGGATATTCACGTGCTTAGCACAATTATATTGACCACACTAAAAACTAGAGTCATTATTGTAAATGTCATGTTTTCGCAATGTTTCTTCACCTGTCTAAAGCTTGTCGCTTGTTCTTTCAACCAAAAAATAATATAATGTATTTATATTTTTCTATTTTCTCTTCTCATCATATGAAAAAAATGTAGAACAATAGTCTGAAAAATAAGTTGTAATCCTAAAATTGCAACCAGAAACTGAAATTTGACCCATAAGCCATTCATAGTTATACACTTCCACTAATCAATACTGATGAAAAGGTATCAAAAGAATACAAAATAGACACTGGAAATTACACTAGTTTACCTGCTTAACTACTAATGTTTGGGCTACTAAGTTACACAAAACTAAGGCAAAACTGTCTTCCGGCTGATGAATGTATTAGTTCTAAAGCTTTGGTGCAGCAAAAACCGGATTCGGAGGACGAAGCAGTCTCCATTGATGTTCTTCTACCTCAACAAGTGCAAAAAAATAGAGAGGCCTTCTTCTTCATCATCATTCATCAGTACTTCACAAGTCCAGCACCTTGAGACTTTCCAATAACTGACTCTACTGTTCCATCAAAGAGATCAAAGCTTTTCGCAACAGCAAAACCCGAAAACATACCATCCACTGCAGCACTTACAATCCCACCAGCATAACCAGCTCCTTCACCAACTGGGTACAGACCTTTCAAGCTCGTGCTCTCGTATGTCTCATTGCTTCGAGGTATCCGTACAGGTGAGCTTGTTCTTGTCTGGTTAAACAAAATTGAATCAATGTTATCTTTTGTCTAAAGATTAGGCTGATTCAGGACAAGGAAGATATATAATGTTATACCTCTACGCCGTGGAGGAGTGCTT
Source organism: Draba incana (assembly GCA_963576765.1). NCBI lineage: Eukaryota > Viridiplantae > Streptophyta > Magnoliopsida > Brassicales > Brassicaceae > Draba > Draba incana. Next base: position 12,041,849 of record OY755212.1, on the reverse strand, counting down.
CCTCTGTGATAAATCCCGGTAACTGAAAGTTCAATAGTTTAGTAACGAGTTTTTGTTTATTGCAATAAGAGAAAACATCTAACGAACCTCTTTTTCAAACACAGAGATAGACTGTCGCAGAGAATCCGTGATACGAGCAGGAAACAATTCATGCAGATTTGCCGACTTCACTCCTAATCTATAGCTTGATGGAGGTAAAGGTGCTTCTGTTTAACATCATCAGAAAAAAACCGGTAAACGAATTTAGAACAATAAAATGAGAATTGAGTACTAAGGAAAATGTTATGTACCAGATAACTTGTTTTGAAGAAAATCAGTAACCCTTTGTACAGGAACTGTAAAATTGCCACCACCCATTACGGCCGCTCTTCTTTCAAACTCTCTCTGGAGAAAAACAAATATCGAATATGACTCAAGATTCGAGTAAGTAATAGTAATCCACTTTCAGATTGATACCTGAAACTCAATTCCAGCTAATGGTCCACTAAGATTGAGAAGATCAAAGTCTTTTGCTGAGACAGTGACGACGAGTGCAGCATTAGCCCACTTGGATGAACGACGAGAAAATGACATGCCGTTGATGCACAGTTCGGTTGGGTTTGTGCTTGTGAGAACAACCTGAAATTACATGGAAACAGTCTCATTAATGACAAATCGAAGAAATACCGCAAGACACTCTATAAGGAAACTGTACCTGACCACCAGGACACATGCAAAAGGAGTAGCAACTACGTTTTGATGAAGACTGCGAGATATTTTCGGTCTCTTCATTTACATATTGAACAACCTTATAATCCGCCACTGGTACTTTACCTCGTCCTTTACGAACTTCACTAGCTAGATCCGAGTACTACATACATACCAGTAGAAATGAAAGAGCATCACAATCTCAGACAATTCATGGGATTTGATTGATTTAATGAAGATATCTGGTTTTAATTCCGCCAAACCAACCTGTATACTGTTAATTAGCTCTTGAGGATGCTCAACGCGCAAACCAACCTGGTCCAAACAAACATATAGAAACCAAATTATAAAACCAAGCAAAAGAAGAAACTCACAGCATATATATTTAGAAGAAACTTACAGCAAAATCTTTTGGTGTCAGTTCCACATTACGAGAAAGAAGCATCTCATACGTGTCACGTGCTGAGTGACCAACTGCAAGAACAACTGCGTCAAATTTTATATCCTGGGAGGTACTCTGCAACTGGTCTGTTGAATCCGAAACTCTGACTCCAACAACACGAGAATCCTCTACCAGAAGATCGTCTACCCGAGTCCCAAATTTGATACTCACCTATTAAAGAATATAGCTAATGAGGAGCTCACAGGAGAAATCAAAAGCATCTAAAAGTAAAAGAGACTTGAATCAATCTCACGTTTTAAACTTACTCCTGCACTTTGAAGATAATGTCTAAAATTACGTAGTAACGGAACTAGCTTATCCGTTCCTAAATGAGGCTTTCCATTCACCAATATATTATCAGGAGCCCCAAAGCGAACCAATGTTTTCAAAACCTGTAACAATCAAAGCGATGGTCACATTTTCTCATTTCTACCAAACATAGAGTGCACTTATCTAACAATTTTGAATCTCAAAATCCTAACCGCTAAAACAGTTGCACTGTTCTTTCCTATTCGAGTAACAAGCTTTCCATCACTCCAGGTACCTGCACCACCCTGCAATTCATAAGTGCTAAATATGACTTTGACAATAACAAACTGAAGCACTTAGTAATAAGTTAGCACTTAAACCTCGCCAAAGCAGAAATTACTCTCCATGTCCAAAATCTTACGAACTACCAAAGCTCCTATATCACGTCCCCTTTCTTCTACTGCTTGCCCTCTTTCAATCAATGTGACATCAGCACCAAACTCAGCAAGAACTAGAGCTGCAAACAAACCAGACGGACCACCACCAACAACTGTGATTTTCGGTTTGCTTCTTCCTCCACCGTGCTGGTGTGGATCTCCATTGCCATTAATAACCCGAGGTTCGGATTCTCCAGATAATGTATCATTCTTGATTCTTTTACAATCATCTACTACACTGATTAAGTCACCGGAAACGATCTTCTCGGGAGATACATGTTCAATAAGTCCAATCTTAGGCTCTAACCGGAAAATGAAATCATGAGCACGAGGCTCTAACTCAAGAAGTGTCTTCACATCCAAATCCACAGTATACACAAACTTAGCTTCTTTCAAAATCTGAAACCCAAAAAAATGAAAACAATTCACTCACTTGAAACTATAACAACAACAAATAAAACGTTGAATCAAATTGAAACTTACCTTCCTAGCATCAAAAGATTTCCTAACCACTGAAAATGCTTCTTCTGGCAACATTGAAGCAACCTGACAACACCCACCAGTCAAATTCTCAAATTTCAATCCAGAAATCATTCAATTTCCCTAAAGTTTCGATTTTTTCACCGACCCATTTCACAATAAGCGAACCCATAACGGAAAACTCACCGGAAACTCAATAACTTTGGCGATGGCTTGAAGCAAACCATCTGAAATACCGAGAAAATCTTTACCAGGGTCATCTCCGACAGGAACACCGAGCTTAGAGAGACGCCAAACTCCTTCGAGCTTGTTCTTAACTTTTGCCACAGCTTCCTTCTGCTCTGTCCTCAGTTTCTTCCTCTCTGAAGGGTATCTCCGCTTCCCGGTTCGCTTCGCAGCACAGAGAATCCGGTGTGTTTGGAGGCGAGGATAAGAGAGAACCGCTCTAGAATAAGGAATTCGCAGGTCATGGTTCGATGAGAGAAATGAACAAGTGAGGAAATTCGTTTGCAAGAGAGACATTAGTAATATGCTCAAACTAAAAAGCTCGTCTCTGTCCCAAAAGAGTTTTATCCTATCATTTGAGATGTCCAATCCGGTTCGGTTGGTTCCATTTTTGGTTTCGGTTTGGGATTTCTAAATTAGTTATGGATTTTGTCTAAACTGAAGTACACAATAATAATTACTGATTTTACTGACTTGACTGAAAATTGGTTAACTGATTCTTGAAGTTCGAAAGTTCGAATTTCAACAAGCTTAAAAATTTTAGGCTATAATCATCACACTTGCTATAAGTTCAAACATGTTTTAACTATTTCCATATTTCTATAGACTATAGTTAATGTTGATATTTCTTAGCATTTCAATATATTGGTATGTAACTAGTCCATGACCGATTTGATCCAATGTGTTTCTGATTCATTTTTCTATTAGTCTCCATATCTCTTACGATCGAGAGTAGTTACTTTCTTTCTCCGCGAAAAAAATGCTACGACCTTAATTTAGTTGAAAAACCTATAGAGCTAGTTATTAGAGTTTTTTTCTTTCTGTTTTTTTAGGTTGTATCTAAAATTGTTTTTTAGGCTATAAGCCTATAATCATCACACTTGCTATAAGTTCGAGCATGTTTTAGCCGTATCCTATATTTCTAAAGACTATAGTTAATGTTGTTACTCTTTCTTAGCATTTCAATATAGGTTTGTAACTAGTTTATGACCGATTCGATCCAATGTGCTTCCGATTCATTTTTCTAGTAGTTTTCCATGTCTCTTACGATCGAGTAGTTGCTTTCTTTCACCGCGAAAAAAGAATACCTTCCTTGAGATAAATTCGCCTGAAACTCTTATCAATTCTCAAGAAACTACTATTATAATTATTTGTTAACACTAAACATGCCTTACTGAATAAATGGCAAATTCCAATTGCTCCCACATTTTGCCCGAACACGCACACCACCATCCACAAAGTTGGTGTTACACCATTAATAAAAAACTGCAACACCCTTCTAAAAGTTTCTTTAAAAGATTGAAGCCTACAACTGTTGTTGTACCATCATACAGTTGCATTAACCAATAAAATGATGCATTCCAAAAAATGGGAATCCAACAACCTGGTAAATCGTAGTGTACGCCACGTATCTCCAAGTATTACCCTTAAAATCGAAAACTTCGCACATACTACACACATTAGAATTAGATGAACATACTACTAATTTGTAAAATGGTCAGTTTTTCATAACCAAAGATATGTGTTAACACATGGAGACTTATCTCCAAAGAAATAGAGATAGAAAAAACCTTTTTTGTTACATTATCATATAATTATGTGTCTCTGCTCAGCCCAAGAGATTTACTAGGAGAAAAGAGAAGCTTGATAAGCAAGGAGAAATCAAATCAAACTATTTATCTTCCATTAAGGTCGATATTTGAGTGAGAGTGGCAAATAAAATTGGCTCTATGCTTTGGCCAAACACGCATATCACCATCCACAATTTCGGCAGTATATTTGCAATTATTAGGAAACCAATAATTCGTCAAACACGTCTCCTTAAAAACATGAATATCGAAGGATACTAATTTCGTTTTGCCATCATCATATCGTTGCCTTAACCAAAAAAGTGTCCCATTCTAGAATTATGGGTTTTCAACAATCATATAACTTGGCTTATACGTCACGAATCTCCAAGTATCAGCCCTAAAATCGAAAACTTTACATATTACACATCAAAATTAGATGAACAAAATACTAATTTGTAACCGTGTGTGTTTGGTTCTTGTTTTTTTTAATTGTCGATAAATAGTTGAAGACTAGCCAGAGAAATGATTTGTTGGAACCAATGAATGGCTGGTTTAGCCACGTCGATGGAAGCTTGCTAATCATGGAATCGGTTCAAAAAGTGTCTCTCCCCGAAATAGCGAGACTCGATTGTCCATCTCCACAATTTCGAGAGGGATTTGAATCGAAAGATGAATTTTGAGGGAAGTCTCAAGAGTATCTCTTCTATGAGCTCATGGGGTAGTTGTAGATTATTGGAAGGTCTATTAGTATTAAAACTACCAAATTGTATTAGGATAATGATGTTGTATTATTCCTAGTTTATCTATAGTTAGATTTGTCATAATCTCTTAATACTTAGGGCTTTACATTCTTGTATAAATACTTTGCTATGTACATTAATACAATCAAGCTTCTATAAACTATTTTATGGTATCATAGCATAAAAGATCCATACACAAATTTTTCTACTTCTTCTTCTTCTTTATTACCTTCCCTTACGATCAAGCAACAAGTTGCTACTACTCTACGATCTCTACTACTAAATTCTACTTCTAAGTAGTTCTTCTTCTTTTCTAGTTTTGTTGCTTTGTTATTTTAATTCTCTTTTTCTAGTACTTTCTAGTTTCTACCAAATTCTACTACTACTACTACTACTACTACTACTACTACTACTACTTTCTATAAATTATACAATCTCTTCGTCTTTGTTTAACAACAATTTTTTCTTTGATTCCTAAAATTTCAGTTTTTATGTTTTCAAGCAAAGTGTTGCTTCGATTTCCCTACTTCTATTATACAATCTAATACTACTACCACTACTATTTTTTCTTTGTTTTTTTTTCCTTTGAAAATCAAACATGTTTTGCGGTTCTTTCTAACCTAATTTTCTACTAAATTTTCTTTGCAGTCGTCGTTGTATCCTGAGAACAACCACCGCTGCCTTCTTTATACATGTGCAACCGCCGCTTTCAAAGTCCGTCTGAAGCACTGCTTCACCCACTACTTTGTTCTGCATCAGTCACTACTTCAAGCACTACTTCAACTACTACTTCTCTACTTTCGGACCTCGCAATCGTGAGTTATGTTCCATTACTACATGAAGAACCCTACGACCCGGTATAAACATCGATGATGACCTTGCGGTAGAGTATATTTTTGATATAAGGCCCGTGGGACAACCCTTGTATGTCGGTGTGTTAGTACGGTATGCTCGAAAGTCTTGTTTATTGACCCTATAAATTATCACGCAATCTTTACCCGTGTTTTGACCTCACTCACACGGTACTGGAAATGACTTCCCAGTAGGTCACTCATCCTTAAGTTGCTTCAACTTAAGCACGCTTAACTCTAGATTTCTTTCAGACCTGTGACCGAAAAGGTAAGTGCACTTTAATGACATAGGTAGCCAAATCAATTATTCTAAGCTTCTCTGCATGAACTACATTTTTCCTGAAAGTGGAATGTTACAAGTTTCCCATCAACCAATATTAATACAACGAGAGCTAAAACCTTGTCGTTAACTTACTTTTACCAAATATGTCTCTACTACAACTACAAAGCACAAGTGACTTATTTATAACTTGTTACGAATGTGGATGAGAGGGAGTCCATACTCTATCAATATAGTAGACATTCTAAGAGACTTGGAGCTGAAGGTAAGTAAGAGCAACAAAAGAATGAGTGACTCAACATAATTCAGGAATGATCTAGAAAGGCTAAGGACACGTCACTCAATGATAAGGAATAAGCACATGAGAAGGGAATATAAAGGTACGTTTGTTAGGATTTACTTTTTCATCACAAAGTTGATCATTGAGGAGTATGAGAAAGAGAGAGGGTCTCCCTTTCCTTTGGTGGTCAATTCGTATCTTTGTTATCTTTCTTTTTGGTTTTATTCATAATTGATAAGAGTGTTTCATAAATAAAAGAGTGTTCTTATTCATCTTTTAAGCTTACAAATCATTGAAGTGTTTCATATCATAACAACTTGGTATCAGAAATCCAAATCCATCGAGAGATCCAGAGAATATGTTACCTCAATTCAGTCCTATCGCTGAAACATAGAGGTATCATCAGACGGAGGGTTACCGATGGACATGGAGATGTCATATATCCTCGTATATATGGAGAAGATGAATCAGAGGTAAGAGGCGAAGGATATTGTGCGACAACAGAAAAGACAACAGAAGGATGCTTTCCAGTTGTCAAACCATATGAGATCTTCGATTGAGTCCTCCGGAAGGGGACATAGATTGGAAAAGCATCGATGATTCACTACAAGAAAACAAGGCCTTTTGCGACGGAAATTTGCGAGGATTTAAAACATCGCAAATTTGCGAAACATTTGCGACCAATAAGCGACGACATTTAGCAATATTGCAAATTTGCGTGGGAAAATTCCGTAGCAAAACTGTCGCAAAATTAATGTGTTTGCGACGATTTTGCAGCGATCATGAAGTGGTGACGAAAAAACATCGCAAATATTGCGAGGATTTTGCGTGGTAAGATATTTTGTAATAATAGCGATTACTTAGCGTATGTTTTGCGACGAAATAAACTTTGCTACCATTTGGCGACAAATTTCTTACAACACGTTTTTATGATGCTCACTTGTTTATGAGTGCAATATTTTTAGTCGCAAACGTGTTGCAAAATACAAGCAAAAAGGTCACAAATCAGTAGCAAAATAAACCAATTTTCTATAAATACCTTGAATGTGTGATGAACAAATTCACAACAAACATTCCAATCATAATCTAAAAACAATCTGAGGGGAATTTTTTTTTTCTAAAGATTTCTTAAAGAGAAAAATTAATTTGATAATTAATCGAAGATGTCTTTGCATCATGAGGTCTACGTGGTTCGAGCATGGATGTACAATCGCAAAGATCCAGAAACTGGCAAAGTGTCTAGAGATCGACGAGATCTGGATTATGATTCAAAAGGGTTAGACGGTCAACTTTTCCAAGAAGATCGACAAGATATTTTCCAATAAGATCGACGAGATCTGGATTATGATTCAAAAGGGTTATACCCAGGAGGACGATCAGAAGGGTATGGCGTTCTGATGACTCGACGACTCAAAGTGAAGGTGAAGACTAGATCAGAAGGGTATGGCATTCTAATTTCCTATGGCCAGCTAGAACATAGTGGACTGAAGTATAAAGGTGAAGACTTCATACTAAACTGGTACAAGAAAATGCCATATAAGAGCAAGGTCCTAAGGTGTTTGAAGAAAAATAGAAGAATGGCTTGTACTACTTGCAAGGTAAAGTGGCATGTGGTGAAGCAACTATTGCTAAGGCAGAAGTAAACTTGACCAACATATGGCATTCCAGACTTAGCCATATGAGCTTCAAGAACATGAACATTCTTGTTAAGGAAGGCTACTTAAACAAGAAAGATGTTCATACTCTAGACTTCTATGAGACTTGTGTCCTTGGAAAATCTTACAAGCAAACCTTTCCCAAAGCTAAGCATACAACATAAGGTAAATTGGATTATGTGCAGACTGATCTTTGGGGATCAGTTAACAACTCAGAAAGCATGTCTGGTTACAGGTACTTTCTGACCTTCATCGACGATTACTCCAAGAAAGTTTGGATAAGGTTTCTTAGAGGTAAAGCTGAAGTGTTTGAGAATTTCTCTGAGTGGAAGGAACTTGTTGAAAACCAGACTTGAAGAAAGATTAAATGCCTAAGGACAGATAATGGATTGGATTTTTGCAACACTCAGATGGATAGCCTGTGTAAATAGTATGGGGTTAAGCATCACAAAACTTGAACCTACACTCCTCAGCAAAATGGGTTGCTGAAAGGATGAACATAACTATAGCTGATAAAATCAGGCGTATGTTAGCTGAGTCTAAGCTAGAAAAGAAGTTCTGGGCTGAAGCAACTGCTATTGTAGTTTATCTGATAAACTTAATTCCTAGTGCAGCTCTAGACTTCAAGATCCCTGAAGAGGATTCGATTGGTACTAAGGTGGAGTATGATCATCTGAGGAGGTTTGGCTGTGTTGCTTATGTTCATACAACACACGAAAAGAGAGCCCTCGAGCTGTCAAAGGAATCTTCATGGGTTTTTCTCAGGGAACTAAGGGTTATAGAGTTTGGCTACCTAAAGAAGGGAAATCTACTGTAAGCCAAAATGTAGTGTTTGATGAGGAAATTATCTACAGTGAGGCTAAGGAGACTAATAAGGATAAGGAGAATCCTAAGAAAAAGAAGACTAAGAGAGTTTCCTTCAGTCCAGTCCTGATTCAGGGTTCTCCGGCTGACAGTGCAAGATAATCTAGTAGTGGATAAACATTTTTTGATAGTTCAAAAAGCTCAGTTGAAGGTGGAGCTACTGAGGAAGAGTCAGGTAGCTCAGAAAGTGAATCAGATCAGAATGAGGAAGGGTCTTCTGAACATGAAGATGAAACCGGTCAGAATGTACCAGTTATTGATGATCATGTTATAGCAAGAGATAAACCAGTCAGAACTAAGAAGGTTCTTGCTAGATACGACAGTGGAGAGTATGTGATTCCTTATGCCTTGTTTTGTGCTTCTCAGATTGAGTTGGATGAACCTAAGACTGTTGCTGAAGCTAGAAGAAATAAAAATTAGCAGAAATGGTATAAAGCTATGAAAGAAGAGATGAGGTCTCTAATAAAGAATGGGACTTAAATACTTGTGGATATGCCACTTAACAAGAAAACAGTTAGTTGCAAATGGATTTTTAAGCTAAAAGAAGGTATTCCTGGGGTTGAGCCTCAGAGGTATAAAGCCAGACTTGTTGCTAAGGATTTTACATAGGTTGTGTCAATCCGCATACAATTGTCTATTATGGTTAATCTTGATATGGAGCTAGAGGAGCTTGACGCAAGACTGCTTTTCTACATAGAAACCTAGAAGAGGATATCTACATGGATCAACATGGGGGTTTTATTAAGAAGGGCCAGGAGAACAAGGTGTGTTTGCTAAAGAAATCCATATATGGATTAAAACAGTCTCCAAGACAATGGGAACCAGAGGTTTAATGACTTCATAAAGACTCATGTCTTCTCCAGGTATATTAAGGATCCATGTGTGTATTTCAAAGGGAATTCTATTGAAGATACAATGTTCCTTTTACTGTATGTTGATTACATGCTAGTGGCTGCTAAGGATAAAAGGAAAATAGCAGCTGTGAAAGAATAGTTGAATACTGAGTTGGAAATGAAGAATCTGGAAACAACTAAACGGATCCTCGGGATGGATAATATAAAAGATAGAAAGAAAGGCACCCTCAAGCTTTCTCAGCAAAAGTACTTGCAACAAGTGCTAAGAACTTTCAACATGAGTGATAGTAAGCCTGTTGTCACCCCTACAAATTCCCAGTTTAATTAGAGGAGCCTAACTCAGCAGGAACTGGTTACTGAGTCTGGCGTAATGTAATCAGTTCCCTATGGACGTGCAGTAGGAAGCCTGATGTATGCAATGATCGGCTCAAGGCCTGATCTTACTTATGTTGTTGGTTTGGTCGGCAGATTTATGGCGAATCAAAGGAGGATTCATTGGAATGCAGTAAAATGGATATTAAGATATCTAAATGTTGCAACAGATGTATGCATTAATTTCACTAAAGCAGATAAACTAGAGATTGAAGGCTACAATGATTCAGATTATTCAGCAGATCTTGATAAGAGAAGATCTATTTATGGATATGTTTTCAAGGTTTGGGGAAATACAGTAAGCTGGAGATCTACCCTATAGTATGTAGTTGCATTATCTACTACAGAGGCTGAATATATGGCCTTATCAAAGGCATCTAAAGAAGGGTTGTGGATTAGAGAGTTTTGTGAAGAATTAGGGCTTAAGGTGGAACATTTCAAGTTGAATTGTGATTCACAGAGTGTTATATGCCTAGCTAAGAATGCAACGTTTCATGGCAGAACTAACCACATTGTTAACAAATTTCACATAATCAGAGACTCAATTGAGCTAGGCCTAGTCAAGATTCAGAAGATTCATACTACTTTAAATCCAACAGATATGTTAACAAAAAGTTTACCTGGTAATGCGTTCGAGAATTGCCTCGTAACGCTCAAAGACTCCTCTTGAGTGCCTTTGGGCATAGAAGCTGATGGCTCTGTCGATTTGGTCATCTCGCAAGTAAAGGGAAAACAATGTTAGGTTAGTATCTGAAAAGCCTAATACAGGAAGCTAAATCCACAAAAGTTTTAGATGATGAAATCAGGTTCAGTTTTTTTGTGAAATAAAGGAACAATGTTTGAATCTGGAAAAAAGGTTAAAGATAAAGAGATTTTGTTACCTGATGTTTCATCCAAGGAGTCTGTAGTCTGCGATTTTCTCAAAAGTTGTTGTATTTAGGGTCACTGAAGGATTTGGTGCAGCAAAGGAAAAGAGAAGGAGTTAGAATCTGGAAATAGGTTCATATTTTTGAAGAAGAAGGAAGAGAAGGTGAAGAGAGTTACTTGGCTCTGTGTTCAAATCGATGGTGTATAGTATCGGCTCCATGTCTTTGGGGTCAGGTTTGAATGTATCGTCGTTGGAATCTGGGTCAAAGGTTGGATGGTATCTCGGTTGCGGTGGCGATATGGTCGGAACAGTGTTTGCGGCTAGGGTTTTTGAACTGAGAGAGAAGTGAAGCTAAAAGGGTTTTGCGGTTTGTTTTCTCTGTGTAAGTAAAACGACAAAGGTGGAGATTTGTGAAGATGTTGTAGTTTAGCCAATTGGCTATGCTAAGTTCTTAATGGGCTTAGTGGATTTAGTATGAGTCAGGCCCACGTTGGCTAAGTGTTGGTCAATGCAGATTAAACCAAAAAGTCAACTTCGTCGTTATTAAGAGATAAGGTTTGTTCAGATAACAAATTAAGTCAGAGAGAATTCAACAGAGTCTTGAGAGAGAGAGAGAAAGAAGAAAAGCTTGAACGGAGATATAATCGTCGATCTCTTGTGTGTCACAATTAGCTTCTCCTATTGCTAACGGCTTGAGCCGGGTTGGTTTCTCCTGCGAGTTGTTTGTGTTGAAGTTCTTCGTCTGTGTGTTGATCCAAAATTGCTTGGCTCTGATCTTTCTTAATAGAAGTGAGCTCGAGATTGCTCAGCTAAGACTCCTCTGTAGTAGCTGCACATAGAGAAAAGAATACAATTAGATAAATGCTTGTGAAGAATCTAATAAACTCTAACAATTTCCGGTGAGTTAAACGCCATGTTATAGTGAATTCCGGTGACATGTTCACCGGCGAGTTAGGGGTCGGCACTAAGCCCCGAAACTCGAGTCTATGTGTTTTTACATTTTGCAAGATCAATCACTCAAAGTCTAATTGATTTCAACAAAAGAATTTAGAACCGTGAAAAGATTTCTTAACTCAACATTTAATAATTTCTAAAATTTAGACTCTCTTGTTCCTCCGAAAAATAACTCAAGGGAAGACCATATTTTGATCTAATTTTTAAGATCATATCATGGTAAAACCCATTTGATTCTAAAAAGTATGTTATGAACTACAGCTTGAATTTTGCGATTCGGTCGGGTTTAAAAAGACTATTTGCCTTTTGTGCCATATATGAACTACTAGAAGTCAAGAGAACATTGATGTGTGATCTAAAATCTTCATACCGCTTGTTGTTCAACTCCAAAGAGTAAGTTCAATGTTGCACAACTTACGATTCCTTTATTGTGTCTAATTTTGTTTACAATTTGTTGTTAAGGTTTCCTTTGTGTTTATGTGAATTTGGATAAAGGTAGTATATATGTTGTCATTTAACTATTATATCGTGCGGTTTGTTGTGGACTTGTAAACGAATCAATACCCACATGTAATCCAAAATACAATAAACTTTCACAATGGCGGTGCATGATGTTGTGAGTAAGAGCTCCCCACTTGCGTACAGTAACACCACTTCGATCATTCCTATGGGGACAAGCAGAATTAGTCCTTCTAGAGACGTCGAGAGCCTTGGTGCCGCAACCTTCACCGTGCCAAAGTGCAAAATGATGTACATCGTTTATTTGACCAAAATTTAACTATTGCGTTAATTAGTCAATTCATGTCGTATGCCAATTATCACATTTATCTAAAAAATATGGATCAATCTAATTTTAAACTATCTAATATTTTTGATTAAAATATAACCGTTGCATTAACTAGTCACTTCATGTTTTGCATCATTTATCATACTATTAGCGAATCAATCTAAACAGTTCAATGTTTCTGTTTTGACTAAGATTTAGTTGTTGTGTTAATTAGTTACTTTATCTCTTAAGTTAATTATTATTAGGGTTATTAACACTTATAGACACTTTTTAAGTTTTATGTTTCAATATATATACTTTTTGAGGGAGATATACTTTTTGCACTGTGTGAATTTTTTAATGACCAATTTGCCCCTCAATAATCAGAACGAGATGGAGAGATTTTATGCCTTAAAATATCAGATTATGTGGTTTTGGAATAAGAAATTTTGGTGAAGAAGTAAAAATCAATTTGACATTTATGATCTCAAATATTACACCGTTGAGGAATTTGAACCCAAGTATCTCGATCCGCCGCATCGTCTCGAAAAACACATATTTTGTTTCGTCTCTACCAGAGACAATGAGAGCAATACGCGATGGGAATTAGAGAAGCAGGCGCTGCAACAAATCTACTCCACGAAGCCTATGCAAGCGCTACAACAACTCAGTGAAGCCGCGTTTCGGGTTTTGATTTGAAGACAAGTCTTTTTCTCGATCTCGCCATGAGTTCTTACAATTTTTTTGCACAGTTTCTTCTTTATTGGTTTTCTTATGTTTCTTGTTTTGTTTTAGAGATCCATTAAGTTTTGTGGTTTGGGTTTGTCTATATCAAATTCTTCTTACAATGTCTTTTCCGATATCTAGATGGATAATTATAGCTTATGATTTTTTTATGTTTCATTATTGTGTTCGAAATTCATTTGATTACAGTTTATGGATTTGAACTTTATGAGGTTGGTGAAGAAGAGAGTGATGAAGAGAAACATTTGGTTTGGAACCTTATCATGGACATGATGTCGTGGATACAGATCGATGGACATGTGTTATTACGGCCATGATGTCGTGGATACAGTTCGGTAATTTTGAGGATTAAATGAAGAAAATTATTCGCGTTCTTCTGATTAGCTTATGTAGATTGAATTAGAACCATCCACAACATGTCATTCATTGTTTAAGGGCTTCATCGATCTGTTTATGAAGAAAAACATCTTTTATATACATGTTTTCAGGTGGACATCAATGTCTGGCAAGAAACCAAAAAATGCTTGTACATGTCCTACTTTCCATTTAAGTAAAGTCCATCGCGAAACATATGCTTGTACATGTCACACTGTCCATTACGATGGTGCTCAAAAGCTTCTAAAAATGATAACAGTAATTAAAATTTAGATATTTGATAGAGAAAAAAATTTATCACATCTGAGCAAACAGTATAAACATTATGGACTAAGAAAGTCAATACATTACATTATAGTGATTAAAGAATTCATAAACCCGAAAAAATGCTTTCGAAAATCTTGTTTTCAATGTTAAACCTATTTCCACAGTTAGTCATCCATGCTCATCTATCCATGAATATATGACCACATTGGCTTGTCCATGCAAAATACATTATGGTTATTGTGGCTCAAACGTTCCCTTTAAACTTGATAATTTATCTCAAAGCAAAAGAAGCATTGGTAGGTCCTGCAAAAAGAAAGAAACAAAACAAAAACTAACGGTAAATGAAAATTCTAAATTTTCCTTTAAGAATTTGAACATGTACATGTTTGCCTTTAAGTGAAGAGTATGCATAACTATCCATTTGTTTTACCATGTATACCATATATCCATAAACCACTATCCATAATTCAAGTATCATATCAAATTTATATTAATGTCTATAGAAATTAGACGGAAAATACCATCTACGACATCCACAAAACTTTAAACGTATGAGAAACTCTAACTGGTTAATGCAATCCAAACCCCATCAAAGGTACGAAATGCTATCAACAAAAGCAGCGTTGTAATCCAGAAAAGATGAAGAAATTTTTTTTTTATCTCCCATTAAGAGATATGGTTCTTAAATATAATCAAAGCTTAACAATTTTTTTGATTTTCAGAAGTATAGATTTTAAAATTATTTTCCACCAAGAGTCCGAGAAGTTATTACACATACTAAGACCACAACAAACAAACCACGTTTGGACACATCTTTGAAATTCCGTGTCTCTTCATCTTGAGAGCCAGCGTTAAAACATCTATTTGATTTTTACTCCATTAATTTCTGAATTCATCATCTCCAAACTTCTCTTACGCCAGATCCAAAACTCTCCATTGCCAACATACACTTCATCATGTATTGGCTCAAGCTATGAACGAGCAATTATTCAACGATTCGATTCAAAGTGTGTATGAGAGAGAGATTCATTTTGTGTTCACGAATTTATTTTAACGGAGCCGATAAATAAGTTTGTGGTTGTGGAGAAGATAAGATTAGTACCTAGATGGTTCAAAAGACTTGGGGGTAGAATTATAATTAACCTATGTAAAAGTCCTCACGAGACACGCTAGGTTTTTTTCTTGGAACCTCGCATCTCTTCTCTCCAAGGCAGATCAATTCAACGCCGAATAATCGAAAACCCTTTTCTCGATGGAACCCTAATTTCGGAGCTTCGATTACAAGTGCAGCGATGACGAAATCGATGAGATGCAAGAGGGTGGAGAGATTAAGAGCAATTAGAAGATAAATAGTGGAGAAGGAATCGTTTACTCTAACGAGAGAAGTTACCGGTTCGTGTACCACCGGTTTCTCCGTTCATAGAAGTTGCTTCGTCGATCTCTAAGTCTGTCCCTGCCCCCGATATGGGTATATTCGATTTCTACTGTAGTATCGCAAATTTCTCCAGGTTAAATTGATTTTGTTCTGCCTTTTATGTGCTGGGTTTTTGTCAAAATTGCATTTTTAGATAAGATAATGCTTGAAGAAGCGAATCTTTGAAAGGTTACTTATTGGGAAAGTTTTAGTTCATTAATATTGAAAGATTTGTCTGTTCTTGTGTTATATGAATCCCTTTGTTCTTCTGAGGAACTCTGATCATTCTAATAGTATCATCCTAATAGTATGTTCTTAGTTTCTTTGTGATTTGTCGGTTTGTATTAGTCCTTTGGAATGATCCGACCTCTAATGTCAGTATCTTTCGAATTGTTGGTAATATAGCTAAGTTTTGCGTTGGATACTATTATACGTTTTTGCTGTTTGCTCTGCTCCTTTGGAAACAATATTTGAGATTATCCCGTCTCTAATGTGGTTATGATTTTTTTTTGCAGATGTGGAAATGGATGATGAGAAAAAAAACAAGTCGCTTAAACCCATTGGGAGGAAATTGAAGAAGAAGTTTAAGATGGGGATGAAGAATCATCGCAGAAAGGGTGTTCTTTGATGGATTAGTTCTAAGTAGCCCACTAAATAATGGAGAGAAGATTTTAATGATTCTTGGATTATAGTTGAAATGATTTTGGATTAATGCTTGCTACCTACTTAAATCATTATAGTTGAAATGATTACGTTTTTGTCATCCAGAATTTGGATCTTCCAAGAATAGATCGGATCATTAGATGCTCACTTTAATTTCAAGGTAAATATCAATCGATTAAACGTATATTCCTCGAATCAATTTTTTGCATACAGAGATTTTGGATTTCTGTGGTGGTGATTAATGACCAGTCCATTTACTCATGAACCAACACAAAAATTCTTTGAGAGTCGCAAGTAATTTGGTCTTGAGTCAGATCAAGTAAGAGGATTCTTAGTTGTCTTTTGTTTTCTCCATCTTATGCCGAACAAGTAAGAAGATTGTTGAGGTTTGTAGTAGGATTCGAGAGTTGAAAGAGACGATTCGGTTTCTGGATAGGAATTTGGTAGATTCAGCTCAGCATATTCAAGAGCTGAGCTCAACTAGGATTAATATGTTGGAGCTGCAACGTAAATTGAGACTTATTTTGGATGTTAACCAAGCATATCTCTGCACTCAAATTGGTTAACCAAGCATAACCAAGCATATCTCTGCACTCAAATTCTTTTTATTTTTTTTGGTTTTTATGTACAGATCTTTTGTGTGAGTTCGCCATTTACATGTGCCTAGTTTTTTCCCCAGGCTTACCATTAACCATCTCAATCCCAAAAGAGGAAACAAACCAAGGAATGTTATCCATGTAAACCTATCCACCAGATAAAACCAAATACTATCCATGTATTACTATCCACCAAAACACTTCCATTGAATCGTGTTGTCAAACTTTTGTAAGGATAACTAACAAAGAAACAAACTATATTTTTTTGTTAGGAGTGTGTTTTACCTCTTCTACTTTGGGAAATCGTTTTATGAATTATGATCATCAAGCACGATTGGCCATTAACCATCTTAATCCCCAAAGAGCTAACAAACCAAGGAACGTTATCCATGTAAACCTATCCACCAGATATAACCAAGACTATCCATATATGACTATCCATCAAAACACATCCATTGAAAGACATGAGAGGTGCCAAAATACACGTCACAAACATATTTTACGTTAACCTCAAAAACAAAAAACGACCTGCTTAATCTCTGAAACATAACATGCAAACATATCTCTCTAAACACAAGCTGGTTAATCTCAAAAACTAAAACTAAATACACAGGTTCATGGCACTACAAACTGCTTAACATTGAGATTAAGAAGCTTGGGCTTGAGAAGCTTCAACTTGAGTACCCTTCCCTTTAGTATCTTGCAGTAAAAGAGAAAATCAGAAGACACCTGAACACACAAACACATACCTTCTTTTTTTCCTTCTGAGCTTTAGAAGCTTGACCTTGAGAAGCACCTTCATACAAACACATCAAATACTATAACTTATAGAACAATCAAAAGCTCACCTGAGTTCTGATCTTTTGAGACAAGGGAACCCCATAACATTTCAGGAGCAAAAGTAAATAGCTTCAAGGACATTGCCAAAAATATAAAAACATAAAGATTTCAGAAAGGGAAACAAAAGATGATAAGCAAACAGTTGAGGAGACAGTTGGATCAAGTTTCCATTAATCTGCTTTTAAAAGGAATAATCTAAACTATAGGAAAATTGTGAAACAAAACTCCAAAGACATATATACTCAGGAGGCAGGAGGCATTGGCTCACTTGACCTAAAAAAATACAATGGATGCATGGTAAGTCTTAGAAATGGGTTTATATGCCTCAATGATAAATTTGAGAGTAAAGTTTGCAACAACCCAAGCATATACACCTTTCTCGCTGATGGATTGAAACACAAATAACATTCAGCTAAGGTAGTTGTGTGTACAAGATATGATAAAAGTTCCTCAGCCTAATAACAATCCCCATGGCTCCAATACTAACAACAAGAATGCATTTGTAGATTGTTTCACCGAGCTAACTATACAATTGTATTTTGGCATTTTTACTTGAGGTTAGAGTAAGAATTGATTTTGAAAACTCACAGAAGATCACAGTAGCCATGAACCAGAAGTTTTCAGAACTCTTCTTGTAATTCAAGCAATCTCATTCCATTAACCTTACTTGAGTCTCCTTCCAGATTCCTTCCGCAAACTCCACCAGCTAGCTTCAAACTAGCGTTCCTCTGAACTCATAAACGGGTTTACCTGACTCAATCCGGTATCCAAACACATGGATTCGGGTCCCCGTAACGAAGCTAACCTCTCTGACTGCCGCCGAATAGCAAAATCCAGATATATATATTTCCTGAACCGAGGATAATGGAGATTCAGAGGGCCGCCGTGAAACAGCGCCGGTGAAGCTCGTTGCCGCCGCCCTCAGTCTCCGATCGGTAATGTGGAAAAAAGTAAAAAACAAATATAAATCAAGTGAAGAAGAAGATCGGAGCAATAAAGTCACCGGTGGAGTTATGGCGGTGGAGGAGGAAGAGGAGAAGAAGAAGAATACGTTAGAAAAAAAACCTTTATTTTCCAGATCTATAAAATCAAGTTTGGTCGAGATTTTTATTAATTAAGGGGTTTAAGTGTCTTTCACCACCACATAAGTATAGCTCCCGACAAAAGTATCTATAATGCAATCAAAACCTTGAAAAGTATCTATACGAGTAAATTACCCTTTATAAAATACAAATCAATGTAAACTGTGTTTTTTTACCAAAATCTAACCGTTATATTAATTAGTCACTTCATGTTATATATCGATTATATTATTACGTTATCAAATAGACAAATCAATCTAAACTGTTATAATTTTGTTTACCAACATTTAAGCGTTACGTTAATTAGTTACTTGTCATATCTTATATCAGTTATCATATTATCAAAAACAAATCATTTCATTCTAAACAAATTTTTTTTTATATAACCAAACTCTAATCATTTTATTTGAAACAACCGAACTTTTTTTTTTTTAACTAATTAATCCGGATTATTATTCTCATAAATAATAATCCTCAATGATCAATTCAACCTAGCTCAAAAGACTAACCAAACCAGACAATAACCAGCAAAAATTATTAAACACTCAAAACAGATTTAACCATTAAAAATAACCAATAGTAATTCCAATAACTCAACTCAGCATTTATAGCAACCTAACACCAGGTTTTAAAAAGCGATTAAACAAATAAACTATAGATCCTAATCATCCTCTCGTCCAAGCCATGATTCCACGATCTCAAGACTTTACCTGCAACACATGGAAATAAGAGTTGCGTGAGTATTATCACAAATACTCAGTGAAGCGGTCATCCCGTCTACCGGATACATAATAAGGAAAAAGACTATCAATTACTACGCGATCAAACAAAAATCAACAACAATTAAAAATGATATTAAAACAGGTGGTGTCGATCGACACTGCATTATCACGAACGAGCTTCGTGATCAAAAAGAGTGGTGTCGATCCACAATACCACTAGGTGTCGATCGACACCTCTCGCAGAACCCGAATCCGAGTCAAATCCTCTCGCAGACTCTATTCGTTTCCTCATACGAAATCAATCACAATTCAATATACACGTTATCACACGGAAACATCACATGAAACAATCAAAACAACTCGATTATTCATCCGATATCCTAATAATCTAATTTCATATCCACGATCACGCACTCACCTCGAATAACGAAATGAACATATAGATACACGAAAATAGAGCCTCCTACTTGCCCCAAAGCTACTGGTTCTCTTTCTCTATCACCTAGAACTTACCACTAGGGTTTTTCCCTAAAACGAATTAGGATTTTCTGAAAACATAACCGACACACTATTTTAAAATCAACGCTGAGGACAGACCATACCCCAGAATAACGATTGAAATTATGAATCAGAAACTAAACCCGAAGAGCTTTCCAACGACCTATAGATCGTCGCCTAATTCCTTCTGGAGCTTCGGCAAAACGCCCATGAAGTGGCCTGATCACATATCCGATTCTTCACAGACCTCCCTCACGAAAACAAAGATATCTCTTACCATAGAAATCCGATCGACAAATTGATTTGCCTCACAGCTAGCTAAGAGAGAGAGAATAACTTACCCACAAAAATTCACTCTGATCCGAACCGATCTTCCTGTCCGTTTCTCTTCTCTACCAGAACAAAACAGAACTGCCTCCTTTCCTCTTACTCACCAAACCTCTTAAGAATCACCAAAACCTCTCTCAATCTCTCTTTCTCTCAATTCTGCTCAACAACATGTTTTCCCTTCTGAACATCCGGCCAAATACTTATAAATCACGCCCTAGGGCTTCTCCCAAACCGAACGCCACAAACCGAACAATTCAATTAAAACCGAAATTGAACCACAACATTGATGTCGATCGACACCCATCACTGGTGTCGATCGACACCCCTCCCAAATTATTAAAATTTGGTTACGGGATGTTACATTATTGATTAGTCAATATACGTCTTTTATCAAGGGAAAATTGGCTCAATAACACAGAAAAAAACTATAACTAAAATACTAGCCATTTGCCCTAATTTTAATGGATTAGATTATGTCACATAGGTTCATTTTAGTTAGCTTACTAATTATTAAATTTTTTTTGTTAGTCGGCAAATTAGCCCTTTTATCAATTAGTATCATTTTGGTATAAAGGGAGAGAGAAAAAAAGCAAATGAATCTAAACCGTCTAGTTTCTTTGATTAAAAGCTAATTGTTGCATTAATTAGTCATTTCTTCTACCAATTAACATTTGTTTTTGCCGTGGACTGAATACGAAAGAGGAGAAGCTATATTGCAGTGACGGAGTTGCTTTGCTTCAACATAAATGGGTGGTCATTGAAATGGGACCGACAGAGATGTTCCATCAGCTCCGATTCACTTATTTCAGAAACATTCCATATGATTCGTAATTCGTTGTTGATTGATTAGGATGGGATGATGATGGGAACTGCATTCACGAGGGAGATCCATTCATGACATTGAAGAAAATGGCAATTGATTCAAGCTATCAAATCTGCCAAATATTTAACTATGCATTCTTATTTACTGATTAGATCTCAAAGATGGTTGATTTGCAGATGTGATTTGACCAGTTTTTCATTGAGAAAGATACTAGAGCAGCATAATTTATTGGATCCTTGCTTTTCTGAAATCCAAGCTCTGTTGATGAAAATGGAAAACTCCTGCACCATGGCTTTAAATCTATGCAAGGTACTACTATATCTATATTAGACTTGAAATTTTGTTATGTTCATTAGAATTTGGTGTAGTCTTAAGTCCATAAGCTGAAACATTTGATTCTAACTTGTACTTTGTTAACCCTTGGATTGGATTCAGTTTTCAGGATTTTGACTAGTGAATCTTGGTTGGTTGTTCAGGGTCTAGTAATAAGTGGTGCTTCTCCCGGTTGTTACACCATGGATTTGGCCCAAGGCAAAATCCTACTCCCAGCCCATCAAGCAGGAAGACCCAACTCATTATTTTGTTAACTAAGCTTGGTTACTTTAAATCCTAGTATAGTTACTTTATGCTCATTAAGGGTTACTTTATGAGCACATGGTTAAAATGTAACCATAGGTATCAAAAGCCCTAATCCCAATGTACTATATATAGTTGTACCATCATTTGTGTACAACCAAGGTGAAATACACTACACTTTTTGGCAAATACATATTATTCTTCTCCGAGCACACTCGATCTCCTAAGGACCCAAAATTCCCTATCGGTTACTGTTCATCCGAGCGGGCTCTTACATTCTCATCAAAGGCTTTCCTCTTTCCATTTATCAAAGAATCCCCGAACCTATTACAAATTTAGTGTCGAACTCAATCTTGAGTTCAACACCGGTGATCAAATTCGGACAAGGTTTATCTACCTTGGAGACGGAGGAGGTGACTTTTGAAGCTGAAAGAGTGTGATGCCAAGAACGCTTTGGAAGCGGATTTCAGATAATTCAAAGCACAAGTCAAGGAGTGGAGCAGTGCAGAGGAACTAGAGAGAATCCTTATGCAACTTATCAGCACAAGAACAAAGGAAGATTCATAAACACTACTACTCTTTCACACAACAACAGACTGGGGTTTCAGAGTCAAAAATGGGTCTGATTTATGCAAATGTGATGATACTACACTGTGTTTGTTCCTCTTAAACTTGGCTAATATAAAGAGCCAGGTTTTCTTTGAGGCATTTGGTCCAACACATGGAAGTGGTTAGTTTTAGCCATGAATATGATTGCTCTCCTTAAAGCTGAAGCTCCTATCTCCTCTCCTCTCCTCAGTTCATCTCTCCGTCGCTGTATTTCCTCTAAGACTCTCTCCTGTAAATTCCTCTTTCTCTTTTCCCGCTTTTGCTTTATCATTAGCAGGCATAATTTGTATCTCTACTCTAAAACCATTGATGATTATTTGTGCAGACAGATTCTCAAGTCTTTATACACCCGAGTGCTGTGATTGGGAAGGTTTGATTCCTTCTTTTTTTATCAAATAAACGTGAATTTGGATTTTGCTTCAATACTAGTTTTGCGATCATGTTGAAAGTTTGGAACAGCTAAAAACTCACAAACTTATCTTCTTTAGCTTTAGGAAACCGGATGTAATAAGATGATAAATTTGTTTTGGAAAATTAGGTTATAATAACCAAACAAATGGCTCTTCTTTCTTTGGCTCTTCAGTGAAGCTCTATCCATCTAGCCATGTCTTTGGAAACACACACTTGGGGGATTCTTGTGTTCTCAGGACGTAAACCCCTCTCATCTCTTAGATTGTATTCCCTTCTCTAATGTGTTCTGTATCGTTTGGATTGAATTTTTGTCAGCCAGTGGTGCTGTTGTTGGGGATGAGCTTCCTGGTTATACAGTCATTGGAAGCAATAACAATATTGGTCACCACGTAGTGGTTGGTGTTAAATGTCAAGACATCAAGTACAAGGTTTGTGTGAGACACTGATTAGAGACTAGAAACCGGACTAATCATGCTTTCTTTGAGCATGGGGATGAATGCTTTCTTTGCATTGGTAACAAGAATGAAATTAGGGAGCTGTGTTCCATTCACAGGTCATCAAAGTCAAGTGATAAAACGGTATGGTCATTGAATCTTTGAGATGCATTTCCCGTCTTTTGAGCTCTGGCTTTTCATAGGTGATTGGTGACAACAATCTAATCTTATGCAACCAACACTACAAAATGAAAGAAAAAGGTGATTGTGACTCTTAATACTAGGATCAGAAGACTCGACTCATTAACCATCGTTTCAAAAGCAAAAACGGACTAGTTAAGATTGTTTTAAATTTTAGTATAAACTCAAGAGTAAAGATGCCTCAATACTCTTTAATTCTTAATTAGTAGTAATATTATGTAAATTATAAGGGTTTGTGTTGAGCCTGACTAGCCCATTGATTCACTGTGTCGAATTTGATTTGGTTTAGTTCGGTTTAGTAATTAATAAACCGAATCATTAGAATTTTTTTTTTCGTCGTCTAATTAGAAGTTTTAATTGGGTTGGGTTGGGTCAAAATTATTTCCTATTCGGTTTCTATGGCATGTTGTCTATATAATATGTAATTCTTTCGACAATAAAGATTCTCCACCCGCGGGGAAAAAAAAAAAAAAAAACTCTATCGCTCGGTTTGCTTACGATTCGTTTGTTGTTGTTGTTTCTTCGTTTTTTTTTTTCTTCCTTTCCTTCAGGTAGGTATGAAGGGTACACGCTTTGTTGATGACTCGTACCTGATGAACTTGCTTGATTGGGGCAGTGCTGATGTCTTAGCTACAGCGTTAGGAGGCACTGTTTTATCTGTGGAAAGCTTCTGGTGGTTCCCCATCATCTAAGCTTGTGACGGTTGATGCAGAGAAAGGACCCGTCACAAGTATCAACTGGGCCCCTGATGGTCGCCACCTTCCGGTTGGGCTCAACAACTCTCAAGTCCAAGTTTGGGATACGGATTCTGATTCCAACTGTCAAGTCAGAACCTTGGAGGGTGGTCACCGGTCAAGAGTAGGTGTCACGACCGTGTCCCGGAGATTTTAAAAATTTGAGCGGAATGAATTTCGGATTAAAAATGCAAACGAATGCAAAGGATAAATTTCATTTAAAGAGAAATTAAATGGATTTGGATGATGTTAAGCCTCTAAAGCCCAAGCCCAAATTCATGTTAAAGCCCTAAAATCTAATTAACCCTAACCTAGCTACCATCCACGTGAATCAAAAGGAGGCAGAGAGAGATCATGAGAGGAGAAGAGAAGAGAAGAGAAGAAGGAAGAGAAAGAAAGAGAAGAAGAAGATAAACGTGAAAGGAGACAGAACTGACATGTTTTATGGAAGAAGAGAAACGAACAGGTGAAACAGATCGGAATAAAACGAGATTTTAAGGGTAAGTAGCCAACAATTATGGTCTAAAAGTTATTAGTGTTTTACTGGAGCGAATCTGTGCAGAGTGAACTTGTGATCAGTCGACTTCGCATGCGTTTTCTGGTCAAGTCTGAAGGAACTAGGTTTTGATCTGGATATCATTGGAAATCTCCGAGTCTTGGCTCTTCAGGGAAACAAAGTTTGTTTTGATCTGAGGTACTTGCAGTAAGATATGGCCGGTTTTGTACGACTGGTTCAGTCTCGCCGGACTGAACAATTTTTTAGGAAGTTTAATAATGGAATGTTAAACATTATTTCCTAAACGCAGATTTGAGACGCCGTTTTCATCCATTATTTCCAGAGCGCAGTTTAAGAATCTCCGGATGCTTGTGGCTAAGGTGAGGGTTGGGATTTGTGGATTCGTATTAGATAATAATATGGTTTGATAAGCGTGTATGTTTTGTCTAGGAATAGTGATTGAGTATTGAATGAAATGTTAAGTTGAGATTATGTTATGTGATAAGTTAATATGTAAAATATGATATATAATGTGTGAGGTTGTGTGTGGCCGGACTGAGAGCGTGTGGCATGGTGACCCCGCTGAAGCCCGTTAACGGCTGACGAGCCAGTAAGGGTGGCGTACGACCTTTCGAGGTGACGGCCAGCCCCGAGTTGTTTCATGGACTTCGGTCGAGATATATGTATATGTTATATGTAAGGTGGCGTACGACCTTTCGAGGTGACGGCCAGCCTGAGTTATGTGATGATGAGTTATGTGATTATGATTTATTTAATGATGAGTATGTGATGTATACTATATTGAAATATTGATAGTTGTTAGGTTGAATGTTGTTTGACTGTTTCTAGGCTTAGTATATATGTTTTATTAAATTATATTATTGTTTAATATGAATCATGTGGGCAGAGTTATCTCTCTCACTGAGTAATTCTCCCCGGAATTGCTCACCCTTTTTTTTCTCTTTTTCAGTGTGTTCAGGTGTTTCTTGTGTTGCAAGTTAGGGAGCGAGACATAGGGCTCAAAGTTATCGGGGACGGGGCGTGTCAGTAGGATCCTTAGCCTGGAACAGCAATCACATCCTCACTACGGGAGGTCTGGACAGACAGGTCATCGACAACGATGTCCGCATCGGATCACAGATTGTGAAAACTTACAAGGGTCACACTCAAGAGGTTTGTGGTCTCAAGTGGTCAGGATGTGGACAGCACCTAGCTAGTGGTGGCCATGACAATGTCGTACACATATGGGATGATCGTTCCACGCAATGGCTTCACAGGCTTGAACAACATACATCTGCGGTTAAAGCACTTGCGTGGTGCCCATTCCAAGCGAAATTGCTTGCCACTGGATCAGGAGATACGACGATTAAGTTCTGGCACACTCTTACAGGAGCTTGCCTGAATTCACTAGACACTGGCTCTGATGTTTCTTCTTTGTTCTGGAGCAAGCATAGAAGAGAGTTGCTTAGCTCACATCACAACAGGGTTACACTTTGGAAGTACCCATCCTTGGTGAAAATGGCTGGACAAAATACATCCAGAGTTGTGTATATGGCACAGAGTCCAGATGGTTCTACAGTAGCTTCAGCAGCAGGAGATGAGACTTTGAAGTTGTGGAATGTTTTTGGCAAAAAACCTGCTCCAAAATCAGCTTCTTATGTGCATGATCCTGTGCCGTTTTCTCATGTCAGACATTTTCGTTGAAACGATCGATCTGCACAAGGAAAAAACCATCTCAGTATGTATGTCTTGTTTAATTGGTATTGGTGTTTTCTTTCAAATGTTTGGTTTCTTAATACAGGTTGAATGTTCTCAAATGGCTGACATGGCAAAGGAGCAAATGGATTCTCTGATGGTAAGTTGATTTTAATCTATTTTGAATCTGTTTTGTAATACGACGCTTGACGAGTTTTGTTTAATCCTTGATATGTGAGGGTGAGACAATCACTGGAAGCATGGTCAGCATTCAAAATGCTCTAAAGCTCTGCCTCAATCAAGCATTGAATTTCAAGATCAGCATTGCAGGATTTCAAGGACTCAACACTAGAAAATGCTCTAAAGCTGTTAGGAGGCGATCAAGATGGATGGAGGCTGACCCAAGAGGGATAATGATACTTGGACCTGAAGGCAAGACAAAGGTGACAAAGGAGGGTGACTCAGCTTTAAGCAGGAATGATCTAGAGGCAGAGACACGTCATAAGGAAACGGTTTGCACAGGCTGTCACAAGCCATGTGCAGAATCTACTTTATATATTTCGTTTGTTAGAGAGGAGATGGGTCATCAGAGAGTTGATCAATTTGGTTGTTTAGTGTGAGAAGGAGAGCTAGGCTCTTTTGATTCTCTAGGGTTTATCTTTGTGTTTTATCTTTTATTTGCAGTTCTTATATTGGTTTCCTGTAATCGGTATCGGAAATCTAGTGAAAGTTCTTATCAAAATCTTCTCTTTTCTTCATTATTGAGAGTTTACAAGTTTATTCTTATCAAAAGCTCTCCCAAAAGATACAATTCTCACACTATGATTTAGTTTATTCACCAGTTTTGCAACATTCCCTTTGCAATTGCAACATTTGTTTTCTGAGTTAAATTGATGATTTTGCTTTGAACCATGACAGTGTATGTTCCTTGTTGTGTTACAGAATTATTGTTATTACTCAAAAAGATTATAGAAATCTACAGAAAATAAAAAAGAAGGCCAATGTGAAGAAGAATACATCAAAACAGAAGAAGCAGTTACAAGTTTCAAACTATTTCTTTAGCCCAGACTTGAAAAGGCTACAAGCATCGGTCAGGTCTTTGCATAGATGATTAACCAGATCAGGCTTATATATACTCTGCAATATCAGTGTATGAGTAACCAATGACCTGAATGAAAACACACAAACAGATGACTCTTATAAGAATGAAAATGCAAATCCAATTGTATTGATACCTAAAAGACCACAAAAGTCCTTCTTCTCCTTGTTCAACCAGCTACAAAAACAAATCAAAACTCAACATTTTCTATTTTCCTAATAAGCTACAATGAAATAGTCACCATTACCTGAAGCTTATATTGCCTTTCTCCACAATGTCAATTTTTAGCAATCTCAATGATTTCATACTCCGAGATGACGAGATCTAAACATCTTATATATACACATTCCAAAAAACAAATATCACTGATTCATAAGCGAGATCTGTTCTTGCTTGTCATGACACTTTATGTACGGAACATCCTCCTTCCTTGGAAACCGGTAATATCGCCGACAAAGCTAGAAAAGCTAATGTTAGAGCAATCAAAATCCCAACATTTGAACTCAGAAGCTCTGTTTGTCTCTAAAATCTGTCAAAGTTTGGGACTTTCATCAGATATGTATATATAAGATGATGGGTTTTACTACTTCTTCGCCGAAAATATGGGTTTCTGATTTTCTTGATTTGATGTTACGCTTGTTAACGTGTTTCATGCAATCTTATTGGCTATTCGAGTGCTGACACGAAGTGGAGCCCACTGGCTCAACCAATAATATGTAGGATTATTTACACCCAAGGTTCTAAATTTCGTTAGCGCGAGTCGGGCGGTCGAAGTAGGCCTAGCGCCGAATCAATTATTCGGAGATTACTCGGGAATTAAACTAGGGATTAATTTTATAACTATTTTAGGTTATATATTATTGATGTTGAGACTAGCCAGTAAATGTTACGTCTTGTAGTGGTTGGGAGAGTTTATACGCGTTATAAGTCGTGAGTTCGAACTACAACTTTGCATTATCACAAAATTTTACAATAAATCTTTAATGAGGGGTATTTTGGTAATTTTCACTTCGTCTTCTACCTCTTTCTGCGAGTCTGCAACCCTAAATTCCATGGCCGCCTCTGATTTTTTTTTTTACTATTACACCATTTTCTTCCATTTTTTTTGTTATTTTTCATTCAAAAACCGTAGATCTACTACATGGCACTTGATTACAGTCTCATTATGAACAAAAAATGAGTTTTTTCGTAACTTTCGATTTAGTGGCCGCCTATGGTGAAATCGCAACGGCTCCGGTCCGCCGAGCGGTTTTCCGGCGAGTAAATGGCCTCGGCGGCCGCGTTTTAGAACATGGTTTAAATCCAAAGACACTTTTCTACACACTATTAACTTCTATAAACACTTTAGATGAGAGGTATACTTTTTCGGGTTTTTAACATGTATAGATACTTTTTTAACTTAGGCTTTCAGAAAAGATACTTTCTAAGGGAGGTATACTTTTTTCACTGTGTAAAATTTTTATTGACTAAATTGCCCTCATCAATTAGAACGACACAAAAAAGTCTCTGTTTTCTTCGTCACATCGTCAACATCGTCTCCGTCAGAGACATTTACAGAAACCACGATGGAGATCAGAGAAGCAACAAAGGATCTACACCGCTAAACTTATTCTAGGTACTGTAACGGCTCGGTAAAAACTGAAAACGTATTGAAGACAAGTCTTCTTCTCGATCTCGCCCCTTCTCGATCTCGTCACGATTTCTTACAATTTCTTTTGCACAGTTTCTTCTGGATTGATTTTCTTATGTTTATTATTTTGTTGTATAGATCCATTAAGTTTTGTGATTTGGGTTTGTCTATATCAAATTCATACAATATCTTTTCCGATATATAAATGTATAATTATAGCTGATAATTATCAAATTGTCACCACATTATCTTTTCATTGTTGTGTTTTAAATTTTCATTTGAATACAGCTTATGGCTTTGAACTTTATGAGGTTGGTGAAGAAGAGAGTGATGCACTGGAAACACATGGTTTAGAACCTTCTCGTGGACATGATGTCGTGGATACAAATCGATGGACATATGTTATTACAGCCATGATGTCCTGGATACGGTTCGATGGATAGATGTTATGATTGATATGATGTCGTGGTATAGTTTCCATGATTATCAGCGTCGTGATCAAAAATGTTATGATTGATCTTATTTATCACAACCCTATTTTGATGTAAAATGTCTTAAACTTTTTTTAAAAAAACTATTGTAAAATTCTGCTAATTATGTACAAAGAAAAAGAAAAAGAAAAGTTTTTCCTTCATGACCATCCACCGTTCACGAATCCACAATATGAAAATATCATCCATATCAGTGTAGAGGAATGAATGTTAATAAGGTCACACTCAAAAATAAATTAGAGCTGGGAGATCCCAGTTAGAAAAGATTAACACATAACTAAATCTCAGTTTATCAATAAAAGCATTCCATAAATCTACTGATGCTCAACGTCGCCAACTTTATCCGGTGAGAGGGAATCCACCGTACAGAAAAGACGAGCTCCTTGTAGCAAGATGATAAGGTGATTTTTCTCATCATCACGAGACTCCATTGGGCTATGAGAAAAAAAAAATCAGACATCATAAAGATCTTTAGATACAAGACATTATAATATAAATAAATTATCAAAACCAGTTTGAAGCATCTCCACTTTCATCTAATCCACACAAATGAATTCATGAGACAATATCCACACAAAGAGCCACAAAGATGAGCAAATTGGTAAGAGCTTTGAAACTTGAGATCTGAATCCGTAGAGTGAAACCCATTGACCCAAACTATAAATTTTTAAAAGTTCAATCTCAAAGATAAATCTGAGAACAAACAAATGAGTATTTAATTGATGTTGCCAAGCATCCATGTTCTTGAGAAGATATAAAACTTGAAGAGAAAAAAATGTAAGTTCAAAAATTGAGGAAGAGCAAACAAAAGAACAATTGAATACAAACAAATCTATTAACTTACCACTTCGAGATCCAATTGAAAGAGATATGGATCATATGACAAAGAGAGATAACAATTTTGGTGCTTAACAAAGTATAGAGGAATGAATGTTAATAAGGTTACACTCAAAAATAAATTAGTGTACAACCAAATTTAAAAAGGGAGAATTGCCAAAATACCCTACATTTAGTGGCAAAATATCTCAATATACATTTAAGAATTCTTTCTCATAATACCCTTAATTTAATTGAAATATATTAAATATAAGGTATTTTAAATTATAAAAAATTCTGATAATTATAAACATATTAAGCATAATACTTTTTGTGAAAACATTTTTTTAAAAAAATTAAAGAACATGTTTCATAAATGATTTGAGTTTTTCTTTCTACCACTAGCAGATATTAGATTATGTCAAATAATGTTAATCTACGAGGCGTATAACGTTATTTCTACCTAATTGTGAGTGTTCTACGAGAGCTAAAATCTGAATTCTACCATTTTACAGCTATCTACCGTTCGTATATTCTAAATTCTAAAATTTTACTAAGTTCTGTCGCGGCTGGTTTGCCGATTGTACCGCCTCTCTCTACCAATATAGGAGTAAATGTAGTGGTTACCACTCCCATAAATGTAGGAGTAAATTAAGGAATGAATATTTAAT
This sequence comes from Draba incana, assembly GCA_963576765.1. NCBI lineage: Eukaryota > Viridiplantae > Streptophyta > Magnoliopsida > Brassicales > Brassicaceae > Draba > Draba incana. The sequence goes on along the minus strand of OY755212.1, from coordinate 12,011,057 downwards.
TTCCTAAAATATAATATTATAAATATATTTAATTTCCGTTTTCATGTTTTTAATTTTAAATATTAATTACTGAATAATTAAAAAATTATAATTATTTACTGAATATTTAATTATTTTCTAATTTTCAATATTTGTAAAAATAACAAAAAACAGAGGCTTACGGACCTCGAACCCGTCGCCCCCACGTAACTCCTAAGTATACATATATCAGTTAAGCTGCATGTATTCATTGCACTTCCTTGTCATACAAAATTGAAATACTAACCATCATAGAGTATTTTAAAACAAAAAATGTAACATCATGCCTTCGAACTTGCGAAGGTGAAGTCGTTGAGGTCAATCACAAAGTGACTATAACTAGTTAAGCTGAAGACCATATATGTTTACGTGTTTACAAACAAACATTATAAAGTTATGTTCATAATGACATATTACAATGCCTTGTAAAACAAACAATGATAGTTTCGTGGTAAATATCACATCATATTGTGTTTCCTTATAATATGGAACCGTAATAATCACTGATTTTTCTCCAACTTATGATTTTGTAAAATATAAGAGTTACCTAAAATCTAGAAGAACATATTACGATTACCTAAAATGAATTTAAAGAAAGATTTTATTTGGAAATTTTAATTTGGCGTAATCTTCTTCTTCTTCATCGACTTTCATCCTCAATAAACACTCCATCTTGTTTGTTTACTTCATTGGTGGATGCTTTGAGATTTTAGGAAATAAAAGTTACTCGTTTTGGCAAATATGTTGCATACGTATGCGACTTGTGGCCAATGGATCTCCAATAATGGTTGGAGCTTTGCTGTTGACGAAGAAAAGGGTGGTCGATTACTAGTTTTGGAGTCGATAACAAGTATTGAGGAGTTAAAGAATATGGTGTCAGAGGATTACGGAATCGACCAACGGCATTTTATGATCGAGTGTAGTTTTCTACCAAAGGATTTGATTAAGGTAGGGTCTCCTCCTGTTATCATCACAGGGGTTGGCAAAATATCCGGAACCGAAAAACCGAACCGAACCCGACTGAAATTACCCGAACCGAATCCGAACCGATTTTTTAAAATATCCGAACGGATCCTCCATACTAAAAACCGAAAACCCGAAACCGAACCCGAACCGAACGGGTACCCGAAATAAATAAAACATAAACAAACCTAAATATATTTAGAGTTAAGGTCGGGTGTGTTCATATAGTTTATGTAATTTTTATAATTTTTTTCCGAAATGTATATACAATATCCGAATTGATAAAAAAATTATAAAAATTACATATAAAATGAGAACTACTTAAAAATAACCAATTTATGTTATTATTTGTAATATTACAAAAAAAATTTGTTCTATTTTGTTTAGAGTATTTTTGGATAATTCGAATACCAAATAATTAAATTGAACCAAATGAAAAAGAAAGTGAGGTAATTATAAACTTTTGGAGTAGTTTTTAAATATTTTTGACAATTTTTTAGTATTATGGATAATCCGAACCCGATCCGAACCTAACCGAAACCGAACCCAACCCAACCCGAAGTTTTCTAATACCTGAATGGGTATTATATCTCTAAATCGAAATACCTGAAAATCCGAAATACCCAATCCGAACCCGAACGGGTACCCGAATGCCCACCCTTATCACCACCGATCGTCGGGTAATTTTTTTTGTAGCGTACGCTATGAGGGAAGCATCGGTTCAGCTTTGTGTGACATTTAAACCTCGAGTTCATGGTAGCTTATATAAGGAGCCAGAGAAATCAGCAGCATTCATTGGTTCTGTGGCTGAGAAAAACAAATCGGAAGTCCATGATGATGATGATGATAGCGACCCTGTCTTACTCCTTGAAAGCGCAGAGCAAGGGACTGAAAGAATGGATCAATTAGCCTTTGACAATGTTGTGAAAAAGTCAACTTTTCGAGACCATAGGTATGTTGAAATCAACAATGGAAATGTGTGCAACGAAACACAATTTCAACTATAATGTTTCTAAATCTGATACCACATGGTGGAACATACGCTGCTCAGACATTGTAATTGGTGCTTTGGTGCAGTTAGGGTCCAAGGTTCTGAGGTTTTCAAAATCACAAAGATTTCTCTAGACATACATATGCGCCTTCGAGTCAAAAGAACGCAGGAAAGACAGCCTCAGCAAAAACCATTGCGAAGTTTATAATGACTAAATATCAGGGTTCCAAAGTAGGACTGTCACCGATTGATGTGATGCAGTGTATGCGCTTGGAGCAAGGAGTCGAAATAAGTTATTCTTTAGCATTTGATGCTAGTGAGTACGCAGTTAATGTAGTTACATGTATACCTGAGAAAAGTTATGAAAAAATACTAAAGTATTTGTACATGCTACAAGCTGCAAATCCGGGTACGCATTATAATTTCGAAACCAAAATTGATGGTAGATTCAAGTACTTTTTTCTTGCTTTTGGTCAATCTATAAGAGGGTATCACAACTACATGCAGAAAGTGATTGTTATCGATGGCACATTTCTGAAGAATAAGTACAAAGGAGTACTACTTATTGCTATGACATTGGATGGTAATAATAACTTGTATCCACTTGTATTCGGGATTGTTGATTCAGAGAATGACCTTTCGTGGGAGTGGTTTATGAGGGAGTTAAATGTTGTTATTGCGGATTATAACGGTTTGGCTTTTGTGTCGGATAGAAGCTCTTCAATTCGGAAGGCGATTGAAACAATTTACCCGCAAGCTACACATGAAATTTGCATTCACCATTTATTGAATAATGTTGTGACAAATTATCACGGGAGGAGTCTTTCTGGTTTGGTTGCAGATGCTTCAAAATTTTATAGGCCAGTTGATTTTGAAGCGAAGCTAGATACTATTTGCAATATTAGTCCGAAGATTGGAGCGTATCTAATCAAAGCTGACGTGAACAAATGGACTCGTTGTCAATTTTTAGGATTCATATACGATGTTAGGACTAGCAACCCTGCTGAGTCGATAAATTCTACGTTGCGATCACCTATAGAGTATCCATTGATTCCTTTGCTGGACAACATTAAAGAAATGTTAACTAGATGGTAGTAGGCATCGAACAAAGAGCTCAAAGCATAAGCAGGCTATAACCATTAAAGTTGAGAAGAAGATAACAAGAAGGATTAAGAAGGGCGAAACATTCAGCGTTTATAAGATTAACGACGATCACTTTCATGTTATTGGCGATTTGATAGACTGCCTTGTTGATCTAGAGGATTCAAGGGTTACAGCAAAGTAATGACAAAGTTAAATTATTAACCAATTATCCAAAGACATATGCAAAAACAGAAAGTGTTAGACTTACTTTAAACCGCGTCCCCACTCTAATAAAACATTATAATCTTTGTCTTTATACAAGACCAATGGAGCATCAACTTCATCGTAGGATTCAGCGTCAATGTCTTTCAAAACTAATTTCTTCCATTCTTCTCGACACTTTGATGCAACCGGTGCGTTACCGAAACCATTGACTACTAGTTGTTGTGAGAGATTGGCAATGTTATTGCAGATAAAATCTTGTGAATTTATTTCAAAGTTAATAGCAGAAGACTAACTGAAACCAACGTCATGAAGATTTTCAAACATGTCGTTAAAGTCTGTCAACGTATATACTTTATTCACCTGCTAGTGAAATGAAAAACAAAGATTTATATAACCAAAGCAACACCAAGTACAATACAAGCAAAGTTTATATAGTTATGCAATTAAGCATGTTACAAATACAAAGCAAAATATATATTACTTCACAATTTTAAATCCGGTTTTACACAATTATTTGTCCTATTATAGCCTTACATTTTCAAACACAACAAACATTTAGATGAAAATCAAAAGAGAGATTTAAAGGTTGTTGTTCTCAGTTACCTTTCCCTATTGTCTCAGAGATTGCCTCCTAGCACTTGCAGCAGCTGCCTTAGTGGATGCAGTAGCTGCTTTAGTGGTTGCAGTAGCTGCTCTAGTGCTTGTTCCTGGTGCTTTAGTGGTTGAAGTAGCTGCTCTAGTGCTTGTATATGGTGCTTTAGTGGTTGTAGAGGGTTGTCCTCTGCTTGTAGACATCTTAGAAGTAGTGAACAAATCTCTAAGATCTCTTAACTCCATGTGAACTACGCTAAATCAAGCCGCAAACATTATCTCAATCATCCCAAGCTTTTCCTCCATAGACATGACAGAAGCTTCTACCAAGTCTTTGAAGAAGCTCTTCATCTCATCATTCATAGCAGCCTGGTTTCCTGTTGACCGTTCACACAAGACCTTATGCTTCCTTTCCTCTACACCATAGTCACACAATTTGTTTTTAACCTTTCCAGAACTAGAGACAGAACTCACATCCGGTTTAGGAGTAGGAACATCATCACCCTCATTGACAATCTCATCATCTACCTCTTCATGAGGCACACAAGTCTGCCCTGCCACAATAACTTGCCACACATGGTCTTTCTAGACTTTTCTGGTACTGAGCAGTTGATAAATGCGGTCAATACATTCATCTCTCCTTTCACCTAGCCTCATATACTCTTCCACATGAACTATGTTGCTATTTTCTTTCCAAGATATGAATAGATGCCATACAACCTGAAAGGAAGATGTATATAAAATGTTAGTTTATACACACAATGGCAAACTTAAAAACATGGTATCTTAGTCAAAACTGACTTAATGAAGCATACATAAGGATACTTTACTCACCTCTTGTCCAAAAATTTTCTCAAGTGTTCTGAATTCAGGGTATGTGAGTGCACAATTACCTTTCCAGTTTGAACATCTAGGAAACACAATCCGATTCTCTAGTATCTTCCATCCCATCATTCTTCCAAAATATGGAATAGCCTCCTTAATCCAAATTCGAAAAGCATAAGAGAAACCCTGCAAATGATAGTTATAAGGCCGCGTCAGTTTGGCTTTAGCAACCTTCATCTCTCTTAGCAAAAGGTGATATGAATCAAGACCCCAATGATACGCTCGTAATTTATCAAGATCCATAACCAATTCAATGTATTTTTGTGGGATATCAGTTTTATCATCCATTGGCAGTATCAAACCACCAATAACACATATATACACCAACTGCAATCTATCCTCACGCGTCCACTGATCACATTCAAAAATATGCGTCGACCTAATTTTTTTAATACAAATCGATGCGCGGTTATTCCCTAGCAGTGAACTCCATAAACCATTATCATCAACATATACCAAACTCAAAATCATCTCCTTTATCGTACTTCAACCCGGTCACCGCATGAAACTCCTGCATCGAAAACCAAAGAGGTCTCCTAGCAAAGACAAAATACAACTCAAGTTTTTTGCTTGTCTCAAGCTGCCTACACATGAAGTTGTGTACCAGTCCCGCCGAGTATCCTAAATTTTTCTCATTCAACGCCATTATATGTCGAAACACTGGATCTCTTCTGACTTCTTCATATTCACTTTCCATCTCTACTTTTAAGAAGGTCGGAATAAAAATCCTACAGCTATTGTTGATCTGGTCAACTTCCGATTCAATGTTTTCACCAAAAATCCTCTGAGGCAGCTCTCCTTCCATCACAGTTAATACAAAATGAGAAACAAACACATCAATGACATATTCAGAAGTCAAGAAAAGATGAAACACATGATAATGAACTCAAAAGTGTAAGAACAATAACAAGAACATGTTTGTTTTCATTTAATCAAACATTGCAGTTTACAAATAAGGCTATGTTGGGTTGATTAAATGTGGTATAAGAAGAAGCTTGTACTTAACAAATCTTATGCATAAGCAAGTCACGAACATGCAAATCACGAAATTGAGAAATTGATTGAGAAATTCATAAATAGCTTGACAAATTGATTGAGATGTTAATCGATTGAGAAATTGAGAAATTGTTGGGTTAATTAAACGAACATGCAAATCACAAAAAAAATTGAGAATTTGAGTTACCTTTGAGGATCCTGAAATTCTAAAACTCGTCGGAGACAGTGAAGCAGAGGTACACAGAACGAATCGATCTACAAAACTCGCAGGAATGATAAGAACTCACCGAAGAATCGAGTGAGAGTCGGCGAAATTTGAGAGAGAAGAAGTTAGTCGGCGTTATTATTAACGTTTCGAACAATTTTGTTTATATTTTTTTACTATAATATGTATAATAGTTTCTTTTAGATTTACTCAGAATATAAATAAATATTCTGTTTCCTTTAATTATTTTTGGATAAGTATTAAAAATTTAAAAAATTGATATTCTTTTAAACATAAGGTTAATTTTGAGGTTTAGAATTTGCAAAAGCCTAATAGACCTTAATTGGGAAAAAATAGTCTTAGTGGGACATTTTGCCACTAAATGTTGTCTGATTTAGCAAATTTCTCATTTAAAAACATGAATCAAAGAACAAACATAAGGAAAGATAGATGAAAAACTAACATGATGATTAAGCAAAACTTGTGACTCGTTCTTCTTCTATTTTTTGCGAAATCCAAAAAACTCTCGTTTCTTCCTCTGAAAGCATGGATTGGTTATTTCTCATGAATTCAATCGTGGAATCGTATCCCCTTTTGTAGATTGTTTAGATTGTTGCTTCTCGTTCACCACCATCGATTCTCGCTTTTCTCAACGCCACCGTCAAGCGTTTTTTTTAAGTAATCGGAGAAGTAACAAAGATCAGATCTATAAGGGTTATTTTTGTCTTTAGCCAAGGTAAAAGTATACTTCCCTTAGAAAGTATCTTTTCAAGATATATGTTCTCAAAAAAGTATATGTTGAAGTGATTATTCCTACTTTTCCCCTACTCTTTTACTCTTCTACCCTCGTAACTAAACAACATTTACAAACCACAATTTTTCAATAAAAATAAAAAATTAATAAATCTGAGATACAAACACATCTTTTCTCTTTTCTCCACTCGTTTTCATCAAATGGTATCCCGTCAGAGCATGCCGAAAACATCGACGAAAAGAATTGGGAATGGGATTGAGAAGATCAAAGAGAATAGTAGCGAAGCATTTTGGTGGGGAACTAAGAACAATTGGATTTGGATCGGAGGGGATAATACCGACATTTTTTGGTGGAGAATCCGACTTCTCCATAAGCTTTATTAGAAATTTGAGAAATGAATATTGTGTGTATGTTCAGATGGTGTGATAGGTGGGCTTTTAGTGGAATAAATAGGTCTGAAGCTTTGATTTTGAAATCAATTTTATATATATGCATGAGATTTCAATTTATGTTAGAGATGATATGTTGGTTGAATCCAAGTTGGATAGTACTTCTTGTAAAGTGCTTAAGCGTTTTAGATGAGCAATGTGTGTTCTTGATTCATTTCAAATTGGTTTTATTCTTTGATTCATCGATTGTGTCTCTGGTTAAATATGATGAAGTTTGGACAAGAAAACATTTGTATCAATATTTGGATTTATGATTTGTTTTGTTCAAATGGATGGAGAAGCACTAATCCAAGATCTATTATTCACAATAATATATTCACTATCTATATTGATATCCATGAAATTTGTCGAGATTACACTAAAAACGATGTTAAGCTTCAAAGAACATGGATGTCTATTTTGTGGATGGTTGCTTGTGGATGTCGCGTCATTGACAAACGCAATAAATTTGGTGGATGGTTGCTTGCTAAAAGAACAAAAACTTGTTTCTTACTTTTCTAATTCTGCAAGATAAAAAATGATATTAATAAGTCAATTGTGTTCTTACTCTGAACCAATGAACCTGTCAAACAATTGAGAAGCATATCTATGATGAGGATATTAAATTTGTACACGTAAAACAATCCACCGTAAACTATCTATGGTAACATTGATTCATACGTAAAACCCTTCAGATGCGTCACCAAGATCAAGAAACTTTCGAGTTTTGATTCGATTTCTTAACATTCCTTTTCAGATCTAGATTAGAATAAATTAGCGTTGTTTGATCTTGAAAAAGTCTCTCTAGTGTTTAATTAGATCTTCAGAAATCTATGTCTCCACCTACCATTATTCCTCTTATAAAATCTGAGACCTAATCTTAAATACCCAAACGAAAAAATCCCAAAAAACTATTATCTCAACATGAATCCAAAGAACCACCGCAAAATTGATTCAAAGAATCTCGTAGCCCCTAATTGTTCTTGTCTTTAGATCCAAATTGATTAATGGAGGAGAGAAAAAAAAAAGTAAAACCCAAAATCAATATTACATTTTTTTTTTAGTTCTACAACACATACAACGAAAACAGAGAAAGTCTCGAGCATAGAGAAAAAGGGCAGTTTGGTATTATTGAAAAAAACAACAGTGAAAAAGTTTATTTCTCTTAGAAAGTATGTATATTGAAAGAGCAGTGTAAAAAAGTGTCTATAGGTGTTAATAACCCTAATATGTAACGTAAGATTTCTATGTGTGTTTTCTCAAAGTAAAATCTTGACACTAGTAATTGAAACTGGTTTATTATAATCTCTTGTCGTGGAATTGATTTCTTCTCGCGTGGAGGAGGAATTTAGATTTTTATCTATACCTCAGTGTTTATTATCTCTCGAGTATGTTGAGATCAAAAGGATCAGAGGGAAGGCGAAAGATATGAATCTAGTCAGTTACATTTTGAAGAATTCAGTAATCCTAACTATTTCTCATAAACCAAAAAACCGAAAAACAATTGTGCTTGATTGGTTTTCTGATATATTTCCTAAATGTATGCACCTGATCCCTACTCCACTTGTTTAATATTTGAACAATCACTACATGAAACATAGCTTGATACATTTTAAAATTTGAATACGATTTAACAAAAAGAAAATCACGCATAGTACTCTCCAAATACAAATAAAAAAAGGAATCTTGTGGTATCAATAAGCTTTCAGATTTGTTTTTTATCTGCTGCTGAAGATCATATTTAGAAGATTGAAAGTGACTATTTTGGTTTTACCATCATCACATCGTTGCGTAAACAGTAAAGTAATCCATTTGTAGATAGCAGCATTTGATACTCAACAATCCGATAGCTTGCTTGTAAGTCACGCTGAGGAACCTTAAAGTGTTAGCCCTAAAATCCAAGACTCCACAAGAGAATTATATAACCACACTAGTTATAAATATATACAAATTTACATAATTTTTAATGAATCTTAGATGTTGATCTACTCTATATATAAACTCCTCTTTACACAGGGTCCACGCCAAAAACATTTCAAACTATACCCTCAAATAACAAAAATCCTTTTTTGATGTTAAAACAAAAACTAATTAAGAAACCATATCAAATCTTTTGGGGTTTGGGTTTGAGGAAAAACTTCATTTTCGTTGAATCTACAAATCTATCTGAATAAGATACACAATTAACAAAAAAATTTAAAAGCAAAATTTCCCATGTTTTCAAGAAGCTAAAAATCTGGTCAGCATCTTCGTCCTTGACGCTATGTATAGCAAGCACCTTTTTTGTATTTGATAATCATGATCCCATAGAAATGGCTAGTGGCATCTCACTTTCATGCGAACCAACAGTAGAATTGCTGGAGGTCGACATTCGTTTCTTCGATTGGTTCCCTTCCATTGACACTAGAACTTGGCCTTGTGGATGGGTCGCCGCCTCTGGATCATCATCAGGAGGCTCTAAAGATTGCTCGGCAGGGTCACTATCGCGTGGCATGGACTCTCCATTTGCGTTGTTATCATTACCACCGGATCCAATAACCATCCTAAATCCAAAAGTGCGTGAAATAATGCGGTATGAAAAGGTTAGGATCCAAAAGAACCAAGGGAGACAAACAAAGAAAATGCCGAGGTAAGAGAGCCAAATCGGAGGGTAAGGTAAGATTGTGTATGCAATTAGACAACCACCTCCAACGGCGATTGATAGGAAAAGAAATAAGGTAATGAGACAGATGAATGCCTGCCCCGCCCGTGGATCTGGCACAGGCATTATATTCTTCTAATGAAAGATCGATCTCGAAAGAAGAAGAAGGATCAAGGAACGTTTAAGGGTATTACTATATCATCCTCCATTTACAAATTGCCCTATCTTCTTCCTTCTTCGTTCCTCAATTTTTTGGTTTTTTTTCTTTTTTTTTGGAGGTTTGATAGCTTGAGGATCAGGTTAAAACAAGAATAAACAGAATAAATCCCACACACACAAAAAGAACGATTAAGAAAAAGAAATCACAAGAGGGTATTTCTGTTCCATAGGAGAGGGTCGTCCGTAGATACAGGACCTATAACACTGAATATCGTTGGATCAAAATCATTTTCAAGCGTTTTGTAATCAAAATCAATTAGAGAGATGATATTTATGCTCACGTGAACGAGTAAAGTAATATTATAACAGAATAAATTGCGAGGAAAGTATATAAGTTTCGAAAATTTATCATCAAAATAAAATTTAGTTGTAGAGATTTGCCTTCTATATCACTACACTAGTACTAAATATGGGACGTGACAAAGGCTAGATTCTTGCAATTAAACTCGCTCTAAAATATGTTTTAATTTCAATTAAAAATCAGTATGTTCCAATTTTATGGGTTTGTATTATTATGATATTAAATTTAAAACTTGATAATGTGTTTTATTAAAGTTTAAAATAGATATTCTATAAGTTTCATTCCATTTTTGTGTTTTTGAAGGAAATTTGAAGCCCTGTTCTATTCTTAACCACAATTAAAATGGGAATTCAAGGTCGGAACTAAGATTTTTGTTTATTCCAATTTCCAACAATTGTTTTTAAATATATAGTTTTATGCATTTTTAAGCAAAATATACTTCCACTTTTTATCTTGTGTCAACTTTTAGCAAATTTAGTTTACAAAGAGGTTGATTCCGATTGTGTAGGATTAAGATAAGATTCTATTTAATTTATATTAATTAGTATAGGTGGATAAGATTAAGAAAGCATTGTTGACTAGTGACTACAAGAAAAATATACTCCAATATGTGAATTAAGCAGTGAAGACGAGTAACACGTGGTAAATCTTTTATCTATAGTCAGACAGAAATTAAATATGGGAACGTTCCAATATGTTACCAACTATGGAGGCATCTAATTAACTAAAGACTCGGTTTGTTTAAACTCATCATGTATATGTGTAAATGTAAGAATTAGCAGAAGTGGAGAGTTGAAATTTCAAGAAGTATGACTGAACCGATTAACTTAAATCAATTTTGTATCAATTTATATAATGTAAAAACCTAAATAAAAGAAATATTTTCAACAAACTTATTTCTCAAACTCTTCTTTTAATACTCTTGTTCATAATAGTTCTCTAAATACGCATAACTCATCTAAGGTAACAATATTCACCACTTAATAGAAATAAAATCTAGAACAAGATTCCACAACATAGTTGTTTGATTACCATATCCAGCAAAATTTAATTCTCATTTTGTATATTCAACCAATTAATAAACTCAATTACCATAAGTGGTTAAGAAATCATACTTTGACTAGTGACTTACAAAAATAAATGTAATTAAACAAGGATAGACGAGAAACACGTGGCAAAACTTCTATCTATAGCCGTCAAAAGAACAAGCAAAATATGGGACCCACCCAACATAATCAAGAATACTGGTGGTTCGCCAGCGGATTAACTAAATAATTTAATAGAACAGACGAAAAGACTATATTACCCTCATCAATAAGCATAATTCGGTGGTTATTTGGGAATTTCATAGCACTCTAATCTTCATTTTTAGTCAAATTACGAAAGCGCGTGGGTTTAAATCGCGGAACACTCGCGTGGATCAGCCGCCAGGAGAATCCTCTTTTCTTTTCAATCAAATAGAGAGAGAGAGAGAGAGAGAGAGAGAGATCCCGTAAATGTTTTTAACTCTAATTTCTAGGGTTTGCTGATTGATTCTCTATCGCGTTTTCAGATAATCCTCTGTGAAAAAACTCGTACCTTTTTGTTGTTGTTTTCGTGATTTCGTTATCCGAATTGTTTTTGGGTTTCATTTTCTGGAGAAAGGGGTTTTCGATTTTGTTTTTGGGTGGTGGAAATGAGAAAATCTGGGGGTATGAAAAGGCCGGAGTATGAATTGGCGGCCAAGTGTCGAGATGAGTTTCCGGTGAAGTTAGAGATCGTGGAAGATGATTTAGAAGAAGTGCATGGTCCTCTCAACAAACGATCTAGGGTTTGTTCTTTCTCTCTTTTTTTCCAGATTTGGCTGATCTGTTTTGTTTCTTCGATAATTTGATATGAATTTGTTAATTATTATGAGTAAATGGATTTTAGTGATTCGTACGGTGGTTGTAAGATCTCAATTTCTTAATTTTTATGAAGATTGATAGTTTTAGCTTGTTAAACGATGAATTTGTGCTTTTCGGGTTTTAATTTCTTGAATTCATTGTGTTGAAGGGATAATTTTTTCTGATGTGTCTAATTTTTTTTAACCCTTGCAATGAATTAGTTATGGAGCTCAGGAACAAGCTCATCGACAATGGCACCAGCTAAGTATAATCCACTTGATGAGCCGAGTCCTCTTGGATTGAATCTTAGGAAGAGTCCATCTTTGTTGGATTTGATTCAGATGAGGTTAACTCAAAGTGGTGACCCAAGAGCTGAAACGCTGCAAGCTGGCTCTGGTGTGAAGAAAGAAAGTAAAAGTATTACTGCTGCATCAGTTGGAGCAACGATGGCCCCAGGAAGTATTGAAAAGCTCAAAGCTTCCAACTTTCCGGCTACGGTTTTGAAGATTGGGCAATGGGAGGTGAGTGCTGGAAGTTTTTTATTTTCGTTTTTGATATACGTTTTGTGGTGCTTTAAGAATCTTAACTTTGACATGGTTTCTGCTATTTCTTGTAGTATAAATCGAGGTATGAAGGTGATTTGGTGGCAAAGTGTTACTTTGCGAAACACAAACTTGTGTGGGAAGTGTTGGAACAAGGTCTTAAGAGTAAAATTGAGATCCAATGGTCAGATATTATGGCTTTGAAGGCAAATTGTCCTGAAGATGGACCTGGAACATTGACTCTCGTGGTACAAGATTCACTCATGCTCTTTCCATTTACTTATTCTATGCTCTTGTTCAACGTTAATGTCTAGTTTCTTTATGTTTCAGCTTGCTAGGCAGCCCTTGTTTTTCCGGGAAACAAACCCACAGCCTCGAAAACATACTTTGTGGCAGGCAACATCAGATTTTACTGATGGCCAAGCCAGTATGAATAGGTACAGACATTGCTTGTGTTCTCTGTCCTTACGAGGAAAGGATTTCGTGTCATCAAATTTTAGCATATTGTGACTGAATAATTTTTTTCTGTCCTAACTTGTGCTAATGATAGTGTCTCCCTTTGATCTGTAAGGCAGCATTTTCTGCAATGTGCTCAAGGGATAATGAACAAGCATTTCGAAAAGCTTGTTCAGTGTGATCATCGTCTGTTCCATCTTAGCCGACAACCAGAGATAGTTATCGACTCTCCCTACTTTGATGTGCGGCAATCTATTTTTGAGGATCCAAGTGAATCAAAAGGCCATCCTTTTGGGAATACAAGTCTTGGCATAGGTCCTTCAATCTCTGGGACTCAGAATTTAGCATCTCCGGTTGGGGCTCAGTCATCATCTGAACATATGTATCTGTCTCATGAAGCACCATCGCCCAGCTCAGGTATTGTATTAACTGCTCCTTCTAGTTACTTTTCCTTTTCACTTGTATTGAACCAAATTAAGATTGTGTCTTCTCTTTTTCTAGTTATAGATGCTCGCGCGAATGAAGGACTTGGGGGTTCTGAAGCAGTCAATTCAAGAAACACAACGGGTTGTGGTCAGAATGGAGTACCTGGGCTACGCCAATCTATGTCGCTGAGCGATTTCCTTGCACTTCTTTGTGATCCAAAAACGACAACGGATCCGAGTCAGGTTGAAGAAGTATCTGGACTACACCAATCAATGTCAGTGAGTGATTTCGTTGCACTATTATCCGATTCAAGAAACATATCGGAATCGAGCCAGATTAAAGTACCTGGAGTACACCAATCCATGTCAGTGAGCGATTTCGTTGGATTTCTCTCTGATTCTGCTGGTGGAAATCATCCGGAACATATGGAGAAATTTGAGTTATTGAAACAGCAGTTGCTAAGTGATAATATCCAGTTAGATACACCGGATGAGAAGTCTCTCATGCCAAGGGTTGATTCTTTATTCAACCTTCTCTACAAGGATCCCATCGCTGCTGCAAACTCACAGGTCAATACTGAAATCTCGGTTGGATTGAAGTCTGAACCCAATGATCCGAAAGGGATTGTGTCTGACAACAACAACAACAACAGAGGTCTTGATCCAGGTTCCAGCAGCAAACCACAGGGTATGTTAAGGAAAGACTCGTTCAGCGATTTGCTATTACACCTTCCCCGGATCACATCCTTGCCAAAGTTCTTGTCCAACATTTCAGAAGAAGATGGGTGATGCATATAAATAGATAATTTATAGATTTCCGCCTTTCTTTTCCGGATTTGGCAAGTATAGGAAACTGAACTTTAGTAGCTTTTCCTGCTGTTTAAATGTAAATCAAAATTGTCTCTTGGTTACTAAAACCCAACAGGGATTTGAAGAAACATGTTTTGATAATGAATTTATGTATACATCACAATATAAAACAAAGTCAATTGTAGAGGGCATTCCATTATTTATCCCAACATTTTATCATTTTTATATATATATTACTTCTGCAGGTGTCATGGCCTTAATTCCGTGAGATAGAAAGAAAAGCGTTTGTCCGGTGGAACATCGAGGGGTTGTTCGATGCGACCAGAAGACACCTTCAACCTGGTCGGTCCATGTTCCTTTCAGGAAACCAAGCCTTTTCTTGAGGTTCCCGATAAGCGTTTTTTTGTTGATTCCGCTTGTCCGTTTCCTTGTGGGTAGTACGGTGTAGTCGTCGTTAGTTGTATCCTTCATTTTCTGCAGAAATTTTCGATTTTTTTGCAGACTAAGTTGGGACCATTATCCGTTACTATTTCGTAAGGTACCCCATGTCGGCATATGATATTGGTCCACACAAAGTTTTGGACGTCGACCCCTTTTGATGGTTGAATACGCTTCGGTCTCGACCCATTTGGTGAAGTAGTCCGTCATGATCAAGATGCTCTTTTTCCATGAGATGCATGAAGCGGACTGATGTCAAATAAAGTTTTAACCCGAAATAAAACTGCAAGTGCACAGACAATCGCAGTAGTATAAAGGGTATCGAATCCACAGAGACGAAGGTTACACTTTGAAATTATAGATTTTAAATTAAAGCTAAGATAAAATATGAGTTTTTGATTGTAATGAAGCAATGAACGAGACAGCAAATTAAACGATAAGAAATTCAATTAAAACAAGCACTAGATCAAGGTCATTCGCCGGTGATTTCAGATTAAGGACTGAGCAACTATTCAGGATTCAATTTAAGTGCGGTCTAGAACTCAAACATAAAAGTAATATTGCCCCACTGTCGTGATGCATCAATATCTTTGTCTAACAACCTAAATGCCTAAACTGTCGTTTAAATTCAGAGATGTTGACAAGCATTATCGAAAAGGTTCAATTTGTTCACAATTGATGGCAACAATCAACTGTCGTTGGTTACACACCAATTGCTCACCAATGGTTTATCTAGCAACCTAGAGCACTGCCGTGAATAAATTAAACTTGAAATCATAGACTAGGCGGCCACGCTAGCCTAAGCATTACGAATCCCAATTGATGAAGACATATGATAATCAATCCTATTTGGCTCAGTCACTAATCAATCCTAAATCACCATTGAAATTTCTTAATCTAGCTAATGGACTACTCAAACATGGAGAAATCAAACACAACAAAAGTACAAAGAGAATTCATAATATAAAAGAGATAAGGGATTAGAATTCTTCTCAATAGAAATGTAGAATGATCCTCCAAATCTTAAAAGCAATCCAAAAGCAAAGTGTGGAACAATGGAAAAAGTCTTAGAACAAAACGTGTCTGGGTAAAAAGAGAAAAAGGGAAGTCCTTTTGTCAGAGGCGGCTCTGACTTATTTATATTTTTCTCTCTGAAAACTAGGTTAAAAATCGGATCTGGGTGACCGACCGGTCGGTCTGGTCTTGAACGATCTTCGGTCTTCAAGTCTTTGGGTGCAGGACCGGTCGGTCCCATTTCCAGGGACCGTGGCTTCGATTCTTCTCGTGGAGACCGGTCGGTCTTCTCATCTGGACCGGTCGGTCCGGATTCCAGGGAGCTTTGGCTTCGCGACTTCGGGTTTGGACCGGTCGGTCCTGTGGTTGGATCGGCCGGTCTGGTTTCCAGGGAGCTTCCACTCTTCGAGCCCTCTTGCGAGCAGGTACTCGCTCCAAACCGAGCAGGTGCTCGGTTATGAAAAACACCATCTTTTCTCCAGATTCGTCCCTTTTCCTCCAATGAACTCCCGTAACTCCAATCCATGCTCCAAAGCCTCTTTTATACCTAGAATGACTCAAAAGAGAAAGAAAGACTCGATTAAAACCTACAAAACAAAGGTTAGAATGCGCCAAAAATGCATTATATCACGGACCTACTGCGTCCATCGCCCATCCCATGAACGGATAAGAAATTGTTGCGGTTGAATATTCCTTGGTTGGAGCTAGTTTCATGGGAGCGTCGCGTTGGCATGCTTCGCACTTGTCTGCAAACTCTTGGCAGTTGGTCATCATGGTCAGCCAGAAGAACCCTAGCTTTTGGATTTTCAAGGCGAATGATCGACCTCCTACTTGGTTTCCTCTGTCGCCGCCGTGCGTGTTATTCATTACTTCGTACATTTCGACGTCCCCGACGCATCGCATCATGACACGCGTGGCGCTCCACCGATATAGATGATCCTTATAGATGGTATAATGAGCAGCTCGAGCTTGCAGTCTTCGGGCATCCCACTTGTTTTCTGAGAGAATGCTCTCTTTTAAGTACGCGGTGATATCTTTTCTCTAATCTTTTTCTTCACCCTCGTCAACTTTGTTTGAAGCCTCCTCGGTTGTATCTACTTGGTCTACTACCATTACGGTTGAGGATTTTGGATCTAGGTTGATGCTCGGGGTCGGTATACTTCCGACTGGAATCACACGCCGAATATCCGACCTCAAGACCAATGCTGCCAGAGTGTCTGCTACTGAGTTCTCGTTCCTTGGGATTTTGACGAGCTCAAAGGTAAAAAAGTGGGATGTGAGGTCCTTGACTACTTTAAGGTTGGCATTCATCTTGAAATCTTTAGTTTCATATTCTCCGTTGAACTAGTTAGCCACTAACTGAGAGTCGCAGTTCGCTTTTAGTCACTTTGGCCCGATTGCTTCGGTGATGCGCAGCCCAGCGATCAGTGCTTCGTACTCGGTGGCATTGTTTGATGCCTCAAATTCAAATCGAAATGACTGTTCAAGGATTTCCCCGGTTGGGGACTCCAAACGTATCCCTACTCCGGACCCTTAGCGTGAGGATGAATCATCTACGTGTAGGATCCAAAGTTCGTCTTCTCCATCCTGCTCGATGCTCTCGCCTTCTGGGAGTTCGGCTACGAAGTCTGCCAGGACTTGGGATTTGACGCTCAGCCATCCTTTATAGATGATATCGTATTCGCTCAGCTTGATGGCCCACTTGATTAGACGTCTTGACTGGTTGGGGCTATGGAGTATGGTTCTGAGCATATGATTGTCAACACCTCAATGGTATGAGATTGGAAATACGGTCGTAGCTTCTTGGATGATATAAGCAGGGTAAACGCCAATTTTTCCATCGTTGTGTATCTTGATTCGACACCGCTTAAAGCCTTGCTCACGTAGAAGACTGGTCTTTATTCCCCATGATCTTCTGTTACTAACACACCGCTCACTGCGGACGTAGATATTGCTATATATAAGTACATAATTTCACCTTCCTCGGGCTTTGCAAGGACGGGCGGGGTGGTTAGAAATTTCTTCAGTTCAGAGAAGGCTTGTTCACATTCCTCCTTCCATTCGAAGGTTTTGTTAGCTCTTAGCAACTGGTAGAAGGGCATACTTTTATCCATTGATCTTGAATGAAACGGTTGAGTGCTGCAATTCGTCTAGTCATATTCTGGACTTCTTTCCATGTACGTGGTGATGGGAGGTTGAGTACGGCATAAATCTATTTCAGGTTGGCTTCGATCCCGCGAATTGTTACCAGGTATCCAAGGAATTCTCCTGAGGTTACCGCGAAGGTACATTTTGCTGGGTTTAATTTCATTCCGTACAGATTGGGCGTATCCAAACATTTGCTTAAATGTCCTATATGGTCTTCAGCGTTCACTGATTTTACCAGCATATCATCAATGTAAACCTCCATGGATTTGCCGAGCTGATCGGCGAACATTCAGTTAACTAATCGCTGGTAGGTTGCACCGGCGTTCTCGAGTCCGAATGGCATGACCTTCTAACAGTAGATTCCTCTGTCGGTGATGAAGGCCATTTTCTCTCGGTCGTCCGGATGCATCATGATTTGGTTGTAGCCGGAGAAAGCATCCATGAAAGACAATAGTTTGTTCCCAGCAGTCGGTCGATATGTGGTAACTGAAAACTATCCTTCGGGCAAGCTTTATTTATGTCGGTAAAGTCCACGCAAACTCTCCACTTTCCATTCTTTTTCTTGACCACCATTGGGTTTGCAAGTCACTCGGGATATTTCACCTCGGTGATTGATATTGCCCCGAGCAATCTTTCCACCTCGTTGTTGATCGCCCTGGATCGGTCTGGGCCCATTTTTTTCTTTTTTGTTTGATCGGCCTATGAGATGGATCGACATTAAGTTCATGGCAGATTATTTTTTGATCAATCCCTTTCATTTCTTCGACCGACCAGGCGAAGGTTGATACGTTCCTTCGCATGAGTTTTACTAGCTGGTATCGAATTGGGTCGCTGAGATCGATTCCGATCCCGACGCATCATTCTGGCTCCTCCAAATCGAGGATCACCTCCTGGATAGTTCTTCCTGATAGTACCTTTCTGTTTTCTCTCGGGGCTCGTCTGTCCATCTCTTCGGCTTAATTAGAAATCTGGAGGGCTAATGCCGCCTGGCTTCTTTGTTTTCTTTAGAGTAAAAAGCAGTTTCTTGATTTGGCTTGAC
This sequence comes from Draba incana, assembly GCA_963576765.1. Classification (NCBI taxonomy): domain Eukaryota; kingdom Viridiplantae; phylum Streptophyta; class Magnoliopsida; order Brassicales; family Brassicaceae; genus Draba; species Draba incana. Next base: position 11,992,020 of record OY755212.1, on the reverse strand, counting down.
TACCATGAACTGTGTAAGTTCCCTTGCCGGTTTGTATCTTTACGTACTGATGATAAGGACACGCCACAACTTTCATGGCATAGAGCCACGGTGTTCCCAGGATGATGTTGTATACCAAAGTGGTATCGATTACATCGAAATCGGTCATCCGGGTGATGTTAGAGATCCGGACTGGAAGTTTGATGCTTCTGATAGTTGTGGTTCTTTGACCAACAAATCCGATCAAAGGTTGAGGATCTCATCGTAATCTACTTTCCTCGACTTCCATCATGCAGAGGGTGCTTTTGTAGATGAGATTGACTGAGCTCCCTATATTGATTATCGTTCGGTTGACTTCGCAGTTGTCCACCATGATTTTGATGACCACGAGGTCGTTATGAGGACGAGTTAAGTCCACCACATCCCATTCATCGAAAGGTACGGCTAGTTGTCCGTCTTCCAGCTGCACTTGAGAGTCTTGTAGCCAAATTAATTCCACTCTGCTTTCTTCGCTGGAGGTTCCTCCCATGATCATGAAGGTGGCCATGACTCTGATATGTGTTAAGAATTTCTCTTTTCTTTAGGTTTTATGCGCCCAACAAATCAAAAAGGTCCCACGGTGGGCGCCAGTTGAAAGTACTGAGTTTGTGCAAATGACCTCAATGACTCACAAACAAGTGGAGGATTAAGATTTGAGGGCAAAGTAGATAGAAAAGCTTAAGAATTGTATTAGGGTTTCGAGAATGTATTATTGCTCAAGAAAGTTGTGGATCCCCTTCTGGGTCGAATAGATTACATATTTATATCCTTCATAAGTCGGTCGACTAAACTCTAGAAATATAGGGAAAATATCCTTATATTCGAATATTTACTTAATATTCGAGTATATCGTTAGCTTCTTCTCCAAGTTAATCTAGGTCGGCTTAACATCTTCGAGCCGGGATTCTTTCCATGGTATTGGGCTTTTGATGGCGGCCCAATATCATCTTTCATCTTCAGTCGGGTCAATTCTGTCTCAAGTCGGGTCTGGGTAGAGGGTGCTAAACCCGGTACCATCAGATAACCTTCGGTTTTCATTGTTATAACAAACGGAAAGTTTTGCATGTGTGATGTTTTAGTTTTCTAGGTGCCGACTATGTGTAAATGATAGACATGTGGAAGAAGAACCTTCACCAATTTGTATACTTTAATTTACTTTTGTTTCACACATTACGTTTCTTATCTAGGGTAAGATTTTTTGTTGTATCTTAAATTTTCTTGTGTACTTTTATTCTCTTAATGTTAAGATGACATGTAAGCTTGAGAATTTTCATGATGTTGATTTCTGTGTGGCATTTAAAAAGGCAAACAAATATGGTGACTAGGTTATTGTTTAGTGAAGGTGGGAACGAGAGCTCAGAAACGGCAGTGGAAGCTCCGAAGTTAGTGGCGAAGCGAGAGGCGCAAAGCCGCAGCTACCGGCCCCGATAGTAAAAAGATCAAAATAGTAGTGATGCTCCGATTCTACTCCTTTATCGTTACTGTCACAAACGTAAATTCGGCGAGAGGAGTAATACTGGTGGTTTGAGACAAAGACGACACAAGATGCATGGCAAAGAGAGGCTATGGTTTTGACCATCAGAGCTAAAGATTCTCTAACCGTTCAGCTCAGCTCAGCAAGACCGAGTCAGTGCCGCTCAACAGTGTTATGAAGAGATCCCAATATTTCCGGAGAGCATAGTTCAACGTGGCCGAGATGTCTAGTGGTGGAGCAAGATATTCAGAGCTAATCCGTTCAGCTCAACTTAGTATAAATATGTAGATTTAGGGCCGATATGGCTAACTTTTTTGATACGTTTACACTCATACACACTTTAGCTCTTCTCACTTGTTCTAGCTAAAGTCTCATTGTAAACCTTACAATTAATCAATATAAATCCATTTATTGTTCTTTTGGTCTTGATCTAGGTTAGATTTATCGACATTTCTTAGGACTATAGTTTTTTTCCCGAATTCCCATAAATTCTTAGTGCGAAATCTAGCTTCCACAGTTTCCAAATTAAATTTTTTTAGGAAACGTGTTTTCATAGAGCTAATTTCTAAGAAACCTGTTTTCATGGAGTTTTTTAGAGTTTCGGTTTCTGAAATGTTTCTGAAACGGAAAACGCACTTCTGACGGAGTTTACGTGTAACCTAGGTTGTAACTTACGATTTTGTTTAGTGATGTATGAATTGTTATAGAAACAAATTGCAAGATTTGAATAGATATTGATCAAAACGATTATTGTTAAATCTAAGTAAGTTTGCGTTTTATTTCAACACAAATACAAAAAGTTACAAATTGAAAAGTCTTTACTTTCAAAAGAACATTGAAACGTGTTATTTTTCTACTTACATATAAATTTAAAAACAAGATCATGTACTTTTAATGTTTAATAAACTGATAAATATAAGACGGAAAAAAAACTTATAAATACTATTTATTAAAGATTAAAACTATTTAAATCGTCTAAAAGATTTCATATCCGCAAATGGTACGGACCAATCACCTAGTTTGAGTTAAACTCACAACAATTTTTCTAAATCACCCAAAATTATTTAAAAACACAACTAAAATCAAATAACTACAAAATCCATAATGAATACAATAAATTTTACATTATATAAAAGAAAAAAAAATAAGTAATTTCCAATATCAATCATTAATTTGTTCATTAAAATATATTAAGTTAATTAAAAAAACAGAATTTCTTTATTTTGATTAAAATATTTCGGACAAAAATTAAAAGTAATCATAGGTTCTTTAAATAAAAGCCTAATTTTTCCTAAATTTAAAGAGTTGATTACATCTAGAGACACTTTAAGTTCAAAAGTTTACATATGACACACTTTTGGAATGCAACACACTTATTGGTGATAAAATGACATTCATACTCTTACTAACTTTACAACAAGAATTAACTTTCATTTAATAATTTCATAATTATTTACCGAGATTTTAACTTTTTCCCCATCTTCAAATCTCTCTCTCTCTCTCTCTCTCTCTCTCTCTCTCTCTCTCTCTCTCTCTCTCTCTCTCTCTCTCTCTCTCTCTCTCTCTCTCTCTCTCTCTCATTTTCTTCCTCTGTAAAATCAAAATCTCCCTAACCCACCTCCAATTCTTCGATTTGTTCCATAATCTCTGGAAAAAATTCGATTTTTATACACAACAATGGTGGTTGTAGCAATTTCAACCACCGACTCAAGAAACTCACCTCGAGACCGATCTCAATCCATCACTAACAATGGCGGACAACGAAAACCCAAAAACAAACAAGTCCCTTCTCGTTACTTATCTCCTTCTCCTTCACACTCCGTTTCCTCAAATACCACAACAACCACATCTTCTTCATCTTCTTCTTCTTCCTATGCGTTTTGAAGTCAAGTAAACGTTACCCATCTCCTTTACTCTCTCGTCCGACGAATTCCGCTTTGAATCCGATCAAAACGTCGTTGTTGTTGCCAAAACGAAGAAGGTGAGTTGCATAAAATGGTGACCACAATCTATTGTCCACAATGGTGACCATAATCTATTGTCCACAAATTACTGACCACTGAAGAATCAACGAAGAAGTAGAGCTTTTGTACACAACAATAGTGGCTGTAGTAATTTCAACCACCGACTCAAGAAACCCACCTCGAGATCGACCTCAATCCATCACTAACAATGGCGGACAACGAAAACCCAGAGGCAAACAAGTCCCTTCTCGTTACTTATTTCTTTCTCCTTCACACTCCGTTTCCTCAAACACCACAACAACCACATTTTCTTCATCTTCTTCTTTTTCCTATGCGATTTTGAAGTCAAGTAAATGTTACCCATCTCCTTTACTCTCTCGTCCGACGAATTCCGCTTCAAATCCGATCAAAACGCCGTTGTTGTTGCCAAACCGAAGAAGGTGAGGTGCATAAAATGGTGACCACAATCTATTGTCCACAATGGTGACCGCAATCTATTGTCTACAAATTACTGACCACTAACCGCTGATTGCTGATCTATGAGTATCCACAAATCACCACCGTAGAACGAACACAAAGCCACAAATCACCACCGTAGAACAAACCAAGCCAAATAACAAGCGAGACAAAAGGGATATGCATTGAAGGTTGTCATAGATCTCCGGCATGGTATCCGCGTCTTCCTCCGCTAAATTCTCTACCACCGCCGCCATAACCACAGTGTCCTCCATATGAACCGCCGCTATATCCTTGAACATGAGTACCATAGGTGGAGAAGAAGAGGAAGAAGAAGATTGATGGCGAGACCTGAGATTCGAATCTGTCAGTGGAGAAGAACAAGATTGTGTTTTTTTTTTTTTTCTTTAATAGAAATCATTAATAGCCACAGATCTCAAATCTCTTATACACGTGATGTTATAAAATACTTGTATCCTGGCTTTACATTTTCATTAAACGTAAATATTAATGGACGATGGAGATTTAAAATAAAATTACACTAAAAATCATTTAGGCTCTGCTTCCTTCTAGGTATTTATGTCTTATCATGTCATAAAAAAAAAAAGGATAAAGTGTCTCACATTCCACATGTGTCTCAACAGAAAATGTTTCCACAAGGTGCAATTTATTTCAAATTTAAACGTGTACTGGGACAAAATAAAATTTAAAGTGTACTAATTTTTCTAAATTTGTTTTTTTTTTGTTTTTTTAGATCTTGCTTAATTTCATAATTTTGTTCATATTCCTTTTCGATATTGCAGATGTTGAATCTGTACGCGTTTTAGCTTTCCTAGTTCTGTCGGAATCGGAGACCAAATCTCAATTATCGCATTTATAAGGTGAAGCAGCAGTCGCCTGAACCGTCTTCTCTCCCAAATTGATCTAGAAGGAGAAGCAGCAGTCGCCGAATTCCAGAGATCGACCATCAGAATCCCGAAATATTGGGATTGGAAAAGCTTTGTGAATTGGGTTCTGGAATCGTACCGTAATAATGTCCAACGAAGTTTCATGGCTGCACAATAAAAGGCACAAAAAGGAGGCCTCTTCTTCTTTGTTATTGTCGTTGCCGGATGAGGTTGCTCTGACTTGCCTGTCTCGTCTCTCGAGATTGGACTGCGCGGCCTTATTTCTGGTATCCAAGGGCCACCGCTCTCTCGTGGTTTCGCCCGAAGAGTTTTACTATGTCTGCTTAACCATCCTTCCTAACCAAACACCACGCTGGTTCATTCTCCGTCGTGGAGGAAAAACACTAGACAACGCGGCCGCCAAGAAGTCCGTGAACTGGTGTCTGAGACCAATCCCATCCCACCCTTGTCAGCCTTTGGAATCATCCTCTTTCGTGGTGCTGGATAACGGAATCTATATAATCGGTGGAATCATAAATGGAAACCCAACTTCGGAAGTCTTGCTTCTGGATTGTCTCTCTCATACGTGGCGCCACATCCCGTCCATGAGAGTTGCTCGTGCTTGCGCAGCGGCAAACGTGGTAGACGGAAAGATCTATGTGTTTGGAGGCTGCGAGGAGGTGTTTGATTCGGCATACTGGGCAGAGGTTTTCGACCCTAAGACCCAAGCTTGGGATAGTTTGCCAATACCTAAGTGTCCGGAGATACGCCACAACACAAAGATGATTGACAAAAGCGTGGTGATCGAGGATAAAGTTTATGTGGTGGACGAGGAGAATCAATGCTTCTACTACTTGCCAAGTGAAGGTATTTGGGGAATTGGGCATCGGGATTCTAAGCGGGGAAATAGAAAAGACTGGTGTGCCATAGGGAAAATGTTATACTGTCGTGGTACTCAAGGTACCATATTGTGGTGTGAGGCAGAAAATTTGGAAAGGTGTGAGGCAGAGGAGTTGGAATGGAGGAAGGTGCAGCGCTTGGATGGTGTGTACTGGTGTAAATATGCTGTAGCTGCCAAGCGCCCTGCTCTAAAGTTGCACGCGTGGAAGCTACACATGAGCCAACAGGGTTTCAGCAGAATGAGCATAAACTCTCGTGGGAACATTGTGGTCTTCTGGAAGATTTATATCCCTGGTTGGGGGAAGCTGAACATCCCTAGTACTAAGAAGTTGGAGCTTTGGTGTGCGGAGATTTCCATGGAAAGACGCCCAGGAGGCAAGATTTGGGGGAAGATTGAGTGGGCGGATGCTGTCTCTGAATTGGATCCTCTCTCGTAAAATGCGAATGTTTTGTATTCTGTTTGTGTCGATATCTGAAGGTTATGCTTTCAAGTCTCAAGTATTTTTTATATGATCATTTTGTTATATCATCTCATGTTTTCTAGTTATTATATAATCCAAGAATCTCATTGCTTTGCTAGTACGTTTTTTTGGTGCTTTGGCATACCTTGTGTTGTAGGATATATTTTTTTTTATGTTCGTAACTTTGATTTAGGAACTATGTTTCTATTTGCTAAATAACAGCCATTTAGAACTAATGTTCGTAGATCATCAGTTTCCTTCTTCCTTTGTGCTCCCGGTTGTTCAGTTCCTCCTTTGAGTGTTATGTTCTGAGCTTTGTGCTGTGTGACTAGAGGGGACTCATATCACTATTGGCTAAAATTTGTGTGCATGTTTAATATAGATGTTTAATTATGTGCTTGTTTGTGGACCAAAATTCAGGCTGCAGTTGGGATTCTTTGTAAGGATAAGATCACCATTGACTGAGTGGACAAAATTGGCCTCTTATTAATAACATCACCATCCAATTTCGTCTACATTTTGATAAGTTAAAAGCTTATGTTTTGTTTTTGCTGTGTAAAATGGCAGATGAAAGCCAAGAAGATCACTGAGATTCACTCCGAGGCAGAAATGAATCTCTGGTTGCGCCCTGGTGCAATGGCGAATATGAGGAATAATAACAACCGTGGTGGTGGTGATGCCGGTGCAGCTGAAATTCATGGCTCTGGAAACTTCCTTGGACGTTCTGGTACTGGAGGAATGATGCCTGGCATGCCAGGAGCTAGGAAGATGCCGGGGATGCCTGGAACGGATGATGACGGCTGGGAGATGGCACGGTCTCGCTCCATGCCCAGAGGCAACAGACAGAATCCGCATCCCGCATTGCGTGTTCGTCTCCTGTTATCATCAACAAGTCCCTGTCGGTTAACTCAAGACTGCTATCTCAGGGAAGTGGAGGTGTCATGAATGGTAGACCAAGTGCCCTTTTGCAAGGTAGTGGTGCTGAACTGCCTAAACCTGTTCCTTCCCCAACCAGACCAGCTGTGGAAAAGCCACGACCAGAGTCACAGCCACAGTCACAGCGGGCGGCTCCTCCTATGACTACTAGCTTGAACACAGGAGATCTCAGTAAAAAAACCAACTCGTTTTGGAGGAATATTTCAATGTCCGTCTATTGGACGAGGCATTACAATGCGTAGTGGAGTTGAATCCCCGTCATACCATCCGGAGCTCGTCAAGGAAGCTATCTCCCAAGGCTTGGAGAAAAACCCACCATGCGTTGAACCAGTGGCGAAACTCTTAGAGCATTTGGTCTCTAAGAATGTTCTAACTCCTAAAGACGTAGGAAATTATTGTCTGCTTTACGGGTCTATGCTTGATGACATTGGAATCAATCTCCCAAAAGGCGCCAAACAACTTTGGGGAGATCCTTGGGAGTTTGGTCATGGCCAAAGCATCCGATTTTGAGATGGTGAAAGAGATTCTAATGAAATGGAGGATGATTTGTTCAAGAAAGCAGTTTTGGATGCTGTGATAAAGAGTGTTAGTGAGTCTCTGTTGGCTACTCAAGCAGCCGGAGTCGAGGCTTGCCGTAGTTTGGTGTAAGCTTTGTGTGGTTTCTTCTCAATACATGTTTGATCAGTTTAAGGACCCAAACTCGCCGAGGAAAAGAGGTGAGATCTTTCTTGAAAGCATTTATTGCAAAATAATGTTAAGAGTTAAATATCATACTTGTAATCGAGATTATATTCAAATCTTGTTATTTGGTTTTGTTTTTCTTATTTTGTGTAATGTTCTTTTTTTGGTGCCTACATCTTGGTTTTGATTAGTTCAAGATGCTCAACACGAAGGGAATATGTTGAGTGGTACTCTTAATATTTTTGGGATGTTAATTACAATCAAGTATTTGTTTTTTAGAAAAATATACAATCAACATTTGTTCTCTATTTTTATTTTGGAGAATATGCTGTTCTGGTTTAACGGAAAAGTGTATCTCAAAATAGAATTTTAGTTAATAATCCTATTGTTATGTGACAAAAACAAAGATAACTAACTATTGTTTTAGTTCGGAAGGTCTTTCGTAGTACGAGGTCTCCTACTTCAAATAAAAGATGTCTGACCTTTTTGTTATAGTACTTGGCTGCCAGTTGCTAGTAGTTTTGGATTCGCAGTAGAGGGTGGTCCCGGCTTTCCTCCATTTCATCTATCATGTCCATTATTTTGTCGTCATTGATGTCCTGTTATCAAAGTGCGACGCACGCTTCCTACTGTTATGTTCTTTTATTACAGCATTCAAAGCAAAGCAGAGTATGTACATGGATAAAAGATTAACCTAAGATCAGTGATCACCAGCCGTACAGATAGAAGAAAGATATGAAATAAAATATTTAAAATAAAATAAAAGGAAAGATAAATGAAACCCAACACCCCACAAATCATACAAAGGGGCTGTCTGGTTATTGGCTGTTTTTAGATTAAAAGTATTTACATTTTTTTCATTTTTCTTGGAGAGGAGTTTCTTCCATCACATCTATCTGCCTTAAGAACAAGCAAAAGGATCAGGAAGGTTGTTGATGAATAGCAGTGTCAGGAAGCATTGCTATTGTCACTATGAAATATTCACATCCTGAAGAGAGACCATAAGGGTTTGATGTTGTTGCTGAAGATGATGTTGTTGCTGAACTCGATGCATGAGCTCTCGAGCCCTGGTCTGAGCCGAGATGATCTGTCCTACCCGCTTCGAGAGATGCAAGAGCTGAAAGCAGTGATGGCAGTTTCACTGTTTGGCGCTCGATGTGGACAATCTGCCCAACAATGTATGTAGGTCGGTTTGGGAGGTGATCGGTGAACAATGCCTCGGATTCAGAGGACAAGTAGTAGTTTGGGCAGTTCCTGTTGATTGCCTCGTAATGTCCTGCTTGGTTTAGCACAAATGCTGCTATCTCGTGGACTTCAAGACGACCAAATGATATCTTTTCCTTATTTGCCTGTCCACAAAATTTCAAAACCAAGGAGATCCATATAAATGTGCGCGTAATAATTGAGAGAAGTTTGCGATGCAATACAGCAACAAAAGCATATGTTGCAAGAACAATGATTATTATTAGAGACAAGAGGAGGTCTACCTGCTTCCCAAGTTGGTGCTTAGTGTGCAAAGTTTTCACCAGCTCTTTCTTTTCCTCCATGTCCTTTCTTGTCTGTTCACTTGTAGCTTCAAGATTCCGGCACTTCTCGAGTAATTCCTCTCGGTTTCTGGAGAGGAAGCCAACTCTGTCTGCCAGGACTCGGATGCATTTCCGGAACTCAGCAATACCCTCATCTTCATTGTCGTTAACGGAGCTGTGAAATTCCCAAGTAGTACAAATGCAAACCAAGAAAATATTTTCAGAAAGAAGGGCTTACAAGTCGATAACTACAGCTATAAAAACATGAGAGGAAGGACTAAGGCTATGTATTCAGTAAGCAATGGTACAGACGGGAACTTACTTGGCTACAGCTTGGGCCAAAGTACGCAGAGAGTCAACAAAAGCAGCAACCCCACCAACGGCACAAACAGAGGTCCGGAATCTTTCACACAGACCTCGCATCTTCACAGATGATGCACGAAGTGCATTATACTCCAAAGCTCTACGATCAGCAGCACAAAGATGGGTCTGAGCTTCTTCTCTTGCTTCATGTAAGCAGTTCTCCAAATGTGCACAATTCATCTACAACCAAGATCAATATTGGATAGACTTAGGGGGGAAAAGTCCTAATATGTGCAATGTAAATTGATGACATCGAAATGGAAGAACCATATGTAGGTAGATCTTTCGAGGCAAAACGTCTACCATTATCACAAACATAAAATTGTTCACAGCCCTCTAGTCCGATTCTATTGGTAACTAACTGAGATAAACAAACACAATTTAAATGAAAATAACGACTCATGAAAGCCTAGAACTGTAGCTCTTGGATCTCGTTGGTTGCACCTGGCTTAGGCATTACGCAAAAGCATATCGAACCTTCCTAGTCCAGATGATACACATGAAGTATCATTACCCATAAAAGATCACAGAATTTAGTCCTGCTACCAGCACCTTGGAAACTAAAAACTAGACATCTACAACACTAATACCAGCAACCAGAAGAGTGACCGAGAATGGTGAAAAGATAACTCCTAAACTAGCAATCCAATAGATAAAATTCAGAGTTGGAGAGAATAGAGAGAAAAAAATATGAAATAGCTACCGAACCTGGGATTCTTCAAGAAGCTTCTGATTCATTTCCAACTCTTTGCTCAGACCAGCTACCTCTTCCATAGCACCATTAAGCTTGGACTCTGTTTCACTCAGCTTATTGGACTTTTCCATCAACTCATTTCTAAGTTCCAAGATAATATCGTCATTGTCTTTAGCGTCTAAACCTCTGCCAGTTGCCACATTACCATCCAAAGATCTTGGTGGGCTCTCAGCTGTCGAACTGTTACTTAGAAACACACCCATTTCCCCCACCGCATGATCCTTTCCACCTTTCTCATTGTTTTGCTGGCTTTCCAGCATTGATGAGTCAAGCGGATGACTGAGAACCTGAGAGGAATCCACCATATTCTCATCCATACCTTCCCGTGCTTTACATGGCTGCTTGCTAGAAAGATTTGAAACACATGAGATCTCATCCATGGGCTCTGAGCCAGATACATGAGTTTTGTTGCCTTCTATGACACCTGAAGCTTCTGTTTTGAATTCACTAACTTTTCCTTGCATAAAGTTTAAGTCAGATTCATCCTTATTATTAGCATGTCTCTGTCCTCGTAAATACTCATCAGAGAGACGTTGTTCCAGTTCACGGATGCGCTTCTCATATAAATCGCAGTGCATTTGTTTTTCCTTGAGCATAGTGAGGAGATGTTTCTCATACTCATCTTTGGCCTGCAATGCTTCTGCTGTCTTCTCTGCGGCATTTTTCAACACATTTTCTACTTCACTTTCATCCACTACCTCATATTCAAATTGCGGGCCCAAAGAACAAATCCGAGAGATTGCAGAAGCAAGGTCAGCTTTTAATTTTGCGTTCTCAACTTCCATCTTGCTGGTTCCAGCTATCTCTATTAATTCAGAGGCTGCTAGGATATCATCAAAATTGTCTTTATCCAAAGTATCTATACCTATCTCCTCAGTCTCAGCGGAAAGCGAGCTATCACTAGACATGGCCAGTGAACTCCTTAAGGATGCAGCCTTCGAATGTAACCCAACTAGATGCTCGGGAGCATATCGATCAACATCTGCGATTTCAATATTGAGCAAACTAGTATCATAAGGAGCAACATTGACATCGCACTGAGTGGGAGTATCATATAAACCCATTGAAGCCAACACATCACGAGGTATAAAAGGACCATGTGTTTTAAGAAACTCCTCACGTCTCCTGATCTCTGTTTCCCTCTTCATAGCAAGCTTCTCTGCCAATTGTCCAGCCATGCCCATGTAAAGCTTCATAGAGGCTTTTCTTCTCACCACCTCTGCGAGGCAGGCCCTATAAGCAGGGCCAACACCACGGACTAACTTTAGGTCTGCAAATAAGTCATCCTGACGCACCATCGCCTCTCTAAATACAGGAAACTGTAACTTAGCATCTTTGATGATATATGTGACGTATGTTATCTTTTGCATGTAACCGTGTACAAAGTTGTTCATCTCATTCTTCTTGTTCTTGCAGAAATCCAGCAATTCTGAAATGGAGTTATAGCATGCCTGCATTTTGGGAAGATGATTCTTGTCATGCACTTCGTACATAGGCCCCAGGGCTGAAACAGCATCATGAGGTCGGAGAGATGACGACAGTTGGCTAGACATGCAATCATCCACAAGCTTCTTAACCGTATTGACATCTTTGCTGTTTCAAGATTCATACAACACCGTAAGATAGCAGAAATTTCCATTGTGTAAAAAGGGAAAAGTTCAATGATTTGAATTCACCGATAAACAACTCAATATTTTCAACAGAGACAAATGAAAGGTGTTCAAAGTTTACGATATCAACAAACCTGAGAGATTGCATTATGCTCTTTTCCTCATCAATGAACCGCACATGATCTTTAACAGCCACTTCTAAGTTCTTCATTGATAAGGAAGCCCTGCAAGCAAACAACTCCTCTACTTTTCGCTTGACATCAACAAACATCTGCTGAAACTGTGCGATCTTATTCTCAAATTGCCTATGAGAGCTTGCACAATTCTCCACGGCCTTCTTGAGGTTATCTTCCTTGAAAAAGTCTAATAAACATTTCCTCGAATCGGTTTGCAGATAAGGGTGAATCTTTGCTGACCTCAATTTCTCAATATCCCTTCCAAAATTCATCAGCAAATCCGAATGGAGGCGGTGTTGATGCTTATAACGCTTCATAAATTCAAGAAAGTTTTGGTAGATCACCCTGTAATACTGTTCCAGGTTCCGCGTAGCAACTTCAACAGCCCGCTGTTGCACCTTTTGCTCTCTTGTCAACCTCTCGCTATTATCATGCTTCACAACCGTACAATTATAGATGGTGCGGCCTTTAAGGAAATGGTACCGAAATTGCCTCTCATACAAAGGTAAAGCCTTTAAAGCTGGATCTGATGCATCGTCCAAGGGATGATGTTCATGTAATGTAGCAGGTGTTAAAGCTAAAGCGTCATCAAGTTCTTGTAAATCTACATCTTCTGGTGATGGCGGATGAGAGTTGCTCTGCAGCATAGCCTTGTTGAAGATAACCACTTCTCGGTCACTTGCAGGAAGTCCATATGCAGAAAGCAGCTTTTGTGGCTCAAGTTTCATGTCCAACGAGAGAAGAAGCTGATCAGAGAAGCCAATACCGGAAACAGATTCAACGTGACGCATCACAGATTCAACTGAAGTTGTCTCGCTGCATTCAAATTCAAATGAGTGGCCATTCTCTGCCACACAGAGAAGAAGCTTGCCATCATCGGCAAAACTCTCAGTAAAGCTTCCGCTCATTTTAGCCACCAAAAACCCAAAATCCGCAACCGCAGAATCCCGGAGATGACTCGCCTGATCAATTAAGAACTAAGCAGCCAAATCAAATCCCAAACAGCGAATCTGTAGAAGAACGAGGCTTTCTATATCTGCGATCCTTGACCAAAATCAAGATTCATCAAAACACTTTTCCAAATCTCCGAGCTTTTTGATAAATTTCACAAAATACCTTCAAAAACCCCAGGACCAAGACCTGATTACGACCAGGAGACACACAATCAACTATTTTCCCCAAGTACCCACCACGAAATATCCTCAAATTCTCCAAATTTAAGCCAAATCCAGCACTTAGACCCTTCCCAGAGAAAGATAAATCTCCAATCAAATCGATATTCGTCCTCGTACCCAGAAATTTTTTCTTTTTTTGTTTTATAAAAAGGAAAACAAATTAAGCAAACCCTAGAAGACGCAAAAGCAGACTTGATACGACAAATGAAGGCGATTGCGTGAAGAGACGAGTGTCAAAATCGAAGAATTATCCGAACAAAAAAGGATCAAACTTTCTTCTTCACGAAAAAAACCAACTACAATTAAAAAATTTCCTTAAATTATTCTCAAATTTTCTTCTACGAAACCACGAAGGCCTCTTCGTCTTCCTCCTCTTCCTCTTCGCTTCTACAACGAATTTTTTTTTTTTTCCACTAAATTTTTCACCTTTTAATTAATGGAAAGTTACGAAGAAGCTTCTGATGTAAGTTACTCCTTCACGCAACACCAGAGTCGAAGAAAGAACCCTTTTCCTCTTCTCCCTCTGTGTAGAAGAGAGACCAGATAATAACCTAATTTTTCTTTTATTTTTTATTAAGGTAAAATATTTTAATTTTGATATTTTCACGGAGGAGTTGTAACTTTATAAGTATTTTGGTTTCACCCCGATAGTTTTGTAAATTCATTTATCAACCAACTACATCATCAAGTCATATTGAGCTAAATGCATGTTAGCCCTTAATTAGGCCAAGATCTAATAAATCAAAGATATATTATACGATAGTAATAACAGATGTGTATAAATGGGTGTAAATATATGCTATATGTATAAAGTAAAATTATCATTTCATGATAAGCTTGATTGGCATCAAACGGGCATGTGAGTAAGTGATGTGTATTGGAGGACCACAGACACATAAAATCCCTATAGACGGTCCATCGTTGTTATTTGAGAGAAACAATGATTAAATTAAGCATGCAATCAACTTGACATTGAAAATGATCTTTTGAAAGTGATGTCTCAATGTTTCTACACAATTTTGGCCGTAACTGGTTGCATTTTTAAAGAACATATATTTTATATATAAAAAAAGAGTTGCATTTATTTTACCAGTTCAAAATATAGTTATAAATGGATTATATTCACATGTTCTCGCATCTATAAAGAACTGAGTTATAAAAAAAAATATGAGAAATATTATTTTGTGTTGTCTCTACTGTTTTCTCGTTATGCTCAGTTACATTCATCTTTGTTCCACCAATTCATTTCAATGCTATCGACTAGACCAATTTCTTTAGTTTATGTAAATAGTTGCATTTTGGGTAATTTCAAATTTTCGAGATATGAAAATCATATGTTGCACTTTATATATAGACTTAAGAGTTATCAACAACAATAATTAAGATGTAAATGGACCACCATTTTATTGTAATAATTTTATATATCTGTGTGAAAAGCTCATAGCTGTGGACAAAGCTACTTAGCATCAGATTGGTTGAGGTTCCACATGGGAAATTATTTTCGTTTTAAAATTTGTATTCTTCTGTATATGCCAAATATGTTATTCGTAGATATAGATTTAGGGATGATGTTGTAAGCAAAAAGAGAGATAGTAATCAAATTTGTATTGCCAAAAGCTATAAAATAATGAATGAAGCGAGCATCATTACATATTACTCTCCGACTAGATTTTGACCCACACCAAGCGTGAGAATATAAATTTTAGTTTATTGTATAGTAAAAATATATTGTTTTGAATCATACATATCAAAAAGATTTTAGATAAATAATTGTGTCCACTAAAAAAATTAATATTTTCGAATCTTGAATGTAATGATAGGTTAGTGTATACAAACACTACAAGAAAACACGGATTTAGCGTCGAATTTTAGCGTCGAATCTAATTCGACGCTAAATTAGCGTCGATTTTGCGTCGTAATAGTGTCCACAACAAAATTCGACGCTAAATCGACGCTAATTAGGGACGAAACACTTCGAGGCTAAATCGTTGGTAAATCGCGTCGATTTAGCATCGATTTAGCTACGAAAGTCCAAATTCGAGGCTAAATCGATGCAAAATTTGCGTCGATTTAGCGTCGAACGCATAGCGTCGATTATAGCGTCGAATATAGCGTCGAATTTGGTTAGTATATGACACATTTAACACGGTCCACCTACTTATTTACCATTCGATGCAAAATCGATGCAAAATTGATGCTAAAATCACCTACTTATTCATATCCCAAGTTAAAATTTTTTATATATACTCAATTCTCAAATCAAATATACAAACCTAAAAATAATTTTAACAATAAAGTTCTAATCTTTACAATATAATAAATTCTCGATAGTGAATTGATTCCAAAGGGTGGATTTAGCCCCATAATCTACTCCTTACCACATTTGGCATTTAGAGTATATTATGAGGCTAAATCAGCTCTTTGGTATCAAAGTTTCTGTCGAAACCAAACATTTATAACAATTAAATAGTAGGGTAAAAGGAAAATTTCATATATTATATTGTAATGTCTAGGATTTAGGATTCATAAAACCTAAATAAAAAAAAAAAACTCTGTTTAAACGCTATCGATATATGTAGCGGATTTAAAATCTTTAAACGGTACCGAAAGTTTTTGTATATGGTACGATTTATTTAATCAAATCCTAAACATTTAAAACATTTTTTGACCAAAAAAAAAAAAAAAAAAACATTTATGTAGCGTCGAATTAGCATCGAATCACAAAATTCGACGCTAATTCGACGCTATGTTACAACACTTCACCTCTCTCACCGCCTCTCTCTCTCCCTCCCCTCTCTCTCTCCCTCTCCTCTCCCTCACGCCGACTCTCCCTCTCCTCTCCTTCTCCCTCTCCCTCTCCCTCTCCTTCTCCCTCTCCCTCTCCCTCTCCCTCTCCCTCTCCCTCTCCCTCTCCTCCCTCTCTCCTAACGTCTCCTGTCCGTCCTCGCCCCGCCGGATCTTCTCCTTCCGCCGCCGCCGGCTCAACGGTTCTCGTTCCGACGATATGGTACATATTTAAATTTTTATTAAATTGTTTATATATATTTGTAATTTGTAATAAATTAGTTATGAATTTGATTTTAAAAATATGTGGTAATTAGATTAGGATATAGATTAGTAATTTTAAAAATAGTAGTAATTTGTAATAAATTAGAGTTTAATTTATATTTCCTTAATTATTAAATTGTTTTAAATTTTTTATATATATTAGTAATGGAATTTGATGTGAAATAGATTTTCGGAAAAATGTAGGAAATATTTTAGGAGATAGAATTGAATTTAGATTTGATATGTTATGGAATTGAATTTAGATTTGGTAAGGTATAGATTTTAATTTAAATTTCCTAAATTAGTAATTTGTTATAAATTTATTATATATATTAGTAATGGAATTTGATGTTAAACATATTTTCCGAAATGGAATTGAATTTAGATTTGATAAGTTATGGAATTGAATTTACATTTGCTAAGGTATAGATTTTAATTTATATTTGATAGTTATAGATTTCAATTTAGATTTAATGAATTTTATTTATGTCAATTAAAGAACTTTATAAGTTTTCTTTAAAATTATAAATGAATTTACAAGTTATTTTTCGAAAATATAAAATTATTCCCTAAATGTTAAATTTATGGATTTATGTGTTTGTAATCATATATTATATATAATTTAAGAATCGATTAATTGTTTAAGCAACTTATTTTACAAGTTTTTAAATTATTTATCAATTTATATTTTACAAATGTTTATTTTCATACATTTGTTTTATTTTATAGGGGGATCGACCTCCTCGTTCATACGAAAAGTTATTTGCCGAGGATGATACGACTCCCAGATCCGGTGGTCGGCGCGGGTCCGGATCAGGGTCGGGTTCGCAATTTCTGATAGCTAACCTCCACGAGCTCCGCCACAAGGAGGTAATTTATAAGGTTCTTATATTATATTATAATTCATTTTTTATTATAACTTTATTGTATAACACTTCAAAGCAATTTATAACACTTTTATTTTATAGGTTGCACCAGAGAAGAAACAACGAACGATGGGTGTTGGATCCATCAACGATGTCCCGGCAGCTTCTTCGTCGTGTCAGCCGCATTTGACAGCTCAGTTGGAAGCTGCTACTGCAAAGATTGCGCAGCTAAAGACGGAACAAGCGAAGCTGGCCAGTCTCTTTGACATCCTTGCATTGGATAACCCGACATTAGCCAATGCCTTGCAAGGCATACATCGTCCTCCACCGCCTCCTACACCTCCCGGTCAAACGCAGTTCGAACAAGAATCCAAAGATATGATTTGAGAAGATTTCATCAACCTAAGGACCCAAAACCGTCTACGAATTAGCGTTTTAATTTCATTTGTATCGGATAATTAAGATTTTAATTTTTAGTATATTTTATAATTAAAAAAGACCATTAAAATGAAAACCCACAGTCAGACCAGAGAAGAGGAAGCTTGAAAGCACATAAAGAGAGGGGGATTCTCCGGTGTTAACATCGAATTTGGGTTACAATGTTTCCGAACGGTGAACAGGTTAGTTAACGAACTCGAAAGCAAAAGACTTTTTAACTAACCCGTTGACCGTTCGGAAACATTGTAACCCAAATTCGATGTTAACACCGGAGAAACTTAATATAGCGTCGAATTACCATCGATTAAGCATCGGAAGCCTATGTTCGACGCTAAATCGACGCTAAATTTGCATCGATATAGCGTCGATTGCATAGCAACGATTTAGCGTCGAATATTGCATCAAATTTGGTAGGTAGATGCCACATTTAACACGGGTTCACCTACTTCTTTAGCGTCGTTCATAAACGATGCAAAATCGACGCAAAGCAATTCGATGCTAAAGCGATGCTAATATTCGATGCAAAATCGATGCTAAATTCTCCTATACATAGCCACCCACCGTCGCAAAAATTTCAAAATCTAACAAAAATTTCAATCCGAATAACATCTTAAATCTTTTCTCCAAAATTTTTTTCCCAAATGGGCGATATATACGAACTAAGACGCTGGATGTATCGACGTAAAGATGCCTATGGAGGCCTTTCAGAAGAGTTCCTCAACGGCCTTCAAATTTTCATGGCTCAAGCGAGTAGTGTGCCTACAATTCAACGGACCGGATTTATGGTGTGCCCTTGTCGGAAGTGCAAAAATTCGACGCCACAGACAATTGATACAGTTGGTACGCATTTATTTAATAGAGGGTTTACACCTGAATATTATGTTTGGTTTTATCATGGAGAGGGATATGAAGATGAAACTTCGGGTAGTACTAGTTATCAACCTATGGATCAGGGTCAGGGTTATTCTAATGAACAATATGATGGGCATCAATTTGTTATAGAAAATGATGATGCTCATGTCGGGTTAGAGCATAATAGGTTCGAAGAAATGGTAACCGATGCATTTCCTGGAGTTATGTATACTCCTGATGTTGCTGAGGAACCCAATCTAGATGCACAAAAATTTTATGATATGCTTGATTCTGCAAAACAACCACTCTATGAAGGTTGTAGGGAAGGTCTGTCTAAATTATCGTTGGCATCTAGGATGATGACAATAAAGTCTGATCATAATCAATCTGAGAGTTCCATGGATGATTGGGCATCTCTTCTAAAAGATTATTTGCCAGAGGGTAATCAAGCTGCTGAGTCATATTACCACATAAATAAACTAGTATCTAGTTTAGGATTGCCCTCGCAGATGATAGATGTTTGCATTGACAATTGCATGATATTTTGGAAAGATGATGAAGATCTGCAGGAATGTCGATTTTGCCACAAACCAAGATTTATGCCCCAAGGCACTGGTAGGAAAGTGCCGTACCAGAGAATGTGGTACCTGCCCATAACAGATAGGCTACAAAGGTTATACCATTCAGAACGGACAGCTGCATCAATGAGGTGGCATGCGGAACATTCAACTACTGAAGGAGAAGTTCACCATCCTTCTGATGCAAAAGCTTGGAAACACTTCAACTCGATACACTCTAATTTTGCTAACGAGAAGCGCAATGTTTATCTTGGACTATGTACAGATGGTTTTAGTCCGTTTGGTTTGTCTGGGAGGCAATATTCTTTGTGGCCGGTTATATTAACACCTTATAACCTTCCGCCTTATATGTGCATGCAGAGGGAATTTCTGTTTTTGAGTATTTTAATCCCTGGTCCGAAGCATCCAAGAAGATCTATTGATGTGTTTTTACAGCCGCTGATTCACGAGTTGAACATGTTGTGGTCTACTGGGGTTCGTACTTTTGATTACTCCCGGAAAAGGAATTTTACCATGCGAGCTGTGCTTATGTGGACGATAAGCGATTTTCCAGCCTATGGAATGTTATCTGGTTGGACAACACATGGTAGGTTATCATGTCCGTATTGCCAAAATGCAACAGATGCATTCCAACTACAAAATGGTAGAAAACCTTGTTGGTTTGATTGTCACCGGAGATTTCTCCCAATGAACCATCCGTACCGGGGGAACAGGAGGTTGTTTGCAAAGGGCAAACGTGTACGTATCCCCCCACCTCCATATCTTTCAGGAGAACAAATTGAAGGTCAACTTGATTATTGGGGAGCTCAAGAAACAGCAAAACGTGGTGGTAACTGGTTTAATATTCAGACCAATCTCCCAGATGGATACCGTGAAGAACATAATTGGCATAAGAAGAGCATTTTCTGGGATCTACCGTACTGGAAGGATCATCTACTGCGCCACAATCTTGATGTCATGCACATTGAAAAAAACTTTTTCGATAACATCATGCACACCATCTTAAACGTTCCAGGCAGGTCGAAAGACAACTTCAAGTCTAGACTGGATTTGGCTCTTATATGCTCTAGAGTTGAGTTGCATCTCACGGGAGATGGGAGAGATCAGAGAGCTCCAATGCCTAGCTTTAGATTGTCAAGCGAAGGCAAGCCAACATTCTTCAACTGGGTTTCCACCGAAGTTAAGTTCCCAGATGGATACGTGTCAAAACTCTCTAAGTCTGTGGAGCAAGGGAAAAAATTTTCTGGTATGAAGAGTCATGACTGTCATGTGTTTATGCAGAGATTATTGCCTTTCGCCTTTGCAGAACTTTTGCCAACGAACGTGCATGAAGCACTTGCAGGTATATTTTCAATGAAATATGTAAATAAATTATGTCTGGAAAATTACATTTGTGTTTTGGTTGATTTTGGATTTTGGGTTTAGGTATTGGAGCATTTTTTCGGGATCTGTGTGTGCGAACTCTGACTCAGGATGGAATTCAACAGCTAAACAATAACATCCCAATATTGTTGTGCAACTTAGAGAAGATATTCCCTCCATCTTTCTTTGATGTGATGGAGCATCTTCCTGTCCATCTTCCTCACGAAGCTGATTTAGGAGGGCCCGTTCAATTTCGTTGGATGTATCCTTTCGAGAGATTCATGAAAGACTTAAAAGGAAAGGCAAAAAACCTGGCAAGGGTTGAGGGATCAATTGTTGCGGGCAGTTTAACCGAAGAAACCTCTAATTTCTGCTCATATTACTTCCCTCCTCCTGTCCGAACACGAAAACGAGCTCCACGTAGGAACGACGATGGTGGCATCGCACAAACGTATGCAGTTCCAGATGTCCCAGAAATATTTTGTGCAGTTGGTAGGCAGGCCGGAACCATAAGAGAAGAAGATTGGTCCTCGTTCGAAGACTACAATTGTGCATTCACATATATTCTCTTACAATGCGACGAAGTTAGCCCATTTCTGAGGTACATATTATAATTACCAAGTATGGATTGAGGTGGAAAGGGTTATTTTCGTACTTATATATGGTAGGAAACATATATAACAAATGCAATTGTTATAACAATATTTTATATTAGTGAATTCATTCGCCAAGTATACGAGGCTTTCCCAAATGCATCCGCCGATGATATTGAAAAACGGAAAGATCAACACTTTGCTAAATGGTTGAGGACTCAGGTATATAAGTTATATATATGTTGTTTCCATAAAAACCTTTATGTACAATTTTTTATATACAACTATATTTACAATGTCTATTCTGTATCTTCCAGGTTGATTATGGAGACACGTCATACCCTGTATGGTTTAGAGAGTTGATCCAAGGTCCGTTGGGGAAAGTTTCGTCATCTCCAATGTATTTTACACGAGGTTATGTGTTCCATACGTTAGACCATGGCAAAAGTAGATCAACTGCGAACTTTGGTGTGGTAGTTCAAGCCGGGGACACAGATTTTTATGGCATTATCCAAGATATTATTGAAGTGCAATTCCCTGGTTTGGTTAACTTAAAGTGCACCCTTTTCAAATGCGAGTGGTTTGATCCAGTTGTCGGGCGAGGGGTTCGAGTGGGAAAGTTTGGTGTCATCGATGTTAATGGATCGCGTTCTTATGCAAAGTATGATCCATTTGTCCTTGCATCACAAGCGGATCAAGTATGTTTCATTCCATATCCACGTGTAAGAAAAACAGGGATTCCATGGTTATCTGTGCTTAAAATAGCACCTAGAGGAATGATAGTTCAATCAAACGACGCTCCTATGCAAAATGAAACGGCCGTGGATCTTACAACTCCAGAAGCAGATATAGACAACATCATTCTTATAGATCCGCAAAATCGACAAGCTGAAATACTTCCGGATGCTAACGATGCAGAAAACTCCGAAGACGAGTTCGCAAACGAGAGTGGAGAAAGTACCGATGAGGATGAAGACAACTCAAATGACGATTCAGAGTGAAGCATATATGACTGTTTTTATTTCATTTGTATATATTTTTCCAATTCGTTTGATTGTTATCGTTTTATGTTATTGTAATTGTTATATGTGATTATCAAATTCTGGAAGTTTTTTATTATTCAAATGGAAGATAGCATATAAACAAAATATTAGTTTTAATATTATGATATAAACATATTACATTACACATTAAATATTACATTAATTAGAAATTAGGAAATATTATTACAGATAAGAACATTATTATAAACTCGTACTATGGATACTAGGGAATTATTAAACAGTAAAGCAACATAAAGCCTTAATTAAGCTTATTCTGAACCATTGACGGGTCGGATGTTTATTCATCATCTGAGTCTGGAACTGTTTCATATTCGTACCCAGTTGTTCCTTCATCTTCCTCATTGATAGTAGATACTTCGGTTGGTTCGTATTTGGCAATCATAGAATTGGCACCAATTATCTGTTTGGAAAAAGAAAATCAGTTTATAATGATCACAAATATTTAGAAATATATGGAAAATCCACCTTAACAATGTTTCGCTCTGTGATGTTGAGGTACTTAGAGTTCCTGTTGACACGGTATACGGTAACATTCTTTAGAATGACCACCGCACCTACAACAGTGGCTAGTTTGTACTCGTCATTTTTGAAGATTTTATGGTGCATGGTTCCCTCGATTTTGCCTGACGGATCCTTTAAGGTTACTAGGAGATCTCCCAGCCCGTTTGGGGTAATACTAGAGAGCATAGCCACAATCTGAAAATTAATAGAGATACAATTTACTTGTCAGATAAATTGTATCTGTAAATGGATAAAATATTTATCGAGCTCGAACGTCAACCTTTTGCACTTTCACAAATTGGGAATGCGGGGATTGCATTTCTGCAACCTGGGTCCATAATGGTGTGCTCCTGTTGTTATAAGAACCTACAGTTATGAATGATAGAGTTAGTATTTGTCATCTTCAGTCATTATTGTTAATTATATATATATATACCTTCACGGATTATGTAATCGATAGTAGAAGTCCACTGAGGTCTACTAAAATCGTCGTCGCCCTGTTCTGGCTCATTGATGACCTCCCGAATGAAATCTTGTGTTGGACGTGTCTGAGAACTTTCACCTCGCAACACCTTTGCATCGTGCGACCTCTTGCGAAACAGTCCTCGCCGTATGAGTTCGCCAGGTCCCGGTATTCCGGGCGGTTGGTTTTGGGATTGTTGAGTTGGTTGGAGTGAAATTGTCGGGAAAGCATCAATAACATTTAACCCATCGTATGGAGGGCTTGAAGGAACAAAAGTTGTGTTTTGAGGGGTTTGAATGGTGCCTCGGTTTTGCATATAGTAATTCCATAGATCGCTGTTTGGCATTTCGAAATTGAATATTTTATTGTTATGATTTTCTGTTGCACTACTCTGACTTATATAGTCAAAATGCATAGAATTATTTAGCGTCGAATTAGCATCGAATAACATGCATTCGACGCTAAATCGACGCAATTCAAAAAATATAGCGTCGATTTAGCGTCGAATGCATGTTATTCGATGCTAAATCGACGCTAAATAATGCCTGCCAAATTTGGTAGGTAGGTGACACATTTACCACGCGTTGACATACTTTGGTACCTATAATTCGATGCAAAATCGACGCTAAAAATGTCGATGCTAATCCGATGCTACTATTTGATGCAAAATCGATGCAAATTAAATGCTAAAATCGCCTACATACACATATAAAATCGGTAACTAGTAAACCCATGGAGAACACAAATTAAAAATGTCTTCTCCATCTCCTAATGAAGACGCAGAAACAACACCCGACCTTGATCCTTTTGGATTTCCAATAATACCAAAATTCTCGTGGGAAACCCAATCTTATTGCGACGAATCGTTTAAAGAGCTGCCCACTTACTCGTGGGAATTTGATACGTGCTCACCAATACATAAAGAACATTCCACATCAACAATAGTGCCGGACAGGCAGTGCTTGCCAAACATCGACCACATTCCTAAATTCTCGTGGGAAGCTGATTCATGCTCTCCTCCAAATGTTGGGAGACCCAAATTAGAAGATGGGTTCAGTTATTCAAAACACAACTATGATAACCAGCTAGAATGTCCTTACCAAAAGCGGGTTGTCAAAGCCGTCCAACCATATCAATGCACTGAACCGTCAGGTACTTACGGGGGAAGTACTTCAAATGAGTGTAAGGATCAGTACTATGATTTGATAGGCGCCCAAAGCCCAGAAATGCCAAACGCAAATGTAGATCTAGATGTTGATGCAATCAAAAGTTTATTGGCCACTGAACCGTCAGGTACTTACGGGGGAAGTACTTCAAAAGAATGTAAGGATCAGTACTATGATTTGATAGGCGCCCAAAGCCCGGAAATGCCAAACACAATTCTAGATCTAGATGTTGATGCAATCAAAAGTTTATTGGGAAAGGAAATTTGAAATAAATAGTTCAAAAAATTTCATTTCCCTAAATGCAAAATTTGTTTCATTTAGCGTCGAATTAACGTCAGATCACATGAACAATCAAAGGTAATCAGAGCATGGTGTAACTAACCGTAAGATTATTCTTGTATATAACCACATGATCCTAAGTGTGGTCACGTTCAGATCCATTTTTTTGGTGTTTATTCCTTTACCCAAAAGTGTGTTGACCCAAAACATGGAAGAAAGTAACAAAATTCTTCAGCTTTTTACTAATTTTTAAGGTTTGAAAAATAAAATATTATTTTCATTCGACGCTAATTCGACGCTATATTGAATTAATTTGATTTAACCAATGGTGGTTAACCGAATAAATTCAAATATTTTGGTTCACACCAACGGCGGTAAACCAAATTTATTTGAATTTAGCGTCGATTTTGCGTCGAATTGTTGGTCAATTCGACGCAAAATCGACGCTAAAATACTAATTAATTATGATCTAATGACGTCTGCGTGGGGAAGAGGAAACTATATTTTATTGCCATTCGACGCTAATTCGACGCTAAATAGCATCGAATTAGCGTCGAATCACTAATTAAAAACAGTGAACAAGTCTTCTTCTCCGTTTGCCCGCAAATCACTCTCTCTCCGGCGAAACACTCTCTCCGGCGAATCACTCTCTCCGGCGACGCTGTCTCTCCATCTCCGGCGAATCTCTCTCTCTCTCCCGGTGAAACTCCTCTCTCCCGCGTGTCTCTCTCTCTCCCGCGTGTCTCTCTCTCTCCCGCCGCCGGTCGCTCTCTCTCCCGCCGCCGGATCCTCCGCCGTCGGATCTCTCTCCCGCATCTCTCTCTCTCCCACAGTCGCCGGATCTCTCTCCCGCATCTCTCTCTCTCCCACAGTCGCCGGATCCTCCACCGTCTCCTCCGCCCGACCGTTCAATGGTAAAAATTATTATTTATTTTTTTTGGAAATTTTTAATAGATATTTTGAATTAGTTAAATTAGATATGGAATAAGTTAAATTAGATATGGAATTTCAAATGAAATTGATTTTGGAAAATGGATTTATGTAATATGTAGTAAATAGAATTTGGGAAATTTGGTATGAAATAGATTTTAGGAAATGAAATTAAAATTTAGATTAGATAAGTTATGGAATTGAATAAAGGTGGAATTGAATTAAATTTAGATTTGATAAGTGATAAAATTAAATTTAGATTTTATTTGAATTTAGATTTAAAAAAATATATTTATGTAAAGTCTATAAAATTATTTCCTAAATTTAAAATAGCTACATTTTTCCAAAAATTATTTCAGCACTATAAATATATTTCCTAAATTTTCAATTTATTTTCTACATTTCTAAATTTAATAAATTTGTTTTGATTTTATGTAAAGTAAAATAAAATTTTTAAATGCAAAACGAATTTAGAACTTATTTTACGATAATTTAAAATAATTACATAAATGTTAAATTTATATCAAAAATATTAAATTATTTCCTACATTTAAAATTTTGATTTTACAATTTTAAATTTAATAAATTTATTATATTTTATAGGCTGATGGACATCGTCCTCCTTCATACGCCCAGTTATTTGGCGACGATGGTTCGATTCCCGGACATGATGGTCGTCACAGATCCGGGTCAGGATCGGTGTCCGGTTCGCATGCGGCGAACTATCGTCCACGATCTCCGGCATCGGGACAGCCAGGACCTCCGCCCCGAGCTCCGCCGCAAGCTCAGGCACCGTTTCTTCAGCCAGACCCAGAAGAAGCCGAAGATGACCATCCCGGTGACCCCAATCAGGCCCCTCCACCGCCAAACGCGCCTCTTATGATGCGGATTGCTGAGCTTCTCCGCCAACCTGGACGTGAGACACGGCTTAGGACTATCCATCCGTTGAGGCCTCCGGGTACATTATGGTATGTTTTTATTTTGTTTCAATATTAGTAAACAAATTAGTTTTCTTTAATAAATTTTTAATTACAAGTTATAATTAAATTATTAACATTATAAATTTTTGTTTAATAGGTTTACGGATAACAAGGTCGCGCGTTCGGTCACCAACGCAATCAAGGCCCACTTCACTATGGTCCATCCTAATTGGAGCAAGACGCCGCAAAATGTTCGGGATATTTGGTTCGAGTCATGGGCGGTAAGTCAATTTTTAATTTAATTTTTTTAATTTAATTTTATTTATTAAGTTATTTCTTAACATTAATTTTAATTTATTTTTATTTATTAAATTATTTAATTTTTAAGTAAATATATTCATAACATTATTCGTATGTTTGTAGCAAGGGTGGCATTGGGACAATGATCATACGCCCCAAGTGCGAGCGGCGTTCGAGAAGAAGGCCCTATTGCGTCTCAACGGTTACGTCGGGAACTTGAAGAAAAAGTGGGGGCAGAAAGGAGATGAGGCGAAGCCGCTCGCGATGGATCCCGCTGTTTGGTTGGGTCTAGTGCATTATTGGCTGGATCCCAAAAATCAAGCTATAGCGGGGAAGTGTTCTGCATCCCGTCTAACGCCGGTGGCCGAAGGAGATGGACCTTCAAAGCATTGTGCGGGTCAATCATCGTACGCCACAATACGCCTTGACATGGTAATAATTGCATTAAATTAGTTAATTTGATTAATTTACTTTTAAATATTTATTTATTATATATTTTATTTTTATCAACATTTTTTTTTTTAAAAGGCTAATGGCGGTGAGCTTCCTCCGATCATTAAAGTGATAGAGAAAACACATCGGAAGAAGGATGGGACGTTTGTTACCGCTCAAGCGGAACAAACGTTCAACGCGTACAATGCACGACTGGAAGAGCTAGATGAGTCTGTCCAGTCGACGATGGGTGTCGATGATTTCGATAAAATTTACGAGGAGGTAATTTATTAGGTTTTTATTTTATATTATAAACTTTTAATTATAACATATTTTTATACAATTTTTTATTGTCTTACATTTATACTTTTTAGGTTGCACCGAAGAAGAAAGGACGAACGATGGGTTTTGGGTCCATCCTAGATGTCCCCGCAGCTTGTTCGTCTTCTCAATATTCTTTCACGCCGGGTTCGTCTGAGACGCATGTGACCGCTAAGCTGAAAGCTGCTGAAACCGAGATTGCGGCGCTAAGGACGCATCAAGTAGAGATGACGTCCTATGTCCGAACATTGAGCGGTCTCTTTGACATCATTGCAATGGACAACCCAGCATTAGCCAGCGCCATGAGAAGGATGCCGGATCAACCTCCAGCGCCTTCTACACAGGCTTCTACAACTCCCGTTGCATCGCAGTTCCAGCAAGACCTCGAAGATATCGTGAACCTAAGGACCGAACAACAGCCGTAGGATTAGCGTTTTATTTTTATTGTAACGGATAATTTTATTTTCTATCGGATAATATTTTTTTATAATAATTTTTAATTTATAGTTTTTTATTTATGAATTTTTAATTTATAAATTTTTTTTTATAATTTTTATAATAATTTTTTTTTAAAATAAAATAAACATTTCGATGGTAAATGGATGCTAAATCGATGCTATTTTAGCGTCGATTTAGCGTCGACACCTGATCATTCGACGCTAAATCGACGCTAATTTAGCGTCGAATTAGCGTCGAATGATCAGGTGTCGACGCTAAATCGACGCTAAAATAGCATCGATTTAGCATCCATTTACCATCGAAATGTTTCGACGCTAATTCGACGCGACTTTAGCGTCGAATTAGCGTCGAAACATTGTGTCGAGTTAGCGTTGAATTAGCGTCGAAATATTAGCGTCGAGAACCATTTCGACGCTAAAATAGCGTCGAAATAGCGTCGAAAGTGGATTAGCGTCGACGATTATGCGTCGAAGCACATTTCGACGCTAATTCGACGCTAAGTCGATTTAGCGTCGAATTAGCGTCGAAATATGCCGACGCTAAATCCCTGTTTTCTTGTAGTGAAAATATAAAAATAACAGAAATTGATTTACAATAACAAAACCAAAAACCGAAACATTGTCTTATAATGTATGACAAAAAAACAAATCTTTTTTAATAACTCTATAAAATGTTTTTATACCCAACTTTATCACTGACCAAAATACATAAATGAGTTAAATCGGTTTGAGTTTCTGAGTATGGTAATAGATTTGGTAAGTATATATTTTTGTCTCGATATATATTAAAGATATTGAAAATATGTAAAGATTTCCACCATGACAAATTGAAATGTTTTGATTGGTTAATTTAATTATTGTGTTCCTTAAATTCCTTTTTGAATGACATCTAGGATTAATTTTATTTAAGACTCTCTTTGAATGACACATAGGATTTTTAACTTTTAGTGTCCCCTCAATTAATATATATAGGATTTGTAAAAATAAATTGGTATGTTTTTCATGCTCCTTAACAACAACAAAAACTTATACGTAAAAGCAAGAAAACAAATTACCAAATATCACTATAAAAGCCTGTGGACGTAAAAGAATAAAAAGTTTTGGTTTTATAAAAAAAAGATTGGAACATGTTCACTGCCCCAAGATGCTTTCACCAAATGGTCCAAAACACTATTTGGAACTAATGAGTTATCAATCTAAATACAAAACGGTGTTTTTTTTTTTGTTCATCTGATGATATATATTGATCGGATAAAACTATAAGTGAATTACTCCAAAATAAAAAAATTTCCAACGGACACTAGAACCTACTACAAAGAAGAAAGGATACTAATTTAGGAAGAAATCCACAATCTTTTTCCAAGCTCGAACCACTAAACCAAATACACGCCACAAGCTAAACCATAGAACATGAAGATGCTAAAACTGAGCCAACAACCATAAGACTAACATAACCTATACCTTAAGGAACAACAAGAAATCTGGAGAACCAAAACGCGGCTCTAGAACTATTTTAACCAGCAAACAGAGACGGCGGAGAAGCAAGCAATGAATAATGATAATAGAGCAAAGAACCAACGCTATAGCAACCTTACCAAAGAATACAAAACGGTGTTTATCTCTGCCTTTTTATTTTAAGTTGAAAATAAAATATTTGGGATTTAGTGCATTGAAACAACATTTATTAATATTAAAAGTGTTATTGAGAATGGATGTAAAACATCGTTACCATATTCTACATTCATGCTACCTAAATCTGATTAAGGAGAGAATTACAAACATGCCACTTTTGAAAATATTTTTTTCAAATATGCAATTTAAAAAATTTATTGCAAACATGTCACTTTTTATATAGAAAGACAAAATTATTTTTAAAAAATTTTTCTCTCGAAACTCAAACCCTAAACTCTACCCCAAAAACTAAATCCTAAATATAAAATAGTTTGTCCAAACCAAAAAATATATAAATTAAGTTAAAAAATGGCATTCTTGCAAAAAATTTTAAAAAATGGTATTAACCGCAAAGTGGCATGCCAAGAGAATCTCTCGATTGAGTTGACATCAAAAGAGAATCTCGTGAGATTTGTATTTTGACAACTTAGCTTTGGATTTGGAATCAAGAAACCCGTTGCAACCCCCCCAACCCCACCCCCCCCCCCCCCCCGCCCCCATAATCCACAAATATGCAACTATTATGTGAATCTATGGAAATTATTACCTTTTATGGAATTTAATATATGCCACTAACATATCAATGATACAACATATTTGGTTTGTGCTACAAGGATACAATTTAAAAGTCAATAAATTATAATTGATACAAATCAAATGGTGTTGGATCAATTGTATTGTTCGGCTTGGTGAATATTTGTATATAAATTTTTTGGCTACTATAAATGCACAGTTAGAATATTTAGCTTTCAATAATAAATCTCCCGATTAGTCAGTGTAGGTATTGATCCAAGATCTATCTTCGAATAAAAAAAGAGTTCCATTCATACAATTGAGTTTCATATTTGTTTTTAGTCTCATTTGTACATAAATCATATATATGAAAGGAGGATGTCTCGCTCCATATGAGTGTCACATCATCACACAAGAAGAGAACATGTGTCCAAAAGAAAACCAAAAGTTAACCCGTCCTCAAACATTACGACTCGAACTTCATACTTTTCAACTTCCCCAATAATTTTAATTATTTATAAGTTTAATGTAAATTAATAAACATTAATGGTATTAAACCAAATCTTCTATTCCCCATCTTTATTTTCTTTGTAATTCCAGTAAGTTCATCAATTTCGATATTCGTAATAAAAAAAATTGAATTTTTATGAGAAGGAAGAAGCACAATGTTCGTGTTGTATATCTTTCGACTAGCTAACGTATTATACTAAACATGTATTCACATTATCCTTCAAACAAATATCATCCCATATTCATTTTCTAGGGGATTACCAACCTTCGTCGATTTCAGTTGAGGAGAGAAGGTGTGATCACGATGTTCGGGATTCAGCATATTTTCGCTGTGACTATGTAATGTTTTGGGGTTTTGATATATATATATTGAGATGAGTACAATCATGTCATACACATCATCTCAATAATTAACAAAAGTTGTTGTGATAATTATTTTTTAGGGCAACTAGAAAAAAATACTTGTAAGAAATATCATGTAAGTAGTTTTCTTCGGAAAAATTATTGAGGTTGTATCCGAAAGAATATCAAAACTATTTCATTAACCAGTGTGCAATACAAGGAAATGTTACATTGCAAACATGACACAATTATTTATATATTTTTGAATTTTTGATTGATCTAAGAGAATCTAACATAAACTCCAACCTTCCACAAATATGATACATGTTCTTCTATTGTTGATTTGTTTCCATCAAAGATTTAAATCTATTCCTATGTAAGTATGTATTACAAGTGTTATATACATCGATGTTCTAACTCATCAGTAAGTCCCCATTTTCTTTTTATTTTTGTTCACTATACAGTTATGAGATTCTCATATTAATTTATATTAAATTGTTGAAACAATCTAACTAACAATAAAATCAAATAAATATGAAGAAATTTGGAATACAACCTCTTTTATATTTTTATATTTAAAAAACACACCTTTATTAAAATTTTTGATAATTACACTTTTTGAATATTAAAATTACTAAAATAACCTCAATAAAACTGAATAATAATTTATATGTATATATATATATATTATTGTGTTTTAAAAATCAAATTGATATCTTGTGAGGGTAATATTATTAATTTACAAATTTTATCTAATATTAGGCAGCTAACTTTCCAAAATAGATTTTTTTGTGACAAGGCAAACTTAAAAATTCAAGTTATATGGACGATTTTCTAACATAAAAGAAAGACAAAAACTATAACCATTTTATTGAAATTTTGAAGATGACTTCTTTTTTCTTATTTGACCATCTTGATTTTCCTTCTAACTTAAATCTTAAGTTCATAAACATAGAACGTACTATAGCCTGACTGGTGTAGTTGCAGCAGTTGCGATTGCGGTTGCGGGAGTTACCGGAAGCGGGCGGTTGCGGTTTAAAGTGTTTCAGAACGATAAAAATGACTAGTGCAGCGGTTAAAAATTGGTGCGTTTGGAGGATATTTACGACTGGTTTACAGCGGGTGCAGTAGCGATTAAATAATAAATTAACAATATAAACACATTAAATAATTATAAAAAAAATATCAAAAATTATCTTATAAGAGAGGGATTATACCCTTATTTGTAGTCAATTGCAAAACTACACTCCTCTTTCTCTTCTTTTTTTTTTGAATCTTTGCCATTATCCTGTCCATGTATTTGCAAAAATGTCATTACGTAGACTTCCCATGTTGTTACGTAGACTTCCAAACAAAGATGAAAAGTCTCAACAATCCCAAAGAAATCAACTTATTTACAGAAATGTCATCTTCATCAATTTTCCAACCACTATTAACAACCAATTTCGAGCTCTTAATGACTCAACAACTGATTTTCGAGCTTTTAATGGTTTGATTTAATCCCTATAACCTCTTTTCTTTCTTCTCCTCTACAATTTCATCCATAAATCTAGCTAACTTTCATTTTAAGAATAATTTATCAAAACGATTCATTTCTCGCAAATCTTGCTTTACAACACCTAGGATTCTTCAATATCGGTTATATTTCAAAGTTCTGGTGGTTGAGGAAGCGGAAAACGAGCTCAACGTGAGAAAAGATACTGAAACTTGCAAAAATCAAAATTTTAGATCTGGTTCAGACTCGTAGACTTCCTGGAAGTCTACAAGTCAAGAAAGAGGTCAGATTTGCATTTGACCATTTATGCAAAAAAACCAGAAGTAGACTTCCAGGAAGTCTACAACATTCCTTTGGAAACAAAAAACTAGTGCCACGTAGACGGGGTTAGTTTTGCATTTGACCAGAGGTTTGACCTTTTTTGTGTAGACTTCCAGGAAGTCTACATAAAAGTAGGGTCAGTTTTGCAATTGCTTCAGGACATGTAGACTTCCAGGAAGTCTACACGGAAAAAGAGTTAGTTTTGCAATTGACCAAAAATCTAAACATTGACTTTTTTGCAGACTTCCAGGAAGTCTACTTTTCTATGTAGACTTCCAGGAAGTCTACTTTTAAAGTCTACGACTTTTGGTCAAATGCAAAACTACACCCTTCTTTTCGTGTAGACTTCCAGGAAGTCTGTAAAAATTTCCCAATTGCGAAACTGACCCTTTGCAGACTTCCGCACAAAAAAGTCAAGATCTGGTCAATTGCAAATTTGACCCTTTTTGTGTAGACTTCCTGGAAGTCTGCAAAAAAAAGTCAAACCTCTGGTCAATTGCAAAAGTAACCTTTGCTGACTTCCAGGAAGTCTAAACTGCATTTGCCTAAATTGCAAAAGTACACCCCTGGAAGTCTACACTGAAAGTCTAAACTGGAAGTCTACGTAAAAATCGGAAGTCTGCAATACACAATGTTTTTTAAAACTTGATTATTTATCAATCTATAAAGAGATTTCTTGTTTTTTTTGTTCTCACATGTGTGGTACCTATTCCTCTATCCTCTGTATAAGTTTAACTTGTTTAAGACAAATATTTATGGGGTAAATCTAATTTTTTTCATTTGGTGACTAGTTAGCTCACTCAACGTAGACTTCCAATGACTGCTCAGAAGTCTACATTGGAAGTCTACGTAAAAATCGGAAGTCTACGTGTTTTTTAAAACTTGATTATTTATCAATCTAGAAAGAGAGTTCTAATTTTTTTTGTTCTCACATGTGTGGTAACTATTTATCTATCATCTGTATAAGTTGGAATTGTTTAAGACAAATATTTATGGTGTAAATCTATTTTTTTTTATTTGGTGACTAGTTAGCTCATTCAACGTAGACTTTCAGTGACTCCTCAGAAGTCTACATTAGAAGTCTACGTAATATTCGGAAGTCTACGTATTTTTCAAAACTTGATTATTTATCAATCTAGAAAGAGACTTCTGATTTTTTTTGTTCTCACATGTGTGGTAACTATTTATCTATCATATGTATAAGTTGGAAATGTTTAAGACAAATATTTATGGGGTAAATCTAATTTTTTCATTTGGTGACTAGTTAGCTCATTCAACGTAGACTTCCAGTGACTGCTCAGAAGTCTACATTAGATGTCTACGTAATATTCAGAAGTCTACGTGTTTTTCAAAACTTGATTATTTGTCAATCTAGAAAGAGACTTCTGATTTTTTTTGTTCTCACATGTGTGATAACTATTTATCTATCATATGTATAAGTTGGAATTGTTTAAGACAAATATTTATGGGGTAAATCTAATTTTTTCATTTGGTGACTAGTTAGCTCTTTCAACGTAAACTTCCAGTGATTGCTCAGAAGTCTACATTAGAAGTCTACGTAATATTCGGAAGTCTACGTATTTTTCAAAACTTGATTATTTATCAATCTAGAAAGAGACTTCTGATTTTTTTTGTTCTCACATGTGTGGTAACTATTTATCTGTCATATGTATAAGTTGGAAAAGTTTAAGACAAATATTTATGGGGTAAATCTAATTTTTTCATTTGGTGACTAGTTAGCTCATTCAACGTAGACTTCCAGTGACTGCTCAGAAGTCTACATTAAAAGTGTACGTAATATTCAGAAGTCTACGTGTTTTCAAAACTTGATTATTTATCATTAGAAGTCTATTATGTTATGTTTGCAGACTTCGAGGAAGTCTACGTTTACATTTCGATTGTTGCTAACTAAGCCTCATATGTTTTTATTCACAGATGGTTGTTCAATTACATGTTGTTTATGGAGATCGGATGATGAAAGATGGTAGGTGGCATTTTGAGGTGGATAATCGTAAAAGAGGGAGAATGTTTGTATTGTGCAATGGTTTTACGCATAAGGAACTTGTTAAAATGGCAGTAGAGGATTATAACCTACCAAAAAATGCAAAGGTGGTGGAGCTCACTTATTCATTACCTTCTCCAATGCTGCAACAGATGTTTCATGACACACCTCCGATGCACGTCACAAACGATAGATAAGTACAAAGTTTGATGGAGCTAAGTAGAACGCATCTGTTACGTCTGTGTGTCTCGCTTCGGTTTGAGATGGGAACCAGAATTACGGATCGTGATTGTGATATCAACGGAGATGAAGATACGGACGAGGATCAAGTAAACGATGAAGATGAAAATCAAGAAAACGATGAGGATGAGGATGAGTGTAATAATCAACATGGGTCTAATGTAGGTGAAGTGAAAGAAGAAGATGGAGAAGATATTGATGATGATTATAGTAAGTACGGAAAAGTGAAAGACGAAGATGAAGAAGATATCTCCTTCGACGTTAAATGTAGAGATGTAAGTGGCCATTCAAGTATTTTTACATGGTCTGATAAGATATTTGTGAGGGAAAGTTTTTGTAACAAGGAGGAGCTAGTTCAAGAATTGCAATTAACTTGTGTAAATCCAAGTTGTCTCAACATCAGCGCTCTGTGCCATCTTGCTTGGTCTCGCACCATATATCGGCCGCAAGCTTAACCCTAGCAGCATGGACGTCCATGTCTTCCATCACGCTAAATGGAAAGCCTAGAGCATGACATTCAACAAACTTGAAAGCATACACTCCACAACTTTGTCCATCAGACTGTTGTGGCACTACCTCCTGCTCGATCGTATACGGTTGTCGATCCCACAAGTCCCTATCTTTTGCAGCACGAGATTCCTGAATAAGATAATGAACCATCACGACAAGAGGCTCCATTAACATTTCCGTCTCTTTGTCGGAGGTAATATTCTGCAAACTGTCCCTAACAACAACCTTACGATTTGGAAAGGAAATTCACAACGCAATCCAATGACAGCTCTTGATGTTCATTACAGTGGAGATGTCATCCACTTCCATCCCCCATATTTTGTCTGATTTACAAAAAGTAGGTTCTGCACATGTGTAGTACTCAATGGCTCCAGCAGGTAACAACTTACCTGACCCATCAGGATTGGAATCATGTTCACGAAATCACTGTATTTTGTGGACCACATGTTTGTGAAGAGAGTATCAATGAAGCATATTTTGTTGCTCCTAAACCACTGTGGATGGTCGTGGAAACGTTGTCAAATGAGGTTTATCCTAGCATCCAAGTGCTGAAGAACAAAAAACTATAAATTAGCAAAGTAAGTCTACATAGGAAAAACTAAAAATTAGCATAGGAATTCTACATAGGAAGTTTACATAGGAAGTCTACATTAGTTTAAGTCTACACAGGAAGCTACTTACAGAGTCCTTCAACCAGTCAGTTGTGCAATGCAGGACCTTAAACCAATTTGCGCGGCTATCAGGAACTAGTTTATCTCCTTCCCTATACACAATAAAATCATAAGTCAAAGTTCAAATGCAAGCAAGATAAGTCATAATTAAAAGAAATAAAAAAGAATATACGGTTCGTCTTCCAACAATTGTTCTAACACCTGCATCTTCTTCCCATCAACAGGTGCAAAAGGGTCATATCCTTTTCCTGTAAGGATGGACCGTAAGCCATCATATTGTTTGAAAGGTGTTTTTTATGAGGCAACCTTTCCCAAAATTCTTTCACTCTTACCTCTGGCTGCAGCCAGTTGTTTACTCATCTTCGCAATAATCTTCTTCTTCAGAGCCGCTTTTTCTTCATCAGTTTGTGTAACTGCTTTAACTTCCATCACACTTGGCTCCTCTAGAACTTCAGATGATTTTTTTTCTTCTTTAATTTTTGCGAATACTTTGACTGGTGTAGAAGGTTTAGCTTTTGTTGATTTTACAATATTTGGCGGAGTACAATTGACACTCCTACTACTCTGCAAAGTTGTTAAAAGTAAACTTAAACCTTCGTAAAAGATAAAATGTGCATATCATAAAACTAAAAAATTGTTCAATAACAAAGTCTACAATGGTTCAGAAACACCAACAACATGTAAAAGATAAATGTGCATATCATAAGTCTCATTGCTTAATCTTTCAATTCCTTTGCTTCGTTCCTTGTGCTATAACGAGTTCTCTTAATATTGGGAGAGGGTTTGGTTCTAACCATAGCATCAGGAGCTCCAGACGACTTATCATCCTTGGACTTCGAATTGTCCCCTTGCTTCTTGGCTGATGCATTGCTCACGACAAGCTCCTTTCCTTCTTGGCTTCCACCTTTTCTGCCACCTTCTAAATGCTACTCAATAGCTGATACCTTACCAGATATCAGGTCATTCTTCTTCTCGTATTTAGTAACCAGCGATGTCAATTTTTTAAGGGAAGCCTCAAAGGTAGATGCGAATTTCTCAACCACAAGGGCCACTGTATCTCCACCAGAAGCAGGACTGTCACTGGATCTCTTTCTCTTCTTGCTTTTTCCACCTGCTTGCCTAATAGGTGCAGTCTTGACAGGGACTGGTTAACACATAGTAATAACACAAAGTTAACAAGAGAAGTCTACAAGTCTTAAAAGAAGTCTACTGTAGAAGTCTATAAGTCTTAAAAGAAGTCTACTATGGAAGTCTACAGCAGATGCTAGTACGGAAGTCTACTACGTACCATTCTCATCTTACCCAACAGCGGAAAGAAGACCCTCTAAAGGCTAGTCCTTTTCTTCAAAGTTCCAATTGCCTTGATAGAGTGACATGATAATGTTTTTGATCAAAGGATCACCAACATCATTTTCCCAAACAGGGAACATGTCTTCAAGAGCAACCGTTGAGACAAAGTTTCTAACATTTGTCTACAAAGAAAAAACAAAAATGAATTCGAACAATTGGCCGCAAATATGAATCATGTAAAATTTTATAAGGTAAGAAAGTATTCCTGGAAGTCTACCTGGTTTTGGATTGTATCGCGAACAGATTTGTGATATCTGGATCCTTTAAGAGAAAGGAGCAGTGGTGTTCCAGGAAGGGTTGGATAAGGATTTCCTATTTCATTACCAAGGTCCGGTAGACACACGTACACCCACACATAGAGTACTTGAACAAAACCTTCAATAACATATGAATTCCTCGTCAAGTCTTTTTCCTTCACCGATGTCAGGAGAATGTTGCAAGCAACTCTTCCCCATGGATACCCCAGAAATTTATCTTCATCCATAACCAACCTCGCCAAGTTAACATTTGTGGCTTGATAATGTCTACGCCCTTCAATGTATCCGCAATATATTGCAAGATATCCCAACCTTATACGATCTTCCCGAGACCAGGATTAACATCTCCTACAAGCTGCAATTAGGTCATCAATAGATGGACCCAAATCCTTATTTACTCTAAGAAGTTTCCAGAAATCTTTGATCTTATCAGTAACTGGAACCTCAAGTGTCATCAATTTCTCAACGTGATAACACCGAAGACCTGTAATTTCCTGAAACTCTATCAACGATAACCTAACAGGGTTTACACCAACGAGACTCCATATCTCATTCGGCTTATTTCATTCTAACTGCAAGGTGAGCATATGGTGGACCAGCCTTGAGCACCACCCAAATTTCATTTCATGGAACCTGAGAATCACTCCCAACATAGATTTCATAATCTCTACTTTTCATCTGGAAGTAGAGCACCAACAGTCTTTTCAGTACCTAGAAGAGCATCAAACAGAGTTATGTTACCACAACGATATCCTATGCTTTTATCTGGCTATGGCGCTGCACCTTCAGTAAAGAGTCTTCTTGAGAATCGTGTTTCACCCATTATCAGCCTGAAATACACAAACAATCAGGAAATTTATATTTGAAGTCTACGACGGATGTCTGCGACTTCGTTTCAAAAGTTTAACCGCATGTAGATCTACTAAAAACAAGGAGAAAAAATCCTGTCCAAAAATTCTTACACAGGTTAGATCTGAATCTGGAGATATCGGCGAACATTTCTGAAAAGTTAAAGTAGGAAAGACGAGGGAGTAAAAGAAAAATTCAAAGAGGAAGAGAGTAAGAGAAAAAAGAAACAAGAAAGAGAGTAAGAGAGCACCGGAAGTGGCGGAAGTGTTGGAAGTCTTCATGGATCTTCGTCAGCGGTAGAGGGAGATTAATAGTTTTTTTTCCCAAAACGTCTTACCTGGGTATTTATATGTAGGTTAAAATGGACGGTTAAGTGCCCACAGTTTACAGCGTTAATACAGCGGTTTCCTTTACACAGCGGTAAAACAGCAGTAATTATGTAGACTTCCTGTGTAGACTTCTTGTGTTTAACCTAATTTAAATTTTTACTTCTTTTAAATTACCGCCAAATTAACTTCTTTTAATTTGCCGCCAAATTTACTTGTTTTAAATTGCCGCCAAATTTTAAATTTTTTAAATTGCCGCCAAAATTTAACCTAAGTTAAAATTGAATCATTTAATAAAATTCAATTCATTGACATTGAATTTTGAATTGTAGACATCCTAGAAGTCTACACGAGTTTAACCTAAACTAACTTTTTACTTCTTTTAAAGTGCCGCCAAATTTTAACCTAATTGCCACCAAATTATAAAATTTAATTCTTTGAAATTGAATTTGAATTGTAGACTTCTAGGAATTCTACACAAGTTTAACCTAAATTAACTTTTTACTTCTTTAAGGGTGCCGCCATATTTTAACCTAATTGCCGCCAAATTAAAAAAATTTAATTCTTTGAAATTGAATTTGAATTGTAGACTTCCAGGAAGTCTACACTACACAAGGTTTACCTAAACCAAAAATACACTTTTTACTTTCTTTGAAATTTAATCCACTTTTAATTACATCTTTGAAATTTAATTCAGAAAAGAAGAAGGAAGAGAGTAAGAGAGGACTGGAAGTGGCGGGAGTGTTGGAAGACAAAAATTTAAAAAAATGAACACTAATGGAAACAAGTTGTAGAACATCATCTTTGACAATTTGACCTCCGCAATGCATCTCAAGAATCTGCAACGGCTGTGTAGCTATATTGACCCATATCTGATAACAACATAAAGTAACTAATTAGGAAATAACTACAGACAAACGTACGAAGAAGTCTACAATGTAGAATTTGCTGGAAGTCTTCAATGTAGACTTCAAGCAAAAGTCTACAATATAGACTTCCCGTAAAGTCTACAATGCAGACTTCCAGCCAAAGTCACAATGTTGACTTGAGTTGCCGACAACAATATTAGACGTTTGCAATCAATAGAGAGAGGAAAACTTATTTTTCAGACTCAGATCTGTGTCTTAAGCAACAGATCTGATACCGTACCAGTCCAGAAAATAGAGGAAAGATGTTACCCACCGTATTCCAGATCTACAAGAAACCATATACAAAATAAAATAGATGAACATATATGAAGAAGATCATAGACGAAGATGGACAAAGAAGAAGATGAAGACGGAGAAAGAAAAAGGCTTACGACGACTTACAGATTTGTAATATAGGCGGCAGCGACGAAAAAACGGCGATGACGAACAAAGCTTCTTTGATATCGATAGAGATTCAAAATCTCACAACAAAATTAAACAATTTTGACGAGAAATCAGTCTGAAAGGGTAGGTTAGTGAACGGAGAGAACAAGAAAGAAGACAGAGACATACCTTGTTCGGCGGTTGAGAAAGGGAGATCTGAGGAAGGAGAAGTACGACGGAGAAAGGGACATCCTTCTTCGCGATTTCTTGCGTGTTCGTACACTGAAACCAAAATTAAAAGTAAAAAACCATGATATCATAAGAGAGAAGGAGATGAAACTGGAACGGGCCGTACCGCGGAGGATAATACTTTAAGAGAAGGAGATGTTGGAGAACGACCTCTAATGACGACTCGACCAGACCCGAAATCTTCTCCATGTATTTCTTTAGAAGCATATCTGAAGAAGATGATACGCTAAGAGGCATGACGAGCATCGTTGACGTTTTTGTAGGTAGATAAGACATGAAGATTGAAGTAAGACAGGAAGATTGAAGAGGA
Source organism: Draba incana (assembly GCA_963576765.1). Classification (NCBI taxonomy): domain Eukaryota; kingdom Viridiplantae; phylum Streptophyta; class Magnoliopsida; order Brassicales; family Brassicaceae; genus Draba; species Draba incana. Next base: position 11,951,160 of record OY755212.1, on the reverse strand, counting down.
ATGTGGTTGTGTCTAGATCTGAAGGAGAGAATGAAGAGATTTTTTTTGGCTACCGCCGTTTGGAGAGAGAGATGGGTTTCATTAACAAAATTGAAGTATTTTTCTGTAAATTTGGTTTATATATGGAGGCAAAAACATCCGGTTAGGTTTATAAATTTCCGGTTTAAGTAGACTTCCAATGGAAGTCTACGAAACCCTATACTCTAAAATGAAACCCTAATCGCAATGGAAGTCTACACTTCAGACACTAAATGTAATTGAAGTCTGCATTGGAAGTCTACATATGTGAAATATACTGCAATGGAAGTCTACACTTCAAAATCTAAATCGACTATTTTCTTAAGATTATTCATAACTTTTAATTAAATATATTATAAATCATCCAAACATTTAATATATTCACAATTTAACAAATTTGTGCAAATTTGACATTTAAAATCTTGTAACATATGAACTTTAAATCTAACCCTAAAGGTAAGAACATGTTTTCAAATTGTAATGTCAATCCATTTCCTATATTTTTAACTCATAAATCCGTAAACTAATGTCAGTGACATACATGACTCATAATATTCAAGATTTTACATCCCTTCATAGTCAACTCAACTTTTCATAATCAAACCCTACATTGAAACATCTACAAAGTTGTTCATTATAACACAAATTTTCAAAACCTAAATCCATTACAATCATATAATCATAAAGACTATACATACATAATACAGAACAATAACTACTACCATGTTCCCACATTGTCACATGACTTCTAAATGTAATGTAATGAAATATAGTATTTGATATCTGAATAGTATGTAGTTCATTCATTCATTTCCAATCTAATTTGTCATTTTTTTTTAAGTTGTCTTAATTTGGTGAACTTTTATTTTAAAACATCACAATTGCTTTCAGTTTAATTATCAATAAATTTTTTTTGTCAAATTATTTTTTATTTTTTATAGATTTAAATTTACTAAATAATTACGATGTAGACTTCCAAATATTGTTGTAGACTTCCGATTCATTCATTTTCAATCTAATTAGACCTTTTTTTTAATAATTTGTCCTAATTTGGTGAACTTTTATTTTTAAAACATCACAATTCCTTTTAGTTTAATTATCAATACAAATTTTTTGTCAAATTATTTTTTATGCATTTATAGATTTTAATTTACTAAGTAATTACGATGTAGACTTCCAAATTTAGTCATGTGTAAACTTCCGAAATGTAGATTTCTGGTGTAAGTTTACAACGTAGACTTCTAACTTTCCGTGTAGACTTCCAAAAGGATAAAACAGTCATTCCGGCTACAGTTTTATTGTTTGTTCATTAAGGTTCTAACTGTAATTTAACTATTCCTTTAGGTTAGTTTTGCAAGTTTTCACATAAGGGATGTAGTTTTGCAAAAAAAAAGGGTATATTCATTGCAACTTTCCCATATTATAATAATTAAATATAAAAATTATTAATTCAATAAATTTAAATACTAAAAAATCATGTATATAGTTCTTGAGACATTTTCTGCAATTACCCGTAGAGTGAGTAGTAATCTAATTTTCGAGTAATGCGATTCGGCTAGTAGATAGGACTTGCCAAATTATGTGGGTTTTCTTCTGGAGTTGTTTCACTTAGCTAAGTCTTTCTTGATTTTGTTTGCAGGAGCTTACATTGACAAGAAATGCCCGTTTACTGGTAGGATTTTAATCAGGGGTTGTATCCTAGCGGGTACTTGTCACAGTGCAAAGATGCAGAGGACAATCATTGTTCGTAGGAACTATCTTCACTTTGTGAAAAAGTATCAAAGGTGAAATGATTGCTTTGTTACTATGTTCAAATTCGCTCGGGATATCATCCTTCTAATGCTTAATCTTACTGATGTGGACTTATCTTCAGATACGAGAAAAGGCACTCAAACATTCCTGCTCATGTTTCACCGTGTTTCCGTGTCAAAGAAGGAGATCATGTTATCATTGGGCAATGCAGGTTAGAAAAAGCAATATATAATATATATCTCCCAGATGGAATGCATGAGTAATGTCTAAATCTTGGTTTGATTGCGGAACTTTGTAAACTAATTAAGTACATGAATTCAGGCCGCTGTCAAAGACGGTGAGGTTCAACGTCTTGAAGGTCATTCCAGCCGGAAGTTCTGCTATTGGGAAGAAAGCCTTCACTGGGATATAAAGAGCTCAGATTTTGTGAAAAGGTGCAATCGATCTAAAGCAACTAGTCTTTTTCTAAGCAGAGTTTTGCTTGGTTAATTGGATTAGCTTAATCAAGAGAAACCAGATTTATTATCTGTTCCATTTTATTTAGCTACAAGAGTGTATCAATGTTTCGGTTGAGTTTCAAAATCCAGAGAAAGCTTGTCTGAAGATGATAACTCCTTTAATAGTAATAGTTTATCTTCTCTTAGTTTATAAGAAGTGTGAATGAAATAAAAACCATACGAATCAGATGTTTTCATTACAGTGAAATCTAGTTATTTGAATCACTAACACATCAATAGTTATTAGTTAGGTCTGCTCAATAAGGAGTTTATTAATTTTTTTGATTAGTTTGAAATTCATTTTGTTCCAAACTTTTAGTTCGGACTACTGGAATGAAATTAATTTTTTTTGTCAAACAATGTTTGCTGCTCCATTGTTATGTTTTATGAGATTCTTTCTTTTCTAGATGGTTGTTCGCTGGCTTATTGTGTCGTTATTTTAATTTTAAGAAATAATTTTTGTAAAGAAAAGAGATATAGCAAATCCGTAATTCGGTCTTTATTTTATAACGTGCAACCACAAATTACGCGATATTTTACAATAAAGCCCCGATCATGTTGGACCCCTCAAGCTTTATCAAGTCATCGTCAAGTATGACTTAATAATAAGAGCTAAAAGATTAGTCAGGCTATAAATGGTATCAGCAGATTCTAGAATCTGGCGGAATTGCAGATTACTGTTTACAGAATCTAGCGGAATTAATGTTAAATCAAATGGTAATAGCTGAATCTTGCGGAATGTAGCTGAATTTTTAAGAAAAAAATTAGTTAAATTAATGTTAGAAACATTAACTTATGAAAGTATTTATATTTATAAATGTATTAATTTTTTTTAACAGAATTATCCCTTAAGGCCAAATTCTTTTATTTTAATGTTTTTAGAAAAATTTATAAGAATTTGTTTTCACTAAATATTAATTATTAAAATTAGTAAGAACTTTTGAAATTTATTCAATTACAATATTGGTAATTTATTAAATACAGAAAATATGAATTAAACAAGTTGATTAAACAAATTTACGGACATTAACTCAAAATTGTAGAGGTGGACATTCGGGTAACCACTCAAAGTTTTTATTGGGTTTTTGGTTTAAAGAATATAATACCTATTAAGGTATTTAAAAAACATTGCTCGGTTTCGGTTCGGTTAACGTCGATGCTCGGTTTTGATTTCGAGTACCCAAAGTATTCATAATTACATAATATTTTTAAAATTTTATTCGATTTATTTATTTTTAGTTTAAGTTATTCGAAAAATAAATAGCAAAATTTTAAAATTTAAATAATATTGTATCTAATTAAATTGATTACTTTAGTCAAATATTATTCCCAAATTGAACAAAAAACATTAAAACTATCAAAATTACCTAAACTTTATAAACACATCTAATCTTAAATCTAAATATATGTAGTTAATTTTATGTTTTTTGTAATTGGATACCCGTTCACATTTTCCGTTTGGTTCGGATTCGTTTTTTGTTTTTGGTTTTAGCAATGGAATACTCATTCAAGTTATTATAAAATTAGATTTGCTTCGGTTCGGATAATTTCGAATTAGGTTCAGTTCGATTTTTCAGTTTCAGATATTTTATCCACCTCTATCAAATTGAATCAAGTTGATTTTTTTTTTTGTTGTCAAGAATCAAGTTGATTAATTGATATAATTAAAAATTGTAAACTGAAAATATTATAGAAAGATTCTAAACTATATATAAAAAAAAAAATTGACGAAAAAAATATATATATTTTTCCCCACTCACTCGCTCACTTTCTCTCAATTCCCCAATTTCCCAATTCTTCAAATGGTAACAAAATTGAAAGATAATTGATATAATTAAAAATTGTAAACTGAAAATATTATAGAAAGATTCTAAACTATATATAAAAAAAAAAAAAAATTGACGAAAAAAAATATATATATTTTTCCCCACTCATTCGCTCACTTTCTCTCAATTCCCCAATTTCCCAATTCTTCAAATGGTAACAAAATTGAAAGATTACTGTAGATTCCTCCAGAATCTTCAAAACTTTGGTTACCATTTAAGGCCTCAGTCTGAAAGTGACACAGGATTCTTCATTTATAGTATAAAAAATAACGCGTATTTCACATGGCATAGTTTAATATTATATACAAATATATACTTTTTAATTACATTACCAAACGTAAAGTTACCGTATACATTATCGTTTGTTTGTTAGGAACAAAATTATTTGGCATCCCAACACATTGTAACCAAAAACACGTGAAACCATTGCGCACTTGCATTCAGTTTCTGCCACTCACACGCAACGCAATCATATCCAAACGAAATGCCGCGTTTATCTGCGTTTGCGTTCTTCATCTTGTTTGTGACACATGGAAACAGCGATTAATAAACAAACACATACTCTCTGGTAAAGTCTTCTTAAGATTGTTTTTTGGATTTTTCTACAACATTTATTCATACGCTTTGAAAGAAATGGTGCGGATCAGAACATAATGGATGTAGAATGGACGGAATAGTATCAAAATAGTATGTAACTTACTAACTTATGTGTTTCTGTCTAGCCTTATTTATATCTCTGTCCGTAGATCCGGTCTGGAATATAGACATATGAAACCATTGATCAAAACCTCTGATTAATGTTAAACTCTAAATAACATAACATATGAAAAATACCACATTTAGATTGTTAACCGTCTTTATAAACGTACCGCTACTTTACAATTTGTAACGTTTTAGATTGTACCAATCACAAAAATTATACCAAAAGTTTTATCAACAATGTTATTATTATTATTTTTTTTTGCACTAAAAAATTTGTATCATTTTGGGTTACCAAACTATTTGACCAAACAAGCCCTTAAGTCATCTGGAAGAAGTGGTTAGGAATCCCACGCACGATGAGTGAAATAAAAAATTCCGAATCTTTTAGGTTCGTTGGTTTAGCTTCTGACGTCATCACCCACATGATTCTATCTTCTCTGGTCTCTTTAAATGCAAAAAAAAAAGGATGTTCTTTGGAGTCAAACCAACAATGGCTAAAACCAGAGCGTCTTGTTTCGTCAACGCTCTATTCGCTATCGCTATTTTAGCGATTGCCCATTTCAGCAACTGTGAAGCTGTCCTATCTCAGAAAGAACAGGACAAGGTCTCGAAGTTACCTGGTCAGGATTTCAATGTTAGCTTCGCTCACTACTCTGGATTCGTTACTACTAATGAGAAATCGGGAAGAGCACTCTTTTATTGGTTAATTGAAGCCGTTGAAGATGCTAACTCTAAGCCTCTTGTTCTCTGGCTCAATGGAGGTTTGTTACATACCAAAAATCCCTAAGTTTTGTCCTTTTTTGTTCTTAATTACTGTTATATTATATGGATCTTGATTTTTAACTTTTTGGAGATTGTCTTGTAGCTACTTTGATTTGGATTTTGTTACTAATTTGGGACTACGTTGGGAAAAGCTTTGATTTTTATTATTTCTTTATTGCAATTTAGTAATCTATTAGTTTGCATTTGAGATGGAGTTTTTTTCTCTCTCTCTCTATAGGACCAGGATGTTCATCTGTTGCATTTGGTGAAGCAGAAGAGATAGGACCGTTTCACATTGAGGCAGATGGGAAAACTCTTTACCTTAATGAATATTCTTGGAACCAAGGTAATGAAGTGAAATGTTGCACAGTATGTTCAAGAAAGAGCTATGATTCGAAAAAAGGTTTAAACTTTTTCGTTTTGCAGCTGCGAATATTTTGTTCCTTGATGCACCTGTTGGAGTTGGTTATTCATATTCAAACACTTCTTCTGATCTGACCAGCAATGGTGATAAGAGAACTGGTAATTTTTTTAGCTGATTGAAGTACATTTTCTTTTAGATCCTCTTGTTTTGCGGGTTTATAGTTGCGGTTTGTACAGCCCAGGATTCATTGAAGTTTCTGCTGGAATGGGTCGAGCGGTTTCCGGAGTACAAAGGAAGGGAGTTTTACATAGTTGGAGAGAGCTATGCAGGTAAAAAGATTAAAGCTCATCTTACTCATAAATCCATTCATTTGTGATTTGACCTTAAATTCTCTGGCTTGTTTAAGGGCATTACATTCCTCAGCTGAGTGAAGCCATTGTAAGACATAACCAAGCTTCTGGTGATAGCACTATTAACCTTAAAGGTTACATGGTAAAGCATTTCCTCTTATCGATACGGGTGGAGTTCATTATCTATACTGTTATCAGACTCTAAGAGGATTGATGATTGTGTGTTTGCAGGTAGGAAATGGGCTGATGGATGATTTTCATGACAGGCTTGGTCTTTTCCAGTATATTTGGTCGTTGGGTTTTATCTCCGATCAAACATACACCTTACTGAAACTTCAGTGTGGTTTCCAATCGTTTATTCACTCTTCCAAAGCATGTAATAAGGTTCTCGAGATAGCAGACAAGGAGATAGGTAACATAGACCAATACAGTGTATTCACCCCTGCCTGTGTTGCAAATGCTTCCCAGTCAAAAATGTTGCTAAAGAAAAGACCAGTAAGTGGCTTTGAAACTCTCTCATTTTTTTATCGAGATAATAGCGGATTTCAAAAGTAATGTAGATCATTTGTTTTGCTTAGATGACTAGCCGTGTGAGTGAACAATATGATCCTTGCACTGAGAAACACTCTAAAGTGTATTTCAATCTTCCAGAAGTTCAAAAAGCCTTACATGTCCCACCAGGACTTGCACCATCCAAATGGGATACTTGCAGGTAAAATTCACCTTACGGTATCTTAGAACTCGGGTTTCGAGGAAATGAGCCTATAAATGCTTAAGGCTTTGTAACAATATTGATCCGGACAGCTTTGGTTTTGCAGTGATGTTGTGAATGAACACTGGAACGACTGTCCTTCCTCGGTTCTAAACATTTACCACGAGCTTATAGCTGCCGGTCTACGCATTTGGGTTTTCAGGTATTCTTCTTCTCTATTTTTAGCGATATCTCTTCTTCGTTCTTTTGGATGTGTTGGTGGTTAAAAAGTTTGATTCTTTGGTAATAGTGGAGACGCAGATGCTGTTGTACCAGTCACATCAACCCGGTACAGCATAGATGCGCTAAAACTTCGTCCATTGAGTACATACGGACCTTGGTACATTGACGGACAGGTAAAACAAACACAACCGAGGAAGTGAGAATCTTGTCGTCTATGTTACGAAACCTTTTTCTAACTTTTGGCATGATTGAAACAGGTGGGAGGCTGGACTCAGCAATATGCTGGTCTAAACTTTGTGACGGTGAGAGGCGCAGGCCATGAAGTTCCAATGCACAGACCGAAGGAGGCTCTTGCGCTCTTTAAGGCTTTTATATCTGGAACTCCATTGTCTACACCTGAAAACAGCGTTAGCCACGACCTCGTTAGTGACTCATAATGAGTTCTGATGTTGATGAAAATGGGATTCTCAATTAGAAAACTTTCCACAGAGGTCATTGTAAGAAGAAGAAGAAGAAGAGATTATAAATCAGAGTTTTAAAATGTTGTTGTTCTACTTCCTCTGGTTGTTTGTTTGTTTGAAACATTTTATGTCTGGATTCTAATAAGTTTCTTTTCTTCCCCACAACACAAAAGAACTTAGCAAACTGAAAATTAGGTATGAATCTGACACAGAGTATAATTTGGAAACGTACTTGGGGTCTAAATGAAAATATATAAACCATTGGGCTTGCATCGCTTGGACTTGGGGTTAGTAAAAAAGTAAAAAATTCCAGTTCTTCTTCTGCTTCTTCTTCCTTTTTGCCTTTGGAAGTTAGAATCGAAAGAACCAGTTTCTCTATAACTTCATGTAATCAAATGTTCTCTTTTTCTATGACATTGTGTGAATTGGTCGAAAGGCATTATTTTTTTATGGTAAAGGTTTCATTTTTTTTTGTTTCTAATTTGATTTTTGTTGTTCCCAATATACCTCTATCAACGATGTGATCGACAGCGTTTTAATGGAGGTTTTTCCTTTGCGGATCAATTTTGGAAATACATTGTGTTTCTGTATCGAATTTGTTCACACACTTGGATTTCAGTATCATACACATCAATTTGAAAACTTTTTTCGGATAAAAATCGACACTTGGTGCTCTAATGCTTACTTCTGGAGTTATTTTCTCCTTTGGCTGCTTCTCCATTCGATGGTTTCTTGGTGATTATCAAGAAAAGATTCTGTTTTTAGCCACTGATTTTGTGAAGTTTTATAAAAAAGAAAAGAACTTAATCATGTAATATTTGCTGCAGATTTTTATTTGTCAAGATAGGTGTTAACAAGATTGTGCGAAAAAGGTAATTTGAAACTTTCGGTTCTGTTAAGAGTTCTACACTCCTTTAAAACGGTCATTACCCAGAATGGAGGTTAAGGGTTAACCAAACAAGCCCTTAAGTCAGAAGTGGTGTTAGGTTAGGAAGAACACGCAGGATGAGTGAAATCAAAAAGTCCGAATCTTTTGGGTTCCTTGGTTTAGCTTCTGAAGTCATCACCCACGTGCTTCTAATCTTCTTTGGTCTCTTTAAATGCAAAAAAGGATCTTCATTCTGTGTTGTGAAGTTTAGTTTCTTTGGAGCCAACCAACAATGGCTAAAACCTTTGAGTCTTGTTTTGCTCTATTCGCTATTTTAGCGATTGCCCATTTTTGTAACTGTGAAGCTGTCTTGTCTCAGAAAGAACAGGACAAGGTCTCCAAGTTACCTGGTCAGAATTTCAATGTTAGCTTCTCTCACTACTCTGGGTTTGTTACTACTAATGAGAAATTGGGAAGAGCACTCTTTTATTGGTTATTTGAATTTTGAAGCCGTCGAAGATGCTAACTCTAAGCCTCTCGTTCTCTGACTCAATGGAGGTTTATTACTGACCAAAAAGCCCTAAGCTTTGTCCTTTTTGTTCTTACGATGTGATATGGATCTTGATTTTTACCTTTTTGAGGATTGTCTTGTAGCTACTTTGATTTGGGTTTTATTACTTATTTGGACTACGTTGTTTAAGTTTGGAATCAAATCAAATATGGTATCTTTTCTAGGATTTTAGACAATATTTTGAAAAGCTTTGATTTTATTATTCTTCATAGCAATCTGGTAATCCGTTAGTTTGTATCTGAGATGGAGTTTTCGTCTTTCTGTCTCTATAGGACCAGGATGTTCATCTGTTGCATTAGGTGAAGCAGAAGAGATAGGACCATTTCACATTAAAGCAGATGGGAAGACTCTTTACCTTAATCAGTATTCATGGAACCAAGGTTATATAGTGTGAAATGTTGGAGAGTGTTTTGTGGATGAGAGCTATGATTCAAAAAAGGTTTAAACTTTTGTGCGGCTCGTTTTGCAGCTGCGAATATTTTGTTCCTTGATGCACCTGTTGGAGTTGGTTATTCATACTCAAACATTTCTTCTGATTTGACCAGCAATGGTGATAAGCGAACTGGTAATGTTTTAGCTGTTTTAAGTACATTGTCTTATAGATTCTCTTGTTTGGTGGGTTTATATATACGGCGTTATGATTTGTACAGCCCAGGATTCATTGAAGTTTCTGCTGGAATGGGTCGAGCGGTTTCCGGAGTACAAAGGAAGGGAGTTTTACATTGTTGGATAGAGTTATGCAGGTAAAAAGGATTAAAGCTCATCTTACTCTTGAATCCATTCATTTGTGATTTGACCTTAAATACTCTTGCTTGTTTTAGGACATTACATTCCTCAGCTGAGTGAAGCCATTGTAAGACATAACCAAGCTTCTGGTGATAGCACTATTAATCTGAAGGGTTACATGGTAAAGCCTGTCCTCGTATCGATACGTGTGGAATATATTATCTAAAAGGTTATCAGACTCTGGGAGGATTTTGATGAATGTGTGTTTGCAGGTAGGAAATGGGCTGATGGATGATATTCATTACAATCTTGGTTATTTCCAGTATATTTGGTCGTTGGGTTTCATCTCCGACCAAACATACACCTTACTGAAACTTCATTGTGGTTTTGAATCGTTTGTTCATTCATCCGAAGCGTGTTATAAGATTCTGGAGATAGCGGAAGAAGAAATCGGTAACATTGACCAATACAGTGTATTCACCCCGGCCTGTGTTGCAAATGCTTCCCAGTCAAAAATGTTGCTGAGGAAAAGACCAGTAAGAATCTCCTTTCAATCTTACACACTTGAATGGCCTCAAGTTTTCTGTTTGTTTTGGTAGATGATTAGCCGTGTGAGCGAACAGTATGATCCTTGCACGATGAAACACTCCAAAGTGTATTTCAATTTACCAGAGGTTCAAAAGGCCCTCCATGTTCCACCAGGACTTGCATCAGCCAAATGGGATACTTGCAGGTACAATTCATCTTTTGATATCTTAGAACTTTAGTTTTGGACGAAGGGAGCCTCTTAAAAAGCTTAAGGCTTTGTAACAATTCTGACCCGGACAGCTTTGGTTTTGCAGTGATGTTGTGGCTGAACACTGGAAAGACTCTCCATCCTCGGTTCTAAGCATTTGGGTTTTCAGGTCTTGTTCTCTCAGAAAGGGAGAGAATAAATCAGAGTTTTAAAGTGTTGTTGTTCTACTTCTTCTGGTTGTTTGTTTGTTTGAAACATTTGAATGTTTGGATCCTAATAAACTTCCTCTACCATTTGTGAGTACTATCCAATCCATATTCCACAAACACAGTACAAGAAAATTGAAAATTAGGTGTGATTCTGATAAAAGAGTATAATATTGGGTAGGAAATAAAACTAAGGGTATAAATGAAAATATATAAAACCATTGGGCTTGACTGACCCATGAGATTTGAGCCCAAATTTAAAAGAAATAGGGGTTTCGGAAAAATGTAAAAATTTCCAATTCCTCTTCTCCATCCTTCCTCTTCCTCTTTGCTTTTGGGAGTTAGAATCGAAACAAAAAACAGTTTCTGTTATACGACGGGTGGAATTGCATACACAACTTCATGTAATCATATGTTCTGTTTATGATTTCTGTAACATTGTGTGAATTGGTCCAAAACTGGTAAAGGTTTCATTTTTTTGGATTTTTATGGGTCGCTCAGGTTTTGGTTCAAATTGAGATTTGTATTGTTTGAAAAAATTCGAAACTTGGTGAGTCTTACTTCTCGAGTGGCTTGTTTTATTTACGACTAAGATTTGATTATATCATGCGTTTAGATTTTCAATTTCCTCAGATTTAGGCTGGTAGTTGCAGTTTTCACTTGTCTTTTTGTGGATCAATCTGGAAATACATTGTGATTCTTTGTTTGGAAACCTCGCTTTTTAAGGATATACATTGTGATTCTTCATTCTATGGTTTCTTGGTGATTATCAAGGAAAGAAAGATGATGTGTTTTTAGCCACTGATTTTGTGCAAGTTTCTTCCAGAGCTCTATAGTGTCTCTTTGTTTTTTTTTGTTTTGTGTTTCTGAACTATAGTGTCTCTTCTCTTCTTCCAGAGAAGTATATTTGTCAAGATAGGTGCTAACAAGCTTGTGCGACAAAAGGTAATTTGAATCTTTTCGTTTCTGTTAAGACTTAAGAGTTCTCTACTCCTTTCACCTAAGCAACAGATTTTCTTAGCTAGAGAACAAGTCAAGAAGCCAAAACAGCAGTAATAATGGTAACGGTGTCTAATTCTAGCCATCACAACAAGGAAATAAATGTCAGAAGAAGAATTTCTGACATGTAATATTCTTCCTAATCTTTATCTCTCATGCTTGCCTGTGCATATAGGGTGACATAGAACCATAAGGCAATAGATGAAAAGAATTCGTTGACTGCATGTCTTGATTAAGCGATTCACCTGTTTGTGGTACGAGTGATATACTGCATGGATACGTTTGCTGATATTCTATAGTCACATGAAAGAATTATGGATGGGGAATAGATTATCATAAGCTAGCATGGATGTGTTTCTTTAGAATCTGCCTTTTGAGTATCAGTTTTTTTTTTCTTTCCGGAAATGCAGATACAATAAACGGGAAGAGGATTTCCCATCACTAAAGGACTACAATGACTACTTGGAAGAAGTGGAATGCATGGGTTAGTTTCACATTCTTGTCCTTACATTCTGTATACTATGTGTAACAAGACTGATGCAGATACATCTTCCATTCTACAGTGTTCGATTTGGTAGATGGAAAAGATGTTGAGGCAATTGAAGAGAAAATAAGGAGATACTCTCATGAGAATGCTGAACAGATAATGATTAATCGAGCCCGCAAGGTAATCAATCGCCTTCAATAGCTTTACTTACTTTTCTTATCTGTTGAGGCCCTGTGTTAAGGTTTCTGAGTGTTCTGAATTTGTTCGACAGGCTGAAGATCTAACCGCAGCGTTGGCAGCTTGCAAGGCTCAACCCCCACAAACCGATGCTGATACGGTAAATAAATTTTTGATTTTCATATCGACAAGAACCTAAAGATTTTTGACAAAGTTGAAATCTTTTTTTTTTGCTTGTTTGTAGTCGTCAAACCATGGTATTGCGGCTGGAACTGCATACGGTCAGGCTCCACGGCCAACAGGAATGGGACCACAACCTGTACCTATAGGAGGTCATCAACGTTACACAATGGAAGACGAAGCGATGATGAGGCTCAAAGCAGAGAGAGCTCCAAGGGCTGGTGGTTTCTCTTTAGAGATAAGCAAGAAGAGAGCTTTTGAAGAAGCATTTGCAAGTATTTGGGTTTGACTCCTAAGACACTGAAGAGGAGCTTTGATGGAAGTAATTAGAATTTCCATTGTTTTTTACTCTTGTGTTGGTTTTTCTTCTTGTATAGTTGACTCAATTACACACATCAGAACAAACAAAATGTTCTCAATTTATTGGTCCGACGAAATTGATTTCCGGTTTACTGAAAATAGTAAAGCAATCAATCCCAGAAGAAACTAGAAAGAATAAAAGTTTTATCTTACTGTAGAGGCTTATACTCTCCTTCTATCCTCTCATTATCTCTCGTGAAATTTAATCGTAACTCAAAAAAGATTGAATCTTTACCAGTGTCCACTGATTTCATGTTTTTGTAGCATGGGTTCGTTGAGATTGTCTTTTCCATTAGACACATTCGACTCTAAAAGGTTTCATTTTTCTGCGAACCCACTTCAGTTTCCTGATCAATTTCCAATCTTTTCGATTACCACCACTAGAGCCTGCACAATCGGTTCTCCGATTAGGGCTGATAAAATCCGAGTCTCTCGTCTCATTACTGAAGCAAACGAGAACGCTATTGATTCTTCAACCGAAAATGATTCCGTAAGTGTGGAGAGAAGCCGGAATTCTAAATCGAAGAAAGATGTATCTCGAAAGTTCACTTTTAGAAGAGAAAGCAATGAGCTTGAGCTTGAGGGTTTGTTTGTGAACAATAAGGAAATAGATGTTAATTACTCCGCGATTAAGCCCGGTTTGAGTTTGGACCATTACAATGCTATATTGAAACGTCTTGAGAGTTGCAGTGACACTAATGCTGTCAAATTCTTTGATTGGATGAGATGTAAAGGTAAATTACAAGGTAACTTTGGTGCTTACAGTTTGATTCTTAGAGTATTAGGAAGGAGAGAAGAATGGGACCGAGCCGAGGAACTAATCAAGGAGTTGTGTAGATTTCAGGGCTTTGAGAAGAGTTATCAGGTCTTTAACACGGTTATATACGCGTGTTCTAAGAAAGGGAACGTGAAGTTAAGTTCGAAATGGTTTCGAATGATGTTGGAGTACGGTGTTCGACCAAATGTCGCTACGATAGGTATGCTGATGGGTCTTTATCAGAAGAATTGGAACGTTGATGAGGCGGAGTTCGCCTTCTCTCATATGAGAAAGTTTGGGATTGTGTGTGAATCTGCTTACTCGGCGATGATAACGATTTACACGCGTTTGAGGTTATACGGTAAAGCGGAAGAAGTTATACATTTGATGAAAGAAGATAAAGTGAGGCTGAATCTTGAGAATTGGTTAGTGATGGTTAACGCTTACAGCCAGCAAGGCAAGATGGAGGAAGCTGAATCTGCATTGATCTCTATGGAAGCAGCGGGTTTTGCTCCGAATATTATTGCGTACAATACTCTAATCACTGGTTACGGTAAGGTTTCTAAAATGGAAGCTGCTCAGAGTTTATTCGACCGGTTATGTGATAATGGACTGGAACCAGATGAAACGTCTTACAGGTCAATGATTGAAGGTTGGGGCCGTGGTGACAATTACGAGGAAGCAAAACATTACTATCAAGAACTGAAGCGGTTAGGGTATAAACCGAATTCTTCGAATCTTTTTACTTTAATCAATTTGCAGGCGAAGTACGGTGACAAAGACGGTGCTATTAAGACTATCGAAGATATGGTAAATGTCGGATGCCAATATCCTTCGATCCTTGGCATCATTCTGCAGGCTTATGAGAAGGTGGGGAAGATTGATGTAGTGCCTTATGTTCTCAAAGGTTCTTTTCATAATCATATCCGTTTGCACCAGACTTGTTTCTCGATACTAGTGATGGCTTATATCAAACACGGTATGGTTGATGATTGCTTGGTGTTGTTGCAAGAAAAGAAATGGAGAGACTTGGCGTTTGAGTCCCATTTGTATCATCTGTTGATTTGCTCGTGCAAAGAATCTGGCCGAGTTAATGATGCTGTGAAAATATACAACCATACGATGGAATCTGATACGGAGATAAATCTGCACATTACATCCACAATGATTGATATTTACACCGTGATGGGCGAATTCGGTGAAGCGGAGAAGTTGTATTCGATGTTGAAATCTTCTGGAGTTGTGTTGGATAGGATTGGCTTCAGCATTGTGGTTCGGATGTATATGAAAGCCGGATCCTTGGAAGAAGCTTGTTCTGTTTTAGAGATTATGGATGAGCAGAAAGATATTGTTCCGGACGTGTACTTGTTTCGTGATATGCTTCGGATATATCAGAAATGTGGTCTTCACGATAAGCTAGAGAATTTATACTACAGGATACGAAAGAGCGGGATTCATTGGGATCAAGAGATGTACAGTTGTGTTATAAACTGTTGTGCACGTGCTCTTCCGCTTGATGAACTCTCGAGAACTTTCGAGGAAATGATTCGATGTGGTTTCGTTCCTAATACGGTTACATTCAATGTCCTCCTTGACGTTTACGGTAAAGCCAAGCTCTTCAAAAAGGTCAACGAGCTTTTCGTGTTAGCGAAAAGACACGGAGTTGTGGATGTAATTTCTTACAACACTATTATAGCTGCTTACGGACATAACAGGGACTTCACAAACATGTCGTCAGCGATTAGGAACATGCAATTCGACGGGTTTTCTGTGTCGCTTGAAGCGTATAACTCGATGTTGGATGCATATGGGAAAGATAAACAGATGGAGAAATTCAGAAGCATTTTGAAGAGAATGAAGAAGTCTAGTTGTGAGACGGATTGTTATACGTATAACATCATGATCAATATTTACGGAGAGCAAGGATGGATCGGTGAAGTTGCGGATGTGTTGAGAGAATTGAAAGAATCTGGACTTGGTCCGGACTTGTGTAGCTACAACACGTTGATAAAGGCGTATGGTATAGGCGGAATGGTTGAAGAAGCTGTTGGGTTGGTTAAAGAGATGAGAGTAAAAGGGATAACACCTGATAAAGTAACTTACACCAATTTGGTCACAGCTTTGCGTAGAAATGATGAGTTTCTTGAAGCTATTAAATGGTCTTTGTGGATGAAGCAAATGGGTATATAAACAACATAGCTGATTCTTTGATTTTTATGTTTGTGTTGTCTATAGTTGCTGCATCTTTTGAGGCATGCTTGTACAATCTTATCAGTGTTCAAAAGTCAATGAATAAGTTATATATGTCTCAATCTTTCAGAGAGTAGATTTGCTGGAAGTTGATTCGTGTTACTTCACAGAATAGCAAGTGTAAGATTGTCTTTTTGTCAGAGCCGCAATATGATAATCTTAAACATTAGTAAGAATCTGAATAATCCCATCTTTAGTATCTACTAATTGATATTTCGAATTCATAACTATGACATGAAACTGATGTGAACTTTTCTGAAAATCGATAATCGGAAAATGTCTATTTCCCATGGAGAAGGAGATGTATTCTCCAAAACATACTAAAGAGACTCATTTATTTAAACGTGTAAATAATTCTTTGAGCTAATAACCAATTACTTTGCCAATATTTCTTCATACATTACATTATTGAATGGGAAATGGTAATACATTGTTATTACTAAAGGCAATACAATGTTTTTCCTACACTAAAGGATTCCTACAAGGAAAACACCTATTAGACCATCTCCAACTCATCGCTCTATTGTTCACTCTAAAATAGAGTTACATAATTTTAGAGTGGTTTTCTCCAACCCATTACTTTATTTGTCACACTAAAAAAAATAGCCTAAAAAAAAAGAATTAATAAGAGAAAAAAAAAAGAATGAAACAAGAAAATCTTCCTCCAATTTTGTTTCACCATATTCCTCTCACTTGAGTAACAAATCTAGAGGAATCTAAAGAAAATTGATTTATTTTTCATTCAATTGATGGGACCCACAAAATTGTAGAGGAAAACAAATTCACACCAAATGGTGAAATTATAGAAGAATTGAGAAGAATAGTCTATTCCACCAAAATGTATTCATCTAATGTGTAAACCATTTGCACCCTAAGTATTTTCTTTTTCACTTTAGTTTTTGAATTATCAAAATTTTACAATTTACCTAATTATTTTATAATTAACAACAATTCACTAAAATCACAATAATATTTTCATAATTTTAATTATTAAGTCACTAATTTATTTGGTGTTATATTGTTTTATGTTTTTTTTTTTAATTTCAGTATCTTTTAATTAATAAACTTCAACATATTTGAAATAATTTGTTGCATTTTAATTGTGTTGGTTAAATTTTTTTGTTTTAACTTGAATTTAATTGTAATTATATTTTTATAAGGGTAAATATAATTTTGTTAAAGAATAAACAACCAACAAACATTTTTCAATAATATATTTTTAAGTATAAAAGTAGAATCATTGAAAAGTTAAAGGTATTTTTATAAATAAAAAAAGTTCAACTCTAGAATGGAGCGAAAAATGAGTTCACTCTACATGTAGAGTAAAATTGTGAATCACTATATTTTAAAATGGGATTTAGAGTGGGGTTGGAGAGGGTTTTATTTTAAATTTCTTTTTAAAATAGTATTTAAAGTGGAATTGGAGATGTCCTTAGAATTCCATTGATTAATACAATGTAAGTGGTATGCGTGTCCGCACATTGTATTAGCCCATGGAGACTAATCATCATTGGCAAAGGATATTAATGCAGATGAATTTTCCTCATCAAGGAAAGATTGATAAGAAAAACAGTGTTTTTGAATATACTAAAAATCCCAAACCAGAAAGAACACTAAGAAAAACTTCCTCTACCCGTGTATATCTTTAAAATAACATTGTAACAATTTTAAGTTGAAGTTTAAATCCTTAGTAACAAGTTTAAGTTTTTGTGTGATTACTGAAAAGTTTTATCTTTTGATGTTTTTTTAATACAAAATGGCGAAACAAAGGAATTTCGAGCAATGTGGAATCGAGATGTTGGGTTTTTTTTAGGGTTTCTTAAATTCCTGACCTCTAAATCATCACAATAAAGGAATGCCCCACTCAAAATAAAAATAGTGTCCTTTTTATATGTTTTCATATGATAAATTAACTCACTTATTTGAATACAGTTATCTAATAACGTACCTGACTAAGTTAATTCACTTATGTTTTTATATGTTTTGTTTATATTTTGCATATATTTTTATATAATAACTTATATGAATAAGTTAATTTATTTATTTAGAATACAAATATTTGTAACTACACCTCGTACAAGAAGTGAATATCATAGAAAGATCGTAAATGAAAAATTGAGATACTATTTAAGGTTCTAATTTTTTTTTTCTAGATTAGAACTTAAATCTCTAGCGATATTAGTTTAAGAAAGCAATTGATGAACATGTTTATTTAAGATAGATCCACAAACATAGAAAAAAAGAGCCTTAGGACATATTATTTTTATACAAAAGGCTTCTGGTTAATTTTGGTTTTTGAAGTACAACGTATGATAAAAAGTTTAGTAAAATATGTAACTAAAAATGATTTTAAATTTTGGGCCCTAATGGGTGGCTTCATATGCTTGTATTGTGGATTGGTTACTTGAATTTCAAATCAACCTTAAGTTATATGATCTTAATAACTTGTGGGCGAAGAAACAGTGCACATTTGTATACCACACATTGTGTCTTAACTTGTTTACAAATAGTTACCTATTTGCCTTGAAGCAAATAAAAGAAAAACAGAACAACATTGTCAAACAAACAAACAAAAAACAGGACAAATTGTCAAAAAAAATCTTGTACAATAGATTATTGATTTGGCTAAAAAGTTTGATAATTTAGCCAAACTTTTTTGGATGAAATTCGAGTTTTCCTTTTTACCAATTCCTAGATGGTA
This sequence comes from Draba incana, assembly GCA_963576765.1. Lineage (NCBI taxonomy): Eukaryota > Viridiplantae > Streptophyta > Magnoliopsida > Brassicales > Brassicaceae > Draba > Draba incana. Next base: position 11,932,476 of record OY755212.1, on the reverse strand, counting down.
AAAAAGAGCAAGACTCTCTCCATTTTAGGCCACATCAACAAACTCAGTTGTCCTCTAATGCCATGTGTCTGTTTCCAAAAAATTTTAAACCGGTAATGAAGGGAAAACAGCTGATTCCTCCTTGTACACTTGTACACGGTCCCGTTTCTACCTTGTACTCTTGAACGGTGCGAATACATACTTGTACCCTGTTTTAATTTAAATTTTCGACCTATGCTAATGTATAAGTGCCATTACGTACTTTGACCAATACACCGTTAGTCAAACCGTTAAATATATTCAGTTTTTTTTTAATATCACCCAAAACGACGTCGTTTTAATCGTTTAAGTCATTTTTTTTTTTTAATTTATGTTTAGAACGTCCGAACCGGGAATTGTGTGAGATTTACAAAATCAACTTCGTTTAAGTCATAATTTTTTTCAACTAAACGACATCGTTTTAGTTAAAATTATTCCAGTTAAAAGAAATCCTAAAACGACTACATTTCGTAATCGAATTCTTTGATTTTCTCGATCGATTACGGATCAAAACGATGTCGTTTAGTTGAAAAAAATTATGACTTAAACGAAGTTGATTTTGTAAATCTCACACAATTCCCGGTTTTGGACGTTCTAAACATAATTTAAAAAAAAAAAATTATGACTTAAACGATTAAAACGACGTCGTTTTTTGGGTGATATTAAAAAAAAAAAAACTAAATATATTTAACGGTTTGACTAACGGTGTATTGGTCAAAGTAGGTAATGGCACTTATACATTAGTATAGGTTGAATATTTAAATTAAAACAGGGTACAAGTATGTATTCGCACCGTTCAAGAGTACAAGGTAGAAACGGGTCATGTACAAGTGTACAAGGAGGAATAGGCCGTTTTCCCCGGTAATGAATCACTTCCTTCAAACAATTCCATTTAAATTCCTATCTTCTCATTTTCCCTCATGGTTTTAATGTCATCTTATTCGTGAATTCAATGTATCAAGTGAAAAAAGTAACTTATTCTTTTAGGTTTCTCGTCTAAAAATTCAGACAAACCCGTTTTCAGGAACTATTGTTTTCAGTTTCGCAACGTCCGTGGTCGTGCTGAAGAAATCTATTTCAACCAAATAAGTTCGAGTTTTTCCAGCGTTCGTTTTCTGATAAGCCCTGGAAATATACACAATGGAGGTGTGTTACTAGAAGAGGGAAGAAGAGAGAGAAGGAGTTAGTTGAGAAGAAAGACTGAGAACAAGAAGTCGTTAGAGAACCGTTGGAGTTAGTTGTTAATCAGTTAGAGAAGGGAGGCTTGTAAAGAGAAACCCTCTAGTATATAAAGAGGAGCTCGGAAAACCATTAGATTCATTCAGAAAAGTTGGCATCTTAACATACATTTGTACAACTTTTATTGATCAATAAAGGTTTTTGGAATTTTCTGTTACAAAGACTCTTAACAATTCGTGCGGTGAAGCAAGTCTAAGATGTCACCAAAGGTTACATCGGAGATTTCTGAATCTAGCTTTCAGGCGTTAGAGGCGACGGTGGAGAAACTCGCCGATAAGGTGAATGCAGTTTTGGAAACGGTAGATTCGATGCAGAGAGAAACAAAGGAGAGTCTCAATTAGCTGGGATCTCAGCTCACGCAGCTTCTAAAACACTTCAATGGCAGAGTTTCGGCAGTCGCGGTGGTCGAAGCACGACGGTAACATGTTCCAGTTGATCAGCAAGAAGAGATTCCGGCGGATCAAAGACAAAGATAAGGATCGACACCGATTGCTTCGAATCAGGTACATAATACTTCTCTAGAACAAAATTACAGTAGTAAAAATGTAGCTAATTAGGTGGTTAGTAGTAGTACTAGATCACATGATAGTTGGGTGAAGAAATTGCGAATGCCAATTTGTTATGGTACGGATGTATATGGTTGGGTTGCAAGAGCAGAGAGGTTCTTTAAGATGGGGCAATTTGATGACGAAGAAAAGTTGGGCCATGTCTCAGTGAATATGGTAGGGAAGGTTTCGAAATGGTTTAATTGGGAAACTCGTAATGTTCCATTCAAAGATTGGAAATCTTTTAAGCTCAAATTGCTTAGGCGCTTTGGAATTTCGAAGAATTTGACCTTGTCAGATAGGTTGCATGGGTTGCAACAACAAGGAACAATGGAGGAGTTTGTGGAAGAATTTGAAGAACTCTCATCACAATTGGACAATGTTGATGAGGAGAGCCTTGAGTCTATCTTTAAAAATGGACTCAAACCTGAGATAAGAGCATTGGTTAGGATGTTGAAGCCAAAAGGATTGACTGAAATGATTACAATAGTTTTGGAGATGGAAGACAGTATTCTTTCTTCAATAGTTAATGGAGCTCTAACACAGGCCATGGAAGGTCAACGAAATTTTGGATTTCCTTAGAACAAATACCAGAATTTAGAGGGTTGGAAAGGAAGGAACCCAACTGTTAGTTCAAGCTTTCAGGGAAGTAAGACTTGGAGTAAGAGTAATGCAGGACCAAATTCTAAGGGTCAAAAGCCAAAGTTGTGGTTATCACCGGGTATGAAGAAAAGAAAAGGAAAGGAGAGTTTTTTTAAGTGTGATGAGAAGTACTTCGTGGGTCATCAGTGCATGAATATGTAGTTAAGGGTCATGCTAGTTGTAAATGGGAGTGAAGTGGAAATAGGAGAAGATGGAGAAGAGTCTGAGATGGGAGAAGAGTGTGAAGATGGTTCTAAGGAACCTAATGGAGTTATCTTTGAATTCCTTTCTAGGAATTAGTTCTCCAATTACAACAAAATTTAGGGGAAGGATTGGAAAAACGGAGATCAATGTAATGCCTGACAGTGGAACTACACATAATTTCATGTCTCCAGGTGTAGCTTAGAAGGCAAAATTAAATCCCAAGTATCATAACAACTATGAAGTCTTGTTGGGTACATGCATGAAGGTAGCAGGCATGGGATCGTGTAAAAATGTGAGTTTTTGCTTGCAAGATTTGGATTTTCAAGCAGATTTCATTACTCTAGAGCTAGGGAACACTGATATTATCTTAGGGATTCAGTGGCTTAGAACCTTAGAGAAGTGTCAAGTGGTTTGGGAGTCCCATAGTTGATCCGCAAATTGAGGCATTATTGGAAGAGTTTAAAGAGGTTTTTTTTTAGAGCCAACAAGTCTACCACCTCTTAGGGGTAGAGAACATGGTATTTTACTAGAGCCAAGGGCTGGTCCTATCAGCGTGAGAGCATACATATACCCCCATTGCTAGAAAGAGGAAATGGAAAAGATGGAGGAGCGAATTGATGATTCCCTCACTGAACTCCAGTTCTTGAGAGCACAAGAATTGGCAGAACTTCTGAATCAACGTTTCAATACCTTTGGCCCAAAAATGCACGGGGACGCCTATCCAATGACGTCTTGCATCTCCGAAACATTTAGGGGACGGGGACGGCATGGGGACACCAAAGAAACGTCCCCTAGACGTTTCCAAAAATGTGGGTACAGTTACTAATAGATGGGGACGGATATGTTAAAATTAGAGACGTTTCCGATACATTTTACCTCTAAAATTGGTGTCTCCGAAGGTTTAGTGATACAAATCTGTTCTGAAAATGGCATAACATTCTCTAGCGGCCGAACACAGACCCTAATTCTAAACGTAGAAGATGATGACGTGTCTTATAATGAGCCTATAATTTAACTTATTTAGATGTTAATTTAGTGATTTCAATTATTTTCTTTTATTTCCGTTTATGTATTTATTAAATATAAAGTGGATAACAATTTGTTTGCATCAGCAAAACGCTTAAATAGCAAAAATATAAAAAAAAACAGTTTGCAGCTAATAATTAGTACCAAGCTAATTGTTTCGTTTTAACTTTAAAATATTTGTAATGGCTTCATTATCTCTATCACTTCAAAGTTGAACTATTTTAAAATGTATATATATATATATTTTTTCCCTACCGTATCTATGCCGTACCCGTATTCTTAAATTTTAAAATTGTCGTTTCCTGTCCCCATATCCGTCCCCGTTTTTGTCCCCGTATCCGTCTCAGTGCAACCTAGCTTGGGACAATCGAGATTTTCTCGAGAATCAATTTAGTTACTTGGAGATGGATGTGAGGATGCAGAGGGCTCATCAGGTTCAATGCTGGGAGGCTGGTATAAAGAAGAATCAACAAAGGATCGAAGAATACTATCAGACTGGCGGCGGTAGTGAAGCTGATTATCAGAATTTCAAGATTGAGAAGCAACAGTATCTCATCTCTCTCAAGGACAATGATTTCATCCCGAAGAAAGAGTTGCGTGATGTGTGGTCCGACAGATATGCGTACTGGAGGTATGCCGTTATCAAGGTTTTTGGACCGGATGGTGATGTATGAATCCATGCCATCAGTTTGTTTGCTTTGGATTTGGAATGATATATGTCTACAATGAACACTCTATTTGGTTCCTTTTGTGTGTGCTTTTGAATATGTGTGGTCCGACAAATATGTTTGGTTACAATGTTGCCGGTTGGTAGTCAAGCATGCGGGCTTGGTACCTCTCTTCATAGTAAGTTGATTCATCTAGAAAAGAATGGTAGGCATTGTAGTGCTGGATATCATACGCAATTGTAGGTTGCAGCCTTTTCTATAGTGAATTTATCCTGGACGTAGTCCCGGGGATTAGGAAACGAACCTCGTTAAAAAATTACTTGTGCCATTTTTTTTTATGCTCTTACAATCTCGTTGCACATACAAATATATCGATCTAACCACGAAACCGCACTTACATATTCCATCATGTACTCTTTCTTGAATATAAGCTTCATCATTAAACTTAAGAGTTGATGTGATGGATATGCATGAGGATCATGTCGAGATTGGAGAAGAGGTGCACTTGTGGTTCGATCTGCCAATTATATATTGAGGAGATTTTAAATGATTTAGCACATCAATTGTGTCATCTAGCACAAATCATGATTTTTGATGACTCTTCGGTTTTTACTTTGGTCACGACTAAGGAAAAAATTAGAAATAGAATTGGTGAGACATCTGTGAGAGCAGTGAGATCTAATGTACCACATGAAAGAAATCATCTTGGTTCGTCAGAGGTACCACAGAGATCTCTGCACAAAATATCTTCCATCACGTGGCAAGTTGACCTTGGGCTGAGTGCAAAGCAAGTGGAGATGGCGTGCAGACACTTTGGGAGTAAGCAAGAGAACAGGAGAAGCATTAAATGCGGAAATGTTGTGCAGCTGAGCTAGTGTCTCTGTCTAGCACATGCGAATATCCAGCGGTCCATAGGAAGACAATGCATTATTACAAACAGACAGATGGAAGATATATTGGAGCGATGGAGGTGTAGTTTTGTTTAGCTTTTTTGTGAGTATCAAAGAGAGAAAATTCTCAGTATGAGTCTAGATAGAAAAGCGATTTATTGGGTTTTTATGTTCATTAAGATCATAGTGTGGATTGTGTTGTAATCTGATTCAGACGCAACTTGCTGGTGTGCAAGGGTGTGTATTTCTGGGTAGATTAGGGGTTTAACTCTGTGATTGAGTGAGTGTAAAAGTTTGGTAAAATTTATAAAAGATCGAATTGAATGAACATCGTGAGTTTACAATTATCTGTTCTGTTATATCTCTGGAAGAGTTTCATACACTCTCAACATCATCACAATCAGCCAAATGCTCTAAGATTCTTTTGTTCTAAAGATTAAAAAGCATTATCAATTTATCCCCATAGCTTCCTCCCTCTCTTAACAGCTCCTTCTTCCTTCAATTGTAGCTTAGTTTTCACTTCCTTTAAACCTATGAATCTGCCACATCAACCCTTTGAAGGTACCGGACAATAAGACTAATCGTCCATAGGCTTACTGAGAAAAAAATTGTAAGAAACAAAAAAAAGGGAAATGAACTTACTGTATTTAATTCTGGTGTTTTTCATTATACCTTTGCCTCGGCCTACTTTGCATGATCTTTTGTTTTAGCTGAGTCTAAAGCACACAAAATGGATATAGAGAAGAGCTTCCATACATATGAGTGTGACCACTGCTTGTTTCCTAACTTGTCTACCACAGAGCGTTGCCTAGAATATGAAAATGTTAAATCACAATAGGACAAACGTGATTGGAAAAGGTTCAATCACAATTAGCAACTATATATTAACGACAATTACCATACAAATTTCATGCACTTTATAAGGATTGCATACCAAAAAAGCATGAAAAGCCTCATGGATTGTCACTGAATCACCAAAACACCATTAAGGGCTCCTACTCTTTCTACCTAAAATATCCCCTAGGTTACGTGGAATTGGAAGGAGCAGAAGAAGAGGTTGTTGATATTAATTAAAATATTGAAGGTTTTCAACGTTCACGTTTAATTGTTAGAGCATCTCCAACCCTACACCAAATCCTACACCAAAATGAGTTTTGATGTCAAATCTTCTCCAACCCAACACCAAATTCTACAATTTGGTGTTACACCATTTTGGTGTAGAATTTTTTTATTTATAAATTGGTCCTTTAAATTATAAATAATTTCAAATTTAATGAGAAACATATATAAATGATGACAATTAAACTCAAATCTAATATATTTACGATGATTAAACCAAAATCTATTATACATACATTTATTTTATATGGTGTATAATATTTTTATTTTCATATTTAATGTTAAATTTAAATGATTTTATAATTAATCAAACTAAAAAAAATTGATGGGTTAATCTGTAAATTTGTAAAAGAATAAATTTAGAATATTCCTTTTTTAGTGTAGAAAATGGTGTAATACATTGGAGTAAAACTCAACACCATTTTGGTGTTATACCATTTTAGCGTACATTGGAGATGGCCTTAGAAAAAAAAAAAAAAAAAAAAAGGTTCACCGCTCAAACAAAGAAGACGTAAAGTTTTCAATGACTTTTCATGTTTTTAGAGAATAAATCTCAAAATGTTACGTGTCTTCCCTTCTCATGCTGATGTGGCACTCAATAGAGAGAGCACTTCCTACTTTCAAAGTATAGCTAGTAGATGATTGACTTGAATATCTTCTTACAATTTGTACAAAGTTTCTTTCGGTTTCTGCCTTTTCGTTACTCCATCTCTGTGATCAAAAAGACATTTTAGTAAATCAAAACCGAAAAAACAATCATAATATATCAAAAATGTATTTTACAAGGCGAGAGAGACCTCTATGGGAGATGGGTAGTCACAAATCATAATAGACGTTTTCCGTTCACATTCTTTAGGCCAAAACTCTTTGGTAACAAAAGGCATAAAATTGGTGAAGCAATCTCAAACCACTCTCTAAACAAACTCATAGAGTATCTTGTGCATGAGTACTCTCTAAAGCAAATTCCCCGGCTTGGTGAAGTAAAGCTTAATTGTTTCAATGGACACATCACAAAACTGGTATTGCCATAAAGCATAAACCGTGTTTACTGCCTCCGAAAACTCGTAAGCATTCAAAGAATCAACAGTCTTTGATACCGCCTTGTTTAGTAACGAAAGAACCCATTGGCAACTCAATGACCAAGCTTCATCATCACAAATCTAACCACGTTCCAGAGCTTATTACACCATCGGCGGTAACAAAAAACTCGCTGTATATCCATATTTATTCTATCAAACAAGAAAAAGAAACAAACAAACAAACAAAAGTCTATAAGTCTATTATATTACACTTTAAAAGAAGCAAATGGTCAATGTAAAGTTTTTGTACCTGAGCAATGTACAAAAAGAAAGTGCAAACCGAAGAACATCCGCACCACGTTTATGGATACCATTACGAAAATCCTTGGCATGTCCTTCTTTAGCAGCCACAAGCTTATTTGGATTCAAGTGACTCTTTTCTAACCTTCGATAACTTCAAGCGGATCAATACCATTTCCATCATACGTTGACACTTTACGCCCATGTGCATGGTGTATCATAGGATGCAAATAAACCTATAGCAGAGACAAGATGTGTTTCTTAATAAACGTACAAGTATATTTTTTTTAAATGAATTTTTAATGCAACTTGCAGGAAGGAACATCGCTGCGCTAAGTGTCATTTACATAGCATACCATGCGAGCAACCCAAAATAAGCAAAATAGCATGCCCGGTTTCAAGAACACAAGTCGGAAAAAAGCTTTCAAGTAAGACCCCAAGAGCAATTTAAATTGGAGCACAAGTTGAGGAAGAACTAGCATTGACAAGAAACATACATCAAAAACAAAAATTAGAACTTGGTTCATACTCGCAAATCATAAAGTTATAGAAAATTCCATTTATACGGATACGGATACAAATACAATGTAATATATGGTTCTATATAAATATGCATATGGTACTGTAATAATATGTTACCTTTGGAGAAGTTGAGAGTCAAGAGGGGTTGACTGGCGCCAAGACAATTGATATTGAAAATAAGTTCTTCAGCAAACCGGATTTGGTTCTCCAAATATTCCAACCAATACAAGCATAAACAAAACCGTATTTGTGACTCATTCATATTTATGCTCTTAGCCACAGGTAACCGGAAATCTCACTCTAGCTCTGGATACAAGAATGGTGGAATAAACCCACCACTCACTGCGTCCACGTGAATCGGCGTTTCCCATCTACAAATTGTGTTTTCAAAATATGTTGAGCCGGGTTCAAACCGGTCAAAAGCAATAAATTGTTTAATTACCCGGTTTTTCTTGTTCTTCTTGACTAGGAGGTCATTAAGGAATTTAATGTCTTCATATTCTCCGGTTAGGGTCAAACCAAGGATTGCCGCGACGCTGAATGTGTTTTCGTCTACCATTATTAGAGCTCATAATCAATGAATGTAGAAGATGAACTTAAGAGAGAAAGAGTGAAGTTTGTTAAAGTTCTTATTCATCAAAACTGAGTTGATTGTTACAATGTACATTGGTTCGATATACATATATAGACATAACCAATCCGATTTAAGAGATAAACTAACCGGAAATAACCTTAAACATATGGAATCTAATAACCATTTCACCATTTTTTAAGGGTCCATCACATAATACCCTTCGGCCTTCGCTAATAAGCTTCACTTTCTTGAGCTTCACCTCGATATACGTTGCGTATTTCTCCAAGCAAACCTATATTGAACCAGAAATTAAGAAACAACATAAACTTAAACCGGAGTTACCAATTTTGGGTATATAGCGCATTGCTTTCTGGTTTTGGGTATCTAACATTTAACGAAAGGCTTTGAAATTATTTCATAAAATTATTTTCTCAATTCATGTGTTGGTATACGTAGTTTATGGAAATTAAAATATAGAAATAAATAAACTAAAATTTATAATCCCGCGTTTGACGCGAGCCAAAATCTAGTTCACTAGAAAAGAAAAACCGTATCAACCACAAATTGAGAAAACATAACTAAACTCAATGAAAATATTTCGGTTTAAATATTTATTTCTAATTGAGAAATAGAGAGCTAAACCGAATTCAAATATTTATTTGGTTTAACTGACCATTAGCACCGGTTACAATATTGGGTTTAACTGACCCATTAGCACCGGTTACAATATTGAGATAGCAAACTCAGGTTTACATACTTCAAGATCATTAATTTCTTAGTTTTTGTTGATTTATCTATAGTTTGGTTGAATTGGAAATTTTGGCTTAGTTCTTGTTGGTTTATCTGTAGTTTGGTAGGGTCGTCTATATACTATTTAAAGCCTCGATATATCTCTCTAGAGAACAATTCTTTTCAATTTTCTCTTAGGAAATTGGGATTTGTATTTCTTTCGTTTCAAAAACAAGGAAAAAAAAACATCGAATTAAGGTTTTCTGTTTGTATCGTTTAAATTGTGAATTCGTATTTGGGGAACTTGGGTGGTTTTGATCAATTTGTTTTGCGTAAAGTTGTGGAAGCAATGGAGATGGAACTCCTGAAGGAGTCTTATGAGACTCAACTCAAATTAGATCCAGCTTCTTAAATAAATTTTGAGGACATTGATAACTTTCTAATCCATGCTTTTGAATAATGTATCTATCTTGGTTTTGATAACTTGTGGACGAAGAAAACAGTGAACATTGTTTATCACTCAATGAGTCTTAACTTGTTCTTTTTAATAAACTTGCATTTCTCTTCAATACATATTTACAAAACAAAACAAAACAAAAAGGAATCCACAAGATGTATTTTTATCTAATTATCACTCAAAAGACAATTTACAGAGAAAAGTTGTGAGTTTTTTTATACAATTTTGACATGAAGCAAGCAAACAAAAATACAGAACAAATGTCAAATACTCCCAAAAAGTATCTTCTTGAACCTTTTGTCTCATAGCCAGAAGTAAAGCATTGCCTGTTTTCAATAAACATACCAAATATATTTGTTAGTTCTAATCGAACACTAACTAAATTTCACAACTCAAAAATCCGAAATGTGTATACCTCTTGAACCGAAACAATGGTTGGGTCGATCCACGGTTGTAAATCCTCCATTGTATTCAAACTCTTCACTTCAGATGATTGCACAGTACTTACCTCCTCTGTCACTTCATTCACTTGCCTAATCTCCTCTTGCTTAACCACTTCATTAGCTTCAGGCTCTTTCTTAGTTCTTTCGCGCTCAAGCCGCTCAACTCTCTGCCTCAACCGTTGCAATTCAGCTTGATACTCTGCGCGGTTTCTCTTACCGCTTCTGTCTCTTGTCTGTTTAGATGATTTCTTTTCCATCTTTGTCTGCTTTGCAACTTTTATCACAAGAGTGTCGTCATTTTTACACAAACCCTTTGCTTCTTCTTTCCGTTCTTGCGTATCTTCTTGAAAATTCGACGAGCTTGCAAAATCTTCAGACAATGAAGTCTTGTATTTCATTGAATCTTTAAAATCTGTAAGCTCTTTCACTTGCTCATCTAGTTTCTTGATCTGTTCCCAATACACATCTAAGGAACTCTTATGTGATTCCAAACTCTGCTCAATAACTCCCTTTTCCTCGGGAACCGAAAGATCGTTAACGAATTCAGGAGACGGTGTTTGATATCTATCACTCAATAACAAATCATTCATATCATCATTCTCTTGAAGCTTAAGATCTAAGTTAGTGAAATCACTATACCCTAAGCTCAAAAGCTGGCTTCTATAAACTTCAACTTGATACTCAAGAGAAGTGATTTCAAGCTCTTTCTGGTAAATAATATCCTCCAAAAGCGAAAAAGACATCTCGGCGTGTGACATTTGCTCTTCGGCCATTCTCTTGTATTGTCCAGCTTCCATAGCTAGCTCAGCTTTCTCTCCTTGTAGCCTAAGAATCATTGATAAGGCCTCGGTCGCTGACGTTGCTGATGCTTCTCTCTCTGCATTCAACTCTTCTTGGAGCCTTTCGATGACTTCTTTACGCTCATAAAGAGCGATTCTTAGATCAGTTGCCTCGGCTCCAGGTAATTTAAAGCTGCGGCTTCGTTCAACCATGTTTCTACAAACACACATAAAAATAAATTTATAGTTACATAATGTTATGTAATTTGTTACTTAATGATTCTCATAAAATCAAGAAAAAAAATCTCAAACAAGAAAGTAATTTATAGATACATAATGTTATGTAATTTGTTACTTAGGGGGTGTATTCAATCTTGCATTTAAAGAGATTTGAGTTTTAATGAGATTTTAGGTTATTTTAATGATTTTGTGTGATTTTATGAGATTTATAATAAAATTCTCTGCGATCCCACCTAAAACCATGGGATTTGAGTCTTTGTATTTTTAACAAGGAAATCCCCTGGAATTTCCTTTAAAATCTCCTGGAATCATTAAAATCAAATCCTTAGTATAATTTCAATAACAGTGGATTTTAAAGTACTTTTTAAAATCACTAGTTCAATAACAGTGAATTTTAATAGGTTTTTTAAAATTCATGGTACAATAACATAGGATTTGACAAATTAAAACAAATCACTTGAAATGTTAGATTGAATACACCCTCCTTAATGATTTTCACTAAAACGGGAAAAAAAATCTCAAATAATAAAGATTTTCCCCCACAAAAGAAGATGCAGCATAATCTTGATAAGGAAAGAAAGAATTTCATTGTACCAAGATATTTTGCACTTTGAAGAAGAAATGAATTTGATTGATGAACTTGTAGATCCTGGAATGAGAGTGATTATGACTAGTTCGATCTCTTGAATAGAGGAAATGTTTCAGAATCGGATAGAGAAGATGAATTATTCTGGTGAATTACGCGGAAACATTTATTTGTGTTTGATCAAAAAGGAAAATAATCTAAAAAGAGAATATAATCATCAAACACAAAAGCCACGCGAGACCAAAATCAATTATGGTTCCGTATCAATATCAAAAAGTAGACAGATGACCAAATATCTTAGCTCGTAAACAAGACAAAGTTCTTCAGGTTTAAAAAAAAAAAAAAAAAAATCTTAAAGGAAAAGCAAACAAAAAATCCTACAAAACAAAATGGTATATATTAAAAACAGTGAATATTCTTGTAAAATAATGATGAAAAGGTGGAATAACTCAAAGAAAAGAGCTGGAACGTAATTGGTAAAAGAATTGTCTTTGAATGATTAAAGGCTTAAGGCCTTAATGTGACCTTTAATTTTGCGTGGGGCATGTCATCTTTGATTGTGGTTTGAAAACTTCTTGATAGAAAATTTTCTAAATCGTTTTAAAGAAGAATTGAAAAAGAAAACAAAAACAAAAAGAGAGTCTGACAGAGATTGTAAGATTTCAACGGCTCATTACAAGGCCAAGTATTAGCTCCGGTGGGTGGGACCTACGGTGGCCGACTTCGTTTCTGCCACGTGTAAGTAAAACACAGGCTTCAGGTTTGACTTACGCCACTTTGTTATATTATAGTACATACTAATCCACCGATAAAGAAAGATTCAAGAGTAAAATTTCAGCCAGAAATGCAAATCTTGATGATATAACTAAATCAAGATGAATACAAACCATGTTTGTTGTGCAGATTGTAATTAAGATCTTGTTATATAATGAAAAGTATTGACACATTGAAATTTTGAAACCAACATCTTCTTACTTAACCTGTCTTTCATCATTAATCACCAATCTTCCTCAACTTCACAGTAGAAAACCAAAAAAAAACATATCATACCGTGCACGGTTCCATATCGATACACGCGGATTTTTAAGGCCTTGAGAAGACTGCTATTGATTCCCACTCTAAGCTACATATCACATCCTGCAGAAATCCAATGTATAGCAGTTTAAGAAAACAAATTCGATCGAAGTAAACTATTAGGTTGAGAGACAGTTAGATGATGTTTTTACCTGTGGATTTTGTCGGTCGATGTCGAAACTGTTAATGGCACAAGGTTCAACTAGAAGCTCGATCGGTTCTTCCCCTGAAGCAAAATAGCAAGGACAACATCAGTTTAGTAAACCATACGAGAAAGAAGAGCTACTGTGGTAGAAATGCCTTAAGTATGTACCTTGCTCGATGACACCGAGGATTCCATCTTCGGAGCAGGTCATAACAGGAAGGATCCTTGAGGATGAGGTGTTGGATTTTGTGTATGAGTCATATTGAACCTCCCACACCTCACTTTCAGACAGAGGATTGTTTACACTCTCACTTGATCCAACACCAGAAAGAACGATGGGTTGCTTTGGCCACCGAAGATCCCAAGCAAACACTGTTCCTGAAGAACCTCCCGCCTAAGCACACCGCATTAAGATAAAATTATTTTTTACTTATAGTGTTACTAATATGCTATACAATCAACCTCGCTGGGTCAATTTAAGACATGATATACCAATCAGCTACACTGAAGGTTTTTGTTTGTTTGTGAACATGAGAGCAATACAATAAAATGTTGTTGAAAATAGTGGACTAATTATAAGTTACCAAGAAAATGCAGTTGAAATGTAAGGGTACTTTTCCGGACATAATAACTAAACAGAACAAATCTGGCAAAGATGGAGGAATACACTAAAGTCTCTTAAAGCCATCAATTTATGGTGAAGAGGTTGTTCAAACTTGAAACAAATAAGAGCTTAGATCAGATTTCCAACACACGCCTCATACAGAACAAATACTTACAATACAAGTGTGCTTCCGGGAAGGGTGAATGTCAATGGAGTGGACAATTGCAGACGTTTTCCCTTGAAACCTTCAATGTTATCATCAAATGAAACACAGAATATGTAAGATTTTTGAATATACTATTTCTAATTCTCAGTTTTACTAGCTAAACAGCTCACAAAACCAAATGATAAGACTGTACTACTCTAATCCAAATGAAGACAAAAACTTTCAAGTTCCAAGAGCCTAAAACCAGACTAACCTAGCAGTTATGCAATTGAGAACTCACCAGTTGCCTTTGAGCTGCGAGACAGCTTCACCAGACTTCCTCTGATCCCACAGTTGCAAACCAAAACCATATCCTCCGGTAACAAACTCAGTCGGAGAAGCCCATTTCACAGCTCTATAACCCACAAGACCATTCCCATCAAAAACCCTTGTGTATTTTAACCCTTCACCATTCACAATCGTCACTACATTCACTCTCCCATCATCACCAACACTCACACACTCACCTACCTCTCTCCAATCCACACTTTCCACGCGTCCCACATGAAACCCATCTCCCTCCGCCACATAAACCTCCTGAATCGCCGCTCCTTCCACCAAATCAGCCACCAGAACATGAAGCGAACCGGAAGACGTAGCCGCCGAAACCATAGGTTTGAAGCCTCCACCGCCGTTTCCGGCGACTTCTAGCGACGAAACGCGAGAAGGTGAGATCCATGAAGATAACGATTCGACTGATGGGTTATTGTTCGGATTCCCTCTAGGGTTTGGGTCGAGCGAGTGGATCTCGATTGACGAAGAATCACAATCCGAGTCGTAGAAAGCTGTTGCGAAGAATCGATTCAAAGCCGAAGCTTGTGGAAGCCATCTAACTCCGTCTACGTACTTCGATTGTGGTAATCTATGGATTTGGAACGAATCCTGCATCTCCATTGATCCAGAGAGGTTTCTAGGGTTTTAGGAGCAAAGAAGAAGAAGACATTGAAATGTAAAATTACTTAAATACCCTTGATATCACAAAAACAACATACTATCACCATCTCATCTATCTTTGGTATCTGGGGAAAGTGAAAATGGTGACCATACAACACAATCGCTTCTTCATCTCTCCGAACCACAAACTCCGAGGTTTTGGTAATGGCGTCGGATCAGTCACGGTAATGTCGAAAGGTAGAGACTTTCCAGAGAAATCAAACGAGAAACGACCCGTCTTGCGAATCAAAGTCCCGAATACAATCCTTGCTCGATCTGCAATCGCTGTTCTTGGTTTAGGATTCATCGATGCTGGGTAAGATTTTTTAAACCTCAAAAGATTGTGAATGTAGAGATAGTATAATGCGTGTTCTTGATAACTCTTCAGGTATAGTGGTGATTGGTCAAGAATAGGTGTGATTACCAAAGAAACAGAGGAATTGTTAAAGATTGCTGCTTTTTTTGTTGTTCCTCTCTGTATCTTTCTTGCACTTTCTTTCTCCAATGAATCAACTGATTAGAACTAAAGCTTAATATTTGTAAGAGAAAGTGAATGTTTGATTACTATTGAATATTTTTAACTAGTAGTAGTACATTGATACATTGAATGAAGTATGACTAAAAAGAGGGTATACAATGTGTTGTGTTTTAAAAGGCACAAGAAGGTGATGCGCGTCGAAAATCCATGATTAGAAGAGAGGCAACACTATGAGCAAGAGCTCCTAACACTACAAACACATGGAATATCTGATGGCTATGTCCCGCTAGATCGAAAGCACCGGGCTTCCATCTTTCAGGTATACGGCTAACGTAAAACCCTGCTCCCATACCAGCGCTTCCGTCTCTGAGTGGAGGGGAGACAAACTTCGTCTTGTGTTACGTGCCCCCATTAATATTCCGGTATCCTCTGTTGGAAAAGAAAACCAGCCAATACCCGATGCTTGATCGGTATCCTTCCATGACCCATCAATATAACACTTCATACCGCATATCTCGAGGAAATCAAACGACTGAAGGATTTGTTCAGTTTTTTCTCCTTAACTCTCATCCCGCGCACCCAAAATTTGAAGGCTGACCGACTGGCAAATGGTGCACGTACAGCTACTCATAATGTGATTTTTGTAAGCCCGACACCATCAGATTGGGTGACCGACTGGTAGTTAAGACATTATTTTCTGTTGAAAAAAAAAAAAAAACACCATTATTAAGGAATTAGGATGGCACATTAATAAGACAAGTTGGGGCATAATAGTATGGGCTTGATGAGCAGTTGAAAAGCCCATCAGGCATTTTTTCATATGTATATATGGATAGAGCTAGGGTTTTCATCGTGCCGGAATACTGTTTTGGAGGCTTTGATCTTTCACAGTAATAATGATGCTCCGTCGCCGTTGTCTTAGATTTGGTGAAAATCCTCTTCGCCCACATAAACCTCCTCCCTCTGGGAGAGTGCCGCGTAAGCGTTACTACTGTAGGAGTGTTACGCAAGAGCGGATCGTGGCGGCCAAGATCCTGGCGCGTGAACGTGCTAAGTCTGCTAAGCTAAGCTTACCTGAATCTAGATCTGAATCCGAAACTAAAACCGAGGTTATTACAGTTTTGAAACCTTTTAAATTTCTTGTAGTTTGGTCGGCTTATTCATTGATTCTTACAACAATTGTAACAGGAAAAGCTGTCTGAGGCTACTGCCTCCACGCCTGAGCTGTCAAGGTATCTCTATTCATTATATCTCTATCGATTTGTTTGTGATTTTTATACCGTCCTATCTCTATCGATTGTGATTGTGATTGTGTGTGGCTCTTATATGTTTTCACCTGACTCAGGAGGATGCATGAGCAGGACGAGGACAAGGCTCTGGTAAAGAAGATGAAGGCTCTCGTGGTGGAGAGTCATTAATTAATACTTGTCTTTTGAGACGCGAGAAACAAATTATTATATTTCCCGGTCAACTATACCGAATCTTTGATCTTTTTTAATCCATTTATATTAGGGCGGATAGCGGGAATCGAACCCGCGTCTTCTCCTTGGCAAGGAGAAATTTTACCATTCGACTATATCCGCACTTTTTTGCCTTCTTGATAAGAAATTTATGGGTAATATTTGTTCAAAGTTATACGAGATACACTCTTCGGTTTGGGGTCATTTCATAAAATTATATCACCAAATCAATTAAATTAACAATTCTATTAATATATATAAATATATATATCTTGAAAAAGGAAGAAGCTGGTGATGGAAGAACTATTTTCTCTTTGTCAACTTATGACTTAACTTGAAAACTGCAATGCTTTGTCATTTAAATTGAACCTTTTATAATTCAAAAAATTGAACCTTTTATGCTATGCTATGCTATGATGTTATGAGAATATGTGTGTGTGTGTGTGTGTGTCTGGTGTGTTTCTCTTGGAATTTGATTTCAGAATACGAGTGGGATTCTCAGTCTTTGTGTTATGTCGCTTCTCTTTTCATCATCTTCCAAGTTGGGGATTCTTTTCCTGATTTACCAAAACTATTCTTCACAAGTCTTGTTAGTCTGTTAAATCCTTTCTTTATTCATTGAGATTTGAGACCATATCTTTCTAACTTGGTTTAGGATTCATCGATGCTGGGTAAGATTTTTTAAACCTCAAAAGATTGTGAATGTAGAGATAGTATAATGCGTGTTCTTGATAACTCTTCAGATATAGTGGTGATTGGTCAAGAATAGGTGTGATTACCAAAGAAACAGAGGAATTGTTAAATATTGCTGCTTTTTTTGTTGTTCCTCTCTGTATCTTTCTTGCACTTTCTTTCTCCAATGAATCAACTGATTAGAACTAAAGCTTAATATTTGTAAGAGAAAGTGAATGTTTGATTACTATTGAATATTTTTAACTAGTAGTAGTACATTGATACATTGAATGAAATATGACTAAAAAGAGGGTATACAATGTGTTGTGTTTTAAAAGGCACAAGAAGGTGATGCGCGTCGAAAATCCATGATTAGAAGAGAGGCAACACTATGAGCAAGAGCTCCTAACACTACAAACACATGGAATATCTGATGGCTATGTCCCGCTAGATCGAAAGCACCGGGCTTCCATCTTTCAGGTATACGGCTAACGTAAAACCCTGCTCCCGTTGCGTACAAAACCGCCATCGCAAGCTCGTAAAAAAGGGCGATAAGGACGTTCGGGTGATCTTTATGAAGGTAAAGCACGTGTGAGGCAGGTATGACTCCAGAGAATCCCATTGTTAGGAAAAGAGCTGCTCTGAAAGATCGAAAACGCGGAGCTGAGAGTGATGGAGAGAGGAGAGTGATGATGGCTAAGAGACCGAGCATTGAAATCGAGGATAAGTAGAAGAGACGCCAGTAAGTGTGGCAAGAGAATGCGTAGTAGATAGGCGCGAAGAACGAGCAGACGATCATTAGGGAGATTCCGGCGTAGTCTAGGCGCCAAAAGAAGAGGTTGAACCGTCTAGAGTGGCAGGCGAAGAGGTGTGACATGGAACTGCAGATCAAACAGATCATTGCTCCGGATAAGAAGACAAGCCATGGCCATTTCGGGATTGTTTCGTAGGTCACTTCTCCTTGAAAGGTCAAGAACGAGCTAGTGTGTGTCACGTTCGAATCCTGCCAAAGAGACACCACCGAATCATAAGTTGGAAACAAAAGACATGTGATTTGGAGAGTTAGGTGAGCAAAAGCGCACAGAGAAAATCTAAAGAAACTGAAAGTGAGAGAATATAACATAAACAGCATATAGTGGGGGCAGGTTTACAAGAAATGTTACATAATTTGTTCCATAATTTCCGTAGAAAAAACATGTGATTTCTCAAACTAGGTGAAAACAAGAGTCTACAGAAACTGAAGTAGCCATTAAAAAAAAAAAATTAGAAAATCTGAAGAAGGTTATAAACATCACATGGTGGGGTGAAAGTTACCACTTAACAACTAGTGCAAAATTGCAATCAGCATATATTCTATGAGCACATAAATGACATTTTTGCTACGGAAAATGACTTACATTTCTACTTTATTAGTGGGTTTGACTTACATTTCTACTTCAATAATAAGAATAAATCGGAAGAAAAAGAAAGATATAAGAATCTTACGTGATACAGAGTTTGATCGCTGGAGAAATTATAAGAATCTTTTGACATTGCCATTGACGGCCATGGCCAGCGAATTGTAGCTCTGTCATTAGGACCCAAAAAAAGTGAAAATTGTTTAATAATTTTTTTCCAAAAACAAAATCAAGAAAAGAAAAAAGACGATTTTGACCCTCCGGAATTTCTTACCCGGAGAGGACACTGACAAAACCGGCGAGACCAATCTCCGTAGTTTCCAATGAGCTCACAACCATCATCCAAGCAAATATCACAAACCCACACAAATGCCTGCAGATTTAAAACATTTCAAATTAAAAAAAAAAAAAATTCAAAAGAATCTGATTAAACAACAACAACAACATACGTCCAAATGTTGAGAGTCTCATTGTGCCAAGAGAAAGCACTGAAGAAAGTTTCTTTAATCGACCATTCACATCGATAATGATTATGTATAAACTCATTATCTTTGAGATATCTTGGTAACTCCTCGAACTTCATCAATCTTTTCTCAGATCTCTTCTTCTTTTCGCCCGATTCAACAAAACCCTTCCCATTTCTCGCCGTTGATTCCTTCACCGTTCTCCGTTTCTGCATGATTCCCCCCTCCCTTCTCCGGGAAAAAATAAAAAAAAGGAAGGAGAAATCGAGAAATTGAGCTTCGGAGAGAGATTTTCCGGCGAATCTGATTTGTTTTTGTTGTTTTGCCGATGTTCGTGGTCGCTTCATCTCCTACTTATACGGAGATGAGACTTCTTTGAATTTAAAAAAAAACGAGCAAGGTTTCTTGAAGATTGTCTTACGTGGCGCTTTGACCGTTCTTTCTTGTCACGTGTCGTGTTTCTATTGGGTTATTTAGTTTTTCTTAGTGTGGGGGTGTATACAGGTGATTATTTTTACCCGCCGTGTCAGTTTGGAACAAATAATAAAGCTACAGTTGGAAGGTGAGAAATGCAGAAATTGTGGTCTTTAGTTTTTTTTCCAAAGTTACACAAAGAGTGACGTCATCGGTAACTCCAAAAACCTAACATTTCTCGATAACCAACATGTCATTAACCCTAAATATTTTTGTCGTATTTGATTGATTTTAATCATATACTTGATTGCCTTTTGAGTTTTAGTTCACATTCGAACCAATACCAAAAATGTATACGTTGGTAGTATTGTATATAATCGGGTCCGATTACAACGATGTTGTCATCGAGTTTCACAATAATCGGTTAAATTAACCATTGATATTGAATAATTAAAACACATGTTTTCATATGATTTATACGTTTCCGAAATGAATTGATAATATGGGGCGTGTTGATCAAATCAGATTAATAAAATATAAACGAGCTAGGTAGATTGAAAGAATGAGTAACTTGGTAATTGGTTATCGGTCATAAGATTCTCCAGGGCAGATTTATTCATAAGACTAGACAACACGTACATCTCTATATTTTTTGAATTGTATGAACATATGAATTTATTAGTATAAGATTAAATTGATTACTACATTAAATGCGTCAAACAATATTATAATATGTAAAATTATAAACTGAATGAGTAGTGCGCTTACCAAACAAAAATACAGTTGGCCCAGAATTCGATGTTGGCATGTTACTACATAGTTATCATCGTGTGTAAAATTCATTTTTAATAGGCTCTAGTATTGGTTATGTAATATAGATGCGATTAGAGGACAGAATACATGGACCTATGTCGAGCATGAAAAAAATGTTAGAATGTGGATTACAATATTATTATGTACTGCAATTATTTGTAATCCCCATTATAGCTTTTCTAATACTGTAGTACTATTTTGTACCGCAATTATTGTACATGGAACATGGTGTCAGCAGTTGGCTGAGCATGAAAAACATAAATAACGTAAGCGAATACTATTCTAATACTGTAATCGCACCATTTCCATTCATCACCTCTATTTTTTTCAATTGCAAGGTACATTTTGATTTATTTCAATACATACTTTACTATAGGGTAGATGGGGGACATAATAACGGTTGAAAACTAACTACATGAAACTTCACCATAATGAATTAATGATGCTCTACTCATGAGAAAAAACTAAAAAGTGGTTATAGTATAGGGAGAAGTAGAATCAAAATTATATTTTCTTTCTTCCTCCAATTACAATTTACAACCTTATTTGATTCATAAATGACATTAATGAGACATTATAAACCACTTTTATAAAGTGTCGACATCCTTTGGTTGCTACGTGAACAACACAAACGCATTAAATCCTTTCATGATCATAAAAAATAAAATAAATTTGATACGGAATCGAGAAAATTGACAAAATCTTGTTTTCTCATCCAAACTTGATTTTGTATAAGGATACAGACAGTTACTCAAACATATAAACATTCACATATTCTATAATATATATATTTATGTATATATAAATTATTTATTAAGTATAATATATTTCCAAGTTGTCGTGATATGAACATATTTTCTAGTTTGCTTTGTTGGTCCGTTTTTCATCTAAATCGATTCTTAGACGCCATAAATTTCTTGCGATGAGGATTAAGAATAAACAATACATGGAATGAGTAAGTCTTTATATTATTTAATTACTCATTATCTTTGTAAAGTGTATAGATATAGATGATTATTGGCGGGTTAGGTGGTAAACTGTGGAAACTTTAAAGCAAATCTTCAATATTTTAATAGATTGTTCTGCTAGATATAGTTTAACAAAGCAATATACATACAAACTAGAAGCAGACCCGCGCCCAGCGCGGGATGGTTTAATTAGGAGTAATTAATTATTAAACATAAAAGGTATTTTCTATTGTGTAATCATAAAAATTCAATACGAAAAGATTATGTAGAGTATAGAGGCCTAAATTACATTACACATATTCAGAATGTGAAATGAGTAAAACAACTTATGTGTATTATTAGTCAAATAATACTCGGGGGATGTTGCTATTTTACATATCTAAATATAACACATACCAAAATACATAACCATAGCATTTAAAATTTGATTTTAATACAATAAACTGCTTAAAACATAATCATAATTATAGTATAACTCTTTACAATTCCATTCAATTTCTCACAACTTTTCATCGATATCTTGTTTCTTGGATATGATCCTTTCACGTTTTTTTTTGTTTTAAAATTGTGGGCCCCACAAAATGGGGGCTAACACCAATATTTTCTATAAATTCTCTCAGTGTCGACACTGATGATAAATAAACAAGATAAATTATAAAACAAATATTTGCCGTATATGTACATTAAAAAAAGTATATATACCTTAGTTAAAAAAACGTTGGAGCCTCAACAACATTTAGATGCAGTGGTTAAAAGCCTCGATATCTGTAATCATGAGGTTCTAAACTCAACAACCAAAATCCATGAAATGGTCGAATCGGTTTTGAGATTTTCGGGCCCTAAACAAAATATATATAAAATAATCATTTTTCATATACAATATTATATATATCAAATAGTTATGCAACAAATAATAAATTTACTTGTAATATTACATTTTTTATGGTAATGATATTCTTCTGTAGAAACAAATGAACAATTGAAATATTTTTTGTTGTTAATTTTTTCTTCATAATTTATATTCTTCTAGTAATTTATTTTATTTAGTATTGTAAAACATAGAATTACCATTATTATATAATTTTTTATCTTAAAATTGTAGGCCCCACAAAATGGTGGCCCACAATATGAGGGGCTAACACCAATATTTCCTCTAAATTCTCTCAAGGTCGACACTGATGATAAATAAACACGATAAATTATAAAACGAATATTTGTGGTATATGTAAGTTTTAAAAAGAATATATACCTTAGTTAAAAAAAACGTTGGAGCGTCAGCAACATTTAGATGCAGCAGTTAAAAGTCTCGATATCTGTAATCTTGTGGTTCTAGAATCAACAACCGAAATCCATGAAATGTTCGAATCGGTCTTGAGATTTTCGAGGGCCCCAAACAAAATATATAAAATAAAATCATTTTTCATATACAATATTATATATATCAAATAGTTACACAACAAATAATAACTTTACTTGTAATATTACATTTTTATGGTAATAATATTCTTCTGTAGAAACAAATGAACAATTGAAATATTTTGTTGTTAATTTTTTCTTCATAATTTATATTTTTCTAGTAATTTATTTTATTTAGTATTGTAAAACATAGAATTATCATTATTATATAACTCTTTGTCTTAAAACTATGGGCCCCACAAAATGGGGGGCCCACAATATGGGGGGCTAACACCAATATTTCTTCTAAATTCTCTTAGGGTTGACACTAATGATAAATAAACACGATAACTTAGAAAATGAATATTTGTGGTATATGTACGTTTAAAAAAAGAATATATATCTTAGTTGAAAAAACTGAAGTATATAACAACGTTTACAAAAGTCTGTTTACTATAACAAAAGACTGTTTACTATAACAATTGAAAAAACTGAAGTATATAACAATAGTCTAAACAAAAAAGGTCTTCCAACGTACGTGGTGAACCTACAAATAAGAAGAAGAAAAATTAACAACAAAACAAATCATTAGAAAAAGTGTGAAATTTGCTGATAAACTTCTGATATTGATATATTATACATGCAACATTCTAGAAAATATAATTTGATAGATATGAGGTAAATGCTCATACACATAGTATTTGAGAGATATAAGGTAAATGTAAGAATTTAAACAAAATCAAACAAAACTCGCGTATTATGTCTTTATATATTTTAAAAATTCTTATGTTTTTTTCTCTTTTAGTTGGAGCTTTTATATTGAATTATGTTTTCTTTGATTCTGTAAATTGAGTTGAAATGGTTAATGTGAATCAAGTATGAGATCTCGTCTAAAGAACATGATCGTTGTCCCATATTCTTGAAATAGATGAGAAGATAAGAAGAATAAAGTTCGTAGAGAGAGTGGGGTCATAACTATGTTTTTAGGCACTTTTTGCGTGAAATATGTAACATCCGCATTTTTTTTTTTTTTAAATACTAATTCTCAGGATTCATCAAATGAAACACAATAACCAGCGGAAGACAATAAACCATTTACTTTCATTAACCGAATACTCAATTCATTTCCAGAATTCCAAGAACAATTCTAATCCATTCTAACAACCTAGCAACAGTTCTAGCAAACGGAACCCATAACAAACATCCTAATCATCCTCTTCCTCTGCCATGATTCCGCGGTCAACATTCTTATACCTGCAACACAATTGGGAAAACGAGTTGCGTGAGTATTACCACAAATACTCAGTGAGGCGGTCATCCCGTCTACTGGATACATAGTAAGGGAAAATAGACTATCAATTACTACGCGATCAATCAACAATCAACATTCAACCAGTATTATCCAATTACCAATACTAAAAACCAGCAAGGCAATAATCAATTAATGATAATCAACTTATCAAACAAGAACAACAAACAAAAATCAGCAATCCAGAAACTGGTGTCGATCGACACTCCACCTTGGTGTCGATCGACACCACAATTCAATACTCAGAATTTCAACTTAGTGTCGATCGACACTACCTCTAGGTGTCGATCGACACCTCTCGCAGAAACCTAAACCGAGTCAAATTCTCTCGAGACTCGATCCGTTTCATCGTACGAGATTACTCACGGCTCAATCCACACAGAACACAAGAACAATCACATAAAAAAAATCCAAACATCTCAATCAACAACCGATATCCTAACAATCTAATTCCCATATCCACGATCACGCACTCACCTCGATTACACGGAAGAAAAAGGGAATAAACGCGAAGAACACGAAGAACGAGAGAAACAGCGACGAATCAGCGACGCAACAGCACGATCTTCGCTGGAAATCACCGTGATAACCCCACAATCTCGAACAAACACCCACACGAGCTCTAGAGACGAAGAACGGATCGAGAATCCTTCGATTCACTCGAAAACTCTCTCGAAACTCTCACGAATCCTTTTTCTCTCAATCTCCTCTGAGTTTTCTCCTCTCTCCCACGCGACCACGATCATAAGGCTCTTATATAGCCGAGCCCTAGGGTTCTCGCTAAACCGACCTCGCAAACCGAGCAATTAAAATAAACTAGCCGAACCGACCAACATTGGTGTCGATCGACACCAAGACACGGTGTCGATCGACACCAAGACCCGGTGTCGATCGACACCATTACCAAAAATCCATCATTTGGTTTTGGGTCGTTACAATTCTCCCCCACTACAAATGGATTCGACCTCGAATCCGAACTCACTGGTTACCAAGACCCCAACTTCATGATGCACTGCCGTCTATCCTGTCTGACTCAGACCATACTCCTGACCAAAACATGATCATTCACCCGCGAGACCATCGCCCGCACCTCTCGGACTGTCAATCCCATCCCAATCCATGACCCAACCTGGTCAGCATTACGGACATTTACCATTCGTCTCCACATCATCTACCAAAGACTAATCCTCATACTTTGGAGAAATATCCATCTCGCACAACCACACTCAGGAAAATCTTCATCCCTCTGGAGAAATCCTTATCTCCTAATCCCACTCAAGAACAGTCCTTATACTCTGGAGAATTACTCATCTCCCAAAACTATACTTAGGGAAATCCTCATCCCAATACGCATACAGGGAAAACATCATCCCTCTGGAGAAATCCTCATCTCCCAAACAAGTATACCGGGAAATCCTCATCCCTCTGGAGAAATCCTCATCTCCTAAACAAGTATACCGGGAAATCCTCATCCCTCTGGAGAAATCCTCATCTCCCCCAAACAAGTATACCGGGAAATCCTCATCCCTCTGGAGAAATACTCATCTCTTAAACAAGTATACCGGGAAATCCTCATCCCTCTGGAGAAATACTCTCTCCTAAACAAGTATACCGGGAAATTCTCATCCCTCTGGAGAAATACTCATCTCCTAAAAAGACCGCACTCAGGGAATTCATCATCCCTCTGGAGAAATCATCATCTCCTAAACCATCCTCAGGGAAATCATCATCCCTCTGGAGAAATCGTCATCTCCTAAAACCATCCTCAGGGAAATCATCATCCCTCAGGAGAAATCCTCATCTCCTAAATCCTTCCTCAGGGAAATCATCATCCCTCGAGGACCCTCTCGGGTCTTGCCGCCACCCTAACTCTGGCTAAAGATCCTCCGGAATCACAGCCAACAACTCCTCCAAAGCACGCATGCCTTTCCTCAATCTCGGAATCACATCCTGACCCCATTCCCAGGTCAACTCTGAACAACCCAATCGCCCAGGGTGTTCTCTAGGGTTTCTTAAGCATAGACAATTTTAAATTCTCATAAACTCTGACTTCCAACCCTACTCAACTCTCACAGAACTCCGCAACGATACAATCGCAAATAAATAAGAAATACTCATCTTATATATTTTAAATCTCAAAACCGTTCAAACCACAAACGGGAAATACAAAAATCCAGAACAACATAACCAAAACCCAAATCCTGAAAGCAAAACCAAACTGAAACAAAAGAAAACCAGCTCAATCCTTGACCTGCTCACTCAGGTCCTCCGCAATCCTTGTGCGGCATCACTCTGCACCCAAAGCTGCGCCGCCTCTGGCTGAAACACTGTCGCTGATGACTGCTGCATCTTAGGACACTTCGGCCTGATATGCCCTGACTCTCCGCAATGGTAACACACTCGCCTGTCTCCAGCCTCGTCCTTCCTAGGACACATCTCTAGCTTATGGTACATGCTCCCGCACCCATAGAAACCCTGACCTCTCTGATTCACTCCAGAATCTTCATTCCATTTCCTCTTCTGTCCTTGCGCCGGCTTACCACCTTTTTGAAAGAATTCGTACTAGGTTATCCAGATTAATCTCTATTAATCCACCTACGTTACAGTTCCTTTTCCTAGGATCTAGGGTTTGTAAACGAATAAACTGAAAAACTGGATCTCGATTATACCTGGAGTTTGCAGCGGAATAGATCAGGGAATCGAGATTACAAGCACTTCAAATGCCGTGCCTCTACCGATAGTCCACACGCACACAAATAGGAATCCGCCGGTATGCTAGTGCCGGTGATTCGGATCTTTAGGGATTCAGTGTTTCAGAGTGACGGCTATCAGAAAGGGTTATCCGCCAGGTCGTGCCTCATATCTCTATATATAGGCCCTGGAGAAAAACCTAATTATCCTGAACCGAGTCAGAATTAATTAAGTCGTTAAACCGAAATCCCTATTTCGGATTTAACTCGTGTCGATCGACACAACACTTTGTGTCGATCGACGCACTCTTTAAAACATAAAATAATGTGTATCAAATACACATTATCTGGATCATTACATTAATGATTATTCCCATATAAAGCGCATCCTATTTGCTTAGGTGTGTGACCCTGTAGGATCATATAATACTAGCAATGAGTTCATAACTCATAGATCATCAGAGGTTTCTAGCAAAACGTCATGATCACCTAGTATCATATGAATGTCTAATCTCGACATTACAAATATCACTGGAGTGATTACAAGTGTGATTTCAAGACATTCCCAACAATCTCCCACTTGTACTGGAATCAACTATTCCAATAATCCCTTTGTCGCTATATCTCGATATGGAATAAGGCAAGTACCGTGTCATCCTTATTCAACCAAAATCATGTTCATCGAACTCCGATTTATACTGACAATACAAACGACTGACATTCAGCTCGTTCGAGTGCGGCCACACATTCAGCTCGTTCGAGTGCCTGCACATTAGTACAAATGTGAGCACCACAACCGGTATCTAATACCCATGAGGTAGAACCTGTAGAAGTAACATTTACTTCAATAACATAAATACCTGGAGAAGTCGTCTCGTACGTCTTCTTTTTGTTCTTCAAACCTTCCAGGAATTTGTTGCAATTTCTTTTCAAATGCCCCGGCTCATTACAGAAATGACATTTATCAGCACCAGAAGGGCCAGCCTTTGGCTGAGGAGTAGGCGCAGGTTTGTCCTGGTTCGTAACCTGGACGTTCCTGCCCTTTCCCTTGCCTTTGCCGGGTTTCTTAAACTTTTTGCCCCCTTGTACCATAAGCACATTTGGGGCACCCTTCTTGATGTTTGGCTCAGCTGTCTTGAGCATGCCTTGTAACTCAGTCAACGTCTTCGTCAAGCTGTTCATATTATAATTCATAATGAACGTATCATAGCTTGGCGGCAGTGACTGCAGTATGATGTCAGTAGCCAACTCTTGGCTAATGGGACAGTCCAGTTTCCCCAAGTTATCAATATAACCCATCATCTTAATGACGTGGGGACTCACTGGAGCATCACTTGGCAGCTTGCACTCAACTAGAGATTTAACCGTCTGGTATCTCTCAGTTCGAGCCTGCTCCTGAAACATAGCTTTCAGGCTAGTGATTATCTCGATGGGCAACGCCACGTTCTCATATTGCTTCTGCAAATCTGAGTTCATGGTAGCCAGCATCAGACAAGTCACATCGACCACATCATTAGAATGCTTATCCCAAGCATTCTTTTCTGTCTGTGAAGCATTGGAACGGTACTTCTCGGGGAGAACTTTATCAAGGACGTATTCCTTTTTCTCCTGTCTGAGAACAATTCTCAGATTCCGATACCATTCAAGAAAATTAGATCCTTTCAACTTGTCCTTCTCAAGGACGGATCTTATGGAGAAAGTGTTGTTTGAGCTTGACATAGCTGAAACAAAAGAGGTAGAGGGTTAGTTATGATGTTCAATAAAAGAGTAAACTTAACAATTAAGAAAACTCGCATTATATTCAAACTATATTTCCTCAAAAGAATATAATGATCCAAGATCCATGTTTCACTAAAACCCGAGCAAGCCACTAGCTGTTACTCAAATCTTAGCTATACAGGTAAGCAACACTTTGCTAATCATATCCAATATGACTCTTGGTTGTGGATAAAACATCTTATGTTCTAACCACCTGATGTCTCTGGGCCCAGAACTTCTGATAGCCCATTCAAGCAAACCAATCTCTTCTGTCATGTAATAGTTGATGCCATGCACTGCAAGCCCATCAACTCAATTACCTATTGCCTCACTCATGTCACTGCAGATACCTTGCACTGCAAGCCTATCGCGCAATGAAAAAAGCCTTGACAGCTGACAAGATCGGGAAGACATCCAGAACACTTGATATTTATTCGAGGAACTGAACATTTAATCCTCAATACATATCATATATGAATTCAGGAACCCAATCTCATTAAATCCGGTTCGGTTATTCGATTTCAGGTTCACTAACCATCAATCTGCATAAGTTGTCGATCGACACTACCTTAGTGTCGATCGACACTTACTCTTCTGTTACAGTTCATCGAAAACCGATCAATCCAATTGAATCAGATTCGATAACCGACACAAAATTCCAATAACCGGTCTGTGTCGATCGACGCAACATTTGTGTCGATCGACATGACCAAACCAGATTCAATCTTCGATAACCGGTCAATCTAATTGAACCGGATCGATAACCGGTCAATCTAATTGAACCGGGTTGGTTTTGGTCTCTGTCGAGCGACACAACATTTGTGTCGATCGACACGAACCAAACCAAATCAATTTTGCGATAACCGGTCAATCCAATTGAACCGGATCGATAACCGGTCAATCCAATTGAACCGGGTCGATTCTGGTCTCTGTCGAGCGACACAACATATGTGTCGATCGACACGAACCAAATCGCTATAAACCGAAATTAACCGGTTTAATTGATTTGTTAACCAAGCGCGATAACCGATTCAATCCAATTGAACCGGTTCATCGTATGCAAGGCAGATACAGACGTGTCGATCGACACAACCATTGTGTCGATCGACACGACTAGGGTTCTTATGCGATTTGAGCTGTTCAATAACAAAACGATTTTTGCAAATTTAACTAGATCAAATTCGATTACTGTTCAACAGATTAATACGTTAAACCCTAAGGCTCTGATACCACTGAAAGAATTTGTACTAGGTTATCCAGATTAATCTCTATTAATCCACCTACGTTACAGTTCCTTTTCCTAGGATCTAGGGTTTGTAAACGAATAAACTGAAAAACTGGATCTCGATTATACCTGGAGTTTGCAGCGGAATAGATCAGGGAATCGAGATTACAAGCACTTCAAATGCCGTGCCTCTACCGATAGTCCACACGCACACAAATAGGAATCCGCCGGTATGCTAGTGCCGGTGATTCGGATCTTTAGGGATTCAGTGTTTCAGAGTGACGGCTATCAGAAAGGGTTATCCGCCAGGTCGTGCCTCATATCTCTATATATAGGCCCTGGAGAAAAACCTAATTATCCTGAACCGAGTCAGAATTAATTAAGTCGTTAAACCGAAATCCCTATTTCGGATTTAACTCGTGTCGATCGACACAACACTTTGTGTCGATCGACGCACTCTTTAAAACATAAAATAATGTGTATCAAATACACATTATCTGGATCATTACATTAATGATTATTCCCATATAAAGCGCATCCTATTTGCTTAGGTGTGTGACCCTGTAGGATCATATAATACTAGCAATGAGTTCATAACTCATAGATCATCAGAGGTTTCTAGCAAAACGTCATGATCACCTAGTATCATATGAATGTCTAATCTCGACATTACAAATATCACTGGAGTGATTACAAGTGTGATTTCAAGACATTCCCAACACTTTTCCCGATCCTGAACTGCTATGCTGCTGCTGACTCTTCGGCTGAGCCGCATGATCAGCCGCCGCGGGAACCCCCGGAAACACTGGAGACGCTTGCTCACGCTGATCCTCCTCAACCGAAGCAGCCAGCTCAACCAGATCCGCCCTCGAGACGTAACTGCCACCTCTGCACTAAGTCCTCATGCTCAAACGAAGTCTCTGCAAAAACCTCTGCACCAGAGCTCGCTCATCCTCTAAACCCCGTCCCGTATGAACTACCAGCCTGCTGAACTCGGCGTCATACTCACGCACCGACAGCTCTCTCTGTGTCAGCGACATAAACGCATCTAAAGGCGATCTCGAGCCTCCTGAGGAAAATACTTGGCATTGAACTCTGCCAAAAACTCACCCCAGGTCCACTCTGCACGCCTCGCCTCAATAACTCGCCACCAACAATGGGCGTCACCACTCAGATAGTGAACAACCAACTCGACCTGATACTCGGCAGGACACCTGATCGATCTGAAATTACGCTCCACCCTCAAGCGCCACTCATCAGCCTCCTCAGGACCAACTATGCCGTCAAAGAACGGCGTACCAATCTTCTGCATCTGTTCCATCATCACGAGATAGGGAGGATGCTCAACAACCACAGCTCTCGGTTGCCCAACCTCTGCAGCTCTCTGCTGCCCCTCTACCACCGGAGGTACTGCTGGAGCCGGTACCGGAGCCGCCGCCGGAAACCGCTCTAACAGCTGCGTCAGAAGTCCCACGATGACATCATCTCGACCCTGAGGTGGAGCAGCACCCCACCTTCGCCCACTCCATCACCAGCACCCTTCCCGGCACCAACAGCACCACCACGAGCACCCCTCTTGGCGCCTCTCCCGGTACTGACAGCCACACTGGCACTGGTCTCACTCGCGGTCTCCACCTGATGTGTCTGGGATGCAGCCACACTGCTAGACGACTCTGGCACTAAGCCACGACCACGACCACGACCTCTACCACGGCCTCTGCCACGACCTCTCGCTCTAGTATCCATCTACCACACCGGACAGGAAACATAAGCAAACGAGAAGTCACAAACAAATAAAACACAACTTACCGCGGAATCTCTTTAAAGGCTTGAAGAGGATGATTCTAAGACTCATAATTGACTAACTACTCATAATCAATTAACACATAGTCTCAAATCACACAACCTAACGTCCTAAAACCGTATAGGCTCTGATACCAAAATTCTCTTAGGGTTGACACTAATGATAAATAAACACGATAACTTAGAAAATGAATATTTGTGGTATATGTACGTTTAAAAAAAGAATATATATCTTAGTTGAAAAAACTGAAGTATATAACAACGTTTACAAAAGTCTGTTTACTATAACAAAAGACTGTTTACTATAACAATTGAAAAAACTGAAGTATATAACAATAGTCTAAACAAAAAAGGTCTTCCAACGTACGTGGTGAACCTACAAATAAGAAGAAGAAAAATTAACAACAAAACAAATCATTAGAAAAAGTGTGAAATTTGCTGATAAACTTCTGATATTGATATATTATACATGCAACATTCTAGAAAATATAATTTGATAGATATGAGGTAAATGCTCATACACATAGTATTTGAGAGATATAAGGTAAATGTAAGAATTTAAACAAAATCAAACAAAACTCGCGTATTATGTCTTTATATATTTTAAAAATTCTTATGTTTTTTTTCTCTTTTAGTTGGAGCTTTTATATTGAATTATGTTTTCTTTGATTCTGTAAATTGAGTTGAAATGGTTAATGTGAATCAAGTATGAGATCTCGTCTAAAGAACATGATCGTTGTCCCATATTCTTGAAATAGATGAGAAGATAAGAAGAATAAAGTTCGTAGAGAGAGTGGGGTCATAACTATGTTTTTAGGCACTTTTTGCGTGAAATATGTAACACCCGCATTTTTTTTTTTTTTAAATACTAATTCTCAGGATTCATCAAATGAAACACAATAACCAGCGGAAGACAATAAACCATTTACTTTCATTAACCGAATACTCAATTCATTTCCAGAATTCCAAGAACAATTCTAATCCATTCTAACAACCTAGCAACAGTTCTAGCAAACGGAACCCATAACAAACATCCTAATCATCCTCTTCCTCTGCCATGATTCCGCGGTCAACATTCTTATACCTGCAACACAATTGGGAAAACGAGTTGCGTGAGTATTACCACAAATACTCAGTGAGGCGGTCATCCCGTCTACTGGATACATAGTAAGGGAAAATAGACTATCAATTACTACGCGATCAATCAACAATCAACATTCAACCAGTATTATCCAATTACCAATACTAAAAACCAGCAAGGCAATAATCAATTAATGATAATCAACTTATCAAACAAGAACAACAAACAAAAATCAGCAATCCAGAAACTGGTGTCGATCGACACTCCACCTTGGTGTCGATCGACACCACAATTCAATACTCAGAATTTCAACTTAGTGTCGATCGACACTACCTCTAGGTGTCGATCGACACCACATTCTCATCACACAAAAATCACGCTTTCAAAAGTGGGTGTTGATCGACACTACCTCTAGGTGTCGATCGACACCTCTCGCAGAAAACTAAACCGAGTCAAATTCTCTCGAGACTCGATTCCGTTTCATCGTACGAGATTACTCACGGCTCAATCCACACAGAACACAAGAACAATCACATAAAAAAAATCCAAACATCTCAATCAACAACCGATATCCTAACAATCTAATTCCCATATCCACGATCACGCACTCACCTCGATTACACGGAAGAAAAAGGGAATAAACGCGAAGAACACGAAGAACGAGAGAAACATCGACGAATCAGCGACGCAACAGCACGATCTTCGCTGGAAATCACCGTGATAACCCCACAATCTCGAACAAACACCCACACGAGCTCTAGAGACGAAGAACGGATCGAGAATCCTTCGATTCACTCGAAAACTCTCTCGAAACTCTCACGAATCCTTTTTCTCTCAATCTCCTCTGAGTTTTCTCCTCTCTCCCATGCGGCCACGATCATAAGGCTCTTATATAGCCGAGCCCTAGGGTTCTCGCTAAACCGACGTCGCAAACCGAGCAATTAAAACAAACCAGCCGAACCGACCAACATTGGTGTCGATCGACACCAAGACCCGGTGTCGATCGACACCATTACCAAAAATCCATCATTTGGTTTTGGGTCGTTACAAAATATTTATAAGAGAGTATGCCCTGGTTGTCTTCTTTTACTAAGCATTGCTTCCTAGTCCTCGTGTATGTCTCCTCTTCTTTTTTTTTTTTTTTTTTTTGAAATGAAAATTCTTCAAATAAGGGTTCGAACTCATGAGGTGGTGGTAGGTTGGAGACTTTTTCCAGTAAAAATAACCACTAGACTATAGGTAATGTTTTAGAAAATAAAGCAAAATAAGAGTCTTCCTGGGAATCGAACCCACGATAGGAGTGGCCCATTATTGTTACCTTGCCAACTGGGCAAAGATGACCCTCGTCTCCTCTTCATTTGAAGGGAGATCCTTTTCCTCTATTTCTCGCCTTTTATTAAGTATATATAGAAGAACGACACCTACCTTAGTTTCTAGCTCGTAGGGGAAGTGGTGATTAAATAGGAATATAGAAACCACCATGCAAGTATAAAGCTCATGAGTTATGGTTGTGGCTGGCTCTCTATCTCTCTCGCTAATGTTAACCTGAGATCGCAAAAGCTATGAGACGCTGGTAACGTGTTCACCTGATTTTATTATGTGAATAAAAAAAATAGAATCATGTTCACAATAAAGCTGGTAACATGTTCACAATAAAGCTGGATGAGCTTGAATTTAACTTACCATATGATGCGTTCTCTTAGTGATCGGACTTGAATCGTTAAAGAACCTATAAGTAAAACCCATAATAACAACAAAATAATGCATGATTCACACACGGTAAGGAAACCGAGGCACAAACTTAGACACTTGGCGAAGCCATTCAAATCCATTTCATAACGTTTGAGAAACTTGAAGCAAAACACATCATACAAAAATCAAGACGAATTCCATCCACATATATATCCATAATTTCTATGGATAGATAATCATCATTGACCTACAATCATCATAAGTAGATTTTAAGTGACAGCCCCAACAAATTGAACAATATTTGGATGCCGAGCTTTTGCTAACAAAATATTTTTTATGTGTACGAATATCTGCTCGTATAAAAAAAAAACAAAACAAAATCAGTATTTCAGATTATTTCATGTTACCAAAAAAACCACAAGAATTTGAAGAGAAGAAGAGAGAATAACGCATACACGCGTAACACATTCCAGATATGAATAAATCTGTACTCGCATGCCATTCTATTTGGCTATTAAAACTTCCTGAAAATAAGTAAAAGGAAAAATAATATGCTAAAAAGAAAAATGAGAAAGAAGTCATGTTATAGTTATCAGAACTATAGCCACCCATAACGAACACCAAAATAATATGAACCAAAATCATCCGGATATATGGACTAATACTAAAATCAAACCCAAACAATAAATATAACTTAACAATACCAAGAAATTAGGAACATTGTTGCTCACGTACATGCATGTGAATCTCATAACGAATACAAAACCTGTGACCAAAAAAAAAAAAAAAAAATCAAAACAAAAATCAGAACACAATGAAGAGCACCAGCTAGCATATACCGGTGTAAAAAAAACATGAGAAGAACTAACATAATCCAACTTAATACATATGAATAATGGATCAATGATAAACAAAATAATTAAAAAAGCCCATAAAAATCTTATGGTTTTGCATTGGCAACCAAGAGATATTATATTTAGATTCGTCTAAATTCTGTATCCGAGACCTAAGAATCTACAACAACAACAACAACAATAAAAAAACAATCGTTAATAAGTTTATATCATAATACAATATAATTAATACAAATAACTTATCTAAACTAAAAATATAGAAAGACACCATGAAAGCATAAATTTGTAAGTAAGAAAACAGACAATTAAAAAAAAAAATCGTAAAACCATAACAAACATTAAAATGTAATATAGCAGAGGTTAGAAAAACACCAAACTATAGTTGGTTGTTATCTCAAAGGAAAAGAGGAGTAGAGTATCAAATATCAATCAAATACTAAGCGTTTTCAGAATAATAATCTAAAGAACATAAGTAGACAGACTAAAAGAAAAATATATAGTAGATAAAAAAACCACATACCTGATACAATCAAGAATTGGTAAAATTATGTGATGAACCTACAAATAAAGAGAAAAAAAACAAACAAATCATTAATAAAAAAACGTGATCATTAGCAAAAAGGGAAGAACAGAAGCAAGAAAGACAGACAAAAAAATAAACCTAAAATTTATAATGAACACGTAAAATATAAATATTATGAAAGATAATCACCACCACATAAGAGCCATGAAATAAAAGGTGTCGAACCTATGAACAAAGAACACGAAAAACATAATTATCAATCATATATAATTAACATGAACCATACATGAGTAAACAACATATATAATACCAAACTCGTGAATCCATCATACAACGCACCTGTTAAACAAAACAAAACTAAAAAAATAGAAAAAGATAGAATGATGAACATACCACCAGTATAATAACACAAAACGAAATTATAATTTGTTCGATATCAGAAATAACAAACGTACCTAAGTGATGGGGAAAATAAAACACTATTTAGAATGGATGAACGCAAGACTTACATGCAACTCGATACCATGATTACCCTGCAACAAAAAATACAAAATAACTATAATCTCTTCGAAAAAAGAAAACGTAATATGCGAAAGAATAAAATTAGTGATATAATTAGCAAAAAGAAATTAGGTGTTACAGAGGATGTGTAGGGTACGGGTCAATGCGAAACGATTCATATATAGGGTTCGATTGGCAAAGTATAATGGAGCTTGAGGTGGAGAAGGAGCAGGAGCATCAAGCAGCATTAGCATTATGCTATACTGCTCTGATTAAAATGCATGATTGGCAGAGTTGTGAGTGATTATATATAAAATTAAGATAAATTATTTTATCACATTATTTATATGTATTCTTATACATTATATATGTATATACACACACACATATATATATATATATATATATATTAGTCATAAATTATACATCAAAATTTTAAAAATTTGTTATTAAATTACTATTTCATTATAATACTATTTTAGCAAATAGTATGTCATATAAAATAATAATATATATTAAGTTTAAATGTTAATATAATTATGTTTATAAATTATTAAACTGAATATGTTATTATTCAAGTTATATTTTATTAAAATTTATTTAAAAGTAATAGAACATATAAAGCAACGTTAAATTTTAATAAACATATATATATATATATTTTATAATTACATAAATAACGTATATTAATTTTTAGTGAAATGCATTGTGTATATATTTTTTTAAAAAATTATGATAAGACTTTTTTAATTTTTCTAATTTAAATTATATTTAAATGAATTATTTTCTTTTTATAATATTATTTCAAACTATAGAACAAATAAAATAATGATAAACATGAACTAAAATAACTTAAAGTTTTTATTTATAGAATTTATTTTGATATTATCTAAAAATAAATTAGTTTTATAATTTTATTTTAAATTTTTTAATATATTAGAGCTCAATGCTCTGGAAAAGCTCTACTTGAGAGCATTGAGGGCAAGGGCATTTGGGAGCATTAGCAGTTAGTAAATGCTCTGCTTAATGCTCTATTAATTATACGTGATTGGATAGTACAGAGCATGATGCTCCTTTAAATGCTCTGCCAATCAAGCCCATATACACATGCAATATCTAGGGTTTACAGGAAAGTATATTAAATATAAGGAAATAAATAAAATATCAAGATAAATATGCAAAATTTCTTGTTTTAAAATGTAAGTTTGCAATTAAGATCCGAATAAATCTAGAACTTAATATATACAACAACAAAAAATGTAATCTTAGAATAAATATCCGACCAAATCTATAACCATAATATATGACTAAATATTCTGCCGACTAAAATAACCAAATCGGATATTAAATACACTAAAATGTAAAAAAGCAATTATATAGCAATTAAATAATGAGAAAACTAAAATTTTAATTCCGGCTGAGAAGAGCTGTGGGGTGGACACGTAAGCAAAATCACTTCTCATTTAATAGTATGATAGTCTAATAATTTTTTTTTTTTTTTGAAAATTATCTAACATTGTTGAACGACTGAATCTATACGGAAAAAATAAAAAGGAAACTAAAAAGGAAAAAATCCTAATAGCTTAATTATTTCTAATCGCTTGTGTCGACTTTGATCTTCTTGTCATCATCAAATAAATAAATGATTACCCGAACCATGGTGATAATCATGGACCCGACTCCTCTTCAGCACAAAATAAAAAAAAAAGAATTAGAGAAACACTTGAAACTAATAACAAAAATTATAGAATTGAATACCTTTGTAAGTGGTTTTTTTAGTCACATTCGATGGTTAAATTTGTTTCGAAAAAACCTACGAAAACAAAAACACATGCAAACACTATTAACCAATAAGGCCAACATTGATTAAAAAAAAACAATCACATGAGAATAGGGAGAGTCTTTTGGTTATCGAATTCAAGAGAAAAAACTAAGGAACTTATATAAAAGAAAAAGGAAAATGAATTAATATTACTAATAAATAAATACCTTACACGAATTCAATTTGATGAAAATTAAATAGAGATCTCATCAATTTAATGAGAACTCACATCGATTGAATTCATGATGAATAGTCTAAATACCTATATATATTAAAATTAATCAATGATCAGTAATCAATTAAAAATGCATTGTAAGATGTAAGATCAGTACTATTTAATTGAAACAATAATGGTTTTATAAGATTATGTAGTAATGTGTGCTATTAATTTAAGATCAGTACATATTTATAAGATTTAATATAAGATTATGTTTGGTTGACATAATAGGAACTAAGGAAATTTAGGTAAAAGGAAATATAGATAATATTATTTATAAATAAATAAATATTGGAATCTAAATTTAAAAAAGAATAAACTAAATTACCATAGAAATCATCATCAATTTCATGAGAATTCGCACCGATTGATGCCATGAAACATATATATACTATAAAACCAAGATGAAACGTCAACTCAAATAAATTTGCAAACAAAAAAATTACAATAAGAGTTGGTAAAATATGAAATTATGTACAAACATGTTTGATAACACATAAGATGAATCATTAACGAATTCAACTCTCGGAAGATAACTTGTTGTAGCCAAATAATGATTCGATACACCGTTGCTCGACATATGAATATACAAAAAAAGAGCTACAAAATAAGCAATTCAACTCAAACTAATAATAAAATAATTACCAAGATAGAGGCATGTTAGTATAAATAATGTACCATAAAACATGTTGAAACGGCCAGAAGGATCATAACGCTGTAAAACACAAATCACATATAGATAAAAAAAGACCTACAAAATAAGCAATTCAACTCAAACTAATAATAAAATAATTACCAAGATAGAGGCATTTTAGTATAAATAATGTACCATAAAACATGTTGAAACGGCCAGAAGGATCATAATGCTGTAAAAGAAAAATCACATATAGATCAATTAGCTATAAAACAATACAAAACAATAATAAAAAAACAAAAACAAAAAAAAACACAAGAAACTAATGAGTCCAAAGATTTGGTGATTATAACCTGTAAAAAAAGAAACACAAAGAGAATCAGATCTCATAAGAAACCAATAGGGAAACGATTACATAATTATACATCGAGTAAACCTAATTAGGAGAGCAAAAAGAAAAAAAACCGTTAAGCAATGAGTCGAAACGAATCATGCATATATATACAATAAAATTAGGGTTTTGATAAGCATTATTTGTGCCGTAATTATTAAAGAAAAGCCCAATAGTATGATAATCTCGACAAAAAAGGAAGTGAATAAGGAATAAATAGAATGTCAAGATAACAATGTAATATTTACTTTTTTTTAAACGATATCTCACCATTAAATCCGAATAAATCTGTAAGTGTAATATATTCATTAAATATTATTAACGATACATATGTAATATTACCTTTTTTTATAAACGATATTTACAATTACGATTCGAGTAAATCCATAATCGAATATACGAACTAAATATTCCCAAAAGAGATTAATATCGGCGGAAAAATTAAAGTTTAATTAAAAAGTTAATTAGCTAAGAAGCGCTCTGAGGTTGACACGTAAGCAAAATCACTTCTCATTTAATAGTACAATGGTGTGATATAGATTTTGTTTTAGAGGGTTTGGGCAATCATTTCTTTAGATCAGAAAAATATATTCCTCACTTTGGACGAAGGCAATTGGTCATCAACTAATTTTGGCAAAACGTATGCGCCTAATAACCATTTTTTTAATTTTCTTGCTCAGTATATTTGTTAGGGAAAATTCAAAAAATTTTAGGCCGAAAATCATTTATCTCCATTCAATTAAATTTTGTAAAATTTATACCAAGGTGAAACCGAAATGCCATTAGTTTAAGGCATGTTTTCATTTTTAAGTTTGGCTTTTGTTTATTTTTTTCGTTTTCTAATGTTGTTTTCTTTTTCAACTATATGTTTTCTTCAAAATATTTTTTTAGATTATTGATTGCAATATTCAGTTCTAGGCTAATTAGAAAAATTTTAAGTCAAAACTCATTTCATTATCCTTCAATAAATTTTGTAAATTTATACCAATTGAGAACCGAAACTCACTTGGATTTTACTTTGATTTTTTGTTTTCTAGGCGTCTTTTCTTTTTCAATTTTAGGTTTACTTCAGAATGGTTTTAGGACTATTGAGTAGGAGTGGGACGGATCCGTGTCTTTACTATCCGGATCCGGATCCGTGGCTCTCGGATATCCGGCATCCAAATATTAACATATCCGCAGATATCCGGATCCGTAAAATCATTATAAAAAAATTTAAAAAATATTAAAATAATTAAAAACTAATTTTGTTTTGTAAAATTAATATAAATATATTAAAAATAAATAAATATTTCGAAATTATATTTCGAATTTATTAAATTAAAAATATTAATAAAATAAATATTTTTAATATATATAAAGGGTCCGGATCCGGATCGGATCTCTGATCCCGGATAATAATCCCACCCCTACTATTGAGTGCATTATACAATTTTGATTGAAGGTTTTTTTCTTTGTTTTCATTGTTTCAAGTGTAGAAATTAAACTAAAGCTGAAATATGCTTATTCAAGGGTGAATTTGTTAAATAATTAAAACAATGATTATTTACTATATAACCAAAAGTGTCATATGTGACAAAATTATAACCATTTGATCTAGGTAAATTAGCTAGTTAGTAATTATAGCTTTTTTCTTGGTTACACAATACAATTTTCCTTTATTCAATAACAATTCGGAGTTTTAAGGGCTACATAGTATCGTATCGGAAGTTATACAATAGATACAAATATATTAATTACAAATAATTGATTAAACATGTCTGTAGATAACGATATTTTAACACTTTTAATTTATTTTAGTTACTATCTAAAACCATGTTATTATGAAAAAAAATCCTACAAAATATGGCTTGCAAAGGAAATTTTAATTATTCAAACTTGTAAAGGAATATCATTTTTGTCTTTCATACGAGTCCATAGTTTTGTATT
Organism: Draba incana; assembly: GCA_963576765.1. Classification (NCBI taxonomy): domain Eukaryota; kingdom Viridiplantae; phylum Streptophyta; class Magnoliopsida; order Brassicales; family Brassicaceae; genus Draba; species Draba incana. The sequence continues at coordinate 11,891,025 of OY755212.1, read as the reverse complement.
TTAAGGTTATACAAGCTTTAAATTTCATACTCGAAAGTTACCCGCGTTATACGCGGGATAATATGATTAGCGAGTAAATCAATATAGTTAAAATTTAAAAAATCAAATACCACTTTTGAAAAATTGTTATACGGAATCTGCTTTATATTTTGAATTTTATCATTATTTTGAATAGAAATGTATTCCACGCGTGAAATAATTGATAATAGTGGTTTTTAATTTTTTGGTCAATGTATACAATCTCGTAATCTTCAAAAATAACGATTTTCATTTCTTAGTCAATATATATATATATATATATATATAATAAAATGTATTAATTTCATCTCATAATATACAAAAATATAGTTTATGACTCAACACAATATATTTTTTTACATAATAAGCATCGTAGGTTTGTAAACATTGAGATGTTTTTAAACATGGGAATATACATTTTTTTCTTGAAGATTCCAAAGTGAAAATAATGCATTCCTTCATTAGTTTATTTTCAATTAAATAAAAATTAAAATCTTGATTTATGATTCCAAAAGTGAAGATTTTATATACTTTAAAATTAACTTCACATTTAATTATGCAAACTAACTACAAATTATTGTGTTTTGTTATAGGAATTGTCTTATGAAGAGTGTTTGGATAAGAGGATAGTAGAACGTAATAATATAATTTTAATTTTAAAACAAAAATGAGATAAATTGCAAGCTTGACACCTAATATAATGGTTTAGAATTCTTCTTCTTTAATATAATGGTATATTAGTATTAACCCTCTATTTCAAAAGATAAGGAAAATATCTTTTATTTTTCCTAATTTACTTTTGGAATATATATTATTTTTGTTCATAAATAGTTTTATGATTTTAATCTTGAATTTTCAAAATATATATTTTGGCAAGTACATGATTTCAAAATATTTTGGTTTTGGCAAGTTTATGATTATTTCAATGTGTTTGGCATTGAGACTAAAAGTAATCAACATTAGTTAATTAGCAAAGAAATATGTTTGGCAATTAGTATAGAAAGATTAAAATAAATAAAAAAGAAAAAACTCAAAAAATTGTGGTGATGACACCTAAGCAAAACGCTCCAAAAATGTTTCTCGAATAATATATAGGATATGCAATAATCCCCAACTATTTTCATAATTCAGTTGTAGGCTAATTCGAAAAGTCTTAGCTCAAAACTCATTAATTACCCTTCAATAAATTTTGTAAAATTTATACCAAAGCGAAATCGAAATGCCATCAGTTTAAGGCATGTTTTCATTTTATGCTTGGCTCTTGATTTGATTTTTCATGTTTTAGGGTTGTTTTCTTTTTCAACTATATGTTTTCTTCAAAATATGTAGGATAATTGATTACACTATTCATTTGTAGGCTAATTTGAAAAGTCTTAGCCTCTTAGGTAAAAAATCATTCATTAAAATTCTGTAAAATTTATACCAAGACGAAACCGAAAATGCCATCAGTTGAAGGCATGTTTTCATTTTAATGTTTGGATCTTGCTTTGATTTTTTTTTTTGGTTGTTTTCTTTTTCAACCGTATGTTTTCGTGAAAATAATTTTTAGGATTATTGATTGCACTATTCATTTGTAGGCTAATTCGAAAAGTCTTAGGTCGAAACTCATTAATTACCTTTCAATAAATTTTGTAAAATTTATACCAACTGAGAACTGAAACTCACTTAGGTACGTTACTTTGATTTTTTTTGTTTTCTAGGTGTCTTTTCTTTTTCAATTCTAGGTTTTCTTCAAAGTGTTTTTAGGATTATTGTGTGCACTATACGACTTTGATTGAAGGATTTTTTATTCGTTTACATTGTTCCGAGTGTAGAAATTAAACTAAAGTTGAAATATGGTTTATTCAATAAAATTCGTTGTTGACAAAAACAGTTGGGGGAAAAATGCAAATATATCATCATCCTGCGAGGAAAGATCTATACCATTTTCCTCCTATTACAAGGAGAGAAATGTCTTACCATGGTCCCTTTCTTTGAAAGGTGGGTTGTCCCCGGATTTAATGCAAGGAAATCTTTTCAATTTCCTCACCGGTTTGTTATCTTGTCTAGCGGTCTGTCCTGAGTCTGAAGATACAACCGAGTTCGTTCCAACGAATCTTAGAGGTGGGGGTTGTCTTTCAATGTCACTTGTGACTAAGTTCCAAAAGTTCGGCTTTGCAGTGATAATCCTATCAACGCATTTGATCATTCGCTCAAAGACCAGAAGCTACATGCAAATTCCTATTGGGTCTTGGTTGTTCTTAACAGTGATGTCTATTCATTTAAGTTTTGGGGGTAGCACCACTAGATCTATAACAAGGTGGAGTTTCTCAGAGGAGTTATTGCATGGGACAATGGGTATCCCTGCCAGGAAAACCATGAGTAGAGTGACAATATATTTCTTTCAAATCCATGCTATCTAGATCATCTTTATGCAGGAAAAGGATGCGCGTGACTAGCATTTCGAAAAGAAGTTTGTATGTCTATCTGTACACTCCGACTTTCTTGAAAGATATCAGATCTTGAATAAATAAACCAAAACGATATGACTTTAGTAAATAAGGGAAGGGGAAAGTTTTCACTTAGGCCAAAAAATTGGAAATATCAGAAAATGGGAATGCTAGACAGTGAGTCAGGTGAGAAAGTAGTGGAATCAACGAGAACAATCGTTTTTTTTTTTTGGAAAGCTCGACCAGCGAGAAAAATGTTTGGCCAAAGCCTAAAATAGGTTCATTCACATTCGATCATTCACTCAAATCCGCTGCCACTCTCTTTTACAGAGATATATGTATAAAATATATATATATATATATATATATATATATATGTTTTAACATGTTTTATGTTTTATTGTACTCATCAAAGATGATAGATAATTTCCTCTTTCTATTGTATTCTTCAAGGTTAAGCTAATGATATAATGGTTGTGCAAAAAAAAAAAATATTATCATATCAGAAACTATACAAATATATTAATCACAGAAAATTTATTAATCAGGTTTGTAGAACAACATTTTAACACTTTGAATTTATTTTAATTACTATCTAAAACCATGTTGTTATTATGGAAAACAATACTAGAAAATATGGCTTGCAAAGGAAATTTTAATTATTCAAACTTGTAAAAGGAATATAATTTTTCGTTTTTCATACGAGCCTATACACTACAAGAAAATAGCGAGAAACTGACGGAAATATCAGTCGGAAATCTGTAGGAAATGCCATTTTCCGACAGATTTCTGACTGATATGTCCGTCAGTTCTAGATTGTCGGAAATTATAATTCTGTCGGAAATCCGTCACAAAAGTCCGACTGATTTCCGACAGAGGTATTTCCGACAGAGTTCCGACAGGTCACCGGAGTCCGGCAAACTGTCGGAATGCTGTCGGAGATAAGGCTGTCGGAAACCTGTCGGAATTTGTTTCCGACAACTTTCCTACAGATTTCCGACAGACTTATTTCCGACTGCATTCCGACAGGTTTATTTCCGACAGAGTTCCGACAGTTTATTTCCTACAGATTTCCGACTGATTCGTAGAAATTATTAAAAATGGTAATAATTTAAATTATTAAAAATGGTAATAATTTAAATTATTAATAATTTAATATAAATTTATAATTTAAATTTTAAAATTATATAAATTGAAAAAAAAAATATTTAAATTAAAATAAAAAGTTAAATTGTTTTACAAAACGGTTGAAACAATTAAAAATCTAAGCGGTGGGCGGCGGCGGCGGCGGACGCGGCGGAAGCAAACCCGAGGAAACCAACCGCTGCATCATCTGTTGCATCGCCTCCCGGTCCTTCTTCGTCTGTTCCCGGTCCTCCGCAGCTTCATCTTGTATCTTCTGGACCGTCGTCTTCAATTCTTCAATTTCAGCGTCCTTTTCCTTCATCTGGGCTCTCAGCTCGGATGACTCGCTGTTGTAACAAGAAGACCCCAATGATGCTGCATCGTCGGGAATACCATAAATCTGTCCTTTGCTCTGCGGAGCAACCTGTGGAAGAAATTTCAATTAATGAAAAAGAAATCACTATAATCCCTACATTTATATATAGATTTTAGGGTTTAGGAATTGTAAAAAAAAAATAAACTTTTGAAAAACGTTTAAAATTTTAAAAATTTAAGGGACTCGCTCAATGTTGGGAGTTGTATGCAATAATTAGAAGAAAAATTTAAGGAATTAGAGATTTATGAAAACCAAGGCAACATAGATAGAACTTTTGCGATTATATATATGCTGCCTCGGTTTTCATAAACCTCTCCTTAACTATGTCAATAATTCTTGCATACAACTCCCAACATTGAGCGAGTCCCTTAATTTTTTAAATTTTTAAATGTTTTTCAAAAGTTTATTTTTTTTTAAAATGTAAGAGATTTATGTGTTTTTTAAAAATTCTTAATAAAGAATTGTAAAAATTTGTAAATTATTGAATATCGTAGATTAATCATATTATAAATTTGTATAAATCCTTAAAAATTACAAAAACTTATATAAAAGTTTTAAAAAAATATATATAAATTAAAAAATAAATTCATTGTCTTAAAATTTCTTTATATATTTTCCCTAAATCTAAATATATAAAGTTTCTAAATTAATATATAAATTCAAATATTAATTCATTATCTTAAAATTTCTAAATTTACATATAAATTCATTATATTAAAATTTCTTTATATATTTTTCCTATTTTTAAATATATAAAATTTCTAAATTTATATATAAATTCTTTATAAATCCTAAATCCTAAATTCATTATAAATATATAAAATTTCTAAATTTATTTTTCTTAACCAAATTCACAAAATTCAATAATTAACCCTAATTTAACAAAATTTCCTAATCCTAAATCTAACCCTAATTCACAAAATCAATTCACAAAATCTAACCCTAATTTACAAAATCAATTCCTAAATCACTAACCAAAAAGAATTAGGAATTGGAATCTTACAAATGTGATGGCAAATCAGCCATTGAAGCACCGGAGTGAAGAAGGAACCGTTGGTTTTCGGCGAGAAATTCCGGCGAGCGGCGGAGAAGATGAAGAAACGGAGGCGGAGGAGGCGAGGCTCGGTGGGGGAGAGGATCGGAGGCGGAGAAGGGCGAAATCCGGCGGAGAAGGGCCAAATCGTCGATTGGTGACCGGCGGAGGCGGAGGAGGCGATTTTAGAGATTTGTGTGACTGTGAATTGTGTTCTTCGGGGAAGAAGAAACGTGATTATAATCCCAGATTTTCCGACAGCTTTAAAGCTGTCGGAAATCTGTCGGAAAGTTTAATAAATTTTCATTGGACCGAGTGGTTTCGCGGTATTTATTTTCATTTCCCGGGTAAATTTTGGTAAATCTGTCGGAAATCTGTAGGAAATATATATTTCCTACAGATTTCCGACAGATTTGGGGTTTCAGGCTTGTTAATGATCCGTTTTCGTTCATACCAGTCACTAGCATGATTGGATCATGATTTTGAAGATAAAATACTTGACAATGATCATTGTTACTTTCAAATTGTAAACAGTTGGTTTTTTTAGTATTTCCCGTAAACATCTATAGTTTTGTATATGTAACCGTAAGAAACGTTTTTGGGTGAAACTTGACAATATCGCATATCATGTTCTGTATAACATCGACAAGGTTATTTACTCTCTTATCTTTTACTTTTGTTGTTAGAATGGTATGCCGAGATTGTGTCTTCTCGAAATTTTGAAATTTGACCTTAAAACCACATATCTGTAGGAAATCTGTAGGAAATATATATATATATTTCCTACAGATTTCCGACAGATTTGTGGAAACACGTGTCGTAATTTAAGGTTTGCCTGATATGAAGCATATGTCGGAAATCTGTAGGAAATATATATATATTTCCTACAGATTTCCGACAGAAGCTGCAAAATAACAAAAAAAAACAGAAGAGACAGTGTCGAACGACAACCCCATACCGTCGATCGACATGGGTTTTGGCAAGATATACTCAGATGAAGTTTTGATCAGAAGATTATATATATCCATTTCTGTCGGAAATCTGTAGGAAATATATATTTCCTACAGATTTCCGACAGTAGCTGCAAAATAACAAAAAAAAAACAGAAGAGACAGTGTCGATCGACAACCCCATACCGTCGATCGACATGGGTTTTGGCAAGATATACTCAGATGAAGTTTTGATCAGAAGATTATATATATCCATTTCTGTCGGAAATCTGTAGGAAATATATATATTTGTCTGTAGGAAAACAATGTCTGTAGGAAACCTGTCGTATTTTATATATACAGAAAAACAGATTTTATATATACATTTGAGTGTCTGTAGGAAATCTGTCAGAAATTGTTAACGGTAATTTATTTCCGACAGATTTCCGACAAAACACCGGCATCTCCTCCGGCGTCGGCGCCGGCTAGTTACACCGTCCGAGATTCCGACAGATTTCCGACGGTTTTGTTGGCAGTCGGAAATAATTCCGACAGATTTCCTACAGAATTGCAAAATTTCAGTTCCGTTGGTAATCTGTCGGGTTACAGTCGGAAAATTTCCGACAGATTAATGTCTGTCGGAAATTCTGTCGGATTTGCGGCTGTTTTCTTGTAGTGATAGTTTTGTATTTTAAGGTTATACACGCTTTTATTTTCATATATGCAATAATCCCCAATAATCCCATGAACATGAACATTCAATAACTTAGAACGAATGGATAAAGATGTAATAGGTGGGTGGAAAGTATTCTCATAAATTATAGATAGAGAGAAATTGATCAAAGACACAACTAGAAATATCATATATCTAATCACATAAAAAAATAATCCAAATATATATTGTGAGGGATATAAGTTTGATCGTTAGAGCTAAAACAGAAATAATAACAAGAACACAAGCAAATTGGTAACCCAGTTCCCTTTCGGTACGTCTGGGGAGAGGAACTCTTGCCTCTCAACTTCACTAGATCGAAAAGGTTTACAAGCACTAATCAATCTCTCTATCTCTCTTACACAGGTCTCTCTCTAGAAAAGAAGCGTTAAAACCAGAAGATATACATATACAAGCTTATATAAGAAGATCGTAAGTGTAGAAGATAAACACAAGAGATTGTGTACTCCTAAACTTCAGCTCCAAGATATTCTCTTTGCTTTTGATGTTATCTCGATCTTCTTCTTGGACCATTGTACACACTTAGCCCAGCTTGTCTCTTCTTGTATAACCTGTGTAAGCTCATAATCAGCCCAACTGTTAACTGACCTGGTTTAGAGATCGATTCGGTTTGGTCTGATTTTGAACCAAAGGCAATTAGATTCACATTCTCCACCTTTGAATTTTGGTCAAAATCCCTAACCACAAAACCTTTTGCTTTTCCTCTTTCTTTCGATCTCTTGCGATTCTGACAGCCTTCGACACCTCCGTCTTCTGTCTTCTCCGGTGTCGATTTTCAGACCACCGTCTCCTGAACTGCTCCGGTAAGATTCTTAGCTTAGGCTCCATAGCTTCAGCTTCATCTTCTTTACCCGAAACTCTCTCTAATCGCTGTGAAGTTATCATTTGTGACTCTTCATTTTCAGTTCACCGAAGAATCATGTTCCTCTCTCATGTCGATACACGACCATCATCTCTTGAGAAATTTCGGTAAGATTCTTAGCTTCATCTCTTTGTTTGTGAAAATCTCAGCTTCATCTTCTATGTCCGAAATTCCCAATTCTTCTTGTGTAAAGCTTAAGCTTTCTTCTCTTATCCAGATTTATCAAAGAGTCAAGCTTTCTTCTTCACATCAACTCCAGATTCAACAAACACGCTTATCTATATATCAAACTGACGGCTTCGTCGAGTAGAGTAACCAGGTACCATCGGGTTTTGCAACAACGATTTCCATGGCGTTCCTTTCTTTGATCTTTGTCTTTAGTTTTTCTTGGTATAACATCAATTCTTCTTTTCTTTGCATGCTCTTTGAAGAATCAATTTCAACCTCAAACTACAAGCGAATCTCTGAATCCTTAGGTAAATTATCCAGCTCCTAATAGTTGCTCTTCCTTTACCAAAACTACTTTGTTAGCTTCCTGCTGATTTTAGAGAAACCAGAACAAAACCACTAACCCATCTTGTTCTTCTCTTTCCTTTTTGCCGAGAATCCATGGTTGTCTTCACACAAGACTACCATAGGAAAAGGTATAGTCTTAAAACCAAAAAAAACTCTCTTCTTCTCCTTTTAATTCTCTGCCTTTATTAAACACTTGTCCATGTGTTCTGTCCTTTGCCTCTGTGTCATAACCTGTCCAACCAAACTTGCAAAATCCCAGTTTGTTTCCGCTGCACTTATGATCTGACGCTTTCCTTCTCCTTTTACTGTGACTACGAGGTTCTGAAAACGCCAACAAGAACTCGCAGCAAGCTTCTATCAATTTTAGACAACTTTAAGATGCTCCGGGCAATCTCGGAACTTGTTACCTGGTAAGCTCTTAGTTAGGAAATCCGCTGGGTTTTTAGATGTATGAACCTTGTGTAGAGTAACATCACCGCCTTCAATTACGTCTCTAATGAAATATAATCTGTGATCGATGTGTTTAGTTCTCTCATGAAATCCTCCATTCTTAGCTAAGTGAATAGCACTTTGAGAATCTGAAAAAACCTTAACATCATCTTGATTAAAACCCAAATCTGTAACCATTCTTTTCAACCATAGTGCTTCTTTGAAAGCTTCTGTCAAAGCCATATATTCTGATTCCGTAGTAGATAAAGCCACTATGTGTTGAAGTCCTGATCTCCAACTAACCGTATTTCCTCCAACTTGAAACACATAACCTGTCACTGATCTTCTTCTGTCAAGATCAGCGGCAAAATCAGCATCTGAAAACCCTTCAACCTTGAAACTTGAACCCTTAGTGAATGTAAGACATAAATCTGTAGTTCCTCTTAGGTATCTTAGTATCCACTTGACAGCTTCCCAATGTTGTCTTCCTGGGTTTCCCATGAATCTACTAACCACACCAACTGCATGAGCCAAGTCGGGTCTGGAACCGACCATGGCATACATGAGAGACCCTACCGCATTAGCATAAGGCACCTCACTCATCAAATTCGTTTCTGTCCTTAGTTCTTCTTCATTCAGACTTCTAAGCTTGAACTGTGGACCCAAAGGTGTATTAACCGGTTTAGATTCACTCATGTTGAACGTTCTAAGTACCTGCTCAATGTACTTTTCTTGAGATAGCTTTAGAATATCCTTTTCTCTGTCTCTTGTAATATCCATTCCAAGAATCCTAGTTGCAGGACCTAGGTCTTTCATTTCAAATTCCTGCATCAAACCTTTCTTTAACTTCTGAATTCCAGCTGAATTCTTTGAAGCCACTAGCATATCATCCACGTAGATCAAAAGATAAACCGATTCTTGTGGATCAGATCCTGAAATGTAGACACACGGATCAAACAAGCTTCTTCTAAATCCTTGATCCTTCATAAAACTATCGAATCTCTTGTTCCATTGTCTTGGAGACTGTTTTAGTCCATACAAAGACTTCTTCAACTTACACACCATATCTTCTTTTCCTTTCACTACAAAACCTTCAGGTTGAGCCATGTAAATTTCCTCGTCCAAGGAACCGTTTAAGAACGTTGTTTTTACATCTAACTGCTCCAACTCATAGTCTTGGTCAACCACTAGTGAAAGCATAAGTCTGATTGAGACATGTTTGACTACAGGGGCAAATACCTCATTGTAATCAACTCCTTCAACTTGAGAGAAACCTTGCGCTACTAGCCTCGCCTTGTACCTCGGTTCCTCAACTCCGGGAATTCCAGATTTCCATTTAAAGACCCATTTGCAGCCTATAACCCTCTGCTTCTCTGGCCTTTTCACTAAATCCCATGTCTCATTCTTGCGTAATGAATCCATTTCATCTCCAGTAGCTAAGTCCCATTTCTTCCAATCCTTACTTCTTCTAGCTTCTGAATAAGACTTTGGTTCATCCATGATAATGTCTGCAGCACATGTTAATGCAAAAGCTGTAACATCAAAGTCATCATACTTGGAAGGAAACTTAACTTGTCTCTTGTTTCTGTCTCTGGCCAGAAAGTAGTCATCAAGAGTACTAACTTCTTCATCTCCTGAGTTACGTCCCGAGTCAGCTTCTGTATCAAACTCTAAGTTTTCTCCAACTTGGTCGGATATAGGTTCTGAAACTGCTCCACCTTGAACTGAATTTTCTGCGTTTTTAGCACTGTTTGATGGTCCTTGAATCAGATTTAGATCGAATAAAACTCTCTTGTTCTTCGGCTTTATTAACCTTCCTTTTTCATTATGATCTGAATTTCCATCTTCTGTAGATTTTAATGTATCCTTATACATCTCTGATTCATTGAAGATAACATCTCTACTGATGATAATCCTTCCATCTTCTTCGATCCAGATTCTGTAACCTCTTGTTCCCTGAGGATAACAGATAAAAACTCCTTTAACCGCTCTAGGACTGATTTTTCCTTGAGAAACATGAACATATGCAGAACATCCAAAGCTTCTTAGATGTCCCAAATCTGGTTTAGACTTACTCCAAATTTCTTCTGGTAACTTGAATCCAATAGATGAATTTGGAGATCTATTGATCAAGTAAACTTCGGTTGAGGCAGCTTCAGCCCAAAACTTCTCCTCTAAACCACTCTCGGACAGCATGCATCTCACCTTGTCCATAATCGTCCGGTTCATCCTCTCTGATACTCCATTTTGTTGTGGAGTATAAGTGCAGGTTCGGTGCCTCTTAATACCTGATGTCTGGCACAATGAATCAAACTGTTTGTTACAAAATTCCAGCCCGCTATCTGTCCTCAAACACTTGATTTTCTTATCTGTTTGATTCCCAACACTAATTTTCCATTCTCTGAATTTCTCAAACGCTTCATTCTTAGTTTTCAAAAAATAGATCCATACCTTCCTTGAGAAATCGTCGATGAACGTTATGAAATATTGGCAGTCCGCTAGACTTTTTGTGACTGATGGAGAACCCCATAAATCAGAATGAATGTACTCAAGAACCTCCTTAGTTGTTAGCTTAGACCTTTGAAAACTCAGCTTGTGTGCTTTCCCTAACACACAGTTCTCACAAAACTTAAGCTCCTTAACTTCCTTGCTTAGATATCCCTCTTTCACCAGTACATCCATACACTTAACACTCATGTGTCCTAACCTTGAGTGCCAAACGTTAGTCATATTTGCAGCTGCCTTAGCTACTAAAGCCTCATCTTTAGTAACCGTTCCTTCTAAGTAGTACAGCCCATCTCTGTAATTTCCCATAAACACCATCTGTTTACCTTTAAAAAACTGTACTCTACCATCTTCTCCTTCATAACGACACCCAGCTCTGTCCAAACACCCATAAGAAATCAGATTACGACCCATTGTTGGAATGTACCTTACTTCTGTGAGAATCACAGTAGAACCATCTGGATTTATGATTCTAGTTTTTCCCATGCCTTTAACATCACACTGAGTGTTGTTTCCCATCAACACTTTACCTCCTTCAAATTCTTCCAATTCAAACAACACGTCCTTGTTAGGAGTCATGTGAAAGGTACATCCTGAATCCAAAATCCAGTCATCTTTTAAACCATAAGAGCTGGCCATGAGAGCTACTCCATCCTTTACCCTTGGAGTATCGTTGACAGCAAGAATCAGAGGCTCCTTGACCTCAGTAACCATATTTGCTGAGCTCTCTGACTTCTTGTAACCTCTGTCGGGACACTCTCGTTTCCAATGGCCTTCCTTACCACATATGAAACAGCCCTTGTTCTTTACTTTAACTTGTGATCTGCCTCTGCTTTTTGATCTCGCTTTCCACTGATTTCTAGTTCCTCTTTTTTCAGGTCTTCCTCTAGCACCAACGAATAAGCCTTCTGAATTTGATCTCTGTTTACTCAATAATCCAGCTTCCTTGAGTTCAACTTCCTTAGCGTAGGCAGAAGTGACAACTTCACTCACAGTAAGTGTTTCCTTTCCACTTCCATACTTGAGAGTATGGACAAGAGCTTCATACTTTGGTGGTAGACTGGTGAGGATCTGAATTGCTTGGTCTTCATCAGAAACATTGATATTGAGACTCTCAAGATCAGCAATCAACTTGAGAAATTCATTTAGGTTCTCCTCAATACTCTTATGCTCCTCCATTTTGAAACCAGCAAATCTCTGCTTTAAATATATCCTATTTGGCAAGGCTTTTGTTTGATAGTCTCTTTCAAGAGCTTTCCAAATCCCTAAAGCAGTAGGTTCCTTCATAACCTTTCTTAAAATCAGATCACCAAAGCTCATACAGATCAGATTTTTGACCCGTTTCTCCTTTTCATTCTTCTTCGGGTCTACTACAGCCTTACCCTTTGTGTCTACTGCAGCTTTCGGATCTGTAGCAGTCTTGCCATCATTTTCCACCTCGGTATTAACTGCAGATGATTCAGCTTTATCTTCCAAGACAGAAGACAATCCTAGAATTTCCAGCTGACACAACACCTTGAATTTCCATAGGCCAAAGTCTCCTTTGCCGTCAAATTTCTCGACTTCAAATCTGCCTGAAGTAGGTTCCATGTCTAACTACTTTATCTCCTTATCTTATACGCAGGTAACCAGATTCAGCTACAAGGATCTAGAAGATAAAACAGCCTACTCGAGAGATCTATCCAACTACCAATACAGAATTCCAGCAAACAGAAGATAAGTATCGATACCTTTCCTTAATATCTTTCTGTATGAACTCTGCGTCTTTGATCTTCCTGTCCCTTGAGAGAACTTGCTTATCCTGTTCCTCTTAGCTCTAGCCGAAGCTCTGATACCACGTGTGAGGGATATCGGTTTGATCGTTAGAGCTAAAACAGAAATAATAACAAGAACACAAGCAAATTGGTAACCCAGTTCCCTTTCGGTACGTCTGGGGAGAGGAACTCTTGCCTCTCAACTTCACTAGATCGAAAAGGTTTACAAGCACTAATCAATCTCTCTATCTCTCTTACACAGGTCTCTCTCTAGAAAAGAAGCGTTAAAACCAGAAGATATACATATACAAGCTTATATACGAAGATCGTAAGTGTAGAAGATAAACACAAGAGATTGTGTACTCCTAAACTTCAGCTCCAAGATATTCTCTTTGCTTTTGATGTTATCTCGATCTTCTTCTTGGACCATTGTGCACACTTAGCCCAGCTTGTCTCTTCTTGTATAACCTGTGTAAGCCCATAATCAGCCCAACTGTTAACTGACCTGGTTTAGAGATTGATTCGGTTTGGTCTGATTTTGAACCAAAGGCAATTAGATTCACATATATATATATGTTTATAACTAACAAACCGAACTCTGAATCAGATATACTTTTAAATCATGGTTTTGAATCTTTTGATTAATTTAAGCAGTTGTTCAATTCGGTTTTAACAAACATTGATTATTACTGTTATGCTTACATATGAAAAGTTTTGGGCAACTACATAAATATTTAAAAATAAAGGACCTTTTGAATAATTTTTTAGGCAACGTCACTTTCCTTTTTGACACTACAAAATATCCCGCCTCAAGTTCCCTCCATATTTTCGTTTCGTTTCGCAAAATCTTACCAAACAAAAGACACCTCTTCGGCTTTGTCTTCCTCGTCCACTTTGACATTCACATTATAAGATGTTAGATCTGGGAGACATGTCCATGTCATCACCTGTGGTTCTCACGTGTTGTCCTTCTTTTTTTCCGGCGGCCTCAGGGATGGTATCAGCCAAATCCATCGATTCCACCGTCGACGACTCTGCCGGAGACTGCAACCGGACACCTACACCGATGCTTCCCCCGCCGGAAGAAGAAGAGGCCAGAGGCACTACCAATGGTAATTCCGGAATCAGTGCTTTTATCGGAAAGAAGAAAGTGTTGAATTCGGAAGAGCACGTGCGGAATTGGGTTAAGAGAAAAGTTGATTCCGGTGTCTCGGAGTCGAAATGTTTTCTTCCGTTTCTTGTCGGCGCTAAGAAGATGGTATTTTGTGTGTTTATGTTTATTTAGTTATATCAGTTTGATTTGTTTATGATGAAATTGAGATTTTTGTGATGGATTTTGGGATAAATCTTGTTTGGAGTTTTCAATTTAGGGTAAATGAATAGATGATTATTGGATTTTGATGTGAATTTTGGATTTTGTATAAACCATTGGAAATATATTGTCCCAGCATCATAAAGATATCGTTTTGAGTTTTTTATTTATGAAGTTAATTAGTGACATGTGCAGTTTTCAGATTATTGACACAATGACTATATCGGGTTTGCCGTTTAGGTCGACTGTCTTGATAGAATTTGGGATATATCTTGTCTGGAGTAATCAATTTAGGGCAAATAAACAGAAGAATATTTAATTACTGATGTGAATTTTGCCATTTTTTGTCCAGTTTGGATTTTATATAAACCATTGCAATTATATTGTCCCAGAATCATAGAGATATTAGGTTTTGAGTTATTTATTTATGAAGTCAATTGGTGATATGTGAATATTGATACAATGACTATATGGGATTTGGTGTTTAGGTTGACTGTCTTGTTTGCCATAAGTTGGTGCACCCGGGAGAAGAATTGGCATGTTCTGTTCTTGGTTGTGAAGGCGTTTATCACTCGCTCTGCACGAAAGAAAGTCTCGGTGTTTCTAAGTCGGGCAAATTTAAGTGCCCTCAACATGTAAGATCCTCATTCCTTTTTTAGAAGAAGCAAGATTTATTCATGTTTATGGGCTAGGGTTCTATTCTAAAATGCATATCGTAGATGTCTACCTAACTCGACCTTTTGCTACTTCCCTTGGCTGTTATTTTGGTAGAAATAAGACACTTAACTGTTAGTAAAGAAATGGTGATTAGGTATTGAAATATATTGGATTAGTTTGAGTGTGCGGTTTCATCTGATGTAATGGAGTATGCAGGAGTGCTTTGTCTGCGATAAAAAACTCCAATGGCGTTGTGTTAGGTGTCCAATGGCTGCTCATGATAAGCATGCTCCATGGCCAGAAAAAATACTTCACCTGAAAGACCAACCAGGAAAAGCAGTTTGTTGGAGGCATCCAACTGATTGGCGGCTAGACACCAAGGTCGGTTTTCCAGTTCCCCGCTTTCATTAGAATCTATCCGAAGCTTCTTAGGATTTTTATTTTCATACAGTCTCACTCACAAGTCTCATACTTTATCTGTTGTTTGAGCAGCATGCAGTTGCACAGAGTGAGATCAAGGTCACTCGAAATCAGGAGGTCTTTTGCCAATTGCCTTTGCCATATGTTAAAGAAGAGTTCAAGATTGACTTCACATGGAAAGGTCATGTTGCGAAAGATCCTGTTGCGAAAGTTCCTGTTGCAAAAGATGATGTTATGCCTCCTTATGTGCACATCAGGCGCAGTATCCTTCATAATGTCTATGCATTACTTTCTTTCAATTCATTATTAATGTCATAATAATATTGGTGTGTCTTTCCTTGACTGAGAGTTAAGATATTTACCTTGTGAAGAAGACGCGTGATGATTCTTATGATGATGTTGGATGCACAAACTGTGGTCCTATTTGCTGTATAAGCTGTGTTTGCAGGTATTCTCATTCATTAACCAACCAACCTCTTCTTCTCTGTCAAAAGCAAATGAAAACTTCATTTGAATGATTTCTGTATTTGAAACAAAACTGTCAGGAATCAATGCATTAGCTGTTCAAAGGGATGCGGATGCCCTGAAACTTGTAGCAACAGGCCATTCCGTAAAGAGAAGAAGATCAAAATTGTTAAGGTAAGTTTAATATTATTTTTCCCCTTGATTCTTACATAACACATTCTTTGTCTTGACATGTCATGGTATTGTTTTTAAAGACTGAACACTGCGGTTGGGGAGTAGAGGCAGTAGAATCTATCAACGAAAAAGACTTCATTGTCGAATACATCGGTGAAGGTAAGCTATATTGTATTTTTGAGCCTTATGGTTGTGGTGGAAAAGAGAGAGTTTCTAGTGATTGTTGTTCACACACTATATCCACAGTGATTAGTGATGCTCACTGTGAGAAACGGCTTTGGGATATGAAGCACAAAGGAATGAGTAACTTTTACATGTGTGAGATTGAGAAAGATTTCACAATTGATGCCACCTTCAAAGGGAACGCTTCTCGCTTTCTGAATCATAGTTGCAACCCAAATTGTAAATTGGAGAAGTGGTAAATCACATTATATCTTATGAATACGTCGACTATGCTCGAGAGGGAATGAGTCAGTCTAATTCTTGTGTGTTTGTGTTTCAACAGGCTAGTCGAAGGGGAGATCCGTATAGGCGTCTTTGCAGCTCGGCAAATAGAAGCAGGAGAGCCACTTACATATGATTACAGGTTAACCTCTGGACCATATTGATGATGAGTTTAAAGCAATCTGAGATTTCTCATGTAAATTATCTTCTTTCTTGAATTTGCAGATTTGTGCTGTTTGGTGCTGAAGTAAAATGCAATTGTGGTTCTGAAAAGTGCCAAGGTTATCTAGGGACAAAGAAGAAAGAAGTGAAAGAAGAAGCAAACGGTATGGTTGTATCTTGGGGAGCAAAACGCCGAAGAAGAGTGACTCACCGTTCTTTAACCGATATATTGCAACAAGAATAACTTCAACAGTCTCAGGGAATTCGTAAACAACATGTTTTAATAGCTTGTCTGTTATAGTCTAAAATTGATGAGAGTATGAATTTTTTTTCCAACAGTCTAGATATCTCCAACAGTCTCTTTTGTATTACTGAAATTCAATTTTTTTTTCACATAAACCACAGAAAGGTAATCTTGTTAAACAAGTAACCCAAAACAAGGAAACTTCTTATATCTCTGGCTATTCCTGAGGATTATTATTTTCAGATTTTTATTCTCTGCTATTGAGTTTGTTTTTATTATTATTTTCATATTCTGTTACTGTAATTTTCAATTTGATGAAATTGGAGGTATTGGATGAAATTATTATAAAAAAGAAGAAAATTTTGAAGTTTCCTATTTTTGAAGTTTCCTTTTTATCCAATTCCTAGGTCCGAGTCGGGTCGTCTCGTGTATATAATGTTGGAGTATCTACCACACGATGTTGTAGAGTTCTTACTCGAGAGACTTCCTATGGTACCTCCACTTAGGGTTGGGCAAATTATCCGTTAGATTTGCTCCGATTCGATATTCGTTTTGATTCGATCCGTAAAATCCAAATATCCGTCTTGAATCAAAGCAAAACAAATAATAAAATCTATGATCCGTCCAAAGGAAAGCAAATCACAAATATTAATTTTAAAAGTCCGAATATCCGATTTGATCCGTAAATATATATATATATATATATATATATATATATATATATACATAAAATATGATAGATCTACAACATATATTTGCATTTTTAGACTTCTTTCAATACATTGGACATAAATATTTATAGTAAAAATAAGTAGTTACTACTTTTTTAATTGAAATATATGGCTTTGTATTTTTTTCATATATAAAAACAAATGGTTTGTTGTCCACCATTTTTAATATATAAAAGGTTTATAAGATTTTATAAAACTGTTTAAAATGCTTAAAATATTTTTATTTTTATGGCCTGAGCGGCATCCGGATTCTCGCCTAACCCTGAGAGATATTGTTAAGTCAAAAAAGAAATAACTAATTTGGGCTAACCCTATAAAATTAAGCTCAATTTAACATCCCTAATTAACGGCTATAAAAGAAAGAAATTCAAACTTCATGCCTTGTATTCTCCATCAATTCAATCAACGAACAGTTCTCTCCATCTCTCTCCATCTCTGTCATGCTCGCTTTTGTTGTTTCTTTAGGGAATCGAGCCTATTCTCGATTTTGTTAATTTATATCGAGATAATAATTAGATCAAAAACTTAATTTAGGACCGAAAAATTCTATTAATTTAGCGAGATATTAGTTAATTAGAATTTTCAAGATATGATACTTTTGACATGCCAATTTTAAAAAATGTCACTAATAAAAAAAATAATATCATTCATGTTTGAGTTAACTATGTTATATTAGGGTTTGAGTTCAATGTTTGTTAGTAATCAAACATTTTTTTAAGATTGAGGATTTTAAAATATAAGGTTTTTAAAAGAAATTACAATCAAAGTCCTCCTACTTATGTTGAGGATTGTGTTTTTTTTTGTTTAGTTTTTGTCTTCTTATTACATGTCTATTTAGTCTTGTTATTAAACTAAACCGAACACAATATAGCTCTAGGTTTTTTTTTATTACAAGGTCATTCTGTAGGATATTATTCAGATTGCTAATTTGTGTAATTTCAATTTCAAGCATATCTCTAGGTCTGCAAATCCGGAAATGAATTATGTTTATGATTTTATCAAAAAAAAGAAAGAATTCCGAACACATAATTTTCAGCCTAAAGCACAAGCCCAAGCCCAAACCCAAATTGTTCAGTGCTTATAAAAACTCGATCCCTTCCCTTTTTTTCTCCATCTCCAACTTCAACTCTCTCTGCAAACATCTCCGCCTAAGTCACAATTTCGCCTGATCTTCTGTTTTTTTTTTTCTTTTTTTTTCGTTTTGTGTGTTTTGTGATATCATGGATACATGTAGGAATTGTAACGCCCATGATCCAAAATGGGTTTTTCTGGATGCCTGTCGATCGATAGGAATGGATGTCTGTCGATCGACACGGGTGTTTGCCTTGCGAAGGTTTCGGGCAGAGAGGTTCCTGTCGATCGACACGCATTGAAATCAGACTTAAGGTTTTGATTTCGGTTCGGTTTGGGCTTGGGTTGGTTTAAGGGAACCCTAGGGCTCGGCTATATAAGCTTATGTTGTTCGTGGCCGCGTTTTCCAGAGAGAAAATCGCAGAGAAGCTTGAAAAAGTGAGAGAGAATTCGTGATTCAAAGGTTTTCGAGTAGAATCGCTCGTGTTCTTGAGGATTCGCCGTTCGTTTGTTCCGGTGGTCGCGTGTGGTGATTCGAGGTTCTTTTCCTTTCGGTTCCAGCGAGGAATTAGAGAGTTGGTGGCTGTGATCAGTCATTTCGCGTTCATTCCTTAGTCAATCCGCTTCAAAACTCAAAGGTGAGTGCGTGATCGTTAGGCAAAGCGTAGGATCGGATATTAGGAATTGTGTGATTATCGTTATTCGTTTTTCGTATGGAAATATTGGTTTTGTGGTTGATTGCTGTGTCAATTCGTCATGTGTGGTCGCGGTGTCAATCCACGAGGAATCGAGACGAGCCTTGTGAGGATTTGGCTCGGGCTCGGGTTCTGGTGCGACGTGTCGATCGACGCTTGCGGGCAGTGTCGATCGACACCTCGCGCAGAGATAAACATCGACTTGGTCGCGTGTCGATCGACACCAGGGTGGTGTATCGATCGACACCCGATAGTTTATTGTGTAATTTCGTGTGTTTATTTTAATTAATCTGAGTTGTTAATTAATCTAAAAAGAAAATGTTAATTAAGCTGAATTGGTAATTTAATCTGGAAATTGGTTTAATCGATATTTAATCTCGTAGTAAATTGATATTCGTATTTTTATGTTTTTCCTATTGGCGGGATGACCGCTCCACTGAGTATTTATGATAATACTCACGCAACTCTGTTTTTCCCTTTGAGTTGCAGGTAAAGGAAAAGTGTGATCGTGGAATCGAGGCCAAAAGAAGAGGAAGATAGGGTTTAGGTTTTAATGTTTAGTCTAGCGAACCAGTTGGTTAGGTTGCTAGATAATTTATTCTTCATTCCTGAATTTTGGTGTTTGAATTAAATGGTTTAAAGGAGATATTTATTGTTGGATTATTTTTATTGGTTTAATTGTTTATGTTAATTTCCGCAGTAGAATTGTTAGTAAAAAAAAAAATTGGGTGTTACAGGAATGCTCTGGACAGGTTTAGTCAATCCGCCATAGATTTCGAGTTTTCGCTCTAACTGTAGCGCAAGAAGCATACAGGAGTCGATTAGCCGAGGTAATGGCCTGAACGACACCAAAAATAAATTCTATTTTGATGTTTTTGTTTTATTTTCTCACTAACTATCCAGAATTATAAATGATTTCATGTAGTTTGAGTGTGTTTATTTTTATTTAGATTATATTAAAAAGGTACGAAAATAACACTTATTTTACAAATATGCATTGGACATCCAAAATGAT
The DNA here is from genome assembly GCA_963576765.1 of Draba incana. Taxonomy (NCBI): domain Eukaryota; kingdom Viridiplantae; phylum Streptophyta; class Magnoliopsida; order Brassicales; family Brassicaceae; genus Draba; species Draba incana. The sequence continues at coordinate 11,870,926 of OY755212.1, read as the reverse complement.
TGGACTGACACTGTCAAAAGACCCCTTAGCGATATTACCGCCGTCTTAAGAGTAAGTTGATTAATTTTCTTCGGTTTGATAACTGTTTTGGTGTATGATCTTAGCATGGCTATTTATTCTCACAACTTCTTTATGTAGGAAAAAGATAGTATGAGAGCTCGATCGGCGTCTCTCTCGTATTGGTTTTTTGGATCAAGTCTTTCACCTCTAAAATTTTTGTATATGATATTGAGTAATTTTGAAGGGAGGTAAAAAATTTCGACGATTAGCAAACCCGCAATCTATTAAATAATTTTTTCTTGAAATTTCTCAAGAAAGAAATGATTAACTTGAATATAAATACAAACATTTTTGTTATATGACGTACAATTTTTCAGTTATATACCTTATGGTAATTCTAGTCTGCGAGTGCTCCTTGTTAAAGCATTACTTAATATTTTTGAATCATGAGGATAACCTTCCCAACCACTAAAAACATATATGAATTATAGATCAAAATTGTAAGCCGCAAATGATATTTTTGTGATATAGTTCCTTTACGATTACGATAGATGGGCACACTACTTTTTGGTAGCATTTATATATATATATATATATATATATATATATATATATATATATATATATTACTTTAAATAAAGATATTTGTAGAAGAAGAAAAAAACAAATACAAAATCACTAATAATTAGCGATAATCCATGAGAATCCATAACAATCCCGAACAAATATTTGATAAGAATTTACATAATTCATTCCCCAAAAACAGTCGGTTATTTTCATTTTTGGTTCTTGTGATTTTTATTTAGTGAAGTTTTGGATGAAATTATTCCCAAAAAAAGAAGAACATGTTAAAATATATTGGATCACGACAAAAAAAAAATATTGGATTAGTTTGGGCTTAGCCCAATTCCTAATAAGCCCAAGTCTTAATTAGGTGGCTATATAAGTAAAAGATAAATCTTCGCACCATCTCCAACTCAAATCTCTCGCATACAAAAGTCCTAATTTTGCTATCGTAACAAATCAGTGGCCTGATCTTTCGATCTATCTCGCAAACAATCGGTTTAATTCGTGTTTTTTTTAATCTAATCGATATTGATGTTGTTTTTGTTGTTTGGTTGTGTTTTGTTTTTGTTTTGGTTAGAATGGATAGGAATTTGGACAGGTTTACACAGTCGGCAATGGATTTCGAGTACGGGCACTACGTCCGAGGCAACTGTTCGAGGCAATGGGCATGTACCGCACCTGGATTTTTCCAGGTATGACGACTCTGCTTCTCTTCACCACCAACCGAAACCCTCCGGATAGAATTTTGGATGCGCCTGACTTTGTTGATGACTTGTCCCTCAATTTGCTTGATTGGGGCAGTGCTAATGTCCTAGCTATAGCGTTGGGAGCCACTGTTTATCTGTGGGATGCCCCTAGTGGCTCTGTATCTGAGCTTGTGACGGTTGACGAGGAGGAAGGGCCCGTCACAAGTATCAATTGGGCTCCTGATGGTCGCCACCTTGCGGTTGGGCTCAACAACTCTCAAGTCCAAGTTTGGGATTCTGCATCCAACCGTCAATTGAGAACCTTGCAGGGTTGTCACCAGTCAAGAGTGGCATCATTGGCATGGAGGAACAATCACATCCTGACTACGGGAGGGATGGACGGACTGATCATCGACAACGATGTCCGGATTGGATCACGCGTTGTGAAAAGGTACAGGGGACACACTCAGGAGGTTTGTGGTTTGAAATGGTCAGGATCTGGAAAGCAGTTAGCTAGTGGTGGAACCGACAATGTCGTACACATATGGGATCGTTCTGTCTCCACGAAATGGCTTCACAGGCTTGAAGAGCATACATCTGCGGTTAAAGCTCTTGCGTGGTGCTCATTCGAAGCGGATTTACTTGCGACTGGTGGCAGTGGAGGAGATATGACGATCAAGTTCTGGAACACTAAGACAGGAGCTTGTTTGAACTCAATAGACACTGGCTCTGAAGTTTGTTCTTTGCTGTGGAGTAAGAAAGAGAGAGAGTTGCTTAGCTCTCATGGTCTTCCACAGAATCAGCTTACACTTTGGAAGTACCCATCCATGCTCAAAATGGCTGCGCTCTCTGCTCATACATCCAGAGTTCTCTATCTGGCACAGAGTCCAGATGGTTGGACAGTTGCTTCAGCTTCACCAGATGAGAAGCTCATGTTGTGGAATGTTTTTGGAATGCCTCAGACTGAGACTGCCAAAAAAACAACAACATCACCTTGTTTGCCCTTTTCCCATCTCATTCAGATTCGTTGAGCTGCTGTTCTTGGCGCTGCAAAAGCCATTGGTCAAATTAAGTGTTGAGGTAAGTTTATTGCACAAAGCTTTAGTTTCTAAGTTAAGTGAATGTAGCTAATCAAATGTATCTTTGCGCAATCAGGTTGTTGAGAATATGATAAGTGGTACTGGAATGAGACCTCGAGATGTCATCACAGCGTCAAACGACAAAACTATTGAGGTACCATAACTATTCTTTCTTATATGAGTTTAGCTTCAAATGTTTATTTCTTACGCCAAACTAATTTGTTGGTGGTATTCCCAGGTCAACAACACAGATGCTGAAGGTCGATTAACACTTGCAGATGCTCTAGTGTATGCTTGCAACCAGGGCGTTGATAAGGTACGTTTAGTCATGGTAATTGAATTAGGATTTTTTTTTTTTTTCGTTTTCTGCAGGCATATATACGCCAAGTGGTGAGCTTGCAAAGGAGGTGATTGCTGCATCAGAGAAGAGCGGAGAGAAGCTATGGAGAATGCCAATGGAAGAGAGTTACTGGGAGATGATGAAATCAGGTGTGGCAGATATGGTTAACACGGGAGGCCGTGCTGGTAGATCGATCACCGCGGCTCTATTCTTGAAACAGGTGAGAATTGGATAGATTAGAAACAAAGAACACATTTGAATATCTTACATAATTGATCTCTAACGAAGAACCGGGTTTGGTGAATGGTTGTATAGTTTGTGAGCGACAAGGTTGAGTGGATGCACATAGACATGGCTGGACCGGTGTGGAACGAGAAGAAGAAAACTGCGAACTGGTTTGGAGTTGCGACACTCGTTGAGTGGGTACAAAACAATTCTTCTTCTTAAAAGATGAAACATTGATAAGAGACCTAAAACTCATTGATTGTCTTTTACGATGTTAGTGTTTTCCTTTGGGTACATATCAAGAACCGCTATGGCTATTTCCTCCGTTACCTGAGGGACCTGAAAACGTTTTTGAAAGTTGGAGGTAAAAAAAATCCTCATTACTTATCATAAGAAATGGATTCGCATAACAATTTACAAATACGGACCAACAAAAAGGCTTAGCAAGACTCAGTACCTGCATAAGCTGAATGGCAAAGACATCGCTGATTGTCATTTTATCAAGGTCTTGACACCTTTTGACAAAACTATCAAACAACGGATACGAGGCCACGACTTTGCTTTGGTCATTATTCTCCAGCGACTTGTAGTATTGGTGTATGGATTTAGTGAGATGACCGTATTTTCTTAGCGTCTCACCCAGCCCGTTTGTCCTCACCACATTAAATCCCTCCAGAATCTCCGTTGTGAAGCAACTAGAAGCATATAGATGGAAAACAAGTTTGGTTCCACATCTCAAAGAAGAATACACAACAAATCAAAACAAAATTCTTACGCCGTTTTAATGCTTTCTGCTGCATCAGATTGGTTTGGATCCCCTTCAATTATGTATATCAGCTTCTTCAATCCCGATCTCTATTTAGATTTGCAATTTAATAAGAAAATGAGAAACCATCATTGAAACATCAATGTAAGATGAGAATTCGCACACCTCAAGTCTAAGTTTTTGGTCCCTGTAGCGATTATCTCTAATTGACGAGCGTAAATCATCAATGTTCTTCCTCTCAACAATAAAGTCCAGAACATATTCAGTCCCAAGGCACTTATGCCGAGCAATCCAGATACAATCCCCTACTGGTAATCTTCTAACCTACAAATTCAATACCATATGTTCAGATAATTTCGTGTAATTTGGAATGTGTTGACATCTAACCAGGAGAACAAATGCAAACCTCAATCTTGATCTTGAATTCAGAGCATGTGTAATCAACTATTTTCCTCGATCGTGATCTGTGAATACGAAGATATGAGTTTAGTATTATAAGATTTTCATAACTAAACCAAAAGAAACTCAAATCGAAAAAAACTGAGTAGAGGAATATTAAATGTTCCACTTACCCCTTGGTGGCAAACTGTTCTCGGTCATCCAGAATCAAGATCACCTGATAATCTTCCTCAAACGCATCTCCAAGTGTAAAAGGAGGAAGGAATGAAGAATTTGTAACTCCATGTGAAGGTAACTTTGTAACCATGAAATGATAAAGAACAAAAAATGTTGGTTAGCAATCCAGTTGCCACTGATCGTAAAAGATATAGCTAATAGTCTACTTTACGGAAAATGGTTACATACAGAAGATGAACACGCTTTCAAAGTAGGACTTGAACTGGATGAACATGATTTTAAGGTAAATCGATCATTGCAAGAGCGGAACTTCTTAGCATGAGGTCCCTCAAAATCAACTTGACCTATAAATGAAACATTCAACTTTTAACCGTTGCTAAAGACCGTACAAGTTTGTGCTCTAGAAGTAGAAGGTCCTGCTGAATCTTTTCTTTTCTTTTGAGAGTCCGAACAGGAATTATAAACTTCTGCTTGACGAAGATGGCACATTACAGATAACCAGAGAGTTGATGGACCTTTGTCTCGAGATCCATCTGAAACCTCTCTGAATGCAGCAGCAACACGTTCCTCAGAATAACCAAACGGTGTAAACTATTGAATAAAACCAGAAATTAAAACAAAAATTAACAATGAAACAAAAAAATGGTCACCTCCCCACTACACAACGCTGTATAGAAAAGAAAATTTAAAAGGAGTACCTTTTCAAGAATATTACTTGGAATGGCTGATTGTGCGTTAGATCTCGGATCGGCATATGGTTGTTCTTCTCTCATGGTACAAGAGGAGGTTGACTTTTGATTAGGTGTTTCATCATTGGGTAAGATGTCAAGTGTAGGTAATCCAGAATGAGTGATACATTCATTTGCTACTTCCCGACCTTCATCTGTCAGCATGTACCTAAGGAAAATACAAAAATCCCTTCTTATGTCTACATATAAATATAAGTCAAAAAGGCACAAAATACGTTAAGTAGAAATTTAGAATGAGTTATTACTTTGCTGGATTGCTAGATTTCACCGCTAATCCCTTCTGTATAAGTGTTTTCATGCAGCTCCATCCGCTATACCACTCCCTCTTAGAGTTTCCAAGTCTTGCTTTCCCTTTTCCTTTCTCTGGACTAGACACAAGAACGGAAGAATAAAACAAAGAGCAACGATTGGGTAGAATCGATAGATTAGGGTAGGTGATTGATTCATACGCAACAGGAGCGTGTGAGAGGCCACTCGCGTCAGCAGCATCCATTAGCTCTTGTTTACGCATGAATTCTTTCCCATTTGTAGTTCCTCTGGTAAACAAAAAACAAAACAGTCTTAAAGAAAGGTTTACGAAGGGGGAAAGAAAGAGCACATTGTGAGGAAGATAAAGTAACCTGTGCAGCGATATTAGTAATGCATAAGCCACAAAAAAATTTTGCGGAATGTAGCGTTTTTTCCCCTGAACAGAATCAAATAAACACATTACATTGATTTTTCATGTGATATTAGATAGAGCAGAGACATGACTACCAGCACCATTTTCAGGTAAATCTTCTTGCTCAGAACTTGCATCCCCTTTATCAAAATATCCCTTCACGAGCTTAATCATCCATTTTCCAAATCCAGCCAAAATCAAGAACTAGCAATGAGTAACATAATCCCACCACTCAATCAATACTGAAAAATTGGAGAATATCAAGCCAGAAACACAAAAAGATGACATCTTTTCCATTAAATCAAGAAACGACTAACCCATTAAACCCAAAACCCAACAAGAACAATAGAAAACCTAGGAAACGACATTTCCCCTAAACCAAAATTCCATAGAGAAAAAAGAAGCAAGAAACATACTTTATTATGGACAAGTCTTTGAGTGTGTTAATTGGATATTTGGCGTCGCAGACATTTCTGTAACCCTTAAGAAATGTTCTCTGGAGATTTTCAGACAAACCCTTGGGCTTATCTGCGTATTCACGCATCTTCTGCAACACATAATCCGCTAAACCTTGGTTCTCTCCACACGGTACCCTTCTCTCGTCGTCCATCACAAGAGAGTTTGAATTTATCACAACATCTATCAAATTCTCGCAAAGGCTTGATCTTTCGTTCGAATTAGCGCTTTTAGGCGTTTTCTTGAGAATTTTCAAAATTTGGGGATCCGACTAAACTACGCCGGATTGAGCTTAAGTTTAAGTGTATAATTTTAAGTTTAAGTGTATACTTTTGAGTGTATAATTTTAAGTTTTTAACCAAATTTTAGCCATCGAATACTCTCTTTCTTTATTATATTTTTGTCTTTTTGGTTCTTTTGGGGGGTTATTTCGAAAAATTTAACATATTCGACGATCCTACAAATTTAAGTCCAAAAGAACAAAAATTGCGTTACCTAAATTTGTTTATTTAGTTTTGAGTATTGTTAAATCATTTTCCATGACTCTATAATTATGCAGCATTGTTAAATCATTTTCCATGACTCTATCTTTCACATAATGGCCTATTCGGAATTTTTAGTTAAGGTCCCATTTCACTTGGTTAAATACAATATTTTTGAAGAAAGTTTATGTTTGAAAATTAGGATGAATCGTTAGACCAAAAAACAAACAAAATTAGGATAAATCATATAAATTTTCAGACGGTTTGTCATGAACTAGAGACTATATATTCACTATATATACCAAAACCATAATTCCCTAAACCTTTCGAATGATTTAACTCAAACTTTTCTCGAAATTTTCGAAAACATAATTTGATTTCTGTTTCAGTATTTTTTGTCAAGAAAATATTATTTAGTAAGTAGTTACCCACACTAAAACTTGGATCGGATTTGGAATAGATATGTAATCTGTTCGTTTTTATGAGAAACAGAAGAACGTGTTACAACAAGATTTTAAGTTTTGAAGATATTTTTTTAATGTATTTGAATTTTGTTAAGTGTTTTAATAATATTTTTTATGAATTCGTACATGGTTTTTATTGAAGATCATCGTGATGTATTTTCAAATTGATTAGATTCCATTGTGCTTAAAATCCTTGATCATGGATAGTTACAAAATCTAGAATCCTCTTAGCCAAAGCTAAGTTGTTTACCAATTCCAAGCTTGGGTTCTTCCTTGTCAATTTTGAGTTTAATACTATTTTGTCATTTCCTTACATCTACTTATTATATTTCTTCAGATGTAAAGTTCATGCATTGGCTGCCATTTAGTTGTATTTACGAGGAGACCCACAGACAAATTCAAGTGTTTGTCACATGAAACCAATAAGAAAAAGAAATGAAAACAGAAAAAGTCTTCATCAATTTCAACACAAAAGTGCTCACATGCAACACAAACCCTAAAGTCTTCGGCCACTATATATAAACCCTAAACCTCTTAAACCTTATCTTCAACCAAAAGCTAAAAGAAGCAAAATGACAATGCATTCTCATGTTTTGATCGGTTTAACAATAATCTTTATAATCTCAGGATCACTACTAGTTCCAGGACAAGGAACATGCCAAGGAGACATCGAGGGTCTCATGAAAGAATGTGCGGTCTATGTGCAGCGTCCAGGCCCAAAGGTGAACCCGTCCGAAGCGTGTTGCAGAGTCGTTAAGAGATCAGACATACCTTGCGCATGTGGTCGTATCACAGCCTCAGTCCTGAAAATGATAGACATGGATAAAGTTGTTCATGTCACTTCCTTTTGTGGGAAGCCACTTGCTCATGGTACTAAGTGTGGAAGTAAGTATATTAATTCATTAAAAGTTTCCACTCTTTAATTGTTTTGTTTTAATTTTGTAAAAGAGAGTGTAACTAATTTGTTTATGTTTTTGGGTGGTATAGGTTACAACGTGCCATGATATTTGGGTCAAGAACTTAAAAGGGTTTGTGGAATGAATTGTTTACGCATGGAGCTTTTACTATTCCCCACTAAAATCTACTCATGTAATCTCTCTAATATATTGAATGAAATAAATACATTTTCCTTGCTAAGAGTCGAAAGTGGGAAACTCTAAACTATGAAAGAGTGGTGTGTAATGATGACAATTTTCTTCCAAAGTAGATGATTAGTTCACGACAAGAATGTAAAATAACGAAGCAATTTCGAAATAACAAGTCTATAAATATAAAGTAATAAAAGTTTAAATCAGATTATAACACTTCCCATCTCAAGGAATCAAAACAAAACTTTCAGTGTAAACCAAGTACTCTAAAAACTATTTACCTATTGAGATTCCCTCCTTCAATGTTCTAATATAAGAACCAACGTATACCATCATGACTACAGCTTAATATAATGGACACAGGACAAGAAAGATGTTGTTCTCTTTCCTTCGTCCATGGAAATGGATTAGCTTTGATTCCCTTACACTTGCTTGTAGAAGAGGACATATGCTTTGTCATGCAACACTTCTTTTGTCCCTATGGCGGTCACAGAAGCATCATCAAACCTTAGCCACTGACCATTCTTTCGTCGAGCATCTGTGGTGTAATGCCCCTTTGAGGGATCCCTTCCGTGGTGAGTAATAGTGGCCACAAGCTCATACTTTAAACTCTACAAGAAGAAAGTTAAGTTACAAACAGTTCAACAAAGGAGGATAACATAAGAGAGATATGCAAAGCATAATGCCGTTTAGTACCTCATTGGATGAAGAGATAACAAGGTAGCGACCTAAGTTGAGTTCAAGGGGAAAGTGAACGGGTTTATGCAGCTTAGTACTCCCTTGGCTTCCATAGCTAAAACGCATCAGGTGCATTATCATTATCTTCGAGAGTTTTTGTATCTTTATCGACTTTCTAGCACTCACTACACCAGCCTGAGAAGAGACAACTCAAACAAGCAAATAAGCCAATTATTGAAACAAGGAACTTTCTTCAACCAGTATTATAGTATGAGTATATCTCATGCTCCTAACATATTCAATATAAGATGAGAGAAATAGTTTACCTTCCCAGTAACCGAGGCTCGATACCCTTCGAGATCTTCTGGGGCAGAAAACAAACGCAATGCATCTTCTATTGTCTTCACTGCTTCTGGGTGAATATCAAGGTGAAGTAAGAGATAAGGCTGTAAAGTAGCAGAAGCTTTTGTCCCTGTTCCATAAAAGACATTAGTGCCCGATCAAACAGAAATTCTATCGTGACTTTTTTAAAGAAAATATAATATACATACCTTGTGCCTTCACTACACTTTTTAGCTCCCCACCGAAGATGTCACTGAGCTCTGAAGGAACAATGCTTTGTGTCCTTGTCACAGCTGATTTGTTTTTGGGTCCTACTGTTTCCCATTCATCATCATCATCGTTGGCAGAAGAAGGAACCGATGACTTAGAAGCAGTAACTCTAGGGGACTGTTCCCTCAGTTTCAATAACTCACCATGCATTTGGTCCATTATAAAACTCAGAAACTCCTGAGCATCTTCCTGCCTGCCAAGACAAGCACAGAATGTTAGAGATGGGACACATAAGTTTGTTATTTACAACAGAGGAAATATCAAACCTTGGCCTGCCAGACATCTGGGGTACATCTGGGGTAAATTTTCTAAGAATCCCCTCAAACATAGAAGGTGTGAAAGGTCTACCAGACTCAACAACACTAACATTATTCTTGAAGCTTGAATTGCTTGGGGCGTCAAATTCAGTGATGAACTCAGAAAATGCAGCCAAGGTTGGAGACTCAGTCTGAGGACACAGAACATGAACACCCACGATAAGACAACAATGAAAGGAAATAGAATAGAAGCGTAAAGAGAACAATCCAGGCTAGTAACCTTTGGAATATCTTTGAGCTGTATTCCCTGGAGGAGCTGCACAAACGGAGAACAGGAAAGCAAAGCTTGCAGGGTTGCGTTGAGGAAACATAAGTTTCCCGCGTTTATTAATCCTCTCGGAGTAAAGTCTTTAATGGGCAGAACAGATTCTGCAGGAATCATCTGGTTATTCTTTCCTGGTATGCTGCTAGATGAAGAGTCACTTGACAAAATTCCACTGTCCAGAGCTTGGAATTTAGAGTTTGAAGCTTTATACAAAGACTCACTTTCACCATCTGAGACACTGAACTCATCCAAACCAACAGTATCTACTTTCACCACCACACCATTGTTGAGAGATTTGCTTTCTGAAGAGACCTCCTTTATACCTCCATTTATTTCCACACGCTCCGGAGTTCCTGAAGAGTGTTTTCTAGGGAGTTTTGCATCATTATCATTGACCGTATCCGAGCTGGAAGGTCTAGAAGCATCAGTTTTCTTTTGCGACCCAGAGGACTGAGAACTTGTACCGTCTTTATGAGAACTGGAGGGTCGAGATTTAACTGTCCCATCGGCCTGACCTCTCTTCAAGTCGCCATTAGAATTTACTGAAGATTTGTTTGCATCAAGATTCAAGGAGCCGAATTGTATACCTCCCAGACTCTTGTCGTTATGATTCTGAGAAGCCTTATTGGGTTTCTGCTCAAGTAATGACCTTGTTTCATGTTCTGTAAAGGATCCAAACACAAATACCTGCCATGAACAAAATCAGAATAGCAAGTGCCAGTTAGAGAAGACTAAAGTAGTGTATGAAAGGATAGTCTCCCGCATATACAGTGACCTCAGAGAACAACCACAAATAATCAAATTTAAGCTACAAAAAGATAGTACTAGATTTTGCCTGTGACAATCAAACAACAATAACACCATATCCACGAAACAAAATCACTAAATACTACCCAACTCCAATTCAACTCTACATTGTTCTAAACCATGAGAACTAAACCCTAAAGCGAAGAAAGTCAAGAAGCTAACATTATTACCTTCTTTGCACTCATAATTGGCACATACAACGCAACGGAGAAGGAATTGAAGAGCAGCAACAGAGCCCAGAAGACGTAATCTGATTGAGAGAGAGATCCAATGGAAAGGAAACGAAACAAGGATGAGAAATTAGAAAATCTAGGGTTTGAAGCACCAACAACCCTGTATGAGAGTCGGCGAGTTGAGAAGACATGAAATGGGTAGAGGCGAAGAGGATTCTCGGTACTTTTCTGCAAATTCGAAAAGGGGAATCATCCGAATTTGGAGGAGGAAGGTAAGGAAGAGAGAAACAGACCTTTAGGGATTTGAGAAAAAAATTAGGGTTCTCTCTTTCTCTTTGTCGGATAGTTTAGGAGGAAGAGTCGAGGACGGAGCTTAACGCCGCGTTTGGATCTTCGTCTCCTTTTTCTTCAAACGCTTCGTCGCGTCTTTACAATTAAAATCTCGGTTCGGTTTTTCTATTCCACTTTGGTTTAAAAGTGTATATTCGGTTATTAAACCGTAATAATAATTACTCTTGTTCGGTGTGAAGGCTCTTAGGCCAGGGCAAGATAATATTCATGGTCTAAAACTACTTTAATGTCCTCATCTAGTCATCTTAAAACGGGCTACCCGGACCCATTTAGGCTCGGCCGGTTTAGACCCGATCCATCTAAGATTAAATCTGTTTACATATTTACCTGTCGGCGTCTACCCCGTTTAGGTCCGTTTGCAGATAACTTTAAAACAAATGATTTAATTAGTAAAAAAAGTAAATTAAGTGATAAACCACCTCCACTCTTATCCCTTTTCTTTCTACGCAAGACTTTATTGTTTATTGAGAGGCTTTCACATATTTCACACTCTCTCTCTAATGTCATGTAACATATTATTTGCTAACATAAACCATCTTTCACTATCAGATTCTATGCAAAAAATTTCTATCACATACCAAACCACTATCACTAATCATCTGAAGCTGCCCTTTTAGAATTCTCTGGTTACTATCATTGTTCATAGTAGCGTTATCCAGAGTAATAAAACATATATTTCTCTCTAAACCTCAATCTTTCAAACATTCAAGAATTTTACTAGTAATTACTTCAAAGTGTGTAGCCCCTGAAGATCACAGTAAAAGCTTATTGTTCAATCTCCAGCTATCATCAATGAGAAACAGTAAGACAAATATAGCCCATGATCGTGAGATGAGCTAACCTCAAGTCCGAAGTAAAACATACCCTACCATAATACTTTGTAAATAACTCTTTCAACATTTTTTTTCTATCTCATCTCGTGTAAACATCAAGTGCAACAGTTTATCTACAAATATCTTGGCAATCAGGATTTAAATACTTATTTCTCGCTCGAACCTTCTATATTCAACATGCCTGAATGGTAGATCATGGTAAATGATAATCTCAATAGTCATCTCATGATCTTCCTTCTGATCATAAGGAGGCCTATCTCATTTCTTAGGCATCTTTGGACATGTCTTTATATGGCGCTTCAAGTGATTTGGTCCATGTGATTTACCACTAGCACTAATTTTGCACCACAATGCATGCACTAAGGTCTTTCTTTGCCATCTTCTTCAACCCCTACATGTTCAAAAACTTCCCAAATTTGTAAGGTTTTGCGTCTCTTACATATACCTTGAGTTTCTTGAGATACTTAAGTTTTAAGACCCCATCCTTTCTCTTCTTAGGTAAAGTAAACCTGAAACATAATAATGGAAGCTAAATAGTTGAAAATCATGAGGAAGCCAAACATCTAGACTTGAAACTCAGTATGAGACATTAAAAATAATATTGTCTGGACATTCAAATTTATGGAACGTATCTAGTTCTTTTTCATCTTAAGACAAGTATTCATAATGTCTTCATTTCCCGTCCTTCTTTGGTATATGCATATTTTCAACCATGTGATTATCCGCGCATCTGCTTCACAAGTCTAAGTTAACATAAATCTTATTTTTTGTTTAAAGATTATATGATATTTAGATGGAACAAAAATCAATAATGTGACAATCATCGATATCGATTGATATATATATATATATATATATATATATATATATATATATATATATATGATTTTAGAATTCTATGTCTACATATAAGGCTAAAAACTAATTGAAAGGTTCAATTTTTGAAACCTAGTCTATTCTAATATTTGGTTAGTTTTTCGTTTCAGAATGCGCATGCCTGACCTGAATGATCAACCCAAGCTTATCACAATTGTTCCGATTTGGTATGATTTATTGTAATGGTTAAATATTTCTGTACAACTATCCTATGTCTACACTCTTTTTTTTTTTTTTAAATTGCCGACGACTTCACCGGTCTGTTCCTCTCCTCCGACCGTTAGTTATTCTTCTTCTTTACTCTAATTCCTGTCTCTCTTTCTTTCTTCCCATGGATGAATCAAGGTTTGTTAGATCCACATTTGGATTCTATTTTCAAATCTGATAGTCAGATTTGTCAAACTTCATCCACCAAGATAAGGCTGTGATCAAACCCAGCGACTGCTTGAAGAACACAACCGTCTACGTCCTCCAGCAACATCGGTTCAGGCTCATCACTCGAACTTCCTAAACCGAGCCTACCATTCTTTCCACAACCCCAAACCCAAGCTTCTCTTTTCTCTGTTACACTTAAGGAATGCACACGCCCTGCTGATACTGAAGCTGGAGATTCTCCATCCAAACCTTCCACTTTGCTCGGAACATTTTCCGGTTTTCCTCTACCAAGCTGCCGACTACGGTTCCAACCCCATGAGAGAATCCTTTTCTCACCACTGTTGCAGATAGCTAGAGAATGACCAAGACCAGCTGCTATAGAGATTGGGGATTCGGTTATATCAACAGGTGACATTCCTAGGTCTTGTGTGGACCGACCCAACTGACCATACATGTTGCTCCCAGAGCTCAAAAGCGTGCCATCATCTAAAATCACCAAAAACCAAAGTCATCTTTATATAATTAATGAATACTCTCCCGTAATTTAACAGGGTCGGTTTCTTATACTTACGACAAAGGATCAATGAATGATCGGATCCACACGCTATATCTGCTACCTTCATGTTACGTAATTCTTCCACAAGACAAGGCTCCCAAGCTATTGGCATGTCGCCTTCATTTTTCATTGCATCAGCAACCTTCTTTTCAGCTGCTTCAAGATTTAAGTCAGCAGCCTGGTGATGATCTTTAATCGACCCATTTGTAAGGGAATCTAGGAGAGATGCCTCAAGTGGAAGTCCGACATTGCCGATTCTTCCATCAGCTGCATAACCCCAGCCGAAAACTTTACCATCGACAGTAAGTGCGAGTGCGTGTCCCCAACCTAACGATACCTGTCGAAAATAGAACGACATTCCTGTGACGATCATGTTTTCAAAGATGACTATACAAGAGTTGATAATATCCAAATTCCAAACCTTAACAATGTGTTCTTGAGCTAAAGTTTCAAGTCTTGAAGGAACTAGAGCTTCTATGATACCTTTTCCAAGACCAAGCTGCCCTCTTTTGGATCTTCCCCAGACCCACAGAGAGCCATCATCTCCGATAGCCGCTGAAATGACTCCAGACGCATAAGTTGCCCGGACTGTCACATTATCTAGACCTTCCACTCTCCTCGGTTCACTCCTTTAATACCAACTAAAATATTAATCTTCTAGTTCTACCATAGTCAATACTTGTGACGGCTATTGGATCACATCTCAGACTGATCATAGCTTCCATTATCACTAAATATAACCTTGACATCAAAGTTCCATGACTAGTTTTAATGATATCAAATTAGCAAAATCATTTACCTAGCAGTTGGACCGAGCTGGCCCTCATTGTTGCGACCCCAAGCCCAAAGATGACCGTGAGAAGTAACGGCAAGGAAATGGTAATGACCGGCGGATATGAAGGAAACGTCGGAAGGTAAGTTGGGAACAAGAGTGGGCTCGTAGGCGTCCATTGCCATGCCCGGAAGCCCCAAAGCCCCATGGCTTCCGTCACCGAAGCTCATCACCCTTCTTCCGCTCGAGAACCGTCGTCTGCCAACTCCATCAAAGAGAAAATTCAGATCGGAACTATAAACTTTCCCCATTCGCAACCATAATCGCTGCATATCGCTTCTTTTAGGGATTTGAGAACAAAATTAGGCTTCCTTCTTTCTCCATTTTGGTGAAATGCTTCGTCGTTTCTTTACAATTAAAATCTCGGTTCGGTTTAGATGGAACCAGTGAACCACGCAAGCTGGTTAGATTAGATCGAACAAATATCAAACCGTTAATAGTTACTCCGGTTCGGGCCAAAGACTAACCTGAATGATCAAACCACGCTTATCATAATTATTCCGGTTTGGTGTGTGATTTTAACAAAATTCACTCTACTGTAGTGGTTAAATATTTCAGTAGAGATAGTCTTTTTTTTTTTTTTTTTTTTTTTTCAGTACAGATAGTCAGATACTAATTTTGCCTTTAAACAAGAAAAAAATATTGAGAGAGGCCAAAAAAAAAAAAAAAATTCGCCGACGACTTCACCGGCGTATCCTTCTTCTCCGACCGTTAGTTATTCTTCTTTCCTCTAATATCTGTTTAGTGTTATGTTGGCGAAGCTTTGAGAAATGTTTACAATTTTGTTTCAGGAAAAATGGCTCCAACAAAAGTTTGCTTTTTTATATAAAAGGCAATGGCTTTCCTAGATTTGTGGGGAAAAATCGTCAATGTCCGAAAGACCCATTTCTTCCACAGTATTCGTTGTTGATAAAGAGTCATAAAGAAGAAAGGTTTGTACTTGATTCGCGGTGGAGTAATAATCAATAGTAATACGTTGATTGATTTCGATTTCTAAGCTGTTTTCGTCTTGAAAATTGATCGCTTTTGAATAAATTATTATTGAATAAATCATGTAGGTCACGACGATGAGCTGCTTCTGATGTGAGAGACCTTTGTTTTTATTCGTTTACCAAGAAAAGAAAAAAGAGAGAATACTAGAAGACGAACAAGAAGAAGAAGAAGAAGGAGACGAAGAAACAATGAGTGTCTCTTTGAGTGTGATGACATTCAATCTTCATGATGATCAACCCGAAGAAAGCCCTAATTCGTGGCACAAAAGGAAAGATTTGTGTCTTAGTGTTATCACCAGTTACTCCCCCATCATTCTTTGTACCCAACAAGGTTTCATTTCTCTCTTTTTTCAATGCTTGTTAGATCTTGATTCATATTTGTGATCTGGGTATGTTCTGATTTGTGTTTTTCAACAAGGGTTCTTTTATTCCTTCTTCTGCATATGAATGCTGGATAATTGGTTCTTGTGTTTTTGCCTTGTTGAGTATTGAACAGAGATGTGATTTTGTTTTTGATCATTGTGTTTCTTGTTTCCTTTGTTTTAGGTGTCAAGTCTCAGTTGGATTACCTTCAGCAGGGCTTGCCAGGTATATATATATATATATATATATATATATATATACAATTTGCGGCTTAAATGGTGTTTGAGTTATGTATGCAGTGTATCAGATTCTTCAAATCTGCACCGTCTTAAGTTTACAATCAGCGTGAATCTTCGTAGACCACTCTTTTTGTTCATAATTTACTATGTGAATCTATTGAGATCTAGTTTTGGATTCTATTTTTAGTATATGTTGGTATTGCTTAAATCTGATAGTTGGATATGTCAAAATCCGTATCCTCGAGTTAGCGTTTTGAAAACTACAAAATTAGAGTCTAGTGCACTTGATGTGTGTGTGTAGTATGGTAATGCTATGCATGATATTCTCAAAATTTACTTCATTGAGATGATGGTGGCATTGTTTATCTAACTTTTGTTACTGTTTGTTTTTCGCTAAGAACCAAGGTAATTCAGTATGCATTGTGTCTTTGAACTTAAAGAAATGATAGTTTTCTTTGCTTGCAGCGTATGATCAATTTGGCATATCAAGAAAAGGGCCTCAGGATGCTACTGATGAATCATGCACCATCTTCTACAACAAGGAAAAAGTATTAGACTGTTAATAAAGCTATATATCAATAGCACCTTCATCATACTTTATGCTAATTGAAGGTAGAGCTGCTAGAGGGTGGAACTTTTTGGTTGTCAGAATCTCCCTCGGTCCCTGGAAGCACGGCGTGGGGTTCTGCAGTTCCGTGTATAGCAACATGGGCCATATCCTGATTACGTGTGGAATTCTTTTTTACTAAACTGTAATTAGATTAGTATATCGGTTTGATTCTTTTGTTCAAAATATCAGGACTTTTGTGTTTTCTTTGACAAAGCTGCCTACACATTCCAACTGAGACGAGTGGAGCCACTGGGTTTTTCGTTTCAGATAGTCAACACAAACTTGGATGAAATCAGTCCTCGTGCCCGTAGGCGAAGTGCTTTGCTCACATGGCAACACATAGCATCGTTACCTCCCACTTTACCGGTTGTGTACTGTGGAGGATTCAACACACCGAAGGAATCAACAACGGGGCGATTTCTGTTAGGCAGATCTAGGTACCTTATTATCCACCTTCACAAGTTTTTTTGCTTTTTACTAATCTCATAGAGTTCCCTTTCAGGGCTCCTAGGTAATGCAGTAATACTTATACTACATTCCATACTAAAATTGTATTTCCTCATTAAGCTGCTGATGAATGGTTTCATTCAATTTGCAGAGAGCATGGTGTGGTAGGGGACATGAGAGACGCATGGCCAAGTGCCCGAGTACGAAAAAATGCCGCTCTAATAAGAACATATCATGATTTCAAAGGTATATAAAATGAAAAACATTTTTCATTCTCTCATGAGCCGTTAGCTCCTTCTAATCATATAACATATTGGGGCTTTGTTCAGGTGACAAGCAGGGAACGGTCGAGTTCTTAAAATTGATATTTAGAGCATTATGCCTCTGCTGGGACCGACAGACGCAAGATCTACACACGGATTGGATACTGTACAAAGGTAGGTCTGTAGTTCCCGTGATGTGCGAGGTGGTAAATGATAAGGTGGACGAGTTGTATCCTTCGTCTCACTACCCTGTGTTTGCTGAGTTTATGCTTCCTCGTTCTGTAAGAATGTTTGAACCCACTCCTCCAGTACCTGCTCCTACTCAAGAGGAAAGCTAGAACACTTATCATGTCTTGCTTAAGTTTTGGAAAATGTTGTTTGTTGTTGTGCATATGAGCTCTGTGTTTCCTCAGAGCCTTATTGGTTTGAAGCTAAAACTTACTCAAAAGAAATTGTTTTAGTTTTGTTTCAAGAAGTGTATGATCATGACCAACAAGAAGCTATGGCATTTAACTTTTTAGTTAAATGTAAATTAGTTGAATAATAGATTTGGTGGAGAAATGTTGAATTTATAAAATTTGATAACATTAACGAATACAGTAACATGTAAGTATATGAATAAGATATAGATTTTAAAATCAATAATCCAATAACTCTGATTATACTTGGATTTCCAAATCACCTAAAATCCATTAACCAAATCTCATGTCAATTTTTATTTGTTTGTCAAGGATGAGAAAGGAAAACACTAACCTCTGACAAGACCATCAATTCATTAAAACTTGATCATTCGGAGAACAATGAGTGGTCTCTTATCAAGGTTTCATCTTTTAAGAAGAAGAATTGTTCTGTACCCACTCAACGAGTGTCGCAACTCCAAACCCAGTCGCAGCTTTCTTCTTCTCGTTCCACACCGGTCCAGCCATGTCTATGTGCATCCACTCAACCTTCTCGCTCACAAACTATACAACCATTCACCAAACCCGGTTCTTCGTTAGTGAACAGTTATGTAAGATATTCAAGTGTGTTCTTTGTTTCTTCTCTATCCAATTCTCACCTGTTTCAAGAATAGAGCCGCGGTGATCGATCCACCAGCACGGCTTCCCGTGTTAACCATATCTGCCACACCTGATTTCATCATCTCCCAGTAACTCTCTTCCATCGGCATTCTCCATAGCTTCTCTCCGCTCCTCTCTGATGCAGCAATCACCTCCTTTGCAAGCTCATCACTAGGCGTATATATGCCTGCAGAAAACGGAAAAAAAATATACAAATCGTAATTCAATCACCATGACAAAACGTTATTCCGTTTAGATTCAAACAAGCCTATGTACCTACCTGCCATTGATGTTCCAAGAGCAACAACACATGCCCCAGTCAACGTTGCAAGGTCAACAACCTACAAGGTAATTTTATGTTTGAGTTAGCCTCTTCTATGTATAAGAAGTAGAACAATCTTCCAAATAATACCTTATCGACGCCCTGGTTGCAAGCATACACTAGAGCATCTGCAAGTGTTAGACGACCTTCAGCATCCGTGTTGTTGACCTGCAGAATACCACCGACAAATTAGTTTGGCGTAAGAAATAAACATTTGAAACCAAACTCATATGAGAAACAAATGTTATGATACCTCAATTGTTTTGCCGTTTGAGGCTGTGATGACATCACCAGGTCTCATTCCAGTACCACTTATCATATTCTCACAGGCTGCGACAATGAAATGCACCTGATTGTGCAAAGATACATTTGTTTAGCTACATTCACTTAACTTAGAAACTAAAGCTTCGTGCCATAAACTTACCTCAACACCGGGAGGCTTGATTTGACCAATGGCTTTTGCAGCACCAAGAACAGCAGCTGAACCTCCCATATCAAATTTCATGAGCTCAATTGAGCAGCCAGGCCCAGTCTTAATGTTGTAGCCACCACTGTAAACAAAAACCATATGGTCAATGACCAATAAGTATTAAAAGAAAGAGATTGATGCAGGAAACAGAAGACAACTGCTCTGGTAATCACCTGTCAAAAGTCAATCCTTTTCCAACAAGAGCAAGCTTGGTCTTTACAGGGCCACTAGAAGGTTTGTAGATGAGGTGGATGAAATGAGGTGGGTTAGCTGAAGCAGCAGCAACAGCGAGATACGAACCCATCTTCAACTCTTTGCATTGCTCCTCGTTCAAAATGTTAGCAGTCATAACATCACTGTACATGGAAGCCAGGTTTGAGGCCTCCTCAGCTAGTACAGCTGTAAGATACAAAGTCGCAGCAGATTAAAGTCCGATGTTTGTAATAAATTTCAATACACATCATAAAAAGCATGAAAATCCTAAGGCTATGATGCTCAAGAAACAATCCATACCAGGGGTGAGAACATTGGCAGGAGAATTAACGAGTTCTCTCCCGAAAATTACACCATAGGAAACATCTTCAGCATACTTAAGCTTCTTCTCTAATTCAGGTCCAGTTCCAAAGCCAATAATATCCACAGATTTGAGAGATGGTTTCTTTGACTCAGACTTATACCTACTGTCTTCAAACAAACCAAGCACCGTGCCTGTCACAGGTAAAACAACGATTCCACACAAAGATCAGTTCCAAAACAGTAACGAAATAAGAATCCTTCTCCAGTTTACAACAACAACAAAAATAAACACCTGAAGCTATAGCTGAAGCAGAACTGAGTTTGGATTCATTAGAAGCACTCTCTGAGGAAGGGAGAACCACTGCAACACTGCTAGCTTGAGAAGCTTTTGCAGCTGCAGCAACAGCCTCACCGAGACTCTGAAAAGCCGAAGGAGACGAAGCAGATTTTCCAAGACCGATCAAACCAACCCGCTTTGACCCGAGACCCGGAAGCCTAAGAAGTGTCGACTGGCCTGGTTTCCCTGAGAAATCTTCCTCGAAGGAAACATCAGCTAGAAGTCCACCCAAATGAGCATCAAGCTTCTTCAATATCGGGTTCTCGAACTTGGAATTCACGTCCTTAGCCATATCCTTCTCTGTCACACCAACCGCGAGTATATCACCTTTCCATTCCGTCACATCAATCTCTTTCGCAGCGAATGAGATCTGATACACAAAATCCAAAAATCAAACTCCAATCAATACCAAAATGATTAAACTCTTAACACAATCGATTCGAATCTAACCAATAATCAATCACGAAATCTGAACACTCTCAATGACGCTAATCTAATCAACGAAGCAATGACTACAATCGAGTAAGCAAACGCAAGGAGGAGGAATAACAATAATAACCTTAGGATGATGATCGGTGGAGTTAGGGTGAGTGAGACCGAGAGTAGCGTGCGCGATTGTGTGAGCCATGGCTCTAGCTCTAGAAGAACAGACGAGAGGCGCGACGGCGAAAGCGAGTCTAAGACGAGGCGGGAATCGGAGAAGGAGAAGGAGAAGAAGAGAAAGAGCGGAAATGGAAGCGAGAAGAAGAAGAAGGAGCGAAGGATGTAATCAAAGTGACGGCCATTTGAGAAACTCAGTGAGCTTCTGGTATTTATAAAGAGACGAAGCCTCCGTCTGTTTATCCGATGACTGATCCGATTTACTTGACTAGTACTATTTTATTTGCTTTTATTCGAATCCGAATCCGAATCCGACCCGTTTTCTTCTTTGACCATTTTCCCATAAAGTCTCTGTATCCCCAAATTTTGAAAATTGCCCAGAAAACGCCTAAAAGCGCTAATTCCACTTCTCCGGCAAACGAAAGATCAAGTCTTTGCGAGAATTTGATAGATTGAAATTCTCTTTGGAGTGGGTGGTGATGGACGATGAGAGAAGGGTACTGTGTGGAGAGAACCAAGGTTTAGCGGACTATGTGTTGCAGAAGATGCGTGAATACGCAGATAAGCCCAAGGGTTTGTCTGAAAATCTCCCGAGGACGTTTCTTAAGGGTTATAGGAATGTCTGCGACGCCAAAGATCCGATTAACACACTCAAAGACTTATCCCTAATAAAGTATGGTTCTTGCTTCTTCTTATTTCTTTCTCTTTTCAATTGGTTTTGGTTTGATGGGTCAGTCGTTTCTTGATCGAGGTGCCTTTTATTCAAAATTTTCATGAATAAGATGTCATCTTTTTTGTGTTTCAGCATTGATTGTGTGGTGGGATTATGTTAATCATTTGTATATGCATCTTTTTTACTGAATTCACATACATTGTTAGTTAAGTTCTTGATTTTGGCTGGATTTGCTGCATAGGGGATTTGGCAAGTGGATGATTAAGCTCGTCAAGGGATATTTTGATAATGGGGATGCAAGTTCTGAGCAAGAAGATTTATCTGAAAATGGTGCTGGTAATGATGCCTCTGCTGTATCTAATATCACATGAAAAATCAATGTAATGTGTTTTTTTTTTTTTTCTGTTCAGGGAAAAAGGCCAAGGGAAGAAAACGGTACATTCCGCAAAGAAATTCTGTGGCTTATGCATTACTAATATCGTTGCACAGGTTATTTTATCTTCCTCACAATGTGCTCTTTCTGTAAACCGTTCTTCAAGACTGTTTTGTTTTTTTGTTTACCAGAGGGACTACGAATGGGAAAGAATTCATGCGTAAACAAGAGCTAATGGATGCTGCTGATGCGAGTGGCCTCTCACACGCTCCTGTTGCGTATGAATCAATCACCTACCCTAATCTGTTGATTCTCTACCCAATCGTTGCTCTTTGTTTTATTCTTCCGTTCTTGTGTCTAGGCCAGAGAAAGGAAAAGGGAAAGCAGGACTTGGAAACTCTAAGAGGGAGTGGTATAGCGGATGGAGCTGCATGAAAACACTTATACAAAAGGGATTAGCGGTGAAATCTAGCAATCCAGCAAAGTAATAACTCATTTCTAAAATCTCTGCTTAATGTATTTTGTGCCTTTTTGACATAACAAGAGATTTTTGTTTTTCCTTAGGTACATGCTGACAGATGAAGGTCGGGAAGTAGCGAATGAATGCATCACTCGATCTGGATTACCTACACTTGACATCGTATCCGATGATGAAACACCTAATCAAAACTCAACCTCCTCTTGTACCTTTAGAGAAGAACAACCATATGCAGGTTCGAGATCTAACGCACAATCAGCCATTCCAAGTAATATTCTTGAAAAGGTACTCCTTCAAAATGGTAATTGGAGCTTTAATTTTCTTTTCTAGACAGTGTTGTGTGGTGGTGAGGTGACAATTTTTTGTATCAGTGTTAATTTTTGTTTTAATTTCTGGTTTTCTTCAATAGTTTACACCGTTTGGTTATTCTGAGGAACGCGTTGCTGCTGCATTCAGAGAGGTTTCAGATGGATCTCAGGACAAAGATCCATCAACTCTCTGGTTATCTGTAATGTGCCATCTTCGTCAAGCAGAAGTTTATAATTCCTGTTCGGACTCTCAAAAGAAAAGAAAAGATTCAGCAGGACCTTCTACTTCTAGAGCACAAACTTGTACGGTCTTTAGCAAGCATATGATTAAATATCTCAGTGATGCGTCGGTTAACAGCTGAATGTTTCATTTACAGGTCAAGTTGATCTTGAGGGATCTCATGCTAAGAAGTTCCGCTCTAGCAATGATGGATACACTTTAAAATCATGTTCAAGTCATACTTTGAATGCCTGCTCGTCTTCTGTATGTAACCATTTTTGTTAAGTAGTTATATCATTTACGATCAGCAGCAACTGGATTGCTAATCAGCATTTTTTGTTCTTTATCGTTTCATGGTTACAAAGTTACCTTCACATGGAACTGAAGGAGTTACAAACACTCCATGCCTTCCTCCTCTTACATTTGGAGATGTGTTTGAGGAAGATTATCAGGTGATCTTGATTCTGGATGACCGAGAACAGTTTGCCACTAAGGGGTTCGTGGAACATTTAATCTTCCTCTCTTTTTTACGATATGAGTTTTCTTTTGGTTTAGTTATGAAAGTGTGATAATAGCCTATCTACATTGTTGTTGATAACACTTAACTCATTCTTCTTATTCACAGATCACGATCAAGGAAAATAGTTGATTACACATGCTCTGAATTCAAGATCAAGATTGAGGTTTGCACTTGTTCTCCTGGTTAGATGTCAACAGATTCCAATTTACACAAATTTATTGGAAAGATGGTATTGAATCTGTAGGTTAGACGATTACCAGTAGGGGATTGTATCTGGATTGCTCGGCATAAGTGCCTTGGGACTGAATATGTTCTGGACTTTATTGTTGAGAGGAAGAACATTGATGATTTACGCTCGTCAATTAGAGATAATCGCTACAGGGACCAAAAAGTTAGACTTCAGGTGTGTGAATTCTCAACTTACTCAATGTTTCGATGATGGTTTCTGGTTTTCTTAAATTGAAAATCTAAATAGAGATCGGGATTCAAGAAGATGATATACATCACTGAAGGGGATCCAAACCAATCTGATGCAGCAGAAAGCATTAAAACTGCGTAAGAATTTGGCTTCCCAGTTTTTTGATTTGTTGCGTATGATTCTTTGAGATATAAAACCAAAATTATTTTCCATCTATATGCTTCTAGTTGCTTCACAACGGAGATTCTGGAGGGATTTGATGTGGTGAGGACAAACGGGCTGGGTGAGACGCTAAGAAAATACGGTCATCTCACTAAATCCATACACCAATACTACAAGTCGCTGGAGAATAATGACCAAAGCAAAGTCGTGGCCTCGTATCCGTTGTTTGATAGTTTTGTCAAAAGGTGTCAAGACCTTGATAAAATGACAATCAGCGATGTCTTTGCCATTCAGCTTATGCAGGTACTGGTTCTTGCTAAGCCTTTATTCGGTCTATATTTGTAAACGGTTATGCAAATCCAATTCGAATGAGTAGTGAGGATTTTTCTCTGCAACTTTTTCAGGTCCCTCAGGTAACAGAGGAAATCGCCATAGCAGTTCTTGATACGTACCCAACACTTTTATCTCTTGCTTCTGCCTACTCTGATCTGGTAAGCCTTATTGCCTATATAATCTTGTACTGCTTTTTAACACAATTTAATCTCAATACAATAATATCTGTCCATTGTTTTGAAGGAAGGGAATGTCTCGGCGCAAGAAGAGATGTTGCGAAATCGAAGCAACAATGTAATATGTGCATCAGCTAGTAAGAATATATTCAAGTTAGTTTGGTGTGAATGAATGACTTGTGCTCTTGTGTCCTTATTTTGAACAGAGGTTTATATAACCACTTATACTTTTTACTCAAGCTTAGTCTCATAACTGTATAAATATTTGTCTTTATCCCCAGAACAAATTTCAAACCAAAATATAATCTGTATAACCTTTTCCTAATAGAGAAAGGATTTTCCAAACACGTACTCATGCATATGTGAACTCAAAAAGCCTTAGCTAGTTCAAATACAAATGAAGAACAAAATCAAACAGCAGCAAGAAGAAAGAAGATAGCAAAAGGCAATCAAATCACATTTCATATCTCAGGAGCCTAGTAATTACCACAAACTACCAAGAAGGATTATTCTTTCTATTTACTGACTTTGGAATCTAGTTCACAGAAAAGAGGAAGCAGCAAATAACAGATGAACTTACATAAAACGTATCGGCATCAGCAAATAATAAAACAAAAAGTAAATGTTCTCTCTAAGACTAGCTCAGCTTTCGCTTGCTCTGTATCAGCTGCTTTGGAAGGCTTATAGACAATCTTCGGTTCTGGTTTCTCAATCCCTTGTATATCGGTTATTCTCAGCTTCGTTAATTCCTGAACATAAGTGTTTGACCAAAAAAAAAAAAAAGTGTTGAATGATCAAATACCACAAACATGGAAAAACTCAAAGAATGACAAAGGTGCAACACATCACGGGGTTCACAAGTCTTACCTCGTCAATCAATTACGCTTAGAACAAAGCTCTCTGATTTCCCCTAAAGGACCAGATAGGAAGTTGCAAAATCTCTTTGAAACAATGTTTTGTTAAACACGTATGACTTTACCCATTTCTCGGTTTCCTTTTGCTCGTTAAGTCCTGATCAGAGAAGAAAAAACCTCTTTTTTGCAGCAGTGGCTTATAATATCGGACTCCGAATTCCGCATCACCGCCTTCATTGTTATCACTCAGTTCCACTAAGTTTCTAGAGTGTGAGAAAGGACACTTTGTCTTCAAAAACGTGCAGTTCGCGGCGCCTACACTGTGTGCTCCTCCATAAAGAAATGTAAGAAGGTGTGCTACAAGATGGAAGAAGGTGAGCGAACAAATGTAGCAAAGCTAAAGACACAAAGAAATAGGGATATCGGATAAACAAACAGTATCCCGCTTGTCGAATCCCCTAGAACCGAATCTAGCAAGAATTTCTGACAGATTGGCATGAGGCGAAGGAAGCTCTCTTTCTGCTAATTCCTTGAAGGCATGCAAACTGTCTTTCCTTCCTGTTTTTAGCAAATACCAAGGCCCTCCGGTCTGGCAATTGAAAAGACATGGCATTAGAAACAGAGACATGAATAGACCAGGAGAAAGAAAGGCTCTATATATATATATATATATATGTACCAATATGACATCTTCTCGACAAGTTTGTCCTCTTATGCCGACATAAACGATTGTCACTCTTTAGTGACTCGGTCCGTAGAGTCGCTTATTTGTAACTCCACAATGTGTCGCTAAAGAGTCTCAAATACGTGACTCTGGCCTCTGTCGCTACGGAGTCTTAAATTTGTGACCACTCTGTGATTCCAGTAAAACATACCAAAAAGTGTCTCAAATCAGTCGCACATTTGTGACTGATTAACGACTACTAGTATCAGTCACAAATTTACGACTTATTTGAGACTACGTGGTATGGAGTCACAAATCAGTCACAAAATAGTCTCATGTGAGTCGCAAATATTAGTGATTAATTTAACACTCAGTAATTCGAGTCACTAATGACATGTTTTCTTGTAGTGACTCTTAAGACGACGCTAATATTGCAAAGGGGTCTTCTTGAAAGTGTCGGTCCAATTGTTTTGGATGTCCAATGCATATTTGTAAAACAAGTGTTATTTTCGTACGTTTTTTTAATATATTCAAAATAAATAAAAACAGCAAATAGCGATTAGATAAAAAAAAAAAAAGCACAAATGAAACGTAAACCGAGTAGATCAAACCGATTGTGTTTGCGAGAGAGATGAAAAGATCAGGCGAACGATTTATACGATTCTAAAGAAACTAGGATTTGTCTGCGAGAGAGTTAGAGATGGAGCGAAGATTACCAGCCTTGTCTTTTATTTATACTAGGTGAGTACTCACGCTACGCGTGGGTTTTTCTTGTGAAATGTATGTCAAATTTATTTACAATTTTGTTTGTTAAAGATGATAAAAAAAAAAATTAAACTTTATTTATGTTCATGTTTTTCGAACAAGTCTACCTTCGGTATAGCTAAACTAAAAAAACTGTTAACTTGGGTGTAGTCATTGTTTTTATATTTTATAAGGTTAGGTCCGATCGGACTTCGAGCCTATTTTCATGTGTAAAAGTCAGACTTATAAACTGGTCCCCTTATGCATCTCAATAGCAATGTTATTCGTATATTTTTTCTTTTGCGATAAAATATTGTGAAACTGATTGTGTTATGGAAAATACTTCGGATAAAGAATATTGCAAAGAGTCCGACCCTAACTTATCATTCGATGCCAAGAGCAGATCTTGCATATACTCCACGAAATACGTGGACAGAACTGGAAGCAGAGGTACACTAGCTAAAGAAAAGCTGACTTTTGATACTATTTATGGCAAGTCTTTTTCAGCCTCTTTAAATGACGTGCTTTTTGGTTGTGGCCATGATAACTACGGTGAACCAGTACTAGGAACTGGTGTCCTCGGTTTAGGATATGGAGAAAATTCGTTGGTTAAGAGGTTGGATTCAAAATTCTCATATTGTTTCGGCAGTTTAGATGATCCTTCTTACAAGGATAACGTCTTAACCATAGGAGATAATGGTGCTAATCTTTTGGGAGATACAACGCCGTTAAAGATCAAAAACGGTTTATATTTCATTACAATTGAGTCCATTTGTGTGGATGGCATTTTATTGCCAATCGGACCATGGGTGTTCCAATCTCGTTCAAGTGGCACGGTAACTGATACGCGGACCTTATTTACAATGTTGATTAGGGAAGTATATGAGCCATTAAAAGAAAAAATCGATGATATTTTTGATGTCAAGTATATTAAAACTGGGAAGGGTATCATCGAGTGCTACAAAGGAGATCTTGAGCAAGATTTGGTCAACTCCGGATTTCCGACTGTGACGTTTCAATTCACAAATGGAGCAGAGTTGTCTTTAGATGCCAAGAGTATGTTTTTGAAGCTTAGACCAGATTGGTTTTGCTTGGCCGTGACCCCAACCGTTTCTAGTAATTTGAACATCATAGGTACAGCGGCTCAACAGAATTATAACATTGGGTATGATCTTGAAGCAAAACAAGTTTCTTTCGAAAGAATTGACTGTGCTCTTCTATTTGAAGATTAATATTTGATTATAGATTATGTAAATTGATATCATCAATGTTCAATTAATTATAGGTTTAATTCTTGAACAACGTCAAATATATTTTTAATAAAATTTAAGGAAAAACTTCAGAAAAGAAGAAGCCAGCCATTGGCAAATGATAGATGAACTTACATCTAACGTATCGGCATCAGCAACACAAAACAAAAAAACAGAAGAGCAAATGTTCTCGCTAAGCGTCTAGCTCAACTTTCGCTTTCTCTGTATCAGCTGCTTTGGAAGGCTTATAGACAATCTTCCGTTCTGGTTTCTCAATCCCTTGAATATCGGTTATTCTTAGCTTCGTTAATTCCTGAACATAAGTGTTAAAGATCAAAAATACAACAAACATGGAAAAAATCAAAGAAACGTAAATGACACATAAGGGAGCTCACAACTATACCTGTCGATGTCCTCTCGTTCTCCTATAATTCTTCCTTCGTTTCTTTTTGAAAATGAGCACTTTTTCATCCAATGCCTGGCATTCACAAGTTATCGAGCTAGTTAGACACAAGAAAACAACCTAACTATTAGTATTTAGTATATAACATCTGAAGCATTTAGATGATGTGACGCCAAACGATAGATGAACACTTATCAAGAATTTCAAACTCTTATGAGCACTTGACTAAGTGTATCTAATCCAACATTGGATCCAACAAGAAAACTCTCAACATAGCATAAGTTTCTTAAGTGCTTACACTATCATCAATAATCCTCTTTCCAATTATGAATGCAGAGCTTCACTAGCATTCTAGTAAGACAATGAGACACTTACATGCTCTTCAACTACAGCGTGAACAGTCGCATCTGGCAAGATCGGTCGACCGATAATCGTCTGGCTTGCTGAGCCCAATAGAAGCACCTTGGTCAGTATCAACTACAAAGGAACAGAAAGATTTAGCAACAAATGCAAATGTTCTTCTTTCTTTATGAGGGAGAGCAGCATGACCATATACCTTATCGTTTATGTCACAGAATTTCAACTTCTCTGTGAAAATGGAGTCTCCATTGCTTACTTTGAACTGATGAGAACCAATCTACAAGAGAAATGAACATTCAACATCAACGAGAGTGTGAAATGAAACTAAGGACTGAGAGAGAGAAGAGAAACGAAACCTGAACAACGGCAAAAACTGGTTCATAGTGTTTGAATAATCTCTCCTTAGGGACGAGAGGACCCATCACCTTATACCCAATCTCCGCCGGCGAATATTCCCTTTCTACTTCCATCTCCGCCGAATCCTCGTACTCCCCATCCTCCTCTCCTTCGCTGCTTTCTTCATCTTCGTCACTATCCTTCCTGTTCGAAGAGAAACATCGATCTTGCGAACGATACCAAATACTGTACCATCGCAAATCCCTAGTGACTGATCTATTCGGAATCACGATCCCGTGAGAAACGTTGGTCCCGGAAACGTTTAACCCAGAAATTGAAGAGATCGAACGCGTCTGATTGATGGAGAGAACCGTCGTCGCGCGGCGGCTCACCTCGCGAATGAATCGAAAGCTCGCCATCGGAGAGCACCAAGAGAGACTTAGGGTTTACACTTCTGAGACTGAAGAGGGTTTTTGTAAGTCGTCGTTTTGTTCACTTAGAAATTTCAGAAGCAGACCCTCTACATGAACCAGAGACATATCAATTTATATATAATATTAATTATATCAGCAAATCAATACACATAAACATGGACTTGGTCACTTGGTACTACACACATACCAAGCATAATAATCATAATTATGGTTTTGGTTTTTATTATATAATAACAAGGAACAAGGAGGACGAAAATCGAGTCTGATGAACTCTATAACTCTCTCTGATAAATACATATTCACAATCAGCATTGCTTGATTTCGAATCCAATGCTCAACAGAGTCCGAGCTGATTCCATCACTTTCTCGCCACCAACATCTAATGCTTCACTGCTCTGTTTCTTACTTTCTCGTCCCACCGAGTTTTGGCTTGAGGTGGGAGGGTTAACTTGATCATCTGATCTTCTCATTGATGTTGGAGCGGATGCAGCCACGAGCATTGAGCTAGGAGGACCATGGCGTTTTTTAGGAACCGGCATGTCGTGGTTGTGTACTCCTTTGTATGTGATCATTACACCTGTTGTGTTCTCTATTGCTGTCTCGATGTGTTTACGGACAGGACATTCCTCAGAGGTACATCGGTAGTAGTTCCTGAACGTTTTTAACAGAACAATCATCATGAGTAATTGAAAAGATAAACTCATCCATGTACAAAGAGATGGGTAATGGGTTTAGTTTAGACCTTGGATTAGGATTCCCTTTCACCATTTTCTGCCCGTATTTACGCCATCTGTATCCATCTCCAGAGATCCCAACATCACCAGCCGCGTGCACTACGAATTTATGTTTCTTTCCAGGTTTGGATACAGAATCTGAACTTTGTGAGTTATCCTTATTCAGTCTGAAACACACCAAAAACAGAGAGTAGTATGTTAATTTCATAATTCGAGGTGAAGGGTAAGCACCGAAATGGATTATCTACAAAAAAACTTGCCTTCGTTTTGGCTCTGGTTCCTCCACAGCTACGGTATCACAATGTCTCTTCCGCTCAACGATTGTTAGCGACTGACAGATACTTTCTTTAGTTGAAGCGGACGGATCTGAACCGCTAGGGGCTATTGCTAGCTCTTCTATTACAGTATAGTCCACTGAAACAGGCAGAAAAGCTCTAATCTCTCTTGGCGAGAAGCTATTCTTCCGGGGAGGTTCATGACTATGCGAACCTTTGGTAATAATCTCTATCACATTTCCTGAATCATTGGAGCATTCAATTTTTTTAGCACAGCATTCAGAATACGTGCACCTGTAGTAGCTCCGTGAGCCCTTGGGACTCTTAACTTGCTTCTGTCCATATTTTCTCCAATTGTAACCATCACGAGGTGGTGTCCTCAGAACCGGAGAAACAGACAAGTTGTTAACCACCCCAGAATCAGATTTTTCTTCTGCTTTAGTTGGAACTGAAACCACTGATAGACCTTGTGCGGCTGAAGGAGTTGACGATAGAGATGGATCCACCATTGAAGGAGTCAGAGAAGGAGATGTTTCTACCACACGGTTCTCTATTATGACTTCATCAACCGGCACAAACGCACTTACAACATTTTGATTACCGCTATCCGTCACCTGCCAAATGTGCCACAAGAAAAAAGTCAAACTTGAAAATAGAGATTCTTGTGATCATAATCGCCTGATTGTACTTGATTTCTTAAACCACTATGATTACTACTCTTCCCATGTACTAGTAAAATCACTTAAAAGTTAAAAAAAGATTTCTTTTGGTTAATAAGAAATCAACAATCTCAATTTTCAAGCTTTACATACACAATAAAGTCTAAGCAATTTTCGATAAATCCATTTGATCTCTAGTTTGAAACGCATAGAACATATCACCATAACATCAAATACTTTGAAGTAAATTTGCAGATTTTCACAACTTCAATTTTCAAAATTTATCCAGCACAATCAATGTCAATTAGAGAGAATATAAGAAAATTTACAGTCAAGTGAAAAGAAGAACACTCTCTCCAGTTTGGTTCCACAGCGGAATTCTCTCGAACACCTTGTAAACACAAAACATCATTTCACCAAAAATCAAACCCCGGAAGAAAAATAAAACAAAGAATTTTCGTTTATCGCAAATAAACCATTACCTTTAACCTGATCCTTAGCTAGGGTTTCTCGAACCGGTTCATCATGTAAATCTTCCATATTCGAATCGGTAGTCACAAGTGATTCGAGTTGACTCAGTCCGTCATCGCCACTGTTACCGGGCTCCTTCTCCGGCGTGCTCTGTATCTCGGCTCTGTCGCTCTCCATGAACGCGATTCTCTTGTCCTTTCTCTCTTGTGTTCGTCGGAGAGAGTAAAAGAAAGGAACCAATTCTGTAAGCAAACAAAGGTAGCCGCTTTCCGACCGATCTCCGGACGAAAACGCTGTGTTTTGATCCTTAATGCTTTTGCTATTTTTATTTTTGTTTCTTGTCAAAAATGCTTTTGGTTTAAAGCAAAAGAAAATACTGTATATGTACTACAAAAGGAAAGAAGAAAGGGCATACATGTCTTTGCCTGGTTCTATTTGGTAAGTAGTAAAATTCGAGCAAGTAGACTAGGTTCGAGAACGAGTAATTTGGGTGGTATTATGTAAAATATTTCTATAAAATGTGAAGTAAAATTTTGAATAATATGATGGATTTGAAAAATTGAACAATTGATATTACCATTTGAATTCAACATATTATATGTTTATACTCAATTCGATATACGTTTTGCTTAATTTTATTTGGCAAGTAATTAAGTTCAGTTAGTTGACTAGGCGCGAAAACGAGAAATTCGTGTTTTCTTTCTATAAAGTACGAAACTGAAATTTTGAATAATTGGATAGATTTGGAAGTTTTGAATAGTTAAAATTGATGGCAAGTAGTTAAGTTCAATTAGTTGACTCGGCGTGAAAACGAGTAATTCAGGTAGTAACGTATTGAAATATTTTCTATAAAATACGAAACCGAAATTTTGAATAATTTGATAGATTTGTAAGTTTTGAATAGTTAAAATTACTATTCAACTCTCATTAATTTAGGTAAAAATTGACTTCAAAATGGATAATTTCGATCTTTTTCTTATGTAAATATGTTTGACTAAATTAAGTATTTTTAACAAATACTTTTTGAATAAAAACGGAAATGGAAGAAAAAATTGGATTGAAACTCCTAATACTTAGAAAAAAAGAGAGAGATAAAAGTGATTTTAGTTTACTCCCTTTTCGATGTCTATTCCTTTTTGCTAGCATCGTGAGAGGGTTGTGACTAGTAGTTTCTATAATGAACATGAGTATTAGAGTCTTGGGCAATTCTCTTAGATACCACTTTTTAAAGTTTTTTTTTTCCAACTATACCATCAATTTTAAAAAGTTTCAAAAATACCACTTTTTTTAAATGTTCTAAAAATACCACAAATTTAAAATTAGTTTTAAATGGTCAAAACTAAACCCTAAACCTACATCCTACCCCCTAAAACTATACCCTAATTGTACAATAGTTAATACAAACCCACAAATTTAAATTTTAAACCCTTTAAAAATCAATTTTTATGTTAGTGGTATTTTTGGAACTTTTGGAAAAAAAAATTTAAATAGTGGTATTTATGGAACTTTTAAAATTTGGAAAAAAAAATTTAAATAGTGGTATTTATGGAACTTTTAAAAATTGGTGGTATGTTTGCAAACAAAATTTCAAAATGTTGTATATTAAGGAAATTCTCTAGAGTTTTTGGGTAGAAAACAAAGTGACAGTTCTTGCCGTCTGATTTTTATGAGTTATTATGATTCTCTTATTTTGATTCAGTTTTCTTATTAGGTGATGTTTTCATTGAGGTTTTTTTCTTCGTAGAAAATCAATTGTTTGTTATCTATTTGATTTAAGTTTTACATGATTTTAAATTTTACAATTCAAATTTGTTCTACGGCGGCTTCACTGAAGCTAAGTCGGAACAAAAATGACAAAGACAATCAAAGAAGGATATTTATCTTAATTAAGAGAATTATTGTCGTGTACTCGTATTAGATTTTGGAAGTCTGACATGCTATTGTGGATTTGGGAACACCCACTTGTCTACCTTTAACTCAAAACAAGACCATCTTGGTATTGCTAATGTGTCATTAAAGATGATTGTCTTCACTTTCTTTCTGATGTGGAAAAACCATTAGTTTCTCTTTATATTTCATGTATTGATCTTCTTCTGTGATGTAATCGATTTTAAATCAATTTTAATAAAATAAGTGTTAAAAAAACCCTAATACTCTTTTTTGTTTAGAATTGCGGCCGTACAATTACAAGTCGATTTCAGGATTTGGTGGCTTCCACAGCCCAGGTGCCGAGCTACGTGTTCTATACTTGCTTTTTTCTTCTTTTCATCAGTGTGTTCTTTCGGATCTATCGAAGGTCTCAAAGGACAGAGTTAATAGCAACGATTTAGAGAGTGGGCAGGGGTGTTGAGATAGGATAACATTTGTCAGAGTTTTGAAAGTTGTTCGCTTAGGTTAGTTTTGAAAGTTGTTCGCTTGGGCTAGTTTCTTCGATCTAGAGAGTGTCGTTGTAATGACCCTAGTATTGGCATAGGACCGACCAAGAAATTCAAATCGCAGTCTCACGAATGGATTACATATTTAGATGCGGAGGGCAAAAAATAAGAGGAACCATCAATGAATATCTCCAAAGAGTCGAATAAAATAGAGATGGGTCAAGGAAAATCTTCTCGGATGGTCGTGGGACGGTGATGGATTGAGACAAGCACTATGCAATACATACAGCCGGATACGACGCATGTGAATAGTAACCTCGAGGGCATTGTCATAATTACGGGGCAACATTTGCGTCGAACAATCTGCATGGCTCTGGCACATGTCTCATCGGCGGTCTCCGCATGAAATCATCCCGGCAACTAGCTTGTGATGCCACGACTCGGACCACTTATCTCAACGCATGTCTGAGCGTTGCCACGGTCTGACATGACCTCAGACATGTTGCCACACGATGGAAAATGTGGTTGATACTGCTACACTTGTCAGGGTTCATAGACATCTGGCGGTCACCTGCCAAGAAGCTAGGCACATGTCGCGGTGCGGTGCGGTCGGATACTAGCATGCGTCTATATAACAAGACGAGCCATGCGCTTATATATACGTTTCCAGGCACCAGTTGCAACACATCCCGAATCCCTGAGAGATCAGATCATATCGCGAAGGTTAGAGCGAATATTTTTCTAGTGTAATCTTTCCTTACCCAAAAATTGTCACGAGTGTGTTGGTTTGAATCGGTAGATCAAGTCGCCAATACAAATTAAGTCAGCGAGTCCTTGGCGACGGGTGGTGATGAGCCGTCACCCGCCTATTCTTTCCTTTTCTTTTTACATAGTTTTTTATTTTCATTTAACTCAAAAATTTTCATTTAAGAGAATTTATATTGGATAAATTTGATTTCTATAAAAAAAAAAAAAAAAACCAAACAAATTAGATGTCCAGATTCGATAAATTGGATAGTCGGACAATATCTAACTGTGACACTAGCATCAGACGGCTGAGGCATGAGCAAGTTCCTCAGTGAGCGCATCAAATTTGGTCCCACCAAGTTAATGCGCCGATCAACGGACTGTTAAAAATCCGAGAAAGACAGATCGAATTTCAAATCTTCTTCCGCGAATCATAAATATCTTCTCCAGATCATCGAATTAAATCATCACTCAGATTTCAGTTTCTTATCTTTTCCCAGAATTCAACTTCCTCGAATCCCATCCATTTTTTCAATTTCTCCATCCCAGTCTTGATCGTTCATGGCTTCCTTATCTTGTGAAAAATTCCCAGAAAGTTGATTCTCGAACTTATCCGGGAAAAAACCAGAAACTTTTCTCCAGCTTTCCCGAGAAAAATCGTCGATTTTCGTTTCCCAATTGATGGGTTTATCAAATGACAGGATCAGATTCAACGTTGGTGGCAGAATCTTCGAAACAACATCAACAACACTCGCAAACGCAGGTCGCGATTCCTTCTTCGGCGCATTCTTCGACGAAAACTGGAATCTTTCGCAAATCCCCGGCCAAGAAGAAGAAGACGATCTTCCCTTCATCGACCGGAACCCAGATTGCTTCGCCGTTCTTCTCGATCTTCTCCGAACCGGAGACCTAAACATCCCCACGAATATCCCAGAACGTCTCCTTCACAAAGAAGCAATGTTCTACGGCTTAATCAACCACATACGAATCGCTAAATGGGGCCCATTCGACGGAAACCGACTCCATCTCTCTCGTTCCGTCACCGGAATCGCTCCCGGAGACGGAACGGCGATAAGAGCTGGTCCAGACGGTGGTTGTTGCGTAGCTCACGGAAGTGTCGTCCATGTGTTCGATTGTATGCTTGAGGAACATCCTACGATTAATCTCGATTACCAGAGAGTAAACGATATCGGTTGGATCGATTCGAGTAATATTGTATTATCTGCTTGTGAGAGATTAGGAAGAGGAGGTGGGGGAATGGGATTGTTTAGTTCTTGTTCTGGTGAGCTTAGGTATAAGTTTCAGGTGAGTCACGATAATCAGGTTAAGAGTTATAGTGCAGGTGCTTT
Source organism: Draba incana (assembly GCA_963576765.1). NCBI lineage: Eukaryota > Viridiplantae > Streptophyta > Magnoliopsida > Brassicales > Brassicaceae > Draba > Draba incana. Next base: position 11,834,580 of record OY755212.1, on the reverse strand, counting down.
GAGTTTTAGTCCTGATTCTAAGATTTTCACTAGTTGTAAAGGAAGAAGTAATGAGTATGGAATTGGAGTTTGGGATCAAGTTACAGGAAAGCAGACCGATTTCTTTTACGAGAGTCCGGGTTGGTCTTTAGGTGATGCTGATAAGTTACAATGGTTGAATGGTAAGAACTGTCTTCTTGTAGCTACTTTGTTTCCAAGGAAAGATAATTGTTACATTAGTTTGTTGGATTTTCGAGATAAGAATATGGTTTGGTCGTGGTCGGATATCGGGTCTCCTGCGATGGTGGATGAGAAGAGAGTGAGAGATGCGATAGCGATGGAAGAGAGTAATTCGATATGTGTTGTGAATGAGTTTGAGGATTTAGGGTTTATTGATTTGAGGATGCATGGAGGAGGGAGTAGTGTGAGGTGGAGTTCGAGGAGTAGGTTGATGAAGAGTAAGATGCCTGATGAGCCGTGTTATCCGAAACTTGCGTTGCACAAAGGCCAGCTTTTCTCGTCCATGAATGATTCGATCTCTGTGTTCTGTGGTTCGGACTGGGTTTTGACTTCTAGGTTAAAGAGAAGCTATGGTGGCTCAATCTGTGACTTCTCGATTGGTGGGGATCGGTTGTTTGCGTTGCACAGTGAGGAGAATGTTTTTGATGTTTGGGAGACTCTGCCTCCCCCGGTCATCGGATGAGTCACATTTTGCAGCCTTGCTTAGTCTGGTCTATTCCTGATACTTCTGATTGCTTCATTTGTTTATGTTTTAGGGTTGTTAGAAAACTATAGGAAAAGAGAATAGCAAAAATAGCAATAGTCAAGAGAATTTAAACATAGTGAAGGATATGATCATAGTTTTTAATGATCCAATTTCAAGCTTTTCAGTTTTAGATTGTGCTTTGTTTTGTTGTTACATGAATATTTTCTCAGTGTAAGAAATGAATCTTCTTTTGACCTTACCTTTAGCTTCTTCAGTTTAGACATTGCAAGTACTCTTTTGTTAGACAGTTTATGATTTTTGTCGGTCCACTTTCCGTAAAGATGTCCCAAGAATTTTGCTTTAAATTTGGGAGGGAATTTTAGCTTTCTTTTCTCTCACTTTTTCCACTACTTTCAGGCAAAAAAAACTTTGTGTTTAAAGATTCTCATATACTAAAGAGTATTCATCACATTTCAGTACATTGAAAATTTGAAAGACTGTTTCAATATCTATTTTTATAGCTAAGAAGCTGATCAAAGAATTGCTTTTGTCTTTCGGAAGAGCTTACCGAGATAATTTGAACAGTTACTCTCTTCTGATAAGATGGGAAAGAAGATAACAGTATAAATGTTAGAGAAGCTTATCGCTCGAAAAGCTTACATATAACAATGGTGATTGCAAAAAGATTTTGAGCTTTCACAAGGCCATGACGAATCATGCGTAGTCAGGCATTGCTTTCTTGAGGAATGTTATTGGCTGAGATTCTTCGGGAGCTAACCGGTCAAAAGGAATGTAGTTCTCCTCTTTGTTATAGACATGGCAAATAGTCATTATCGTCTTCATCAAGCGCCAGTTCCATGAAGCCAAGTTTGTATACTGCAACACCACCACACAAGAAGAAACCCGGTAAGTGTGTTTTTAGTGTCTCACGAAAACAACTGTCATATTATTCATGAAGCTTACGGCATTACAGGGTAAGAAAGTGGCTATTACCTTTCCCCAGTTCTCTTGTATAGACTCGTGAGCTGCACGGAGATTGTAACTCGGTATCCTTGGGCTAATATGATGTGGAATGTGGACATTAATGTCATGGCATAGAATTTCAATCCTGTCACACACAGAAACATTGATTCATATGAAATCAAGCAAAAAACAATACCAACTTAACCAATTGAGCAGGTGGAGATGATTACCAACTAGGGTAATCACAATGAACAGTTCCGTTAAGCTGGGCCTGAGCTGCGTTCCACTCATCTGCAGGCTTGAAAGGAATGTGTGGAGCCGTATGATGAACCATCGTGAACGTACTCATCTACAGAGAAACAATAATGAGTAACCATTTTGGCTTCTAATGAGGAAATAGAGAAATAAGAGAGAAAGAAGCATTTATTACCCAGAAGTGATAGCCCAACCACGGCATCAACCAGAATTTTACCCAGCCCAGTATACCAACTTTGTATATGATCAATGGCCACCCAACGGCCATGAAGGCAAAAACACAAGCCAAACTTATCTTCACTCTATTCACTTCGCTTGCTCTGAACTTTTTCAGATTGAAGTGCCAGTTCACCCTATTAGAACGCTTACTATCGTTAAGTAAACAAGTATATAGAGAACATATTGATCACAGCATAAAAGTTAAAGCTTTAATATCTATATATACCAGTGAGCTATGGACAACCAAGGCCTAATTGGACCATATCCAAAAATGATTGCTTTTCGTAAAGCGGGTGATGAATCAAACTCCTCGGGTGGAACTGGTTGCCAAGCTGTGTCATGAACTAACCTACAGAGAACAAAGCAGAATAACGAGTTCTCATCTCACATTCCATTGTCGATGTATCTGTAACAGTCAAAGTAAGTAAGACATACATGTTGGTTTTGGCGTGGTGACGGTCATGCTTAAATCGCCATGGCTCATACGGGTAAACAAGTGGTAGGAAGGCTAGCGTACCAACAATGTCTTCCACCAATTTGTTCTTTGAAAATGATTTATGAGCACAATCATGACCTATCACAAAGAACTAAAGAAACACAAATCCAATTAGACAACAGTTAACAAGGTGAGAAAGAGAAGAGACAGTGGACGAAATCTTACACCAGTAATTGCAGTTCCGGTCCACGCCCAAGCCAACGGAAGCAGATACCACGGCGATTTTGCGATCATGAAGAGCCCCAAAGTGTAGGAAGTCACAGATATCAACACAGACTTCCAAGCTTTCACATCATCAATTTCAAACACCTGAAGAAGAGAATCATATTCCAAAGAATGAATAATACGAAAGACGACGTTCCATGGCAAACACACGCAACGCTTATTGAAAAAAGCTATACCTCTTTAGGAAGTGTATCCATGATATCTTTTAATGTGACATTATCAGGAAGATCTTCTCCAATTTGTTTAAACCCATAGTTTTCTGCTAATTGTTCCCTCTCTTCTGCACTGTCAGCTGAAGGCGGCGCGACTGGAACAGCCACCGCTTTTATAGATCCAATCCTCTTTTTCACAGCAACTACGCATCTTCTTTTTCGATGTGTACTTCCTTTTAACAAAAGATCAATCGGTCTCACTGCATATACACCTGTATGCAATGCATCCACATAAAAAGCAACATTAGCCTCTGAATCATCCAAACAATGCCACAAGAACATAATGCATTCATCATAATTGAAATATAAAGAAGACTAACGAAACCCTTGTAGCAAAGACAAGAACTTTACAGAGCAAAACAACATATAAAGTCACATACTTCAGAGGCTAATGGCTGTCATTAATCAAAATCCAAAATTGGGTTCTCAGAAACAGCTGCATAAAACGTCTTTGTTCTATTGAAACTCCATAAGGGTACACAAAGTTAACTCAAACCACACATTGTGGAGAAAAGAAAAGAGAGGGTTTTTGAGGAGAAATAAGAGTACCAGGAGAAACACGAGCAGAAGCAACCTTAGGAACCCTAGGAAGACATTGTTGTGGTCCCTGAGAAACAAATGTAGCAAAGAAACAAATTCGTTATGGGAAACTCAAGTACAAGAGATGGGCAATAGAGAAGAGTGCGAAAAATGAAGTCTTTTTGAGGTTTTAAAAGAGTACGGTGAAGGCGAAGAGAGAATCAGCAATTCTGGAAGCCATGGGCGAACAAATCGGAGTAGAAGCGACCAGAGTTGAGTTTTTCTGCAAATTGTGTTTGTGGGATTGAATGGCTGTGAAGAGGCCTCACCTCTTCAAGTTCATAACAAATTGGACTTCCACAATTTTGAGTTGGGGTTTTTCGTTTTCTTTTTTTGTATTTTTTTTGTTGGGAAATTAGGTGGAATAACCTAAAAAAAAATTATAATTAAAATCATAGTCATTTAACATAAATTTAATGGACATAATTGTGCCACATAGGTTAACTTTTGTTAGTTTACACGTTATAATTTGTTTGTGTGTTAGTGAGCAAATTAATCCTTTTTGTTTCAATAACAAATGTTTGTTATCTGACTTCCCCCAAACAAAAAAAATAGCAGAAATAATTAATTTATTATATAATAACTATCAATTTTAAGCGAGAATGCAAAAAGAAAAGAAAAAACAAATGAAATTTTAATAGAATATTTGTTCTGATATGAAAATATAAGTTTTACGGTGGAAAATTACTTTTAAAATTAAATTGTGTTGAATAATTTTTTTGTGTATCTAACAAGAAGATAAATTGTTACTTTTTGTAAATAATAATTTTATCATTTACTATGAACGATTCTCAAACTTTTTACAATATTTGAAATTATTACTTTTTTTTTTGTCAACCAAACATTAATTAAATAATAATTTTACGGTTGGTCACCCAAAATAGAGATGAATTAGCCTTTAAATAAGAAAAGAAAGAAGCCCTTGGCCGAGTAGATGAATTAGCCTTTAAATTTTATGTACGCGAAATCAACGATAGAGAAAAAGAGGAAGTTGAGCATGTAGGTCTTCGAATCTGCTTGCAGGGATGGCGAGCGCTGGCCAATCCTCTGTCGATTGCGAGAACTTGAGTAGATCAACACAATCCGTCTCAAACCTCTGACATGGCACATCGTTCTCCAACATGCTGCTCATTGCCCATAATAGCGCTTCAATCTCTGAATGAAGAGGTGACCACAGTTGGTTGATCCCTTTCGCACCTAGTAAGACGGTTTGAGTTCCCTGGTGACAAAACCACCATATTCCGGTTGTGATACCCGCTTCCTTCCATGATCCATCAACCTTACAACACATTGTCCCAGAATGTGGAACCACTATTGAAACTTGTGACACAGAGGTATGAGTCTGTGTTTGGGTCTCATTCCATATTTTATATTAACTGCTTGAGTATGCATTTCTACGACCATATGCCTATCCTTTGAAGATTTTTTTGTTCCTAAACTTCCATAAAAACCATGCTATCTAGGGAAATAATTCGTAATCACCGTTCAAAGCCTGTTTTTTTGGACTCCGCTAAAAGAGAAAATCTATATTTGCAAAAACCAATGAATATGGAAAAGTATTGGTTGCCGAAATAAAAGAAGCTATTTCCCACTCTAAAATAGACATTTTTACTCGCACAACAAAAATTTATAGTAGATGAATTTATAAACACCACGTTAATTGCGATAGACAACTTTATTTTTAGCAATCGAACAGTTTTATCCGTAAATTTTGTTGAGTAATTTACCTCTAAGTTTTTATACTAAAACACAAAAAAAAAAAAAAATACTTGCAAAGATTTTGAAGGTGACAATGATTTAGCTTGTTCGCTCATAAAACTAGGGATGTTTTCATATAAGTTCACCGAATTTAAGGTTAAAGTTCACATACAACAATATATATTGGACGCGGTTAAACTGCCTATGATTTTTTATTTTTTAGTTTTCATACAAAGACATGTCATAGAGTGATATAGAAACGCATTGAAGAGCTAGGATACTATACCTTAATTAAGTTTTTTTTTTTTTTTTTTTTTTTGAAATAAGGGTTTTCTATTGAAAGCATAAAATGAAAAAAAACATACATCCTCAGGAGAGCTAGTTTTCTTACGGAAGCCCAATAAGCCTGAGTGGCCCAAGTTTATAATTTTACATGAAACAGAAATAGGAGAACCAATAATCGAACCAGAGAAGATTGAGAAGATAATCATGTCAGATCAGAGCGAAAGATCCGAACATTCCAAAATAAAATAGTCTTGAGACGTTAGGAATGGAGGAGCCACCTCTGCATCATTCTTGTTCGAAGTTGGGGATTAGAGTCCTTGAAGGAAGAGATTCTATTCCGGATCGTTGAATCAATAGAGAGAAAGATGGAATCCGTTGATCGGAAAGTATTCCGGTGTAGTCTGTGGTTGCGCTCAGTCCAGACGGCATAGATTGTCGTTTGCCAAGCTAATAGCGAAAGTCTTGTGTTCTCCCTAGCACCGGTGAGTGATTGCATGTGTGAAATAGTTGAAGACCAATTCTGGAAAGTTGATGTCTGAGATTTTGCTGCTACACGAGTCCAAATTGACCAAGAGAAAGGGCAGTTGAAGAATAGATGGTCCCTTGATTCATGAGAATTGGAGTAGAGAAGGCAGGAGGGATCCGTTTGAAGACCCCAGCAAAGCAATCTATCCCTAGTAGGACAACGGTTAAGCACCAATTGCTAACAAAGGAAGCTTTGCCGTGGGATACCACCTTTGATCCACACAGCTTTATACCACGAGACGAAAGCTAATTGTTCTGCTAAATGCCCATAGACTAGACCAGTACTAAATCTCTCATGGACTTTTCCATCAATTTCCCATTCATAAAAATCATCTAGCTCAGTGAATTGAAGAGTAGTGAGGTAAACATTAAGGCTGACCTGATTGTCCGTTCTAGGCGTAGGAAGAAGCCATCGCCCTTGAGTGTAGAGGCTTCTCAAGGAAACCAATCGGTGGATACCCAAGCGGGAATTTGATGAATTGGGTAGAAAAGAGAGGAGATTGCCAAAGGGAGACCAATTATCTGTCCAGAATTTACATGAGGTACCACTTTCCACTCTTAGCTTTATCCAATCAAAAACTGAGCTTCTCAAACGTATTAGCTTATTAGCTAACCAAGAATTGTCCTGCCTTTCTTTCAGAGTCCAGTAACTACTCAAAGCCCCTTGAAGCACTTCTTGACGGTACCAAGCCACCCAAATTGACCCTGATTTGAAGAAGAGGAGCCAAACTAGTCGCAGGATGCATGCTTTATTCTATGTAAACAAGTCTTTAAGTCCTAACCCACCTTGGTTTTTAGGCTTTGTTATTGATAACCAAGCTACTTTTGCAGAATGGTGACCATCAACAGAGCCAGACCAGAGAAAAGCTCCACATAAGGAGTTGATTTGTCGAATACACGCCTTTGGGAGGATGAATGAGGAAGACCAAAAGTTTGTGATTCCAGCCACCACTGTATTTAGTAGCAGAAGACGTCCTGCATAAGATAGAGACCTGGCGGACCAAGAAGAGATCTTGCCCTTAATCTGACTAAGTAACGGCTCACAATTGTGTATGGAAAGCTTTTTGGTGCAAAGGGGAACACCCAAGTATCTGATAGGCAGGCAGCAAAGAGTGAGACCAGTTGAGGAGGAGATGAGATCAGTTTCTTGAGATGTAAGCCCTGCAGCAAAGTAACATGTCTTGGGAATACTAATTGCCAGACCTGAGATATCCTTGAAGTGATTTAGCACAGACAGTACAGATTGGACAGAGCTTAGTGAACCATCAAGAAAGATCAGGAGATCATCAGCGAAGCAAAGGTGAGTAAGCTTTATTGATTCACACTTGAAATGGTAGTTAAATTTTCCTTCATCCGCAGCTTTGTTGAGTAATAATGATAGGCAATTCATAGCTATAACAAAGAGGTAAGGAGAGAGAGGATCTCCTTGTCTTAATCCTCTTTTACCTTTGAAATGACCATGAACTGAACCATTATAACCAATTGTGAAGTGAGGAGTACAAATACATGCCTCAATCCACTTGATATATCTTTCAGGAAGCTCAATAGCTTTTAAGGAGTAAATTATAAATTCCCATATGACTGTATCAAACGCTTTGGCAATGTCTACTTTGATAGTAATTCTTTTAGGAGCACAAGACTTGTGGTAGCCATTAACTATTTCCGCAGCCAGAACAGTATTCTCTAGAAGAAGTCTATCCTTCACAAAAGCAGTTTGATTAGGTAAAAATCAAATCCTCCAATATAGGCTTCAGTTTAGAGACCAACAGTTTAGATATAACTTTGTAGAGTGTGTTGCAACAAGATATCGGTCTGTAGTGAGAGATCATTGATGCTCCTGGCATCTTAGGAACCAAAGCAAGAATGGTAGAGTTAGTGGAGGCAGGCAAGAACCTTGAAACAAAGAACCGCCTTATAGGTTGAGTAACCTCTGGACCAACTATCTCCCATGCAGCTTTGTAGAAACCCGGTGATAGTCCATCTGGGCCAGGAGCTTTACTAGAATTCATTATGAACATTGTCTTTGTTAAGGGAGAGAGAGCTTCAACAATATCCAAAGATTTTGAGGCTTCAAAGACTGAAGGAGTAGAAGGAGGCAAAGGTAATGGTGGATTAGGGTTTGGACAGTGGGAGAGAACAATGGGAGGTTGAATAGATGGAGGAGGAGGATTTTTATGTAGAGACGGGTTTAAAAGAAGATTAGGAGGTAAAGGGGGCTTAGCCTTGAATTTTTTGGGGTTGGAATGGGGCAAGGCTTTATACGGTGGACTATGCGGATAAGGGTGACCAGAGGGTGTTATAGATGCAGGGAGCCCCACGACAATAAAAGAGGATGAAGAGGCAGGGGATGGGTCTAAAGGACACACTGTGGACAAAGAGGGGGGTGAAGGTACTGCTGGAGAGGGAGATAAAAGGGGGGGGGGGGGGGGGGGTTGGGGAAGGAGGTATAGGGGGAGGAAGATTGGTTGGAGGCGACTGAGGAACAGTTGGGGAGGCTGGAGGACCTGACCCAGCAGGAGGCACTGGCACAGTAGGTTCAACAGGATGAGAGAGAACATGGGGGGTTTCAGTTTGATTAACCCTTGGAGGGTTAGAAGGCTGAGGTAGGAGATGAGAATCCATAAGCTTTGTAACAACATGTTCTGCAGGATGAGGAAGATTATGGGAGTTTTCAATTTGATTGTCCCTACGAGGGATAGTAGGTTGAGGCAGGGGATAAGATACTAAGGGAATAGTTGATTTAGTTGAAGAATCAGTAGGTTTTGAAGCAGAAGGCTTTTGGCCAGTCTTAGATATATCAGGGTGAGGAAGCTTCAGGCAGTTTTTGGCAACATGTCTTAGCTCTTTGCAATGGGAGCATGTTGGGGGGATCCATGGGTAAGTTACTTCAACTAAGATAATCTCTCCATCAACTCTGCCCAGCTCAATGGTATCTGGAAGAGGTTACTTTTACATGAGCAAGGTGAAGGTTGAGAAGATTAATGGTGAAGTCATCAGTTTCTTTTGGTTCACCAATTAGTCCAGCGACCCAACTTAATCCCTCAAGAGATCTGAGATCAAGGGGAACACCTTTCAAGTGAGCCCATAATGGGAATGTGGAAAAGGAAGGAGTAGCAGAGGAGTGGTGAGTTGCCCATTGCTCAGCATGAAACATAGATTCTCCAATGTACCAGATTCTTTTCTCAAGGATCTTCTGGGGAATGTAGTCATTAGGGACCCTAACAAGCATTGAGTTCATAGCTTGGTTGGTGTGAATCTCTAGTTTTTGACCTTTTCCTCACATGTGGTTGAGCACACTTTGAATCTGCCTGAAGGAGGGAATCCTGCCACAGAAATAGCAGATGATGAAGTCTCTATGAAGCTCAGCTCCACGTTGGAACACCTCATCAGGTATCACAACATGAGGTATGCCAGAGGCAGCTACTGAGGCAGGGGCCAGCCTTTTTAAAGTTTTGTCAACAGTAAATCTCAATTTTTCAGCTAGGGTTTTTGGAATAGTATCAGATTTAGGGATCTGATGAACAATGGATTTAGGTAAGGGTGAGGGAGAAGAGGAAGTGTTAGGGGCAGTGAAAGTAGGGGGGTTTGGCAAAATATGGGAAGAAGAGGCTGGGTTGGTTAGTAATGGAGAATAGCTTTCGGCTGGACTCCAGAGTAGTTAACCGGAATAGTGTTTGAGTGGTTGAGAGGAGTAGTGTGAGATGTGGTCACAGTGGATAAGCTAGGAGCAGGATCCAGCATAACAACATCAGTAGAGACATTAGAATTCACCGCAACTATTCCAGAAACTGCATGCTCCAAAATAGGGGCAGTTTGCAGTGAAGGAGGAGCAACTGGGGTAAGAGCAGTAGGAGATAAGGAGGGATAGTTGGAGAGGGAAAAGGGGTTGGACGGGTCAGGAGGCTGGGGAGGGAGGGGAGGACTACCACCAGTGGTGGAAGGCAATGGTTGCCGGCCGGAAGCACGATCATCAGAGAACCAGCGGTTCTGCATTGGTATCTGTGTCAGAGAGAGAGAAAAAAGAGTTTTGATTTTTATATTTATTTTTTATACTTATACCTTAATTAAGTTACGTGTACTTTTTATTGATATCATCAAATTGACGTGTTTTTGGCTCACTAATTTGTTCTAAAACATGCTTTAGGAGTGATACGTGCATATATGAATACAACAAATTCTTGTTGCCAAAAAGTTCATTATTTATCAAATAGTATACAATTATGAGAACACGTATCTAAATGATTTCAATGAACATTGTAAAAAAAAAATTGAAACCCCAAAAATGAATAGGAAATTTACATTCCTCGGCTACAAACGAACCATGATAACCTTATAGGCTTATATTGTCTCCAAAAAAAAAACTGTAAAACTAATCATTGCGATCATTTTTTGTCAATAGTACGAGTCGCGCCCACAAGACATTCAAGTGTAGTCAATTTTCTAGTTTCCCACCCAAAAAAAAAAAACGAGCTGGCCTCATTTACGCCATTAACTCCAAACAGACACACAAAAGTGTCGAACCGTGTGTATTCATGACGCTCGGCTAAGTGGTCTACCACCGCACAATATATCATTAAAAGCTTCATTAGTTCATTATGAGACAAGCTAATTTAAGAAAGACATAACCCAATAACTAATTACCTATGAGACATAGACAATTCCTTCGTGCATTGCATTCACATATAATGCATGTTTCAAGATTTACCAAAGGCAACACAAGTCGACAAGTCCATAAAATGTGAACGAAATCAATAGGACATTAGCTTGACACGGAACCGATTAAGTTGGAATAGAGACCTCCTTCACAATAAACTTCCTTATGAAAAGGAAAAAAAAAATTATTTATGGGCTTCATTGTGATTACAATTCCTTGTTTCGAATCTATTTTTTCATAAGAATGGTAACACGAACCAAAAATTATAAGCTTGTTCTCTTTGTCTTCCTCCAAAAAGCAATTTGAATTTTGAAGGATGAGTCATTTAAATCATCATGGGCTGAGCCCAAGTAAATTTAGAAAAATGACGTAATCCAGTACTTAATTACGAGTTGAGAGACATATGTGAAACTGAGCGATCCACATGGTCCTTGATACACCAAAAGTCCACAACATGCAATTTCAAAATTGATAGGACATTAGTGTGACACGAAGTCGTATCATGTCAAAAAATCATGGCTCAGGATTGGTAACCGTCTTTATAACGTACCGCCTCTTTATAATTTGTACCGCTTTAAATTGTACCAATCACCAAAGCGATACCAAATCTTTATCAATACTATTACACTCAGCTTTTTATACAGCTTTCTTGTACAACTCTTTTGTACAGTTTTACACTATTCTATAAGCTTACCGCTCCAACTTACAGCTTATCGCTCCAATTTACTGCTGTTAACCAATCTGACCCCATGTTTTTACGCCTATATTGGTAGATTCATGTTATATAGTCAAGTTTTAGAGGGCGTGTTTATTTATCTATCTATTCACTCTATAAATGGGAGCATTTTCAAAAGGATCTTAGAGTGTTCTTTTTAACAAATAACAATATTATCCATACATTTATCTTTTCTTTTTAGGTCGAAATATCCATACAGTTATCTAAATATCATATATTCCTATATAAAGCAAATTTTCAAATATTTTATGTAAATTTAAATGTTCGAGGCTCCATTCAAAATAACAAGGTAATTTATTTTAAAATCATAAAATTTATTAACAATTTAGTATGACAATGATTTCAAATATCATAAAGATCATTACGAATCTTAATTTTATATTTGAAACAAAGTACCAACATACAATAAATTTTATAGTTTAAGAGAAAAGTATTTTCTTAACAAATTGCATGTAACAATATTTCATATCTATTTTCGGTCATAATACCGTGATAAATTTGCATGACAAAAAAAAGGGACAAACTATATATATGTGTGTGTGTTGTGACGAAAATGCTATCTTATAATTGTGACCAACTATTTTTATTTGGTATCTAAATAGTCACAATTTTGTGTCACAATAAACATCTTATCTTGTAAAATTATGAACTATGAGAACGTCCATTAATATCTTGATTATAAAGCAATTCAGGGCAGAAACCAAATCTACTGATCCAATTGTTGAGTCTATGCTTATTTTTCTTATCAACGGTTTGAAGTACCACAAAATTTCCATTCTCCATGTGTCTAATGGTGGATTGGGTTTTGGTTTTCATATGTACCCCTTTATGGAGAGGTTTGGGTTATCAAAACTCTTTCTTGTAGAGTGGAAGGAGCTGAAGTCAGGAAAGATTCACTATCAACTCTCCTTCGTTTCACTAGTTGGCCATTTATCTCCCCGCGTTAACGATATGTCTCTCCCGGTGAATATGTTGGTGTTCTTTGCCTTTGATGCAGTGCTTGTAATCCTTCAAGATGCATTGGATTACGACATAGGATGGTGCTTCAGAGACGCAACACGGAAGCCAGTGGCTTTGGTTTAGTTTGTTGAAGCCCACACGTTTAAAGTTGCCTTAATTATTGCAACTACAATCTTAGGAGTTCGAGCTTTACTTCGTTCTCGAACTCTAAGTCTCTTGTCATGCCACTCGTTTTGAATGGTGTGGGCAATGAGTTGAAACCGCTACTTCATGACATTCGTTGTCTTAGCACGGTTCTCACATCTATCTTTTATGCTTTTATCTTATGTTTGGCAATTGTTTTAGCCAATGTTTTAGTATTATATGGTCTTGTATTGATGAACACTTCCTCCATCTTTGGAGTTCGAGATTTATAAGATCATTCGGTTTGGTCAAAAAAAAATGTAGAGATCTACCAATTAATAACTATTCTACTAAATCATTTCAGAGAGAGTTGAACGAAAATTATTCCATGAGAGAAAAAAATAAACCCAAATCTATGCACATAACGGCAATGAAACACACACAATATGTGTTTCAACTTAGAACTGCATGACGTATGAGTTTTAATTTACTTTTTTTTTTGTCAACAACATAAGTAAGTTAATTACGATGGTTAAGTTATTTAAATCGATGGTACTGAGTTTACATAAGATACATCACCATTAGCTAGACGAGCACAATTTGCAGCAAGTCTATCAGCCTTATAATTTTGGGTGGTTTACTTTATATTCTAAAAATTTGGAAAATCTTTTTACACCACTTTACATTTACGGGATCGTGGCGGTAAAAGATATAAGTATCGCACTAGAATACAATTAAATATAACGAAACGGTCTATGAAAATGATAATTGATGTTCATATATACCAAACGCATGAACTAACTTTTTAACCATCTCACTATTGTTAGTTAAGTTTGTTAAAAATAATTTTCGTTTGTTTACATGTCTTATCTCAATCACGACCTATAAAAAGACAATGTATACACACCATTATTGATTTTATGCAGAGCTTCCATGTGAACTCTCTTGTCCGTTAGTTACCAATGTCATCACTAATTTGGCATTGCAATCAATCAATTTTCCTCCAGTTTCGTCTACAAAAACCCATCAAACCAAAATTGAATGATTGACATTTGACATGAACAATTCATATTACGTATAGCGTTTAATTCGAATTATTTAAAAAATTAAGAAAACATTACAGTCGTTATAAACTTATAATGATTTTTTTTATTAAATAACTTATAGTGTACTTAACACATATGTGATCTTCTTATTATATGATTAAGTCTATTTTCATATTAATTTTTTTCACAAAAATCCGTGACAAAACTTTACTAATTTACTTTACGTGAGAATATTAAAAATGACATTTTTAGTGTGTACATATCAAATGCCACCATGAGTTATTTAGTCTTTAAAATACCACTCATTATAGGTTGTTTATACAATTATACCTTAAATCCGAATAATTCTTAAATCCAAAAAAATTAAACTCTAATATAATATAGTTATTCCAAAACATAAATAATATTTTAATTAAATGATATATTTAAATGGCATTTAGAAAGAAAATATATAAAAGATGATATTTTTAAAAAATAACATTTCTCAAAACTGCTCTTTATTTTATATAATTTTAAATTATTTCCGTACATATCGTGGATGGCCATCTAGTTTATAATTTTTTTAATAGACGGTTTAAAACAGTGGAGAAAACAACCAATCCGCGTTGGTCCAGTTGGTAAAGGGCTCACAGCTATAAGTTTTTCCACCTGGGTTCGATTCGGGTTGGCCACCTTGCCGCGCCTTTTAGGTTGGGATTTACGTATAACCGGATGCAATGCCTCGTAGGATTAGTCTTTGGGCCTCGACAGCCTTTGAAATTCTCACGGTTATTAAAAAAAATATAAAACAAAAAAAAAAAACAGTGGAGGAAACGAGTGCATGAAGATATTAATATGATCGGCGGTCAGTCAACCAACGATGAGTTGGCTTAGTGGTTAAGTCGGTTACCGAAAACGTATGGACCTAGGAGGTCATATATTCAATTTTGGGAAGGGTTTGTTCTCCAAAGTTAGAGTTATACGTGGTCTCGACCTCTTCTAGGGAGATGTATGGCACACGGACATTGAACCTCTTGGTTATAATAATAATAATAATATGGTCGGTAATTGTTACTATTTCTCATTATTATAATTGTACTAAAACTTTCCGTTTAATTAAAAACAAAACGCATAAAGTAGTATTGAATTTCAACAGAATTTTTTTTTTTTTGGTAACGAATTTCGGATTTGTCGCTGTTTTGTGACAGGCGAAACGTCTTTGATCGTCATAAGAGAGAAAAAAAAAAGAATTTAGACAAGATGATTTTTTTTTTGGTAATGAACCGGGAGACGAATCCCCCAATTATATTTTATTATAAAAGAAAAAATTACATAAGTACTTGTCTTGGGAACGTAGTTCCAATAGCATTCGCCCTCAAAATAGCATCTAATTCAAGAGGAACAATATCAAATAAATAAAAACCTAACGGCAAAAAAAGCGCATAGTTTGCTAATCCATCCGCGACGTGGTTAGCATCCCTATTCACGTGTGAAATACGGACTATCCAGTCCTTCGAGATAACCATGGCATAACCGCACCAGGAAAAACAAGGGATGCGAGTCACTTATCACTTTCTTGAGAAAACCTACCACCAACTCCGAGTCCACTTCTAACTCCACCCTCGTGATTCTCTTCTCCCATGCTATGATCAACCCATAATACACGCCCCACAATTCCGCTAACGGGGCCGAGCACCGGCCGATGTTCTATTACTCTCTTTGTTTTCAAAAGATTGATGTTGTAGAATTTTCACAACTATTAAGAAAACACATTTATTCTAAGTTATAAATGTCTTGTTTTTTGTACTAAACAATTTCATATGATTCTAAACCAATAGTAATTCAATAAAACCAATAAATGTGTTTTGAAATTTACAATTCATCATTATTTTTTCATTAATAATGTATTGAGAATGTAAAAAATCAATCTTTTAGAAATATTTGTTTTTTCTACAACATCAATCTTTTGAGAACGGAGGGAGTAGTATGTTGGTGTTGATAATGGTTTGAAAATGAATAAAGTATCAAATTCTTGTTTAAAACTATTCATATTTTATATCGCAAGTAACGCCTGCATGCAGAGTTATTATTTGGCATTCATGACGTGCGATATTTATGTCACACGTATTTACTTTTTGCTGGCTCTCCACAAACAAAGGATTTGATTCTTGATGACTATAACAATTAATACAATATAATACGAATCATACATTAATTCCGATTTTAATTATAAGGGCATCCGCGCATGAGTGTCTAACAACTTTTTAGAATTAAATATATTAAATTTTATGATTTTTGAGTGTCTAAAACCAGAAAGAGGGTCCTAAATACAACATAATCTACAAGTTGTGATGTTTACCAAAAAAAATACAAAAAAAATCTGTGATGTCAAATCCAAAAACATATTATGTTTGATAGTTTTGTAAAATATTTTGTGGGGAAATTTTATATTTTTTTCACTTGTATTAGTAGTCAGAATTTTGTTTTATCACGTGGGATTTTCCAAGCTTATGTCCGGATTTATCTTTGCGTTCTTTCTAAAAATACCTTATACTAATTGGAGTTGAACATTAATTATATATTAGATCAT
The DNA here is from genome assembly GCA_963576765.1 of Draba incana. Classification (NCBI taxonomy): domain Eukaryota; kingdom Viridiplantae; phylum Streptophyta; class Magnoliopsida; order Brassicales; family Brassicaceae; genus Draba; species Draba incana. Next base: position 11,818,350 of record OY755212.1, on the reverse strand, counting down.
CTTTGTCTAATGTGGAACTTGGTTTGCTATCCATACAAACCTCCCTTCAAACCAAGTACAACACAAATTTGTGATTTTCTACATCCAGCGAAACCTAGCACCCATTTTGTATTTGCCTGTTCTTCACCTAATCCTTTAAACACCGCTAGAAATACTTTTCGATATAATTAGGTCTCTGCACCCTTAGGCTCTAAATGGTGTCGGTGGAATGGTTCCACTTTCGGTATAATTGTGACACCAACACCATTCATATTCCACTTTCTTTTATTTACTTTTTTTTTTTTTTTTCTGTCTGTCACAGTTTTACTTTTTTGTTTTTTTTTTTCAGCAAAAGCAGTGGAGGAACAACAACTTCTTTTTTAATTATTTTTTTCCTTCTGTCTCAAATTTTTACTAAAGTAGAGGACGAGAGGCAAAACAAACCCGTGATAGAACAATGACTTCAATGTTGTATATATAAGTGATGCATCTTCTCATATCATATAGACAACGGATTTTTTCAGCTTGCATCAAAACATTGGTCATCAAAAAAAAAAAAACCAGTGTAAGTTCACGTTTACTTTATAATTCATTTTTTTTTTTTTGTTATTCATTTTCACAAAGATTTAATTTCTCCGGTTTTGTCTTCTGGTATTCTCAATTTCCTCCTAAATGCTTAAATCGATAGTGGAATTGTGATAGTGGAATGATTCAACCGACAATATAATTGTCAAACTGTTACCGTTCATATTTTTTTCAACCGATAATTCATCAATTTCATTTTTTCATTCATTTTTACAAAGGTTTAATTTCTCCCAAAGCAATTAATTTATGATTGTTTCAAGTTTGTGAAATGAGTTTTTGTTTTTGGTTAATAATTTTAGATTTTGTTTTTGATGGAGCGTGGCCCGACTTTTCCAATGCCCCTGCCCATAAAAATCAAGAAAATAACATTTTCTTAAAATAAAAATTTGTAAAATTTGATATATAATAAACAAGCTTATTGAGGAAAGATCCATATAATTATGAAAACCTCATACAATTTATAAGCAATCAACTTCACTTACGTTTTTATATTTTTGTCAAAGTCAAACTCAAATCCAATTACTTAAACATATTAAGTTGAATTATTTTATCTACATTTTGTTAAAGTTAATTTGAAATTATAAAAAAATGAAAAATTGTAAATAGTTATAATTAAATTTTAAAAAAGTTATGACTTATAATAGTTGTATCTTGATAGTTAACACTAAATGAATTGGTTAATTAAGTATAATAAAAAAAATTATATATATGTAGTTGTTTTTTATTTGTATGTCAATAAATATTTTTGCTATTAAAACATTTTAGATGATTTAAACCAGGAGAATTTACCAATAATTACGTTATATTTTGTCATCAAAATACTTGGTAAATCAAATATTTACAAAAATTGTGGTTACAATATCATTATATGAAAATATTAAAAGAAAATATTTATAATGTTTATTGCGTAGAATTATGAGACGAGCGGGAAACACGGGGGTTGGACCATCAAACCAGGTAGGTTTTTATTATATTAAGTTATACATTGAATTATATAACATTAGTGTAGTTAATTTGAAGAGTTGTGAGAATTAAAACTGTAGGGTAGATTTGACTGGACGCCGGAGTTGAACACTATATTCATCGAATTATTAGAAGAAGAAGTTCAAAAGATAAACTACGAGCAGATTGTACCCATTACTAACCATGGAAAAACTAGATTTAGGAAAAGATTCGAAGAAATGAGCGGTAAGCAAATTGGTTGGGACAAATGTAAACAAAAGGTATATGACTTTAAGGCCTTGTACACGACCTATATGAGGCTTAAAAAGCGTTCAGGTGTATCGCTCGATCCTGATACGGGAATAATTATCATGAATCCACAATGGTGGAACGATCGAGCAAAGGTATGAATATTGACCATATATACCTCTAAATATATTTAATTTTATTTTTTAGTTGTTTGTATGAATGAAATTTCATATGTTGCAGGATACGCCAGGAGCAACAAGGTTAAAGAAAAACCCCCTGCCACGTATAGATTTAATGCACAAAGTGTATGGTCCACATTGTCCTGTGGACGACGATATGACATCAGCTAGTCAAATATATGAGATAGGGGAAGCCGACCTTGATGATGATGATGAAGAAGAAGAAGAGTATGAAGAAGATGATGATGAAGAAGCCTTTACCGAAAGCGTACCAGAAACTCAAGAACCATTCAGTTTTGAAACAGATTTTCAGCCACACCGACCGATGGGTAACCGTGCCTCTTCATCGTCAAATCCTGTCGAGATACCCACACATCGAGGATGGTCCAGCGGAAGTGGTAATAGAGGTGATAGAAACAACCATAGGGGAAGAGTTCAATCAACTCGACAAAGCACTCAAACTCCACGAAGGAGAGCTGCTATGGATGCACACTTGACTACTATCCAGTCACATCTTGCAAATATGCAAGCCCCAATCCAAATGTGGAATGCACGTCACCAACCGAAAGAGGATTATGAGAGTGAATCATGGTTGAAATTTAATGAGCTAGAAGACATCGAGAAATTTACTGATTTTTGGTGGACGTCAGCAGAGGTTTTGAAAGATCCTACTGAGCAAAAAAGGTTTGCCTTACTCCAGAGTAACGAGGAAAGAATTCGTTTTCTAGAAGGAGTGACAGGTTATGATCGCAGTGGTACTTTCCGGGGTAGTTCGTGGAAACGCCAACTCAGTGGTTCCAGTGGACCAAGCAGTAGAGGATCTGTTGGTAGTGGATCAGGGTCTCCGAGCTTAGGATGATTTACACAATTTGGTGGTGCTGGATTTGCAAACACCGGAGGGACTGAAAATTTTGGTGGTTTCGGTTCTTCAAACATCAGAGGGACTTCACACTTAGGAGGTACTGGATCTTCAAACCCCAGAGGATTTTCAAACTTTGGAGGGACTGCGAACTTCGGTGGTGTTGGATCTCCAAACCCCGGAGGATTTTCACACTTTGGAGGGACTGAGAACTTCGGTGGTACTGGATCTCCAAACCCCGGAAGATTTTCACACTTCGGAGGAACTGCAAACTTCGGTGGTGCTGGATCTCCAAACCTTGGAGGATTTTCACACTTTGGAGGGACTGCGAACTTCGGTGGTGCTGGATATCCAAACCCCGGAGGATTTTCACATTATGGTGGGTCTGGATCTCCAGACCACTTTAGACGGAGAGAAGGATTTGAAGTTCCAACCTCCAACCCACAATTAAATTTAAATGCATCTCCAGACCAATTTAATCGCAATGTCGTAAACAATGACAATGATGAAGGAAACTAAAAGAATAATTATGTTGTGTTTTTCCATATTCAAAATATAATAGTTATCTTGTTTCTTACTTAAGGTTTACTAGTGTAACTCCTCTTTTAATTAAATGAAATTGTTTTCATTTTCAGGATCTTCGTATACTTGAGTTACATTCCCGCGGATTACATAATCTCACCGATGATGAGCTAGTTGAACTAATTTGTCTTGAGCACATGGATATCATGGAAGCACTCTTCAAACCGGTGATAGATTACTGTAAAAGATATTATTGTCGACAACCAATGGGAGCTGAATGGGGATTAGGATGGTGCAACATTGAGAAAAGGATTTACAATTACCCAAGAGATTGCTTACATATGTTGAGGATGCGCATAGAGGTTTTCACACGTTTATGTGACACATTACAGACAGAGTATGGTCTAAAATGCACAAAAAACATATCTGTGGAGGAAAATGTGGCAATGTTTCTTGTCATATGTGGTCATAACATGACACAACATTCTGTAGGGCTCATATTCGGACGCGCTCAAGAGACTGTTGGACGTAAATTTAAGGAATGTCTAAAAGCATGCACAAAACTATCTGCTAGCTTAATGAGAAAGCAATCTCCCGAGCAACTCTGCCAAGTACCACGAGGTCTACGAGGTGATCGTAGATATTGGCCTTATTTTAATGGTTTCATTGGTGCAATGGATGGCACTCACTGTACGGTTATGGTGACTGGCGCAGAGGCTACTCGTTTCTATAACAGGCATTCAGAGACGAGCATTAATGTTTTGGCGATATGCAACTTGGATATGTTGTTCACTTATATATTCGTTGGGTGTCCTGGATCTGTGCATGATGCAAGAGTTTTGTCTTACGCAATGGAGCGTGACCCAACTTTTCCAATGCCCCCGCCCATGAAGTATTATCTTGTGGATTCTGGTTATGCTAACACACGAGGATTTTTGGCGCCGTATAGAGGTCACATGTATCATATGCCACAATTTCTAAATGGTTCTCCGCCCAGAGATGCAGAGGAGTTATTTAACCGGTGGCATTCTTCGCTCCGTTCAGTGATCGAACGAACATTTGGTGTTTGGAAAAAAAAATGGAAAATTTTATTTCGAATTTCCAAGATACGATGTCAAGACTCAAAACAACGTAATCATATCCACAGCGGGATTGCATAACTTTATTCGTCTATCTGAAATTCCGGATGTTGACTTTGATGATGCTTTAGCTGGTAATGCAATACCACAAGAAAATTTTCTTAACAGCGAGGAAGATGGGGGAGATGCAGAAGAACATTTTGTGCAACAACAAGAAAAAACAATTGAAGGAGGCCATATGAATACGACACGAGATGGAATAAAACAACAACTTTGGGATTCATTTCAATAAGAATATATAAGTATATATGTCTTTGCATATGCTTGTAATATTTCTTACGTTTATTTGTTTTTTTTTGTAATTTTTCGTGTTATTTATAACATGTATGCATGTTAAATTTTAACTATTATTACATTTTGCATAACTTCTTTGTTACATTATATTGTGATTATAATAAATTTTTGGTTCAATTTTGTTGTAAAAAAACAATCCTTATGTGATAGAATAAGTAATAGTTGTGAAATTATTGCTAAAAATATTTCTCTATTAAGTTTTCTACTATTTATAAATTTAATTAATAATTTATTAATTTTGGTATATTTTATAATATAAGAAAAAATCATAAAAAATATTACAATTTAAATACCAAACACGACCCAAAATAGTTAATTTTGATTTATCTATTATAGTTCTCATAATTAGTAATTTATGTATTAGATTTTTCATATTTATCTCAAAATACTTAATTTTCATACTTTATGATTTACATAATAATTATATATAAAAAATTTAGTTTATTTAATTATTATTTTGACAAAAAAATTATAATCAACTATTTATAAATTAATTTTATTATTTTTATTTATTCTGTGAGATTCTGCTATTGGTATAATGGTTCTACTGACACCATTTAACTTTTTTTTAGGCCCTAAATGGTGTAAGAATAATGGTTCTACTATGGGTATAACCATTCTACTGACACCATTCGTTTAATAGTTCTACTGTTAGTATAATGGTTCTACTGTCAGTTTAATGGTTCCATCATTTTTTTTGTCTCTAGAATGATTCTACCATTGGTATAATGGTTCTACTGATGGTTCTACTGTTAGTATAATAGTTCTACTGTCAGTTTAATGGTTTCACCATTTTTTTTTGTCTCTAGAATGATTCTACCATTGGTATAATAATTCTACTGATACCATTTAACTTTCATTTATTCTGCCAGATTCTGCCAAAAATTTAATTATTCTGCCAGAAATTTAATCATTCTACCGTTACCATTTAGATCTGCCAGATTCTGCCAGAAATTTAATCATTCTGCTGTTACCATTTAGAGCATTATTCGCGCAAGGTCACCTTTCACAGCTTTTCTTCCACTAAAAATAGTTATTAATTAAAGAGGCTATATATAATAGTGTTACAAAAATAGACAAATTCTTTTATTAATTTATTTTTACCTTATACATTAATTATTGTTTACTTTCCAATGAAATCGTTGGCTTCTCTTGTGTGGATGGTTATATTCTTAGTCAGATTGGTCACTCCGTTTAAATAGAGCGGTTAAATAGTAAATAATTTTTTTATAGAAAATATTATATATTATTTAAAATAGAAATAATAATTTAAAATTTTAGTTTTATTTTTATATATTTATATTAAAGTTAAGTATATACCTATATTTTTCAGAAATAAAAAATAAAATATTTTATTTAAAAAAAAAATACAAACGACCGTTTGATAATTGGGGCGGTTGCAAACGGACATACGTCCAAACGAAGTAACCATTCAAAGTCTATAGTAAGTTAATTGTGAAGTTAACATTACATGTTAGCCGGGAAAAGATTCAAAAAAAACTTTGTGATTTGCTATTACACTAATTATAATTCAAAATTTTGTTATTTAACTAACCCATTTACTTATCTCTTTCTTTTGGTTGGAAAATTGTATTAGGATATAAACTTGATTCCCTTGAAAAAACGTTAGATTAAGTGAAAATTAATAGTGATGTTTTTTAAAGAAGTATACGTAATGTAAATATGTAAGGGAAGTTGGGTTTAATAACCAAACAAAAACCAATAATTGAAAAACTAACTAATTAATTAACCTAGATCTAATGGTTATTTTTTACCACATAATCCAATTTTTTTTACTTTCTTGATTATTATTATTTTTGGTTATCTAGCAAATTAATTGTCCACAGCCTTTGACAAAAAAAAGTGTACTTGTCCACAGTCACCATACACGTGGGTCTCACGTGCACCACTTGATGATATCAATGAATGAAATGTTTGTTATGAGAGAGACGTGGGTTTTCATTTGAGTGGTAATACAAATTTGTTGTATACTACAAACTTCGTCTCAAGTTGCAATATACGAGATATCAATGTTCTCTTTGCTTGCATGCATGAACGAGACTTTAGTAAACAAAAGACAATCACGTCAATATTTTTTGTAATTTATATGTTTGGTCGACAATTTTGTTTAAATTAATATTCCAAACTTAAGATATAAAGGTAATTCGGTTCAAATGAATAACCTGAAACTTGATATTGGCAATACATGGCATGACAGGGAAAACCTTCTCTTTAAATGTGGGGGAAAAAAACTATGTAAAGTAGCTGGACGATAATGCATACTCCATCCGTATGTTTTAAAATGATGTTTTAGAAGTTTTTTATTTGATAAAAAATGTTTTAGGAGTTATTTTTTGTTCACAAATAAGTGATGTTCTGATTTATCAATCGAGGAAATAGACATGCATGAAAGAAAATCATTGTATGCGACTTTTCTGAGCAAGTATTTGCTATGTTTTCTTAGCAAGTAAGACGGGGAAATACAATTGAATAACAAATTTTCCATTTTCTACAATAATTGGAAGAAGAAAAAAAACGTGTTTTAAAAAAATTGACTTTTCCAACGCTGGACAGTAGGCTTGGGCGCGGATCGGATATCCAGAAAAATACAGTATTTGTGATTTGATTTGTTTTTCAGTTGAATTTTTCGATTTGCTTTTCTTCGGAAAAAATTGGATATTTGGAGTTACAGATATCTGGATTTTTTCCAGATATTTGAGGATATTCGGATACTCGCGGATATTTGTTTTAAACGGAAAAAAAAGAAAAAAAATATTTTTAAAAAGTTATTTATTAATATATAAGATTTAAACTAATTAGTGAAAAAATAATATAAGCTATATAATATTATTCGATATAATTAAAAATAAAATAAAAAATGGTGGACAACGAAACATTTATTATGTTTTTCGAGAAAAAAATAGGAAAACAATAAATTTCTGTTAAAAAAATTAGTAACTACTTATATTTACTATAAATATATCCGTTCAATGTATTAAAAAATTTATAAAAAATGCAAATATATGTTATACATATATCATATTATATGTACATATATGTAATTTACGGATCGAATCGGAAATTCGGATTTTTAAAATTAGTATTTGTGATTTGCTTTGCTTTAAGTGGATCGTAGATTTTACTATTTGCTTTGTTTTGATTCATAACGGATATCCGGATTTTACGGATCGAATCAAAACAGATCTCGATTCGGAGCAAATCTAACGGATAATTTGCCCACCCAGCACTTTCGGAACCAGGCCTCTTCTTTTCGACAAGATAGTCACGAGTTTTGTAGCATACTTTTTTCCAGTTTTGGTTCCAGATATCTTTTCTAACGCCAGATTATTTTTCACTTCTTTTTTTCAAAGATTAGTTTGCTAATCATTCATTGTTCTGTTTGGTTTGATTGGCCTTCGCTGATTAATATATATATATAACTAATTTATTTTAAGTTTCCACCGTTGTATCACAAACTTCCATTTTAATGTAGTCGCTTAAGAAAGAAATTCAATTCGTTGATACATTGATATGATCAGTTGATATTATTTTTATTCATCATCTATAATTCCCATTATTGGATTTGAATTTAAAAGTTATAACACCATTCTGGTATTAATACAAACTACTTTTTTACAGTTCCAGTCTAGAATTACTTACCTATATATGTTTTTGTTTTTGTTTTTAATTTTGTTTCCGTAAATTTATGCTTTACCTAACTTGATTCATTTCAAAAAAAAAAAAAAACTTGATTGTTACTCTTTTAATACATGACATGCGGTGCAAAACATTAACCAAAGTTATAGGTTATAGTTGAGTTTAATAATATTTATTAGGTTAAATGTATTTATATGTTCAATATATATTTCTATATAGTCGTCGATGTAAAGTTTGTTTTTAGCTAAGATACAAACTTGAGAGACAATAATCTAATTATCTTCAAAAACTTTAAAACCATGAAGCTTCACTTATAGGTTGTAAATTTGTAATAAATCTTTTCGAAAGCAATAGTTTGGGAAATAAAATGTAACTGTAAGCAACACCCAAAATTGACAGAATTTTCATTAAAAATGTCATAGAAAATAAATAAAACGAGAATTGCGTGTATGTGTGTTTTATTGTTATTTAAGGAATAAGTGCTGTTAGAGTTGTTTTGTACGAAGCTAGACTAAAGTTCTGCTCTGTTCGAGGAAATTAATTAGTTGTCATTTAATTTTCTTATACTTAGAGTTACATCGTTATTATCTCATGAGCGACTTTAACATGACATACGATTTTGGAACAATATTTTGAGTGTAATTTTGACAATTTTGTCACATGTAGATTTAGTCACCGTTTGTGAGAAATTATTTACTAAATAGTTTCGTCACAAAAGTTGTTACGTTTTTTTTTTACATATAAACATTAGGAAATTAGATTAACATTTTGCTATTCACCTAATTTATACTCTTTATATATTACTCACCTAATTATATATCTAAACGTTCATAATATTTACCTAATTAATCTGAATTTTTTTTTATTGTAACGAGATATACTATCACAATATTGTTGTTTTCTTGTAGTGATACTAGTATCGGTAATCATAGGGCTGGGCATTCGGTTAACCGTTCGGTTTTCGGTTTGGGTTAATTCGGGTTTGGAGATATAAAACCCATTCGGGTAATTGTAAACTTCGGTTCGGATACGGTTCGGGTAGTCTTCAGTTTCAGTTCGAATTCGGGTACAAGACTGGAACCGGAGTTAACCGAACGATTTTCGGATACGGGTAAACCGGGTATATTTGAACCGAAAAAACCGAAAAACACGAAAAAGTTCAAGAAAACCGAAAACAAGAACACATAGTTACTACTCTTTTCTTCAAAATAACAAGAACACACATCCTTTAGCAAAATTAAACAAGTTCAAAAGTTATAACTTATACAGCAAGGTTTCATACAAAAGCAAAGTTTGGAAGGAAGGAAGATCAATAATTCTAAGACAACAAATCTTGAAAGAAAGGAACAAACTGAAATGAGAAATAAACACTGGAAATGTCTTCAAGTCTTCATGTCTACAAGTCTTCAAATCTTCAATCTGCATTGATTCGATGCTCTTCAAACACTGAAAATGGAAAACAAAGATGTATTTAGTACATAAGTTAAGAATGTGTTTTTAAATGAAATGAAATATATTGAAATACTTACTTTTCTGAAAACTATCAAGCATTTATACTTTAGCTAACAACTTCTCATTGGTCATGAATGTGGATTCATTGAACTGAATCTGAGTTTTCAACCATTGCTCAGTACAAATCAACACCTCGATGTAGAAATGTGTTAAGCAACTCCTATATTCGTCTAATATCCTTCCACTAGTGCTAAAAGCACTTTCGGATGCCACTGGTGATACTTGCATTGCAAGTAGATCCTTAGCCATTTCTGCTAGTACATGAAACTTACCACATTTCACGTTCTACCAAGAGAGCACATCATAGTGATGTCCTTTCATCAGCTTTGCTACCACAATAGGCTCCTTTAAGTAAATGTCTAATTCATCTCTTGTATCTTCAACCCCTGTCTGAGCTACCATCTCATTGTAAAGAAAATCCATCCTCTGGTAGCTAGAAACATCATAGACCAATTCCATTATGTCTACCACATTTTCTTGATTGTCTTGACCACTAGCAGATGATGTATGACCAGACTGTGAAGATTGAGCAGTAGAAGGAGACCCTTTACCAAACTTTTCAGAATACTCCTTGAACATGTCTTTCAACAGTTCATCCACTTGATCATACATGAAAATAGCCTCAACACTATCTTTTCCATACAATGTATCAAAACAGCACTTTGCATACATCATCTTCTTTGTTGGATCAAAAACAGAAGCTATAATCAACATCTTGTTGATGTTCTTCACACCATTCCAATACTTGTTGAACTTGTCCAACATATCTTCTGCCTTTAATCTCAAATCCGGATCATAATTCTTGCACTTAGCAATCAAACTATTCTCTATAGTGACTATCTCACCGTAGGTCAAATGAGAATTAACTTGTGTAGATGCGGAAACTACCAAAGTGGTGTTGTAAAATATTACTAAAAACTGAATCAACTTCTCTATAGCAAGCCACTCATTAAGCTCGGGATGTCCTGATCTCTTATTCCTATTTTCATGCTCTAAGAAATACTCACTGTAAAGCTTTGCCTCCATCTTATAAAAAGCAACTTTATACTAAATTACTGTAGACAACATAAGAAAGGTAGAGTTCCATCTCACCTTCATATCTATTGGCAAACTACCCCTAGTGAGCTTTCCTGAGTCTACTTTCAGCTCAAATGTTTTCAACCTATTAGTTGATCCTCTAATATATGTAACTGCATTGCGTATAGCTGACACATTTTTCTTCAGATCATTCAATCCTTCCTTTGCTACCAAGCTAAAATATGAGTACAACACCTCATGTGCATATAACTACCACCTAACACAAACGCATCATTATTCAATTCTCTAAAATCTGCATAGAACCTCTTCATTGCTAAAGTGTTAGCAGTTGCATTATCAACTGTAACACAGTAACACATAATATCTTATCTATCTCGCATTCACCTAACAATTCTAGCAACATAATAGGGATAGTCTAACTTGTATGACCTTTAATATACTTGAATCCAAGAATTAGTTTCCTTAGCCGCCAATTTGTGTTAATGAAATGGGCAGTTACAACCATGTAACTAGAATTTGATGACAATGAAACATATAAACATAAGTAAGAAATACAACCCAACAGAGACAAGTGAATTAATTAACATAATCAACAAAAGAAATGACATGTATTCTCATTTTTCCAGATATATGTTGTAAGAGACAACCTGTGTTTGTTGCTCAAGATACAGTTCTTCAATTCTTCTTTCTTTCTCCCATACATCTTTACCACATTTATGGTAACAGTCCTTCTAGACTGAGGGTGTGTAAAGCTTCACCTGGTAACATAAGTAATTAGTATTGGGAATAATGTACAAAAGACACTTAATTTTAATTAAATAAGTACACATACTTTTCTGCAAAAGTGATGCCAACCAATACTCTCAGTAAAAGACAGTGGCAACTCCGATAACACAATCAATTCCTCTGAAGGTTCATGGAATACCTCTACAGATACCTTTGATGTCATCAACTGACCATCTTTGTTGAGAATGGGCTGACCACCTTTGCTTCCATCCATATATGCCTTGTACTCTTTACACCATTTCAGGTGGTTTGTGAGGACTGAAGTGCCTTGCTTGGATGGACACAAAAAGAGTCTCATGCAATAATTGCAAATGCATTTATTCCTATAACCAACTTTCCTTGTGAAATGAATCCAGTGAGGAGATCTTGTGTTTGGTTGCTTCTCAGGTTGCTCTGTAGTTGGCTGAGAAGTAGCTCCACCATCTGCTTCTTTCCCTTTCCCTTTCTTTTTTGTCTCTTACTTTCATGAGTCAAAAACATCCCTGGACTTCTTCTCCAGTCCTTTCAACACTCTTATCACCAACATTTTTCTCTTGGTTCAAAGAAGCCGAAGAATCCATCTGCAAAAATAAAACAAATACATTCAAAAGTTTAAACTATATGAAATTAAACACATAATCATAATCAAACACAATTACAAAATTGATTTCAATGCAAACATTTCTCTAAAGTTTTCTGATGAACAATTTTTACAAAAAATAATCCATTAACAGATATAGGCCTAAACAGGGATGAATGTAGGAGTCGTAACTCACACAATTGAATTTGTAAGGGTTGTAGGAGAGGTGCGAGACTTCTGAGTGAATCACAATGCAGAAAATGTAGAGACTGTTGCAGTAGCTATTAAGAAAGCTTTATTGATATTGTTGTCTGAAAAGTTATGATCCCATTTCTGGGTGAATACAATGAGCTATATATAGCTTTTCATCCTAGGTCTAAGTGCTAGGTTTGGGTCTGGCCCATTAAGCAATAAATAGGCTTTAGGCCCATAATATCATTAAATCCATTTTAAATATGGAACTAACTTTATTATGGGCCTAATTACAAATTGAGCCCTTGTATGTTTGTTTAGGATTTCTTATAGACTTGGCAGAATTATTCTTGTTGTTGCATCGATCTCATAGGGGTGGAAATCGACCCCTACAATGAAGATGATATTAATCCATCTATATCGAAAACAAAAAACTAGTTCATCACAAACTGAAATCGAATCCCAATTCGAATCAAATTAAATCCCTAATTGAATCGAAATCCCAATTCAAATCAAATTGAATCCTAATCGAATAACCCTAATTCGAATCATGAACCAAATCGGAAACCCCCAAATTAAAAACCAAAAATCAAAAATCTACTAATCGGAATCATCTAATTGTTACCTGTGATCGATTTCTTGACGTCTCTGACTGAGGAGACAGAGGTCGACGGCGAGTTGAGTTTTCCAGTTTGAGAAATGAATGATGAACAAAAGGTTATTTGGGATTTAGGTTTTTGATTCGCGAAAATTTATGAAAGGAAAGCCAAGAGTCTCTCGGATATAATTAGGGTAATGAATATAGTATGCGGGTTTTTCGGGTACCCGGTTAAATTTTGGGTTAACCCGAAACCGAAACTGAAATTCTTAAGATCTAAAAACCATTCAGTTTTTACCCCCTACCCGAACACGGTCCGAATCCGGTTTTTTCGGTTCGGTTTTAGATTCGGTTTCGGTTTCGTGTAAAGTGACCAGCCCTAGGTAATCATATCAAAACGGACTAGCAGATAAATACGACCAGAAATATGTTTGATTAGAGCTCAAATGAGTCTTGATGATAATAATTAAGGAAAATGATTTTAAATTATTACTCCATAGGAGACACCGCCTACCAAAGTGTGAGAGAATATCCTTTGTGGGCCCCATCATTGCGCCATCATGTAATAGAACCTGAACTAGAAAATGCCTGCCCATGTTTTGCTTCTTTGTCATCGTTTTTGTTTCCCCTCTTTTGGTTTTTCTGTTTAGCTACCACGAGAACATGAAATTGTTTCAAGAGATTACATGATTATTTAGGTTTAGAAAGCAATTCACCTTTAACATTGAATGATCATAAATAACAGCTAGACGTATTTACACAATAATATAATGATTAAAAACTCCTATGGTATTAATTATGTAGTTTAGAAAGCAATTCACCTTTAACATTGAATGATCATAAATAACAGCTAGACATAGTTACACAACAATATAATGATTAGAAATTCCTATGGTATTGGTTATGTGATTAGCTACATGGTTTTTATTGGTATATCCGAACAAAAACAGCAAACTATATTACTATTCATACATTATTATACGGAATCCAAACAACCCCAATAGAAGCACAGTTGACAGTACTATCAGAACATGATGCGTTTAATTATGATGCAAAAATATAAATGCTTGAGGGGATAGTATTATTCAAAGAATAATGGTGTTCATAGGCAATTTCTGAAGTTGAGTGCATCAAATCTTGGAGTTTAATGTGCACTTTTCTTAATATTGCTTCTATTTTTATTAATGTACACACTTCAAAAACATTGACTCAACTTATGAGTATCATGGATAAGCAAATTAGGAATCGCTTATCGTCAATTGGAGAGATGGGAAACACAAGATACAAAGGAGCAATGATGACTTGGTTCGAGACTCGTTGATAGATGGTTTTTATCAAAAGATATGTAAGAAAAATACTAGCTTAAATTAAATTTGTACTAGTTGTAAAAAGGTCTTCGTTGATTTGGAGTAATTTTACATTAAATTAAAAAAAAAAAGGATTATAGTTGGTATGCTAGATCCCTGTACATTGAATTTTGAATCAATAGACATATTTACCTAATATTTACATAGTTCACGAAGACTTCAAAATTTACATGTAGAATTTGTCATTCATGCATGTTAGTCATGTGTATAAGTAAAGAAGTTCTATATATCCATGTCACACTAATTAAAATCAGTATTTCGAGTTGTTTCTCAAAATATTGGCAACGAAAAAAAATCATGCATGATAGATTGGTGAAAATTTTAGGGAAATTAGCAAATATAACCCCAAAAAAAATTATAATTAAAATTGTAACCAAATACCCTAAATCCTATGGTTATAATTTAGCCACATTAGTCAATTTTGGTTAGTTATCTAATTATTAATTTTTTTTTTGGTTACTTGGCAAATTAACCCAAAGTTTTGGGTTGACAAAAAAAAAAGATTTACTATGTGGATCGAAGTACTCAAATTAAGTTTTCAACTACAATTTTAACTATATATAGTTGATCATTATTTGAACATTTTAAATGAAAAATATTTGATTTTACATAATTTGAAATTAGTATGAGTTTTCCAAGTTGGTAAGTGTTCTATAGTTTTTGACAGATTTGGTGTTACCATAGCCTCAGCTAATTAATTAATCGATAACAACTATATATCTTACTAGCACTAAACAAGAAGACATATATCGAACCACCAACACTCAGGATTAATAATCAAAGTTTTATTTGCATAGATTCCATAGTCTATCATTATTAGTAGTAAACAACCAATACTAACGTGATTTAATTAACCCACCATCTGATGAAGACCCTTGTTAACCAATATGTATAATATAATGACCACATTCGTTTTGAATAGATTCAACTAGAATAATAATTAAAAAAAAGTCAATAATGTCTAGGAGACAATTATAACTTCACATCGACGGTGTTAGTTCGTCTAAAACAATCAATTTTTTTTTTTTTAGATTAAATTTAATGATGATTTATTAAGCCTCTAAGGACATGGTTTTTGTTGTTGGTATATTTGTCTTATTAAAACAAAGTAATAGGGTTGTCTGCGTTTTACCACACAATTTTACAACATAAACTTTCTAAACTCTTTGTAATACAACCTGAACAACTAATCTCTTCGAAATTCAACATTTAAAATTAGTTAAGTCTTAACCATTCATTAAACCACTAATTGGTTCATTAAACCACTAATTGTGTTATTAAAAAATCACGTTTGCCCAGACCCATTGATCCGACTCGTTTTATATTTCTTCTGAGCCAA
Organism: Draba incana; assembly: GCA_963576765.1. Taxonomy (NCBI): domain Eukaryota; kingdom Viridiplantae; phylum Streptophyta; class Magnoliopsida; order Brassicales; family Brassicaceae; genus Draba; species Draba incana. The sequence continues at coordinate 11,802,554 of OY755212.1, read as the reverse complement.
ACCTGATAAAAACCTACACACAAACTTCCAAAATCGATTTGGGGGCAAAATCAAAATTGGGGTTCTTATGCATATTGATTTTTTCTCAAAATTGATGTATGAGGATATCATATGAGACGAATGAGAAGTCGAATCCGAAGCACAATGTTGAAGAGGAAGTTCAAATCGAGAGTTAAGAACAAGTCAGAATAGAGATTGACGACGAAGAAACCGGCGAGAGAGGGACAACTGAAAAAGATGGAGAAAGAAAGAAGACCGCATATGATATGTGGCTTGAACAGAGTGATCCCAATGATGTAGATTACGAAGAATGTTGTTGTAGTAAGAAAATGAAGAAATTGATAATGAGTCAGAGAGAACCGATGATGAAGAAGACAAATCCAACGACGAGTATACGAAGCTAGAATATGACGACGAGTAGCTGATCATCTTTGTAAACGTTGATTTCTCCGACTCTATCTTCTCGATAAATCTCCACTTCTTCTTGCTCAAGATATAACCCTAATTTTCCCCCAAATCGATATATTCTGTCTCATTTTAGCCTCTGAAAAATATAAAACGAGTCGGGTCGGGTCAACAGGTCTGGGAAAATGTAATTTTAATAACGCAATTAGTGGTTAATGAACCAATTACTGGTTTAATGAATGGTTAAGGCTTAACCATTTTTACTATTTAATTTTGAAGAGATTAGTAGTTCAAGTTGTTTTACAAAGAGTTTAGAAAGTTTAGGTTGTAAAATCAAGAAAATATCTAGGGTAATTTACGTTTAGTGGTATTAGTAGAGGGTGAAATAGACAGCCAACCTAAACAAAGTCGATGTTTTTAGTAGATCGATTTAAGAATTAAAAATATAAGACAATGAAAATTTAAACCAAATTTCTATTATTTTGATGAATAATTTTCTTTTTAAATCGGTCCCTTGATTTTAATATGATTTATACCGCTACGATTGTGTATTTGTATATATGTCGGTCTATATTAAAACATTTGAAGTTGCATGAAGTCATGTACAGCATTTGTCATTTGACATTCAATTAAATGATAGTGGCATCATTGAAAACACTATTGTACTCAATTCAACAAGAACAATTTTTGGATTCACCCCTTTCTTATTCATCTCCTTATTAATCTATCAAAATTGAGTTGTAGAGATTACCAATTTAATTAAATCATTTACTACATCAAATTTTTTTAAAAAAGTAATACTCTATTATCTAACTAAACAAATAAAAATAATTAATATATAAAAAATTTCCTAAATCCTAAATCCAAACCCTATCTCTAAAACTATACCATAATTTGAGATTAGTTAACCCAAATCCAAAAATTTAAACTACAAAATACTTTAAAATTTTGGGTTTGGGTTTGGGTTAACTATTCATAAATTAGGGTATAATTTTAGGATTTAGAGTTTGGGGTTTAAAATTTATTTTGGATAAGCTATTCCCAAATTAGGGTATAGTTTTGGATTTAGGTTTTGAGTTTGGGGTTTAGAATTTATGTTGGGTTAACCATTTTCAAATTAGAATATAGCTTTGGGGTTTACGGTTTGAGTTTGGGGTTTATGATCTATCTAATTTGTTTTGTTAGATAATAAAGTATTAATTGTTTTAATTTGTTTGATGTAGTAAATAATTTAATTAAATTGGTGATTTCTACAACTCAATTTTGATTGGTTAATAATAAAAAGTGAATGAGAGAGGTTCACCCCAAGAAGTCAACCTAAGAATTCTTGTTTAACAATATCAACTTTTTGTCTAAGGAATATATATAAAATTATACTAAAAAAAAATTCCCCATGCGTGTCAGACAATAAACCACAAATATGGCACATTTGAATTTGAATGGGACACCAAAAATTTTAACAAACAGTTAACGACACAGTAACTCCGTTGAAATCTTTATAATTAAAATATTAATTTATTATTTATTAATTGTACCAAAAAAAAAAAAAAAACGAACGAACAGATTTTGAAGAAGAAGATTCTCTGCAAAATAATCTTTCCTTTTTATCAACTCCTAATTGAATAATTCGCATGGAGGAATCGCACAAAAGACTAACCGGAATTTTACCGGTAAGTGAATTTTCCGACAGCGAAATCACCTCAAGATTTCGAATCGTACCGAGAGTCGCCGGAATTAAATCGGTGAGTGAATTTCCGGTTGCGGTGAAATGTACAAGCGACGAACAGTTGTAAGCGATGGTGAAATGTTCTATCCATAGATACTTTAACTCTTGTAATTGCCCTAAACTCGCCGGAATCTCGCCGGAGAAACGGTTGTAAGAGAGGTTAATGAGCTGTAACGAAGACTGCGCCGTGAAATTCGCCGGAATCTTACCAGAAATTGAATTAGAAGACAAATCGACGTAACGGAGGCTTTTCGAGACGGTCACGTCGGAGATGTTTCCGGTAAGTGAGTTATGAGCAGCGTTAAGGACTTGTAGATTCTTGAGATTGAATATCTCCGGTGGAAACTCGCCGGAGAATGAGTTGTTGTGAAGCTAAATCGCTTTAAGGAAGACGCAACGGGAAAGAGAAGACGGAGCGACGCCGTTTAGAGAGTTTGAGTGGAGACTGAGTTTACGGAACTGAGTCAACTCGGCGAGTCGAGTTGTGACGTGGCCGGTGAGTCGGAGATGTGGAAGACGAAGCTCACGGACTTTTCCGGAGAAGCAGAAGACGCCGTGCCAGTCGCATGGAGCTAATGGAGAGGATTGGTTCCAGGATTCGAGTGCGTTTAATGGAGAGAATCTTCTTCTTCTTCTTCTTCTTCTTCTTCTTCTTCTTCTTCTTCAAAGTTCAAACTCTGTTCGTTCTTTTTTTTTTCCCTTTGTAAAATTAATAAATATTTTAATTATTAAAATTTCAACGGATTTACTGTTCCGATAACGGAATCTTATTCCGTTAAAATTTTTGGTGTCCCATTCAAATGTGCCATGTTTGTGGTTTAATGTGTTAACATTACCATCTTGAAGGTTAAAACTGATAGTGTTTGACCGTCGAGGTTTAAAGTGTAAGAAATTGCCACCTTGGAAGTTTTTTATGCGATTTTCCCATTCAATTATCAACTAGAAGCAACAGAAAAGATAGAACAAAAAGTAATAAAGCAGCCTCGTGAATGCGAATATGCACAAATCAAATTGCTTATTAATAATGTAATTCTATGGATGTTTTTTGAGGTCTGAAATGGGAGAAGCAGAAACTGCTCTAGTCGCACATTGTTTTGGCAAACTAAAATTTATGGCAATTTCGAAATAAATATAGGGAAAACGGTCATTTAAATACTGAACTTTCCGTTTTGCGCCAAATAAATACCAACTTTATCATGAGTCGAATAAAACACGAACTTGAGTTGACTGAGCCAAACGAGATATGAAATTAGTCAACTTTGACAACCGTTTAAAAAAAGTTAACAACCGTTCGCTGCAACCGTTAGGTCTCAAAACGACGTCGTTTTGAGATTACAAAAAATAAAAGAAAAAGCCATTTTAATACCGAACTCTCCGTTTTACGCCAAAATAAATACCAACTTCTTAATGGGTCATATAATAAACAAACTTATATTGACTCGGCCAAATTAGGTATAAAATTAGTAAACTTTAGATCGGATCCCGAGACTAGAAATATGGAGAGACAAGACCTTGTGAGGTCGTAGCCCGAGTCCATAGCCTTGTTACAGCATGAAATCCCTGAAAACGGTAGCATGAGTCTAAAACATGTTAAGGCACAAAATCTTGGTCTAATTATTCTGGTTTCGTGATGTTGTTGCATGATGTATATATGAAGCCGATTGTTGGGGTCAATTTCCTCCTCTCCAAAACAGGATGCGTTAAGTTTGCTGAGACTCAAGTCTAAACTGAGAATGAACTGGGCTAGGCTCAGAAGACTTGGAGAAGCTAGAACAAGCTCGTTAACAAAACCCATAAGACCTAGCCGACTTAGCATACCTAGCTGACCTAAGATACAATATATACTTGTAAACATCCCTTGTAAAAGGGATCCGATTTTTCTCAGCAAAAACACTTAGAGCTTTTTCTGAAATAAGCAATAAACAAATCTTCTCTACTTTTGTGCATTGTGGTTTAACCTAGAAACTCACATTTCCTCTAAAAAATCCTTACAAATCTAATTGTGCGAGTTACGACTCTTACACCGATCCTTAAATCATCAAACTCTTTCAAAAGCTTGAGACTCTCGCACTTGAGGACACTAATTTGGCCGAGTCAACATAAGATCTCATGTCCTTCGAGGTTTATGGACTCAAGCTACGGCTTCCAAAGATCTCGTATCCTGCTAGGTCTCGGGACTCAGTTTCCAGGGATCTCGTGCCCTAACATGTCTTTAGACCCAAGCTATGGTTTCCAGGGATTTCGTGCCCTAAAACGTCTCGTCTCTCTATATCTCTAGACCTGGGATCTGATCTAAAGTTGACTAATTTTATACATAATTTGGCTGAGTCAACATAAGTTTGTATATTTTATGACACATTAAGAAGTTGGTATTTTTTTGGTGCGAAACAGGGAGTTCGGTATTAAAATAGCCATTTTTTTTAGTCTCAAAACGACGTCATTTTGAGACCTAACAATTACAGCGAACGGTGGTTAACTTTTTTTAAACGGTTGTTAAAGTTGACTAATTTCATATCTCGTTTGGCTTAGTCAACTCAAGTTTGTGTTTTATTCGACTCATGATAAAGTTGGTATTTATTTTGGCCAAAACGGAAAGTTCAGTATTAAAATGACCGTTTTCCCAATAAATATATGTATTTTACACATATATGTGTGTTGTTGTAATAACATGCAGCCTTTGTTTGGTGTGTTTTAGAGTAAATGAGAGGAAAATAAAATTGATGAATAGGAAAGAGAAGAAAACTGAAAACGGGAGGAATTTTTTCTTTTTCTAAAAATAAGTCGGAAGATTTTCTTTTCTAATACAGGAAATCAACACAATAACACAAAGATTTTTTTTTCTCAAGAATTCATTACTAGATCATTTATCAAATGTACATACAAGTTCCATTCAATATCCTCAATCTAGCCTCACACATTCCTAGATCTATACACGATCTGTTGGAATTTCATCAGGTTTTAACCAGTTTTAATCTCTATTAAAACAACCTAGTGACAATTCTTTAGTCTAGGATCTAGGGTTTGTAAACAACGAATCTACAAGAACGGATCTCGAATATACCTGGAGATTATGCAGCGGAATATTGTTAGGTTATCGAGATCTGTAGCGCATCAAGTGCTACGCCTCTACTGATAGTCCACACGCACACAAACTAGAATCCGCAGGGATGCTAGTACCTGGAATCGGATCTCTTAGGGAACTTACGTTTCTGCAGAGGTGGCTATCAACTAAGGCCACTCTCAATTTCGTGCCTCATATCATATATATAGGCACATGAGAAAACCTAATCGTCCAGCAATTAAACCGGTTCAAATTAAGCCATTAAACCGAAATCCCTATTTCGGTTTTTAGCCCGTGTCGATCGACATGACTCATTTGTGTCGATCGACACACTCTTTAAAACACGTTTCTTATGTGTATCAAATACACATCATTTAAATCATTACATTAATGATTATTCCCACATAAAGTTTATCCAGTTTGCTTAGGTGTGTGACCCTGTAGGATCATATAATACTAGCAATGAGTTCATAACTCATAGATCATTAGTGGCTTCTAGCAAAACGTCATGACCACCTAGTATCATATGAATGTCTAATCTCGACAGTACAACTATCACTAGAGTGAATACAAGTGTGATTTCAGGACATTCCCAACAATCTCCCACTTGTACTGGAATCAACTATTCCCATAATCCCTTCGTCTCTATATCTCGATATGGCATAAGGCAAGAACCGTGTCATCCTTATTACAGCCAATATCACGTTCATCGAACTCCGATTTATACTGATTAAAAACAAACGACTGACAATCACCTCGTTTGAGCGCGGCCACGCATTTCTCAGTATCAAATCTTCGATGGGCCCTGAGATATTTATCTTCTGTTATATAAGAGGGACAAATCCCATCTTGTTCCATCCCTGTTACTTCACACACTTCATGATACGCCCAATCAATACCTTTATAGTCACCTGTTACAGATAACGTTTGACAAAGTCAAAGCGGACCAATTCATATGCAAGAAATCATGATGAACTCAGGTCTAAAGACTATACTCTATAGTCGTAATGAGAACCTCTTATGAAACTTATATAACTATCCTGTACAGTTCTCATTAGCGGGTCATGTCCGATCATATGTTCTCTAACATATATCTATGTGATTGACTTTAATACTCTTATTAATGACTCCATGAAACTTAGTCATCAGTCACCTCACATACCAGTCTCACGTGGTTGTCAGTGTCCCACTTTAACAACCTTGACCAGGGACTAATATAATCTATGTCATTTATCACTTATAGGGTTTCATGATCAAGTCCTCAACTTGATGACCGATAAAATGCCATAAATTACTTTGGGACTATTATTCAATTATCCAATAATCAAATAATATATGAAACAATTTCATTATGACATAACCAAAGTATGCCCACATGAATATCATAACATAACTAAATCCATTACAACTCCCACTAGAATCAAGATCACATCTTAATATATCTAATACCTACAGCAGGAGGGTGAAACTCATGCTTAGGTCATGGGAGAGGCTGCAGAGCTCTGCTTGGAACCCTTTCCAATAAAACTGCAGGCTGCGGTGCTCTGCTTAGAACCCTTTCCAACAAACCGCACCGCCATATAGACACAAAACATAACCAGATTCTGACCGGAAATCGTCTTTGTCCGTCTAACCACTCTCAACAAAACCATTACTTCCTCAGTTCACCAAGCTCCTATCCTTAGTATTCCTCAAATACTTGAGAATATTCTTGGTAGCTGTCCAGTGACTTTCACATGGATCATATTGGTATCTACTTGTCATGCTTAAAAACACAAGCAATATCTGGACGAGTGCAGGTCATGGCATTCATGATAGATTCCACTGCATACGCCTGGGAATCCTACTCAAACGTTCTTGCTCAGCCAGTGTCTAGAGACATTGCATCTTGCTAAGATTAATGTCATGAGACATTGGTATGAGGCCCTTCTTGGAATCATGCGTACTGAACCAGTCCAAGACCTTATCACCATAAGCATCTTGACACGATCCAATTAGCCTACCCAATCTATCTCTATAGATTCTTATTCCAAGAATTCATGCGGCTACTTCCATGCCTTTCATTGAAAAACAACTTCCGAGCCAAGTTTATAAAACTGAAGTAACGGAACGTCATTTCTGAGACGAAGTATATCATCTACATACATAACGAGAAATGCAACTACACTCCCACTAGTCTTCTTGTAAACACACGGTTCCTCTTCGTTCCTGATGAAGTCAAACCTTTTGACAGCTTTATCAAAACGAAGATTTCAACTCCATGACGCTTGCTTCAATCCATAAATGGATCGATGAAGCTTGCATTCTTTCCCAGCATTATTAGGATATGTGAAACCTCAAGTCGTGTCACGTACACATCCTCTTCTAGAATTCCCATCAAGGAAAACTTTTTTTCACATCCATCTGCCAAATCTCATCACCATGATAAATGGCAGTTGCTAGGATAATCCGAATGAATTTAAGCATAGCGACTGGTGAATAGGTCTCTTCATAGTCATACCATGAATTTGTTTGAAACCTTTAGCCACCAACTTAGCTTTGTATATCTGGATATATCCATCCACGTCAATCTTCTTCTTGAAGATCCATTTACACTCAATGGCTTTTACACCATCAGGTAAATCTACCAAGTACCATACCTGGTTTTCTGACATGGATCCCATTTCGGATCTAGCGGCTCCAAGCCACTTTTCAGAGTCCGGGCCCAACACTGCTTCTTCAAAATTCACAGGCTCGTCATTGTCAATGATCAGCAAGTCATGACAAATCGGTCACAAGAAATCCATATCTCTCGTGATCGTTACGAATCCTTTTGGATCTGCGAACTTCAGGCACCACAGGTGTAGGTTCTACAACTCTTTGCAGATCCAGCTACTGCTCTTCCTTAACAGGTTGAGCAATCTCCTGTGACTCTCGAACATCTTCGAGTTGTACTTCACTCCCACTGTTCTTCTTGGAAAGACAATATCTCTCAAGAAAACATAGTTCTTAGCAACAAACACTTTGTTTTCAGAACGGTTGTAGAAGTAGTATGCCTTGGTTTCCTTAGGACAACCAATGAAGTAGCACCTATCGGATTTGGGTTCGAGCTTATCAAATATGAAATTTTACATAAGCCTCACAATCCCATATTTTCAGAAAAGACAAACTTGGAACATTTCCAATCCACATCACATGTGGTGTCTTTGTAACTAATTTTAATGGAACCCTATTTAGTGTAAACGCAAACATTTATAGAGTGTATCCCTAAAAGAGATAATGGAAGATCTTTGTGACTCATCATTGATCGAACCATATCCAATAAGGTCCGATTCCTCCTCGCAGAAACTCCATTCCATTAGGGCGTTCCAGTAGGAGTGAGCTGTGAAACAATTCCACACTCTCTCAGATGATCACTTAACTCTTGACTTAAGTATTCTCCTCCGCGATCTGATCGAAGAAGTATTCTCCTCCGTGATCTGTTCGAAGAGCTATAATACTTTTGCCAATTTGATTATGTACTTCATTCAGTAACTCCTTAAACTTTTCAAAGGATTCCAGCTTGTGACTCATTAAATGAACATAGCCATGCCTACTGAAGTCATCAATGAAGTACTGAAAATTTCCTCTAGCACTGGTGCCCATCGGGCCGCACACATCTGTATGTATAAGGCCCAATAATCCGTTGGCCTTTTCATTTAGTTTGATAAAATGGGCCTTAGTCATTTTGTCCAACAGCAGGATTCTCATTTCTCACATGATTCACAATCAAGTGAGTCCAAAAGCCCATCACTATGGAGCTTCAGAATCCGATGTGGCCCAAAATGACAATGCTAGAGAACTGTTTTGTGTTTATGTTATAGACTGACATAGATTGGTTTAAGACATAAAACCCATTCTCTAATGGGGTGCTACCATAGAACATATCATTAAGATCAAAAGAGCAACACTTGTCTTTTATCAAAATAAAATCATTCAAAATCATACAAGAAAATGAAATGACATTTCTGCTCATAGCAGGTACATAATAGCAATTATTTAGTTTCTAAAACCAAGCCTGAAGGTGACTACAAATGGAAACTTCCTACAGCTAATGCAACAACTCTTGCTTCATTCCTGTTGAGCATCTCCACTTGTTCCTTCTTCAACGTTCTACTGTTGTTTAGGCCCTGCATATTTCAATAAATATGAGCACCACAACCGGTATCTAATACCCATAAGATAGAACTTGAAATAACATAAATACCTGAAGAAGAAGTCTCATACATCTTCATCATTTCCAAAGTATCTTCCATGTATTTCTTGCATTTTCTCCTCCAATGCCTTGGCTCCCCACAGTAGCTGCATATATCATCATCAGATGGGCCAGACTTGGGTTTAGTGGGAAACTCGGGCTTATCCTGATTCACAATCTGGACGGCCTTTTTCTCACCCTTGTCTTTACCAGGTTACTCAAACCTTTTGCCCTTCTTGATATTGAGCTCAACTGTCTTGAGCATGTCATGCAGCTCAGTCAACGTCTTCGTCAAGCCATTCTTGATGTAGTTCTTGATGAACTTATCATAGCTTGAAGGCAGTGACTGCAGAATGATGTTAGTAGCCAACTCTTGGCTAATAGGACAATCCAATCTCCTCAAGTTATCAATATAACCCATCATCTTCATGACATGAGGACTCACTGGAACATCCTTTGGTAGCTTGCACTCAAATAGAGATTTAACCGTCTGGTATCTCTCAATTCGAGTCTGCTCCTGAAACATAGCTTTCAGGCTAGTGGCTATCTCGATAGGCGATTCCACGTTCTCATATTGCTTCTGCAAATCCGAGTTCATGGTAGCCAACATCAGACGACGCACATCGACCACATCATAATAATGCTTATTCCAAGCATCATACACTGCATGTGAGGCATTGGACCTTAGTTTCTCGGGGAGAACTTTCTCAAGGACATAGTCCTTTCTCTCCTGCTTGAGAACGATTCTCTAGTTCCGATACCAATCAAAGAAGTTGGATCCATTTAACTTGTCCTTCTCAAGGACGGATCTCAACAAGAAAGAGTTTTGATTAGACATAACTGTAATAAGAAAAAGAAAAATCAGTTATGATATTCAGGAAATGAGAAATCTTAACAATTAAGAAAACTCGCATTATATTCAAAACAATGTTTCCTCAAATGAATATAATGATCCAAGATCCATATTTCACCAAAACCCGAGCGAGCCACTGGCTGTCACCCGAATCTTAGCTATATAGGTAAGCAACACTTTGCTAATCATATCCAATATGACTCTTGGTTGTGGATAAGACATCTTATGTTTTAACCACCTGATGTCTCTGGGCCCAGAACTTCTGATAGCCCATTCAAGTAAACCAATCTCTTCAGTCATGTAACAGCTGATGCCATGCACTGCAAGCCCATCAACTCAATTACCTACTGCCTTACTCATGTAACTGCGGACACCTTGCACTGCAAGCCTATCACGCAATGAAACGAGTCTTGACAGCTGACAAGATCGAGAAGACATCCAGGACACTTGATATTTAGTTGAGGAACTGAACATTCAATCCTAACACATATCAAATATGCATTCAGGAAGGTTTAGAATCTCATTAAATCTGGTTTGGTTGTTTGATTGTAGGTTCATTAACCCATAATTTTTGTAGGCTGTCGATCGACACTACCTTAGTGTCGATCGACACTCACCTCTATGTAACAGTTCTTCGACAACCGATTAATCCAATTGAACCGGTTTCGATAACCGACCCGATAACTGGTCAATCCAATTGACCGAATTGATAACCGGTCAATCCAATTGAACCAGATCGATAATTGGTCTCTGTCGATTGACATAACTATTGTGTCAATCGACGCTAACCAAACCAAATCAATTTTGCGATAACCGGTCAATCTAATTGAACCGGATTGATAACCGGTTGGTGTCGATCGACGCAACATTTGTGTCGATCGACGCCAACCAAATCGCAACAAACCGCAATTAGCCGGTTTAATTGATTTCTAACCAAGTACGATAACCGATTCAATCCAATTGAACTGGTTAACCACTCACAAGGCAGAGACAACAGTGTCGATCGACACAACCATTGTGTCGATCGACATCGTTAGGGTTTTCATGCCGTGAAGAACAATTTTGACAAAATAATTTTGCAAAGCCGTGTCGATCGACACAACCATTGTGTCGATAGACACGAATGATTCTGGTGCCCGAGAAGAGAAATTTCAACAAAATAACAATTTTGATTCGACTGAAAATTGATCTAACAAGCATCCTATACATCATATGTATCAATCTGAATTCTCTAATTCAATAACGTTCTAGTGATTCAAAGTTAAACCCTAAGGCTCTGATACCACTGTTGGAATTTCATCAGGTTTTAACCAGTTTTAATCTCTATTAAAACAACCTAGTGACAATTCTTTAGTCTAGGATCTAGGGTTTGTAAATAACGAATCTACAAGAACGGATCTCGAATATACATGGAGATTATGCAGCGGAAGATTGTTAGGTTATCGAGATCTGTAGCGCATCAAGTGATGCGCCTCTACTGATAGTCCACACGCACACAAACTAGAATCCGCAGGGATGCTAGTACCTGGAATCGGATCTCTTAGGGAACTTACGTTTCTGCAGAGGTGGCTATCAACTAAGGCCACTCTCAATTTCGTGCCTCATATCATATATATAGGCACATGAGAAAACCTAATCGTCCAGCAATTAAACCGGTTCAAATTAAGCCATTAAACCGAAATCCCTATTTCGGTTTTTAGCCTGTGTCGATCGACATGACTCATTTGTGTCGATCGACACACTCTTTAAAACATGTTTCTTATGTGTATCAAATACACATCATTTGAATCATTACATTAATGATTATTCCCACATAAAGTTTATCCAGTTTGCTTAGGTGTGTGACCCTGTAGGATCATATAATACTAACAATGAGTTCATAACTCATAGATCATTAGTGGCTTCTAGCAAAACGTCATGACCACCTAGTATCATATGAATGTCTAATCTCGACAGTACAACTATCACTAGAGTGAATACAAGTGTGATTTCAGGACATTCCCAACACGATCAATAAACATCTCACTCTCCCTTAGCCCCTTTGATCAAGATCTATTACAAGACAACCCAAAACCCACTTTGGTAAGAAATATGGGTTCCCCTTTTTTTGTGGTAAACGTACACCCACGTTTTCCACTCCTAATTATACCTAATAGGAATAAACGGTTAACCCTAGCCTCCTTTCCTTAATCTTAGCAAAGATATAAGAAAATCTTCTTGATACTTGATCTTCTCCAAGCAACACGTTCTTTGTCATTCATCATCTCTTTATCACATCCATAACTTCATCCTAGCTCTGGTCCAAGCCCATCTCTTGAAGCCCAATCTGTTTAACACTCAAACTAGTCTGTTGAAGCACTTCATGTAGTATATGCACTGATACAGAAATTGCTTCAGTCAACTGCATCTTCATCTTTCGCCTACTTTATCACCAACTTCATACTCCTTAGATGAATACTTTTATCAACTCATATTGGATTGTAAACCTCATTTAGCATATATTTTCAATCTCCGCCTTGATGACTAAGTTCTAGAATTCAAGCACTTCTTTGATGAACTTCAAACACCACCTTGATTGTGTGCCAACATTGAGCTTCTTGTTCATCAAACTCCTTATTTCCCCCCTGCTTGAATAATAGAACTTAGTATCAACTTCTGTATCAATGGCTTCCATGTGATTTGTTGACTCTTCAGGTGATACAACATATGCAAGTCAAACCATTTTATTGAAATTCAGTTTCGCTCCTCTGGTTGTCAACTTATCATTAAGATTTCCAATCACATTAGATTGTGAATGGTTTCTAGGGACTTTAAGTACATTTTCTTGTTCTGAATCAAAATTTTCTCCTGACTCTTGTTGTATCTTTTTTTGTTCTGAAGCAGATTTCGTTCGTGAAGCATTCATTTGATCTGAGTCTGACTCACTGTCTGCATGTATTCCACTCTAATGACTGAAATACAAGTCCTCAAATTCAACATTAATTATCTCAGTCTGTTTGTTGTAGACCCTTTATGTTGTACTACTTTCTAAGAAATCCAGAAAACATCCTTCGTCACAGCTGGAATAGTTCTCTTAATGTCTACCGTTTAATTTAAGGAATTTGCATCCAAACGCGCGAAAGTCTCATGTCTTCCCTTTCCAGAGCTCATAAGGAGTCATTGTTGTTCCATTCGTAACATGAACTGTGTTGATGATGCAACATATTGTATTTAATGCTTCAGCCCAAAACTTGGTTGACACAATATTTCCATCTATCATGGCTTGTGCCATCTTCTGCAACGTCTTATTTGTTCTGTTGCAGCATCCTTGGAGCTGAGAACTAATGTAGAATCCCTTGATTTTTCATAAAACTTCACCATTATCTTATTCCTGAATTCTCCACTATTATCACTTCTGATCTTCTTGATACATCCTCTTTGATTGATAAGTCCTAATGCCCATATCATGAAGCTTTCCACTTCCTCAGATTTCTCCTGAATGAATATGACCCAAGTATATCTCGAATAATCATCCTCTAGTACAAAGACATACCTTTTATCGCCCATGCTGAAATACCCATACCTTTTTATTTTTTTTATAATTACTAATTCTCAAATAATCAACATCAACGAGCAGAAGTAATTGAACCAATTAACCAAGCATTTATCAATTTCAACAGTTCTAGCAACCTAAACTAGGTTCTAAAAAACAACAACATAACATTAAGGTTCGGAACCCTAGATCATCCTCCTCTTCGTAGCCATGATTCTACAATCATATTCTTTACCTTCAACACAAGGAAAATCGGCTTGCGTGTGTATTATCACAATTACTCAATGTGACGGTCATCCCATCTACGGCCTATCACTCAGGCTCAATAGGAATATAACAAAACACAACAACAATCATCACATGATTAAGTATCACAAACCACAAAAACTGCAGGTTATGTCAATCGACTCCCACTACTAGTGTCGATCGACGCCTACAAAGCACTGGTGTCGATTGGCACAACCACTAGGTGTCGATTGATATAAACACTAGGTGTCGATCAACACCTCATCGCAGAACAAAGAATCGTGCCTATCCTCTCATGGCTCGATTCCTAGTCCATCAAGCGATCACCTGCAATGATAAACACATCAAAGCAATAATCACATGGAAAACACAGATATGTCACACAATCTTAATCACAAAACCATTCACCAAATCATTAAACATCAATCAATCATTCCCTATATCACCCATAAGCCATGGTCGCGCACTCACATGACAAAACAAAGGAAAAAATAATATGAACACGAAATCAATGACTCCAACCATTGCAGCCTCTGATCTCACACGCAACACCGAGGAAAATGCCATGTCTTCCTCTAGAACACGAACAAGAACGACGCTCTTGATCCTTTAAACCACCACAAGCCACCAAGAATCCCAAATCTCTCAAGAACATTCTCAAACTTCTTTTTCTCTCTTTTTGCATGTTTTTCCTCCGAAAAACACGGTTGCACCTCGCATAACAGCTTATATACAATGCTCTAGGATCATGCACCTAAAAATAGCCCAAAACCGAACAATTAAATTGAACCAACCTGGTTCTGCAGCAACAATGTCGATTGACACCCCTAGTGGTGTTGATTGATACCACTCGAAAACCCCAAAATCGTCCAATTAATTGAATCAACCCGAACAAATACAAGTGAATGTCGATAGACACACCCACTGGAGTCGATCGACACCACACTAAAACCAGAAACCTGGTTCGCGGTCGTTACACATGCTTTCAATCTCGGGAGAATCCGCTTTATAAGTCAAACATTCAATCTCTGGTGAATCCGCTTTATAACCCCTGACATTAACAGACGTTTTATAAGTCACGATAACTAAAACGCACTGTGATGGAATTTATGAACTACTTGTTGTTTTGAAAGATTTTTTTACAATTAAATCGAATCAACCTGGTTCTGCAGTAATAATGTCAATCGATACCCCCTAGTGGTTTCGATCGACACCACTCGAAAACACTAAAATTGACCAATTAATTGAATCAACCCGAACCATTACAAGTGATTGTCAATCGACACACCCCCTGGTGTTGATCGACACCGTACTAAACATGAAACCTGGTTTGCGGTCGTTACAATTCTCCTCCACTAACAATGGATTCATCCTCGAATCTTAACAATCTAGTCACCAAGACTCAAATTCATGACTTGCCACCGAATGACTTGGGATTACACACCCAAACGCTAAGGCCTATATCCAGTCTCATGCTTATTCCGCAATCAGATATTGATTACCTATACTCATCACGACAACCTCACACTCTTAGGAACCAAACCCTTAAGCTTCCGATGCCAGTATACCACTCTACTCTCAGGACGTCTCCTTCAAGCTCTGGCTACATATAGGGAAAAACACTTCCATCAGAGTAATCGATTCATATGCGTATAAGCACCTGTTGACTAGAACTACCTCTCGCGATACTAACCTGATATTCCATACTTTGGAATACTCTCTCCATATGACCAAACTCCAGCCAACTCTGACAACCTAAAAACACAGGCGTCCACTTGTGTCTTCCAAATCCCTCAACACCGTCTACCATATACCAACTTCTGACCCCAACCCGGTCAGCACCACTTGAGATCAACTCTAATCCTTCAAACTTGTCTACCATAGACCAACAACTACTAACCAAACCCAGTCAGCACCACTCGAGCTCAACTCGAATCCCTCAAACTTGTCTACTATAGACCAACAACTACTGACCAAACCCGGTCAGCACCACTCGAGATCATCTTCCGATCTTAGAGGCCTACATCCAATCTCATGCTTATAATCATGTTCAGACATTAATTACTCTTAACTCATCTCCTCAACCCACTCACCCGCAGGAACAAATATTTTGAGCTATCTATATACAGGGAAATTCTCATCCCTCTGGAGAAATCCTCATCTCGCACTACTTATACTATGAAATCTTCATCCCAAATAAGTGTGGAGGGGAATCCTCATCCCTCTGGTGAAATCTTCATCTCCCACTACATATACTGGGAAATCCTCATCCCAAATAAGTATATAGGGAAATCTTCATCCCTCTGGAGAAATCATCATCTCCCAATGAGTAATCCGGGGAAGTCCTCATCCCCAAGAGTAATAAATTCTAAAACGTCTATAAACATCTATCGACTAGAATCGCGTCTTGTGGTTCCAACCATGATATTCTAAAACCCGGAATATCATCACATCCTGACCAATCCTTAGGTCAAGTCGAACAACCCAATCGCACAAGGTGTTCCACTTGCTAGTGTCTCTCAAAAGATAATCAAACTTCCAGAATTTATAATATATTAGTCAAGAATAACAGGAGAAAACTTGTCACTAGCACTGTCTCAAAAAAGAAGGATCCACATTGGGTACTAAAGCAGACAAGCAAAACAAATTGGCTCTCTAAGCCACTATCATTTCTAGGTAATATGTGGTTGTTAGGGGAGCTTCATGCACAAGAGAAGTAGCTGGAGTAACAACTTGAACAGGCGTAGCTGCACCTTCCTTTGGAGTATGGATGATCACAACATTCGGCAATGGCATCTTCGGTTCCTAGTTTGCACGTGGGGTCATAGTCAAACATTACCTTCACCTTAATACCTAGCACACCATGCACATGTTTAACCACACTCAAGCTACATAAAGCATGGACAATGTTTTGAGTAACGGGACTTACACGAATATGATCCACAATACCGCATTAAAGACAGTGAGACGAACTGACCTGTCTAATCGATTTTTAATTTTAGGATCATAATAACTTAAAATAATTAAATCTTTCAAAACAACTTGTAGTTCATAAATTCCATCACAGTGCATTTTAGTTACCGTGACTTATCAAACGTCTGTTAATGTCAGGGGTTATAAAGCGGGTTCACCAGAGATTGAAGGTTTGACTTATATTTAAGTGGCCTAAGGGGTATTTTTGTAAAACTTAGTAATTTGGATGGTTTATTTGCAGAAAACCCTTGATTTGTTTTTTAATCAACTGCCAATATAGTAAATAAATATAAAAATAAATAAAACCAAACACACGAAAACCAGGGTCAATCACAAAACTCATTATTGAGCTTCAGTCCACACTTGATTATGGAGCCAAGCTGGCCCTCCAAGTGCCATATAAGACTGAAGTTGAAATAACCAAACTTTTTTTTTTAATCCGAATTAAGTATTTCAAAAAATATTAATTCTCAACGATTAATTCTCAATCAACAATCATTCAACAACCAGTGGAAAACACAACTTAACTAAACCAGCAATTAAACCATTAATTCATTAAACCAATAATTAACAATCTAAACAAAATTCCATATTCGAACTACTAGCAACCTAAGCACCATGTTCTACTCAATAGCGAAATATAAACAAGTCCTAATCGATCGGCACACTAAACAAGACAGTGTCGATTGACACCAATCGCATACAGGTTCAGGATCGAACCTCTCCTCTCACGGATCGATCCTGAATGCTGTCAAACGATCCCTGCATCAATAATAACGCCAAATACACGAGAATATCACCGAAACATAGAATCACAATTCAAACATCCATCCAATTCAACAAATCATCAAGAACACTCAATCTAACACATTATACGGCTTAGATAAGCCACGGTTGCGCACTTACCTTAGCCTCTTCCGATTGATTGAGACAAGATTAGGGACAGTCACAAAATCAGAGACACACAAGTCTAATTCTCCACTCTCCTTCTTTGAATCTCACCAACAATCCCTTCTAAAAGCTTCAAAGGCCACAACCAATCTTTAGGAACCAATAACAACCACAAACTCTCTCAAAAATTTCTTTTCAAAACCTTTGATTTCCTCCTCAACCCACGGCTGCTCGTCAAAAATTAGCTTATAAACGACGACCTAGGGTTCCCATAACCCAAACCGCACCCAAACCGAACATTGAAATCGAACCGACCGATTCAATTTAACTTGGTGGCGATTGACACACCTCACTGTGTCGATCGACACCAAAAAATACACATTTTTGGGTTGCGGTCGTTACATAAGTCTACGCTCTCGTATTACATTTTTTGCAATTGCTCGAGCTATACCATTGATTAAATCTTGAGAATTTTCATAATATGTCACTCTTGCCATGTTACTTTACAGTTATGCCATCAATTGAAAATCTTTGCAAGAATGTCATCTTTTTTTTTAACTTAACTTTTATGTTTTTTTAGGTTTGAGTTAATTATTTTGTATTTAGGGTATAATTTTTGGGGGTAGAGTTTAGGGTTTGGATTTTGGGAGAGAGAGAAAAAATTTAACGATTTTGTCTTTGTTCTATAAAAATTGGCATGTTTGCAATAAATTTTCAAGAATGACGTATTTGAAAAATTATTTTTAAATGTGGCATGTTTGTAGTTCCTTCTTTAATCTTAAGAATTTTTTTTTTCTTACAAAAATCATATAAAAATAAATTTTAATTTAATATTTAGATTTAGACTCGAAAATCTAAGAACTGGTTATACATAATTAATATGATAAAGTTTTATGATAAAAAATAAAATAAAAAGCATGCATGCTAAAGTTAATACGATATCCGTATATATCCTTAGAGCATGAACAATGCTCACACTTTAGTGTCTAATTAATGAGGGTCTAAAGTATTAGTTAATTAAGTTTTATGTTTTTAGACACTTTCGATTTAGACACTTTCAATAGAGACACCGAACATTGGGTGTCTAAAAAAATAAAATATTAATAAATTTATTTATTTTATAAAACAATTTATTAAACATAAAAACATTTAACACATACAAAAGTTTAACAAAATTAGAAAGATAGATGGGAAAACGGCGTCGAAATAAATAGTACGGGTAAGTTGGTTCGTCACTAAAGTAGTCATTCCATAACTGCACGTGTCCCTCTTTGCGATCTCTGTTGATGTAGAGTCGTTTTTTCTTGGGTCCGGTTGCCTCTTCAACATCATCAAAATCATTTAACAAATCATCGAATTGTTGGTCGATAAATTCATTAAATTCTTGGTCGAGTGCTCTTGAGAAAGGATCATTTGAAGAGGAAGCCATATTTGTGTAAAAATTTGAGTGAATTTTATATTTGGTTTGGTTTGTAAAATATATTTTGTTTGTAGAAGAAGAGAAAGAGATTCATCTATGATCTTTGAGAACTATGATTTTTGAGAAGGATTCAAGAGGAGGAGAAGAACTATGATTTTTGAGAAGGATTCAAGAATGAGAAGCAATATTACTTCATAAGAAGAGGAGAGGAAACGAACTTTGAACAATTATAATGAGAAGAAAAATGTTGTATAAATAATATAGGTAAAATGTCCAAATTATTGTAACAAAGATATGGTATAAAACGTACTGGCAGAAAAAATGTACTCTAAAACATGTGACACATATGAACAAAAATGAGTATGACTTGTGAAGCATGAAGACACCAACATGTGACTTCTTGTCTTTGAGTCCAAATGAACACTCTGCCGACATATACAACCAAATAACCTGCAATTGCATCAAACCAAATTAGCATAAAACAATAAATCTGATATATAATCTGCACATTATCCTGCAACAACTACACATTATTAATGGATTCTTTAGCTACAACTACACATTATCCTGCAACAACTAACCTCATTTACATAATCTGCAATGCATCTCCTCGTCTTCCCTACACCTCTCCATATCATCTCCTCCAAGCTCGGCATCAAAGATATGCGAAAAAGAAAGATAAAAACAATGTCAGATTGTACATGGACCAAGAACAGAGATTAATAAAACGATTTCAGAACTACATAGAAGAAGAACAGAGAACAAGAACAATAACACATTACTGAAATGGATTTAATTTTCACAAAGAAACTATTACAAAAAAGCAAATTCATTCATTTAATACAAGACTAATTTGATACAAGAGTTGATACAATATTATTTTGATACAAGATTTCATACAAGCCTAATTTCATACAAGAGTTCATACAAACCTAATTTTATACAAACCTAATTTTATACAAACCTAATTTCATACAAGAACATAAACTGCATGAGAAACAAATACTAAATGACAGAACATTAACTCAGTCATGAGAGCTTTTCCTAATGCTGTGACAAGAAGTTCGTTATGAGCTTGTTCTTGAGCGCTACTTCTAATTCAGACAGTGGCATTGTTCATGCTCTAACAATTGTATCAAATCGGAGGAGTTGAAGAACCCTAATTTTCAAATCTTCTAATCCGAAATACACAATTACCCTAATTACAACTATGTGAAATCCCAATTTTGAAAAACCCTAATTTCATTTACAAAAATCCCTAATTTCATTTACAAAAAACCCTAAATTTCTAAATTCGAATCTGAATAACCAGAAACCGTAAAAGATCTATGAAAGCAGAGAGAGATTTCATCGATTGCTAACCTTTTTAACTGAGAATCGATGAAGATGAATTGAATTTTCCCGATTATGATCATGAACCGGAGATTTCAACCACCGCTGCTAACCTTCAGACTTTCCCCACCTCTTATCGACCAAATTTCTGAGATTTTCGAAGGGATTAAAGAACTCAAATCGGAAAATTCCGCCGATTTGACGGACAACAGAATCGCCAAAAAATTCTCCTTCGGAGAACACGAGGAGAAGAGAGAAGAGAGGAAGAGAAACACGGGAAAAAATTTTAACTCTGCTAATTAATTTTTTTTTTTGGACCAACCACACTCTTCCACCTCACTTTGGAACATTGGGTCTAATTTGCCCAAAAAAATCCAATATTGGATCTTTGTAGCCCATTTTTAGATCTCCTAAACTTTGCTTAATTAATTTTTTTATAGTTTAGACCCTTTAATAAGACCCTCAAGTGTGAGCATTGTTTATGCTCTTAGAAGATGCATATCCATTTTGTTTTGTTTTGTTAACCAATGAAAAGAATTTCACAGTTTAATAAGTTTATTAGTCAAAAAAGTAATAACTACACAATTGTTCAAACTGTCTTCGTGTACAAAAAAACAAGAGATTAAATAGAAAACCCTAGAATCAAATGGTCCACAAGGACCACAACAAATGAAAACGATAAACCAGAAAAAAAAAAAAAAAACAAAACTGAAGGAATCTGTAGTAAATTATCAGGTCCTACGTTATGATACCATTATCGTTTCTATAAAAATCAACATTTTTTGTAGATACAGAAACTTAATAACTTCAAATAAATTATGATATATTTCCCTCAATTATCATATGCATTGAATTATGCAATGGTAAGTTAGCCGTCAACGAGAGGAGCTATTTAAACTCTCCAAGAAATCCCTATCTATTAACCGAAGACCAAAGGGGTATAATAGTAAACCTGTTGTAACCGGTTACATAAGGACACGTGTCAGCATCACTATCCAATAATTGACAAACCCGAAGCCGCCACAAGCTGAAGCTTGTCGACACTTGTCAGTCATTAAATGGAGATTAAACGGTGTAATTATCACTCCTAATAAGGGCGTTTACGTAATTTCAATCCCGTTAAGATCTATATAAACACTACTCATTTTCTGCTCTTATCCGACGCAAAAAGAGAAATAAGATTATCCATCTCTAAACGTGTTTCGTATTTTCACTCAAATTCTGTTTCTCCTGTCATTTTGAGTAAAAAGAGGAAAAAAATCCTTCGTAGGGAATGCAGAGAGATGGTCGGAGTTTCGCCGGTGAAGACTAAGCTTTGTGATCGGTTTAACCGATCTGTCGGCGGCAGAAATTGCCACCGGAAACACGTCGAAGACGGGTGATCCAATCGAAATCCTCCGATAATCGACATCCGTAAAACTTTTTTTTCTTTTCTTATTTTCTCTCTTTTTTCGAAATTTTTCAAATCGTCGTTGTGAAAATGGTGGAGAATGGATCTGACGGTGGTGTAATTAGTTCGGGTCTGCTTCACGGTCGTTACGAGCTAGGTCGTCTTCTAGGTCACGGAACATTCGCGAAGGTGTATCACGCGAGGAACGTACAATCTGGGAAAAGCGTGGCGATGAAAGTCGTCGGAAAAGAGAAAGTGGTGAAAGTCGGTATGGTTGAACAAATCAAACGAGAGATCTCAGTGATGAGAATGGTGAAACATCCAAACATCGTCGAGCTTCACGAAGTCATGGCGAGTAAATCGAAGATCTATTTCGCTATGGAGCTCGTAAGAGGAGGCGAATTGTTCGCTAAAGTCGCTAAAGGAAGATTACGCGAAGACGTAGCTCGTGTTTATTTCCAGCAATTGATTTCAGCTGTTGATTTCTGCCATAGCCGTGGAGTTTATCACCGAGATCTGAAACCGGAGAATCTCTTATTAGACGAAGAAGGTAATCTTAAGGTGACTGATTTTGGTCTCTCTGCTTTTACTGAGCATTTGAAACAAGACGGTCTTCTTCATACGACTTGTGGAACTCCGGCGTACGTTGCTCCCGAGGTTATATTGAAGAAAGGATACGACGGAGCTAAGGCGGATCTATGGTCTTGTGGTGTTATCCTCTTTGTGCTACTTGCTGGTTATTTGCCTTTTCAAGATGATAATCTTGTGAATATGTATAGGAAGATTTACAGAGGAGATTTCAAATGTCCTGGTTGGCTTTCTTCCGATGCGAGAAGGCTCGTGGCGAAGCTTCTTGATCCGAATCCGAATTCTCGAATCACCATTGATAAGGTTATGGATTCGACTTGGTTCAAGAAACCGGCAACGAGGTCGAAAAACGAAAGGATTGCTGTAGCTACTGAAGTAGTAGCGGCGGAAGATGTCGATTTATCGGTTCATAAGTCGAAAGAAAAGACCGAGACGCTAAACGCGTTTCATATAATCGCGTTATCTGAAGGGTTTGATCTCTCGCCGTTGTTTGAAGAGAAGAAGAAAGAAGAGAAGAGAGAGATGAGATTCGCAACTTCTCGGCCTGCGAGTAGCGTGATTTCGAGCTTGGAAGAAGCGGCGAAAGTTGGGAATAAGTATGATGTGAGGAAGAGTGAGAGTCGAGTGAGGATCGAAGGGAAACAGAATGGTCGGAAAGGGAAATTAGCGGTGGAGGCGGAGATATTCGCGGTGGCGCCTTCGTTCGTAGTCGTGGAGGTGAAGAAAGATCATGGAGATACTCTTGAGTATAACAACTTTTGTAGTACTGCTCTTAGACCAGCTCTCAAAGACATTTTCTGGACTTCTACACCAGCTTGATCCTTTAAATCAGCATCGATTTCAATTCATGTGTTTTTAAATTCCTATGTGTTGTAATATGTTGTTTGGATTCTAGATTCGAGTTCGTGATTCTTGTTCTTGATTCTTAATGTGTAAAGTCTTATGTGTATGTTTTGTTTGTTTGACCTTTGGGTCGTTGCCGATTTGTGGCGTCGCAAAGCAAAGAGTGTTTTGTGTGGTGTTTGTGAGACTGTTCGTGTGGTTAAGAATGGTGTCTTAAAGATTCCATATGAATAAATGATATTTATGAATGGTGTCTTAAAGATTCCATATGAATGTTCAATAGTCAATTTTTATGCATTCTCAATGTCTCTCTATTACTCGCTCCGTTTAAATTTAAGTATAGTTAATCTTGTGTTTTTAATAAAAGTCGTTTTATAGTTTCAATGCAATTTTTAGCGTAAAATAATTAATTTACCCCTAAGTTTAACCAATAATAAAATATCAATAGTCAAACTATTTATTACGGGTATAATAGAGCTTTTAATATGTTTTCTTAATTTATGTGAAAAATGTCAAAACGATACTTAAATTAAAACGGAGGGAATATTAATTTTCTTTCTTGTGCACGTCTCTTACATAGGAAATGATTATGACATCATCTTTTCTTTCTTTTTGGTTTATGTTGATTACTAATGCTTATTTTGTTTTTGAGGTCCAAATTATAGTGTTGTATTGATTCATATACTTCAATGATTCATGTGTATATTGATGTCTGTCGACATAACTCTTTTCAATCTTCTTTTTTTTTCATCTAAATTTCGTTTTTATTTATTTCATATGGTGAATACAACGACAACCCACGCACGAAAACAGTGATGACACTAGGATCAAAAGACCAATCTATTACTAAAAATTACATAAAAAACAAACCAAATTAAACAAACTAGTTGTAGCGAGACTTCAACTACTTGCACTTCCAACCATTGATCTCTTTCATTATAAGCAAAATTAAGTGACGGTAATTTGGGACAAAAGCTTTACCACTGAAACTAGAGTTGAAGACAAGCACGCGACCGTAACGAAAAACAATTATGCCACACCCTCAAGAGGCCCCCGAAGTCCAATGTAATTGGGCGCTACCGATTCCACGTACTCCAACTCTCCATCCCACACTAAAAACCCCACCGAAATAGAGCCAGACTCAGAGCGAAGTTGCAAATCAACGAGTTTGTAAAACCTTCTAAAAACACACAACGATGGCAAGGCAAAGAGGACATATCAAAAGAAAGAAACTTCTCCTAAATTTGAAGTCCACCAACACCAATCAAAGACACATACAACTTAAAAAACGAGATCCATCACTAAAAAAGAAAGCCAAAACCAAACCACAAGAGAACCAAACCGTCGACCGACGAGATCAATAGTTCCGGTGCGGATCAAAATCTAGAAAGAGGTGGATTTGAAAAACTAGAACGGTTCTTGCTAATTAAAGACTTGTGCATCCCAAATTGATGGATACACCGCACCTTTACTACAAGCCACCAAAACCAGCCCTTATCACACCCAACCCAGCCTCATAACCTCACCCAACAAACCAAATCTCAAGCCAAAAGGAAGGATAAATCTCTATAAATGGCTAGAAATTTATTCAAGAAAAGAAAAAAGGAAAGATACATACCCACGGACCGGCATCGGTGCTAACTGAGCCACCGACACCGATCAAAAACCAGATCAGCAAGAAAAAACCAGACGGCAGAGAGGAGGAGGAAGGATGAAGAGGGAGACAAAGCCACCGACAGAAAAACTTTTTTGCTAACTCTTTTCAATCAACAATTTGAAATAATAATGAAATCACTTAAGACTATCCCATGGGTCTTTTCAGACATCCATTTTGATCACTTTCTTTGTTTCTCTTTGATATGATATTCCTTTGAAAGATTTATAGATCTTCATATATGTTGTAAGTTTATTTTTTTTACACGTCTGAATTTATTGATTATATTATAAATTATTACAACTATTATAAAGACGATTCTACCATAGACAATTCTCTTTTTATCCTATTAAATCAACGACAAACAACATTTTGCTCCATGCTCATGATGGACACCTTCTATCTTTATTGCGTGGAATAAAGGCGTTGGCGATTTCTTTTGTAAACTTGACTCCCTTAATTTGTAAATTTTGTTAATAAATCGCATTATCTAGGAATCGAACCCCAGACCTCCGAGTGTGGAATCATTATTTAATCCTTAATCGACCATTGGCCAAGGGGGCTTCCACTATCATTGTAAGTATAATATTCTTTTTTAAAGACTATCATTTGCGTGTTCTTCGATGTCTCGTTAAAGATCTTATCATTGAAAAACCATATGGATTAAAAAAAAACAATTCTTGGGTTCACCCCCTAGGGGTGAACCATCTCATTCACCCTCTTTTGATTAACCAATCAAATTTTAGTTGTGGGCCCACCAATCTTAATAAATTATTTTTATAAAAATTAAAATTGAAATAAACGTGGGATCTTTAATAAAAACGAATTTAACTTAAATAAATAATAATTATCTAATTAAAAATACATTTTAAACCCCAAAACTGTACTCTAATTTGAGAATAGTTAACCCAAACTCAAACCTTAAACCCCAAAACTATATTCTAATTTGGGAATAGTTAACCCAAAATAAATCTTAAACCCCAAACTCAAACCCTAAACCGTAAAACTATACCCTAATTTGGGAATAATTAACTCAAACTCAAACCCTAAACCCCAAAACTATACCCTAATTTGGAATAATTTCAGAAGATGAAGATCATATTTACTATCTCTTTTTGAATTATTATAAGCATAAATTTAATGAACAAACTCGTATCAAGATATCTTATATTATTAAACTTTAGGTCCATAACATAGAAGATTATAATTTGGACTTCTGGCCTAAGT
This sequence comes from Draba incana, assembly GCA_963576765.1. Lineage (NCBI taxonomy): Eukaryota > Viridiplantae > Streptophyta > Magnoliopsida > Brassicales > Brassicaceae > Draba > Draba incana. The sequence goes on along the minus strand of OY755212.1, from coordinate 11,776,200 downwards.
TTCTCTTTATGTACGATCTTCTAAACATTTATATTGTATTTGTTGGTGAAATAATTACATCTAGAGACAATTTATGTTGTCTTTATTTCTATAGAGACACTTGTTGGATGTGACACACTTTCTCCTTTTTTTATCACTTAATAAGACTAAAATACCCTTTACCTATTACTAGTTCCATTTTTTGGTTATTTTAATTAAATACAATAAATAAATAATTATTCTCTTCTTCTTTCCCTTTTTCTTCTTAAGCCACTTTTTCTCTTATCTCTCTCCTCTCTCCCTCTTTTTTTTTCTTCTCTTTGATACCAAAAGTAGTTTATTGAGACAAGAAAAAATGGAATTTGTGGCTGGATCTAGAATTTGGTAGATTAGACGGTAATAATAAACGATGAAAGGGGAAGAATAATATGTTGAAGCAATGAAAGGAGATCCACGAGGGGATCGTCTTTGATCCGGATTTTGATTTTCCAATTAAGGTTTCATGTATTTTCTTGCCAGATAGAGTTTTAGAATTAATTATCAAAGTTGTGGTCATAGAATTTGAATTCCACAAGAAACAATGAATCTACCGATCATTGTTTATTATTATTGCCGATCATCTATCAAAGAAAGAAAAAAATTGTGGTCATATTATTGTGGAAAACTTGTTAAGATGCAAACTTCAGTATCACATATGTCTTCCATAATTCAATTTTGAGTTAGTGTTTTGTAGATAGTTGGGAAAAAGGCTGCTTGTGGATGTATTTACGTGGTCATGTTCATGTCACCAACTCATTTGTGGATATATAAAATCTATCCACAAAACGTAATTACTGAAATCTGAGAATTGGACGTGTTTACTGAAAACGGTTGTCCACAAAACGTAATTACTGTTGAATTGGATTTTCTGGGGTTTGCTTCCATAATTCAATTTTGAGTTAAATGATTTCTATTAACTATTAGCTACTAGCTAAATTTGAGAGCAATTACTGAAAAAACATAAAAAGATGATAGTTGAAGATGATAAAAAGTGTGGAAAAAAATTATTAGGAAAAGAAAAATAGTGAGAAAGAGAAGAAGAAAGTATGCAGAAGGAAACGAAAGGTTTTTTTACTTTTTGTTTTTTGTTTTATTGTTTTTAACTTTTTATTTTATGAAATAATTACACCTAATTAAGGACACTTTATGTGGAAATAATTTCAGTTGGGACACTTCTTGGATTTGACACACTTTCTCCTTGTTTTAGTCACATAATAAGACTAAAATACCCATTGATAGAACTTATTCTTTCTTCTTTTTTTTTTTACTGTTTTTTAAAATTAAATCATCACCCTTGATTTCACCTTTTTTGTTTATTGAAAATGAAAGGCTCATATTTAATGAAAAGTCAGATTCAGTCCGAGAAAAAAATTCAATTGGATGATACGATAAATAGTTAGGACCACAACAATTTTAATCTATTTATTTAACTAAAGAAACAAAAAAAGTTTTCTGACATCACTCTTCTTCTCCATATTCCCATATCTCTATATCCTAATTTCTTGACCATGAATTCCGACTATTCTACAATTGTAATCTATAAGATTGCTCATCTATGTCTCAAAAATTCTAAAACCAATTCTTTTTTTTTCAATTTTTTTCTCTTTAATCTCTTTGTGGATCTCGTCATCGATCTCGTCACTGCCTCCGTCGATCGTCGATCTTGTAGTTGTCTCTGATCTCACCGTCAATCTCGTAGTTGTCTCCGTCGTTACCTCATAGTTGTCACCGTCAAACTTCTATGCATATCCCTTTTGTCTCTCTTGTTATTCGGTATAGTTCCACTACAAGAAAACGTATGCGTTTCTGATGGTCTAAACCGTCGGAAATCCGTCAGGATAAGGTTGTTTCCGACGGTTTTCCACCGTCGGATCTGTCTCGTTGAAAATTGAAGATCCGTCGGAAATCCGTCAGAAATTATTGGCGGATTTCCGACAGAAACCGGTAAAACGGAAAACCGTCGGGAAACCGTCGGAAATCATATTTCAGACAGATTTCCGACGGCGACCTTTACGACGGATTTCCGACGGTACGAGATACCGACGGATTTCCGACGGCGGCCAATACCGACGAATTTCTGACGGTACTAAATACCGACGGATTTCCGACGTCGGCCGAAACTGACGGATTTCCGACGTCGGCCGAAACTGACGGATTTCCGACGTCGGCCGAAACCGACGGATTTCCGACGTCGGCCGAAACTGACGGATTTCCGACGGAATTTAGGTTTTTTTATATAAAAAATTAATTATAATTAATTTAATTAAATTATATAAAAATTAATTTAAAATTAAATTAAAATAGTTTTAAAAGTGATTAAACATTAAAATTTTACATAAAGTTTAATAGTTTACTAGGTATGGTTACGGATGAACGCGTTCATCTTTTCTTCCATAACCCGAACGCGTTCTTCAGACTCCGCCAACCGGACTGCATCTTCTGCGCGTTGTGCCTCCATCGCGTTCATCCGCTCGAGAAGCTCGGCGTTCTGTGCCCGTAAACTATTATCACCGTGAAAGCGGTACGAAGAAACGGATGAGGTGGAACTGCCTTCTGGAAGGCCGAAGACACGACCTTTGTTCTTTGGAGTAACCTACCAAAAAAAATAAAACAATAAATGTTATTACTTATCAATATTATAAGTTATTTTAAATTCGTAAAGAATTGTAAACGTTACTAACCTCATACGTAAACTCGTTGATCTTCTCGAACGGAACTTCAGTGACAGGTGGAGTTCCTTCGATGATCGGTTGGGATTGGATGTATTCCTCACCGAGCCTCTCCACCTGTCACTTTAGCATGGGTCGCCTTGCTCGTCGCTCCGAGATTATGGGTCGCCGGTCCCTTCCTCTTCCGATTGCTCTTCCGGTTAGTCGAGTGTGTTGCTATGGCCGCCTTAGTTTCCTCCTGTTCCCAATAGGCTATTAGTGCAGCCCATAATGCGGGATCATTTTTCATACCCCGAGGCACCTTTCCTAGTCTCATCCACATGTCCTTATACTCGTTCATCTTCCACGAGTACATTCTAGCTGCCTTTTCGTCGAATTTCCGTCGAACCAACCCTGTCAGCTGTTTGTCCCAAGTAAAATATTGCTGAAAAAACCGTAAACGAATTGGTATAAAAAATTAAATGTAATATAACCGCGAATTTTTTAAATAACAAAATTAAATCTTACCGCAAATTGCCGAAACCAGCTGTCACGGTCTGCCACCGGCATCGAATTGTATGTGGGATACGGATGAGATATCAAACAATTGAGCATTGTGTTGATAGACCTCGATATTCCGTTTCCCAAAAATTGAAACCTAAATAAAATTTAGGAAAAATATTTATTAAGTTAACTAAATCTAATACATTTTTAAATAAAACTTACCATGTCGTGTTGGGAGGCAACTTCGGATCTAGGCAAAAATATGAACTCATTTCTTATAAATTTTTTGGTAATGTAAATTGTGTTATGATGAAATGAAGTAATGTGGAAACTTATATATAGAACGGATTTCCGTCGCAAATCCGTCGCAAACCTCTGACATATCACCCCACCCTTCCCATCTCCGACCACAGACGATATGGTAACCACTCAAACTTTACCGACATCGGAAACCGTCGGAAATCCGTTACAAAATTACGACGACTTAGTTCTGTCGGTACTCCGTCGGTACAAAGTGACCAATCAAACATTGCCGACATCGGAATCCGTCAGGATCAGTCGGAAATACGTTACAAAATTATGACTTAGTTCTGTCGGTAATCCATAGGTACAATGTGACGGAGTACCGACGGAATTCCGACAGTTTCCGTGGCCGTCAAAAATCCGTCGGTATATTGTGACGGATTTCCGACGGATTGCTTGTAGTCGGAAATCCATCGAAAGTCCGACGGAAATTTCTGACGGATATTACGTCTGTCGGAAATTCTGTCGGAAAAGTTGCTGTTTTCTTGTAGTGTTCGTTCTACGGTGGTGATTTGTGGACACTCGTAGATCAGCAATCGACGGTCAGTGGTCAGTATTTTGTGGACAATAGATTGCGGTCACGATTGTGGTCAATAGATTGTGGTCACCAATAGACACTACAAGAAAATGGTTATATTGTTATGAGTATTTTGGTCACAATATTAAAAAATCCGTAGAAATAAAACTATTGTCACGTATTTGTGACGATTTGTAAATGGTTACAATGCAATCGTCACAAATATTTTTCCGTAACAAAAACGTTACAGTGTTGTGACAATATACTTAGGGTTCGATTGGCAAAGTATAATGGAGCTGGAGCTTGAGCAGGAGCAGGAGCATCAAGCAGAATTAACTTTATGCTAGACTGCTCTGATTAAAATTCTTGATTGGCAGAGCTGTGAGTGATTATTTATAAAATTAAGATAAATTATTATTATTTATATGTATTCTTATACATTTTTTATATATATATTAGTCATAAATTATACATCATTTTTAAAAATTTGTTATTAAAGTACTATTTCATTATTATACTATTTTCACAAATAGTATGTTCACTAATAATATATATTAAGTTTTAATGTTAATATAAATATGTTTATAAATTATTAAACTGAATATGTTATTATTTAAGTTCTATTTTACTAAAACTTATTTAAAAGTAATTGAACATATTAAGCAACGTTAAATTTTAATATACATATATATATATATATATATATATTTTTTTTTTTTTTTGAATATATTAGAGTTTAATGCTCAGGAAAAGCTCTACTTGAGAGCATTGAGGACATGAGCATTTGGAAGCATTAGCAGTTACTAAATACACTGCTTAATGCTCTATTAATTACACGTGATTGGATAGTACAGAGCATGATGCTCCTTTGAATGCTCTGCCAATCAAGCCCATAGTAACCAATTTGTCACAAGCAGTGACAATGTAAAAATGTAACAAAACCTTCACAATTAGTGACTGAAATTACGTCACACAACCGTCGTCCATTGCGACAATTCTCTAGTCTCAAATTGTCACAATTAGGTACTAAAACGTTTTAGTTTCCAGTCTTAAATTAGTCACAATTCTTAATAATCCCTTTTAATTTACAATTGATTTGTCATCGCTAATTTTTTATTAGTTGTGAATTAGTATTTAATAATATATATAAATAATTATTTTGTTATTTTCTTTTAAATGTTAAAAATAAATCACGTTGAGAGACGTGGACTCGCAAAACTTAATTGGATGGTCGTTACTCGGTGAAAACCGAATCTTTATCATTTAATATAATTAATTATTTAACTTAGGACTATTAAGAAGCACATTTGCATATTTAAAGAGAAACATGTGTTATTATTTATAGATAGTTTGAGAATCCTTCCTTTATCTCCCTAATCGATGTGGGATCTAGTTTCCCTTCTTTTTTCTCTCCAACGTGGGTTAATAATTTAAATCCATTTATATTGTCAACTGAAATTTGCTATCTTTTTTTTTTGTTAATTGAACTTTTTTTTTAAAAACCATTTATTTATGATATCCTAAGTTCTAAATTAAACATTCTTTATTCATGATACCCTAAATCTTACAGTAAAGTTTATGTATGTATTTCGGAATATAAATTCTAAATCAAATAGCCATTTATCTATAAAAGTCAAAACCCTAATCAATAGTTATGTATGTATTATGAAAACTCATTTAATTCACCAAACTACATACTCCCTCTGTTCTCAAAAGATTGATGTTGTAGAATTTTCACAACTATTAAGAAAACACATTTATTCTTAGTTATAAATGTTGTGTTTTTTGTACTAAACAATTTCCTATGATTCTAAACCAATAGTAATTCAATAAAACCAATAAATGTGTCTTGGAATTTACAATTCATCATTATTTTTTCATTAATAATGTATTGAGAATGTAAAAAATCAATCTTTTAAAAATATTTGTTTTTTCTACTACATCAATCTTTTGAGAACGGAGGGAGTATCAAAAATTATAAATGCATTGCGAACCCGAAACTCTTATGTGAAAATCAAACATTCATTTTTTCATAAATTAATGCCCAAACATAATATCAAAGGAAAACCCTAAACTCCAAAACCCTAAACTCTAATTACATTAATCCAAAAACTCAAAACTCTACTATATGAAAAGCGATGTATTAAATTTTAACAATTTTACTTTTAGTATATATTTTGTTTATATATAGTCTTTATCTAATAATACATGTTAATAAAAATAATTATATATTTATATGCAAATGTTAATACAACCAAAACAATTGATAACGTAATAGGGTAGGTTTTATATTATTAATTGTGACATAATAAAATGTTAGTAAGTTAGTCATAATTTGAAAAGCTCTTGTTACAAAATTTTGATATAATAATAAACACTAAAAATCTATCGAGTATAAATTAGCGACTACTCCCAGTCTCCCTCCGTTCCTTTTTGTTTGATATTCTAGAATTTTCACACTTATTAAGAAAACACATTAATTCTTAGTTATAAATGTCTTGTTTTTTGTACTAACCAATTTTCTATAACTTTAGCCCAATAGTAATCCAATAAAATCAATTAATGTGTCTTGAAATTTACAATTCATCATTATTTTTTCATTAAAAATGCATTGAGAATGTAAAAAATCAATCTTTTAGAAATAATTTTTTTTCCTAGAACATCAATTTAAAGAGAACGGAGGGAGTACTGTTTAGTCATTTGTTGAAACAACCATGTTTTTTTTTATAATAATTAATCCGGATTATTATTCCCATATTTATAATCCGCAATAATTAATTAAACCTAGCTTAATTACTAACCAGCGGAAAACAACATCATTAAATAAATCAACAAATTCCATTAAACCAAAATATTAATTCCAAGGTAATCTAGCAACCTAACATCCGGTTCTAGAATTCAACTTATAAACATAAAAATCTAGAGTTCCTAATCATCCTCTCCTCCCAGCCATGATTCCACGATCTCAAACTTTACTTTACCTGCAACACATGGAAATAAGAGTTGCGTAAGTATTTCATAAATACTTAGTGAGCCGGTCATACCATCAACTGGCGTAACAAGCAGGCTCAGACAACATAACAAACATCAACATATTTACCACAATTCAACAATTAATTTAAAACGCTAACTTAAGAAAACAGGAGTGTCGATCGACACCTTAGCACGGTGTCGATCGACACTCAAATCGCAGAAACAGTTCACATAAGCAAAACAAACCTAAGACGCACGATTTATCAACGTTTCCATTCAAAAACCACACGATCCTCAATTCACACAGCAGTCATCACAATCCATTATACATGAAATCCATCACCAAACCATCACAAGAACATCCACAAAATCATCAACAAAATCATCAACAAACCGTCATAGCCTAGAAACCTATGGTCGCGAACTCACCTTGCTAAACCGAATACAATGCTAAGAACGCAAAACCAGCGACTTGAGGTCCTCGAAGTCTCTGTTCTCACACGCAAACACCAAGGACTGGCCTATTCTATCACCTAAGGCTCACAATTAGGGTTTCCCCAAAACCCAAATTAGGTTCTCAGGAAAACAGAACGATGAACCAACTTAAAACAATCACAGAGATCGGAGCTTACCTCCAAATTCAGATCGGAAACCCAATCTGAAAACTAGATTGAAGGGGCTTTCCAACGATAGCAAGATAGTCTCCTGATTCCTTCTCAATCGCCGGGAAAACGCTTCCCAATATGACTGATCAAATCCCGAAACTGCACAGACCACTCACGGGAAAACGAGCATAACTCAAAAACTATCGATCCAAAAGGCAATTAGATTTTTTTAATATCTAGCTAAGAGAAATAAGAACACACCTACGAGAAATAACGTCGATCCGACTTGATTCGATCGTCCGTTCTTCCTTTCTACCAGAACAGCCGAAGCTGCTAATCCTTTAAATATGGAAGCCCTAAGGTTAATTCTCCAAACCGTGCCAAACCGCGATTAAAATCGAACTAAAACCAATTCTGAAGCATTGGTGTCGATCGACACTGCTCTCTGGTGTCGATCGACACCCTTACCGAAATTCCATTTTTCGGTTTGGGATGTTACATTTGTACTGTCACAAATCAAAACACAATATTTTGTCTCAAATATGTAATGAATTTAGGACGATACATTGGTCATAATACCGTCACAAACTGTTACAACTAGGTTTTAGTTACAAATTTGTCACTAAAGACGACAACTTTTAGCGACGATTTATCTTGTCACAATATTGCAACGAATCAACTACCAATTTGTGATGAAAAAAGTTTAGTCACAATTTCGTATCTAAAATGTTACATATTTGTGACTTTTTTTATTTGTCACAAATTTTAGTCACAATAGCACCTTTTTTTGTAGTGAAATTGTTGTCACCATTTTATGAAACTCACCTTCTTCGTTTTGGCAACAACGACGGCGTTTTGATCGGATTCGAAGCGGAATTCGTCAGACGAGAGAGTAAAGGTCGTTGTTATTGTTAGTGATGGATTGAGGTGGGTTTTGAGGTGGGTTTCTTGAGTCGGTGGTTGAAATTGCTACAACCACCATTGTTGTGTACAAAAGCTCTACTTCTTCGTTGATTCTCCTCACATTGCATTCAAGAGATATTGGATTTGTTTGATAAAAATCGATTTTTTTAAGAGATTATGGAACGAATCAAAGAAGTTGTGTTGTGGTCGTTCGGCTGTGGTTAGAGATGGGATATTTTGTGTTGTGGTCGTTCAACTGTGGTCAGATGGGACATTTGTAAACTGGAGTTCCCAAAGCTGAACACATAATTTGATCAAATTCTGGAGACCATTTCAATAGATTTGTAACATATTGAAATATGTCTTCCTCGATCTGTAAGCATTGCTCTGTACAATCTAACAAACCTAATTTTTCTTTGCCAGATTTTTCAGGAAAAACGAACGAGAGATCTCTTCTCTATCTCGTCGTCACCATTGTTGTGAAATAGGTCTAATTAATTTTATTCTTGAATAAGTTAAAAATAAGTTGGTAAGTTTGGGTGTAGTAATGAGTTAAAAATAAGTTGGTAAATAGAATAAGTTAAAAAAAAACAGATTCAATGGTTTGAGGGTATAAAAGTAATTGTAGATCCAATAAGTGTGTCACATTCCAAAAGTGTGTCATATGTAAACTTTTCAACTTAACGTGTCCCTAGGTGTAATCAACTCCACTTTTATTTCAAGAGAGACACTTTTGGGATTATAGACACTTTATTGTCTACCAAAGAGACAAAAATACCCATGGAGACACTTTTGTTTTTCCTTGTTTCAATTTATGCAAGATATGATCTGGACCGTTGGTTGATTTTACAATCTTGTGGCTGAGAATTCACCCCTTATTTTTTCTTGTCATCTACCATCGACGCGATTTACGGTGTGCTCGAGATTGATGGTTCGATATAGATCTTAGGAAACTTATGTCCTCTCCGAAATTGCTAATTTGATTTGTTGGGTTTATAATTGAGGCTTCATTGTGTTATATATTGGTGTTGTAAAGGAATTTATGGACCCTAAATCTATTGACGTTTGCACACCGCTGAGTTTAGACAAAGCAGACGAAGATGGTGATTGGATGATTTGATGCAGTGGAGTGGACACGCTTACGTGGACACGAAGAAGGTGAGTGGGATGACTTGCTGTAGTGGACACGTTTACGTGGACACGAAGAAGGAGACATAACTATTGTTAGCCACTAAGTTGAATGACTCCAAACACCTTTGTACATCATCTACTAGCCATCATCCACAAGACGTCATCCGCAACGATTCCCATGAAAGTTTCACAAATCATCCACTAGATGAAAAGCTTCGCCGGTGAGCACAAAGACGGAGAGCTGTTTATACCATTTGGATCTCACAAAAATCAATACTTTATTCTAGACTAGTTATTGATGGTAAAATCATTATTCGATCTCTTACAATTGTGCCAATTCTCTGTAAATGAGTTTTGGTATCAGAGAGAAAAAATAAATAATGGAGTATGAAGAAGATGAGGGAAAGAGGAGAGAGGAGAGAAAAAGAAACAAAATTGCATCTATGGCGAGACGCAGAGGAAAGAGAGAGAAGAATACTTTTTATTATATTTATTTTTTGTTTAAATGAAAAGTAAGATGGTAATAGTTGAGTATTGTGAGGGGTATGGAAGACATTAACCACACCAAAAGTGTGTCTCATTCCAAAAGTGTCTCTAGTGAAATAAGTTTGAAAAAAGTGTCCCTCAATGTAATTATTTCATAAAAATGACATAAAGTGTCTCCTAGTGTAAACAACTCCTTCTTTTATTGGTTCAAAGTTAGTAAGGGTATGGATGTCATTTTATCACCAATAAGTATGTTGCATTCCAAAAGTGTGTCATATGTAAATTTTTCAACTTAAACTATCGCTAGTTGTAATCAACTCTTTGTTGGTCATGTTCCTCTAGTCATACACATATTTTGGTCAAGAAATTAATCATTAAATTGCTTGTGAGGCATATTTTCCAATTGTGCATCAAATTGAGGGAACAGTGGCGTTGAATGGTTACCTCGTTTGGACGTATGTCCGTTTGCAACCGCCCCAATTATCAAACGGACGTTTGTATTTTTTTTTAAATAAAATATTTTATTTTTTATTTATGAAAACTATAGGTATATACTTAACTTTAATATAAATATATAAAAATCAAACTAAAAGTTTTAAATTATTATTTCTATTTTAAATAATATATAATATTTTCTATCAAAAATTATTTATTGTTTAACCGCTCTGTTTAAAAGGAGTGACCAGTCTGACCCAATATAAGTTTGTGTATAGTATTCCCGCGATTTGAGGGAACGCCATTCAAAATATTAATTTTGTCAACTTTATTTACAATTTGTAATCTTTTACATGTTTCATATTATGCATAAATAAACTGAAAACATAACATATTTATTTTACCATTTAAACAAAAATAAAAATAAAAATAATGAAATAGTTAATAATATATCAAACAAATAAAATTATAGACATTCAATCAACAATAAAATTAGAAATACATAGTTATTACGGAAACAAATACTATCTTTTCAAAATTTAAATAGTGTCATGTAATGTAAGTCTAATTTAAATAGAATTGGTTTTTTTAAAAAATGAAAATGAGTAAGAAGAAATTGTAAATTTAGAAAGTTAAAATATGTTGAAAATAAAATATATAAAGAGGAATAAGTATAGAGAAAATTTGTAACAATAATCTTAAAAACATTTTTATTTTGAAAATTAAATCCTCTATCAAAAACTTGAAATATAACATTTTAATACTTAAATCAATTAAATTATTCAAATTAAGTGTTTTAAATCATTCAATATTTAACGTTCGTCTCTGAGGGTTTACACTGATATCTTAGAATTTAGTATTCTTCTAAATCCATTAAATTAGTCAAATATAGTGTTTTGAATCATAGAATATTGTATGTTCGTCTGTAAGGGTTAAGACTCTCATACTAGGGTTTCATATCCCTTCAAATTTAGAAGTTTAGTCAAATCGAGTGTTTAAAATTATTTAATATCTTACGTTCGTTTGTGAGGGTTGCTCACATATTAATGTTTCTTATAATTTCGAAAAGTGCTTTTTTCCTTTTATTTTAAATCTTCAAATATCAAAATATTTTTGTCTTTTTAATCAACGAAAAAGTTATTTTAAAATTTTTTATAACAATGATTAGTTTTCAAATTTTATATATTTTATTTAGAATATCAAATAAGAATATTTGGAATGTTTTTATAAAGCAGAAAAGAAAAGTAAAGGTAAAGATTGGAGTAAAACAAACGAGGGAAATCTCGAAATCATTAACACAACAATAGTGATTGGAGTATCTTATTATATAAAGGAGAGTTTGCAAAATTGTAACTCATGAAATCGCGACACGTGTATAAGTAGCCGATTAGATTTTAACACATATCAATGATTTAAATATGTATGTTTTTCAAAATCAAAATTGTTAATTACTCAAAAAGTAAGAAATTAAAATGGAAAAATACACAAGCGTAAAGTAATTTTAAAAATTGCACAAAACCTCTATACAAAAAGTTAGATTTAGTTATAGAAATCAAAATTTAGGAAAATAAAAATAACAAACCATATAATTAAAAATAGAAACAACCATGTTTATATAATAAGGTAAGAAAAAGTTTATCATATGTATATTTATAAGGAATACAAAATAATTGACTTGAATAAACTAGATAAACAAGAAAGCAAAGATAAAGAAAAATTGGTTAATGATATGTTTTTACATGTTTAAAATTTATGACATAACATCAAAAAAGATCATCAAAATATATAACCATGATTTAGTTATTATATCAAATAGTTTAATGATTGAAATCATATTTACATATACCAAACGTATATACTTATTTTTTAAACATAAATATTTACAGTAACTTAATTAATACTCGCATCGCGAGGGTATTATTCTAGTGTTCTATAATTCGGCCTCGGAGATTTGGAAAATTTATAGAAATTGGCCAACTATTCCGGTAAATAATGTGAAGTACTAGTCAAGTCAAATACCTTTAGCGATTTTGGATTAGCTCGAACGTGGTAACTTATGATTAGCGATAAGATTTTTTGTTTTTTCCCTGTTATGTATGATCGGATAAGTACTAATTGATTTGTTGAAGATAAAAAAAAATAGTGGAGTAGAAAAGTAGATGGATTTTGGTATATGAAAAGATAAAGGACGATGAGGTGGGCAGCAAAACAAAAGTGGAAGTTGCGTGATTGGGATGGATGTTTCATGAACCCTAATTTTATATTACTATCTCTTTTACATTTTATTAATAAAACTCGTTATCATATTTGTCATGTGATCAATTACGAGTATGCAAACTAACCAAAATATATATGTATAGGGGATCAATTATTATATGTAACTTTACATTTTTAAAGTTGTGATTTACCTAAAAGTTCGTTTTCTCTATAGAACTTGTGGTACTTTAATATATAATTTTCTACACCTCTATTATACAAATCTATAACTGCCAATTTGGAAGCACTATAAAGAGTAATAATTAGCGTTTTGGCATTTAACATCTATATGATGACTATATCATATTGATACTGAAACGCGGCGTTGTACGATTCATCTCCTATACATACAATCATCGAGACTTCTCACGTATTGATAAAGTGTAAGTCGAACTTATCATGACGTTTCAACAGAAAATGGAATGATAGGTTTATTTTTGAACTTTAATGGAGAAATCATGTTGTAAAGTCGAATAGGGTGAGCTTTTGATTAATCGAATGGTCACATGGGTTTTAATTATATGTTTTATACTTTTAGTTATTATAATAAGATGAGACATAAGATGAGACATGATCACGAAGATATTGGCTTTGGTTCTGTCCACAAAACTCGAAAAGTTACAATATGCATGTGACAACCGTTGATCTTTCCCCATGTGGTTTCTTATCCGATCTTCTTGGAATTGAGACGATCCATAATAACAAAATGGATGGTGCAGAACAAATAAATCATGCGAAAAAACCAAGCGGTTGTGGTCTGGTGGTAGTGGGTCCACGGCTGTGGGTACCGTCACTTTTGTTCGACTCCTGGCCACTGAGGTATTCACATGGCTTCTTCGGGCCTCCAAGATTAAACTTGGATTATCAAAAAAAAAAAAAACGAAAAGAAATAATATATTTAATGCAGAATATGTAAATTTGTTTGAATAGATGGGGTGGAGTAAAAAGTTGAATGATTTATTTATTTATTTATTTTTTGTCACAAAACACACTTCTCTATTAATACATTGTTTGTATCATCAAACCAATAGGGAACAAAAGTGCTAATAAAAAAGAAAATCCTATTTTGCGTGCGTGCATTCCTTGCTAATAAATCCGCTCTCGTATTATTCTCTAGTTGCCGGTAGATAAGATCGAATTCGGGGAAAGAGTCCCGAAGAATTGCCAAATCACGCAACTCCGGTTCAAAACCGAGTCATTCATGAGGCGCATCCACCATCTTCACCAGATCCCTTGAGTCTGTGACGAAGGTAGAGCAAAACCGTTGTTTTTGTAGTAAAGACTGCATGGCCCACATAAGACCATGTAACTCTGTATGGAGAGGGGAGAGACTCCGATGGTTTCCTTGTAAGCCCAACAAATCTGTCGTCCCATCTTGTAGCTGCAAAACCCAGCCCACACCATTCGTACTGTCCTCTTTCTTCCATGATCCATCAACGAAGCACGTGAAGGTGGCTGAAGATATAGGAGCTGTGGTAGGGGCTGCAAGGGTAAAAAGTTGAATGATGACAATAGAAAATACTATTTACACACATTTTAAGGTTTGGACCTCTATTATATACTTTTTTTGTTTCTCTATATTGGATGTTTTGGTTAATATTGGATGTTTTGGTTAAAAACATAAGAATTAAGAGAAAAAATTTCTTTCAAAAAATATAAATAAATATATAAACTAAAAATACTATTGGCCACACAATATTCAATAAATGTAAAAACAATATAAAAATATGTGAACATCTTATATTGTGAAACAAAAATAAATCTTTAAAATATTCTATATAGAGAAACAGAAGAAGTATAATACAAGCATGATATTATTAGTGCATTATAATTTAAACTCCAATATATTTTAACTAATGTTTTTAACAGTACGAATGGACTAAATAGCATTTTCTCAAATATAATTTTAATCCACCACTTTGAATTGTGTACATCTTTATAAACATATGTATAAACTTATACTTCTGGTTCTGAAATTGAGCTGAACCCAAAAGTTTAATTAAAAAAGAGTACTGATTAACTTAAGTACTAACGAAAAACGTCAAATTGATTAATCATTTGGTTCCCAAGGAATGCTAGAGTATGATTAGTTTAAGAAATATATTGATGATTGTGGAAGCTGAATTTTGTACTAAGAATTTATATGAGAATTTGGAGATGAAACTTTAGTTTTAAGAAATTTATAAGTGTTAATTTATACTTTAGATACCCGTCCGATTCTCGGTTCGGTGCTAATTTAGTTCCAGTTCTTCCTTTCTAGACTTATAAGATTCATCGGCTGTTAGAGCTGGATTTCTATAGATTTCACCATTAGAAATCCGGCCCATAAAGCTTTAAATATATTCAGATAGGATTATATTCGTAATTGGGGCTCAGACCCATAACCGTTCTGAAATTAAATAAAGGCCAACATATCCTTCAGAAAATATTGGGCCTGATCTGCCGGCCCATTTACCGCCGGAGCTGAAGATCTTTTTGACCGTTTACTCAGAGGGGATGGAACAAGTCAGTGCCGCTCAACGTTTCAAGAGAAGATCCCGACATTTCTGGAGGGTGTATCAGAACATGCCCGAGATCTCTAGCGACGAGGAGAGATTTGCATAGCTGAACCGTTCAACTCAAAGAAGAATAAATAGCGAGTTCTAGAGCCGAAATGGCTAACTTTTTCCTTACGTTTACACTCAATCACACTTGTTCTAGCTAAAGTTCCTTTGTATACTTGATCATTCATCAATATAAATTTCTTTTCTGTTATTTTGGTCTCGAGTTTAGTTAGCTTTATCGACATTTCTTAGGACTAAAGTTTCTTTCTAGAATTCACATATAAATTCTTAGTGCGGAATCTAGCTTCCACATTAGGCGCCGACTAAGGTGAAGAAATACAAGCGTCATACACAGAACTCTAACCTCGAACCTACCGCGACGGGAATGGATACCACCAACGCTCAAGAGTCAGCCCAGTTCAACAACTTACCGATTGTCGATCTAGAAACCCGAGACATATCCGAGGTCGTGATTAACAACCAGCATGGATCGAATCATAACTAGGTTGCGGCCAATGACTAACCTGGATCGAATTAGAACTAGGTGCTCATGGCTGAGGATTCTCCCGTGAGCACAAAGATAGCGGATCCAAGCACACAGTCCGGTTCCACAACGATTACCACCATCATGCCTGCACCCCTGGTGCCGGAAAGCGTTTGGCTACGCAACTCGACCACTGGTGGAACAACTTCAGCTAGTTTCGCTAGCGCTTCGTTAGGGGGAATCCCGCCGCTCCCCACAGGACGGAGGGAGCGCTCCCAAGATGACTTATCAGAGATGCACCAAATGCTTTCGACTCTTGTAGAGCAAACGCAAGGACAAGACTAGACCGTTTGAATGGTGGCAGCCCACCTTGACTAGCAGGAAAGGACATTAATGGCTCAACTCCATGAAATATTCCACTCAATAACCCAGGGACTGCCACCTTGCCGGGCGTCTAACAAGAATCGACTCCCTCCAGGAGCACAACCCCAGGACAGCAGCTAGATTTCTCAAGAATCTACGTGACCCCTACCAACATTGAACGATATCCGATATTAAACCCTAATCTAAGGACGAACTCATGGACCACAAATCCAGCTGGTCCGAGCTCGCAAAACACCTCCGCACAGGTGAACAAAAGATCCTTACCACCTCCTCCCCCATTGAACATGAAGCTGCCTGCTCCACCAGTGTGGGTAGGACAAGAAGCACCCATGGGAAACTCACAATGTAACCCTATTCAAACTTCGGCCGATGGAATCGACACGACTTGAAACGTTGATCCCGCAGCTGGAGAAAACATCTTTGACTAGGACGCATTATATAGATAAGCTGAGCAGACCAAGGTGGAGTTGCAACGCATACAGTCATGAGTTCACAGTGCTACTAGCTCAGCTCTAGACATCGATAGAGTGATCGAACACACTCAACAAATACGATTTACTGACATTATAACTAATGTACCTATCAGAGGTATTAGGAAAATTCGGCTTTAAGAATTCTTTGGGAACAGTGATCTCAAAGCCCACGTAAGGGCATTTTGGCTTGCTGTAGCAAGAGTTCATCTGGCCGACAACAAAAGAAAAGTAGGGCATTTCAGGTTATTTGCCGAAAGCCAAGCAGGTCCCGCCCTCGAATGGTTTGCGAGACTAGATAACTGCTTCATCGATAGTTTCGATACCCTAATCGCGCTATTATTCAAGCAATACTCCGTGTTCATCGAAGCAAGAGCTTCCGAATCCAACCTCTAGAAGCTGACCCAATGACCTAAGGAACCCCTCAGGGACTATATCTCAAAGTTCAAAGCTATCAAATCCAGGATCGCCACCCTAAATGAAGAAGTGGCACTAGAAGCGCTAAAGAATGGACTGTGGCACAAATCTAAGTTCCGAGAAGAGCTCACACTCAACCCTTTCATGCCACTCAACGATGCATTGCACAGAACAACTTTCTTCACCATCCTCAAAGAATAAGTGATAGGCTCAAATTTCCATTGAACTACTCTCTCAAATTAAGAGATCACTGTAGTACTTAGGATTATTGAATCCACATGGAATCAGAAACACAATAGACTTAATACTTTTGAATTATGCTAAGCATAAATAATGAGAATGCAAAAGCAAGTAAATAAAGCAGTTAAAACGGTTGTGAAATCAATAAAAAGAAAGGTAGGCACAGGGAAATCGCAAGCGAATCAGAATTGCAGATAATAAATAAAAGATGGGATTATTAAGCTCAGTTCCTAAACATGAACACGAGTGTAAAACCAATTAGCTGTCGCTGCAGAGATTTTTATATGTCTAAATTCTAGAGAGCCAACTGTCATTGCGAATTCAGATTAATTTAAACAAGCAATAAATTTAGGTTAAATTGTTCACAAAACCCTAAACCAAATGTTTTTGCGAAAATAAATTTTGCTCATCAAAGACTATTTCAAGCATTAATAAAACTGTCGTTTCTATTAATTAACCTAAGATCATATTTCAGTTCGAGAGGCTAAAATCAGCAATAAACACAAGTCAAGATGAAAAACTTCTAATGATATTGATATAATGCGTTTTTGGCGCATTCTAACCTTTGTTTTGTAGGGTTTTATCGAGTTTTTCTTTCTCTTTTGAGTCATTTTAGGTCTAAAAGAGGCTTGGGAACATGGATTTGAGTTATTGGGGGTCATTGGAGCAAACAGGATGAATTTGGAGAGAAAAGGTGTTTTCTCATAACCGAGCACCTGCTCGGTCCGCTCTGAGCACCTGCTCGCTTGGGGATTTGCAGACTTTGGAGCCCCTGAAAACAGGACCGGTTGATCGGTACACGAGACCGACCAGTCCAAGCTTGAAGACCGTGAGAAGACCAAGACCAGACCGACCGGTCCAAGACCAGACTGACCGGTCGGTCACCCAGATCCGATTTTAACCTACTTTTAATTATAAATAAGAGGTAGCCACCTCAAAACCAGGGGGACGATTCATTCCATTTTTCACGTTACTTTTTGGAGACATCTTTAAAACTTCTTTGGAGACTCTTCCTGTTGTTCTTTGCTTTTGGATTTGTAATTTGGAGATTCATTCCACAACTCAATTGAGAAGAATTCTAAACCTTTACCTATTTTATTTATCATCATGAATTCTCTTTATTGTTTTGTTGTGTTTGATTTCTCCATGATTGAGTAGTCCATTAGCTAGATTGAGGTTTTCAATGGTGAATTAGGATGTTAGTGACTGAGCCAAATAGGATTGCATAATCATATGTCTTTATCAATAGGGATTCTTTATGCTTAGAATAATACTGATCACTTAATCTATGAATACAAGTTAAACTTATTCACGACAGTGCTCTAGGTTGCTAGATAAACCATTGGTGAGCAATTGGTGTGTAACCAACGACAGTTGATTGTTACCATCAATTGTGAACAAATTGAACCAACTCTTAATGCTTGTTAACATCTCTGAATTCAAACAACAGTTTAGGCATTTAGGTTGTTAGACAAAGTTATTGATACATCATGACAGTGGGGCAATATTATCATTGTGTTTGAGTTCTAGACCGTACTTAGTTTAATTCCTGAATAGTTGCTCAGTCCTTAGTCCGAAGTCACCGGCAATGACCCTGATCTAGTCCTTTTCTCTTATTGAATTTCTTATCGTTTAATTGTCATTTTTGCTGTTCAGAATTTACAACCAAAACTCATGTTTTATCTTAGCTTTAAATTAGAATCTATAGTTTTATAGTGTAACCTTGGTCTTTGTGGATTCGATACCCTTTATATTACTGCGATTGTATGTGCACTTGCAGAATTATTTTGGGTTAAAACTTAGCACATCAGATATTTTCCTAATAGTTGAATTAAATCTAGCAAATCATCAAACACCTTTGAAAATCCCTAAACCTAACAAGGTAACTACTCAGACATAATCAAAGAAGAAACCATTATATTAATTGAAGATATCTCTTAAACTACGTAAAATAAAGGCTGAAAATAAGTACGTATAAGTTACAAAACCGACATGGGCCTAATTGCAAACATCTAGGATTTCTTGCGTAAAACGGAAATCTTTCAAAACTTGGATTTTTGACTTGGTCGAACAGGGTGTCGATCGACACTGATAGTGGTGTCGATCGACACCAGCTTAGAATTCTTTGTGTCAAGTGATACACCTATCCTGTCGCTCGACATAACTTTAGAAACTTCAATCCGAACATGCGACTTTGATTCCTCGTTCCATTTTGCTCCAGAATGCTCCAAGCTCCAAGCGTCCTTGTACCTAATAATAACACCAAAAGACTCGAAAACACTAAAAGACTCTAAATAAAGGACTTATATCAAGGTCTAAACCGGGTAAAAACCATGATATATCAAGAAGCAGCTATTCTAGAAGAAAAATATAAGAACCTCGCAGCTGCCCCTGGACAATATCAGCCTAAGAAATTTGTTAAGAACTACGGAAAAACCCAGCAGGCGTACGCTATCGACCTTTCATAGCAAAGTAAGATATCCGAGTACGATGAGACGAAATATTGTACTCACCATGGCAAAAGAGGCCATTCTACCGAAGAGTGCCGCTACCTCGCTGGCCTTAAAGGAAAACAAAAGAAAGTTGCAGAGCCAGCTCAGCAGAAACCGTTGGTCGAAGAAAAAAAAAGCCAAAATCTAATTTCCACCTTCCAATAAGTCAGCGGTAAAACAAGAGAGACCCGTAGAAGAGATAAATTAAGTTCAGACCCCACCTTCATCTAGGAAGCGAATTGACCAAATTTTCAGAGAGCTGAGCATATACGGTGGCTCGAAGAAATCAGTCGTGCTCCGGCACCAGCTCTAAAGAAGCTTGTGAGCCCTTAGATGAAAATACCGTGCGCCCTCAAAGGTCTCAGTAACCAAGTCCCAGCCAAACGGGTCGACTTCATCCTTAGAGGATCAAAATTGAGCAGAAACTCGATAAATTCGACCAGAGCCCACCAAACCAGGGCCATCTAGTGCACATACCCCCAACTCCATTACGTGGAGTAGATCATCAGATCGCTTTTGCAGAAATCGAAACAACACACCTAGACAAGCCACATGATGAGGCTCTAGTAATCCAACTCGAGATATATGGCTCCCTAGTTTCAAGAGTAATGATAGACACTAGCAGCTAAGTTGGCCTGCTATTCTACGATGCTTAAAAGAAAACGAGTCTCAATGACTCAGACTTGCAAGTCCAAGGCAGACCGCTAACTGGTTTTGCAGGAGAAACAACTTATTCCATGGGAATGATCCGACTCCCGATGGTAGAAGAAGAAGTCCATAAATTTGTGGATTTGTTTTAGTAGATCGCCCACCTCCATTTAACAGAATACTTGGGCGGCCATGGATATACGCCATGAAAGCTATACCATAAACATATCACCAATGCGTTAAATTTTCCACTCCCGACGAAAGAGCATTGATCAAAGGAAACCATAAGACATCCAGATACTGCTACCTGAACGGGCACAAAAAGCTAGAAAAATCCACCAAATAACAATTACAGAAAAGGGAAGAGCAGAACCTACATCAACTAGAAGAGCACATCAACCCTCAACAGATCAAACCTTGATAATATTTGGTCACCCAGGTCCGCATTGACAAAGCTCACCCTAATAAATATGTTGGGATCGAAACCGACCTCCCGAAACCAATCACAAAGGATCTAATCAACTTCCTCTAAAAGAATGTGAGCTTTTTTGCGTGGAGCACCTCCGATATGAAAGAAATTAGCATCAACGTTACATCTCATAAGCTAACCGTTGATCCTACCTTCAAAACCGATCAAGCAAAAAAGACGTAAGCTCAATCCCGAACGAGCTAAAGCAGTCAATGATGAAGTAGAACGCCTACTCAAAGTTAGATCAATCAAAGAGATCAAGTACTCAGACTAGTTGGCCAACCCAGTAGTGGTTTAAAAGAAAAATAGGAAGTGGAGAGTGTGTATTGACTTCACTGACTTAAACAAGTCGTGCCCAAAAGACAGCTTCCCACTTTTACACATCGACCGTCAAGTCGAAGCCACAATTGGACACCAGATTCTAATGATTCATAATGATAAAGAAAAGAGTGTATTCATAACAGACCGAGGAAGCTGTTGCTATAAAGTTATGCCCTTTAGACTAAAGAATGTATGAGCCACTTATTAACGACTGATCAATAGAATGTTTGCCCTGCAGCTCGGAAAAAGGATGGAAGTTTACATCGATAACATGCTGGTCAAATCAGCAGATTAAAACGACCATGTTACCCACCTCAAGAGCTGCTTTGCAATCCTTAACCAATATGAGATGAAGCTAAACCCTGCGTAGTGTTTTTTCGGAGTCCTGTCAGAAGAATTCCTAGGCTACATGGTCACTGAGCGAGGAATAGAAGTTAATCCCAAGCAAATCACGATATTCTTAGAAATAGCATCTCCGTAGTCAACCAGGGAGGTGCAAAGATTAATAGGACTGATAGCAGCGGTGAGCCGCTTCACATCCAGGTCCACGGATAAGTGCCTCCCTTTTTATCAATTGTTAAAAGGCAACAAGAGATTCAACTAGGACGCTAGCAGCGAGGAGGCTTTTGAATAGCTAAAGGCTTGCCTAAGCCAACTACCGATATTAGCAAAACTGGTAGAAGCTGAACCTTTATACCTTTACATTACTGTATCACCAACCGTTGTATATGGAATGCTGGTCCGGAAAGAGCAAAACGAGCAAAAATAAATATTCTACGTAAGTAAATCATTGGTAGGTGCTGAAACCAGGTATCCAGCTATGGAAAAACTTGCATTGGCAATATTTCTAATGACACACAATTGTGGTGATGATTTCTCACCCCGTAAGGACAATTCTACACAGTCCCAGCCAATCAGGAAGGCTAGCCAAGTGGGCTATCGAGCTCAGCGAATACGACATCGAGTATCGCACTAAAATAAGCGCCAAACCCCAAGTCCTAGCCAATTTCGTAATCGAACTGGCACCACAAGCAATCAATGGAACTGAGCCCAGAAAGATGTGGACACTTCACGTTGACGAAGCTTCTTCCAAACAAAGATCCGGGGTCGGAGTAAAACTCACCTCCCCAGCTGAAAAAGTGTTGAACAGTTTTTCCGACTATAATTCCAAGCCTCAAACAATGAATCAGAATACGAAGCTCCCCTAGCCGGACTGAGATTAGCTATCGGGATCAAAGTTAAGGAGTTAAGCCTATTTAGTAACTCACAACTGGTTACCAACCAGTTCCATGGCTAATACGAAGCTCAAGATGATCGAATGGACGCAAAACTAAAGATCCCCCACGAATTTGACAAACAATTCGATACGTTCGAGTTGACCCGCATATCAAGTGGTGAGAACACTTACGAAGACGCACATGCAGCCCTAGCATCGACCTCAGACCCTTTGGTCAAAAACAAAATCCCAATGGAAGGGATAAAAAAACCAAGCATCAACTTAGCCCCTAAGGCATGAGTGAACACCGTGGTGACAAGACAGAGGGCAAGAGACTCGCAATTCGATCCAAGTTCCCAAGCCAAAACAAGCCAGCCGCGAGCTGAACAACCAATAGACAGGGACGAGTCGATCGATAACTCATAGGATGAACTCGAACCCGTAGAGCTGAAGAATTCCCAACGAACAGAACAATTCGATGCAGCTCGAAAAAATGTTGAACGCCTGGATTAGAGAACCCCTATCTTTGAATATATTGCTAACAGAGCTACACCGCCGGATATATGGGAAGCTAGAAAACTAAAAATCAAAAGCACCCGTTTTTTCATCAAAGAAAGGAAGCTGCTGATGCGAAGTGCTTCCAAACCATGCCCCACCTGCATCCACGGCTAGGATATTAATAAAACTATGGCCAGAGTACAAGATAGGTCATGCGGGAGCAATTCTGGAGGAAGAACTCCTGCATTTCTCGTCAAAAAAAGACTGCTTCTGGCCTACTATGCTGGTTGACTATGCAGAATTAGCAACTAAATGGGAGAAATGCAGGGAGAACCCTTAGCTTAGCTTACCAGCAAATCCACCAAGAACAAATCAAGAAATTCATGTGGAAAAACATAATCTGTCGACATGGGCAGCCGCACAAAATCATAACTGATAGCTGTACCTATTACACCTCAGAAGTGCTCAGAAAATTTTGCCACAACTGGCACATTCGACTCACCTACTCTACCACGAATAACCCGCTTAGCAACGATCAAGGAACCTTGGAAAAATGCCTAACAACCAAGAAAGAGCGATGGAGTAACAAACTACAAGGACTGATGTGGGCCTCAAGCAAAACAGCTGAGAAAAACACAACGGAAACACCCTTCTCACTTACTTACGGAACATAAGCATTGGTACCAGTTGACACAATGATACCAAACCTCCAGGAAGCAACTACCCCCCCCCCCCCCCCCCCCCTTCCCCCCCCCCTTCATATAAGAAGTTAGCAAGGAGTCACTCCAAGACGCCGTCGACCTGATAGCGACACGCTGCGAGCTAGCTATAATCAGAATTAAATGTTACCAACAAACATTAGCTCGACACTAGTGGCAAAAAAAAAACTTTGTAACTTCAGATTTAGCAGCCTAGTCTTGTGCAAGTCACCGAACAAAACCCAAGAGGCAAGCGCCAAAACTATAGAGACCTCTTGGGAAGGTCCCTACCGCATCGCTACTGTAGTGCAACCATGCATCTAGAAGCTCACCATTATCCAGAACGGGAAGGCAGTGAAGAAATCATGGAAGAGAAACGATCTCAGGCTCTTTTATCACTAAATCCCAATCTAATACTACAATGTGGCTTGATCCCTTTATCGGGTACGCACGCAGCTCACCCTTCGAGTGCAGCCCCACCAAACAAACATCTCCACCTACTCAGGTCGGATATAGCCCCAATATTTACAAAGTTAGTAATTAAGAACGATTATATACTGCTTTCCCCAACTAGCCCTGATCGAAAACATCCTAAGCTAAAACTAATATCGTTAGAATCAAAGTCGATCCAACTAAATGATCACCCAAAAACTTCGGCTTAAAAAAACTAAGTCTTAAACTTCGTTATGATTAAGCGTCGACCGACCAAAAACTCACATCGCAATGACAAGTCCAAACTTGTGCAATTTACTTTGTCGAACAGGATCAGACCACATCGCAGTCATTCAGCTAGGATAAGTGAGAACACCAAATTGAAGAATCAAAACCTTAAAAAAGAAGGCCACCAAGGCAAATAATTCATAGCAATTAAGTCCCCATGAAGGAGGGCAGCAGATAAAAGCCTTCCTAGGCACCCAGAGTTCAAAGAAGAAGCAAACAAAAGCCCATTAGGGTAACACTTAAGAAATTATTTAAAAGGAACCAAAAATAATAATAATAATAATCAGATCACGGTGTCCTCGACCACATCGCCACCTTCGGGAACACTTGGGCTAATCGGTTGGTTGGTACCATGCTTATTAACCCCGACTGAAGCTTGACTAGCTAGATCTACCTCTATCAGAGCCATCACAGAATCTTCCGAGACCTTGGGAAGGTTCAGCTTCGCGTAATCAAAATCTGAAACCATGACCGCACGAAAGTCATCTTCTGTAGCCAGCTGCTCAGCCTGAAGCCTCTCATGCTCTCCTCGACAGTGAACTCATTTTTGGTCAGAGACTCGAGCAGCTGAATGTTGGCAAAAAGTTCCTCAAGATGGATTGGCCCGATTGGATGCACGAGCTACTACATCCCGAGTCTTTTTCAGGTCCTTGTTTTCAACCTCTAACTTCTGATTTAGCGTCGCTACATCGGATACCGACTTGAGGGCCCCCACGGCTCTCCTCCTTTATATCGGCAATGTGCTGATTCGCCGACTGTAACTCCCCTGCAAGCTCTGCTACCCGTCCAGAAAAGAGATCAAGCTGTCTCCAAAGAACTACGACTTCCTCTTGAGAAGCCTTGAGGTCGCCGCCCATCTTCGACCGCACCAACTTCATGTTTTCCAGCTCACCCCGGTGAGGCACGTCGCGAAGGCAAGTCTCTGCATCGGCGACCAGAGAGTTAGCCACCTCCAAAGCCTAAAGAAAATTATCTCAGCAAGACTTATAACGGACTTTCAAAAAGAAAAACCAAATCATAAAGGAGCTGAGCTGACCTTCCCCATAGTCGAGGTAAGCTTGACGAATGAGTCTCAAAAAATCATGTTCTTCACCAGCGATAAAGGACATCCCCCCGGTTTGCTGTGACAGAACAAATGAGCAAGCTCCTCATGGTCGTCAGCGACCGGATAGTGGAACGGTTTGCTCCTGCCATCGCCGAGAGACGTGTTGCCCTTATCGGCGGACGCCCCCATTTGAAGAAGAAGGCGGAGGAGAGCGAGATCTAGCTCTCTTCGACTGATGAGCTCTTCTAAAAGATCGATTCGTGTTTGATCAAACCCGAGGAGGAGGAAGCTCATATGAACGATCAACAAGCACCAAAGCAACTGCTCCAAATCCATCGGCAGTTGTCAAAACCACCAAGGGAGGTGAGAAGAGGTCCCTATAGCACGGGAAGGAACTCCCGTCTCCTCGAGGACAGAGGTGACAATCGTGGCCATCTCCCCTGAGCAAAACCTTGCACTAGCAAGAACAAGGACTACGTTGGGACGACAAAAAGTAGCCATATGAGACATTTTGGCGGCAAAGGAATTATTGGAGGAAAAGCTGGCATCTGAGGCTAGTTCAGCGACTGAACCTGTTTCAAAGCGAAAATGGTAATCAACAAGACCCCAAAGCGTGCCGATGAACACACCCAATACATACAAGCCAACACGAGAACTAACCTAAAGGTCTGAGGATTTTCCTTGCTAGAGCACGAGTCGAGGGCATGTACGAACGTTTCTTTCTCTTCAAAATAACATGTGATGAGGGATAAGAGGGAGCAAAGCTGGACTGAAAGCAGGAACGAAGGGGAGGCAAATCCAGCTAAGCGCCGTAGGGTATAAATGCCTTTGATGCGAGGGAGATCAAAAGATTCCTAGTGAATTTGGCCACGAGGGAGGCGATTAATCCGATCTTTCTCTTATGTGCTCACTGCACAAAAGCAAAAACCAGTTAGGCACTTCAAATTAAAGAGGAGCATCAAGTACAAACAGAGCAATGAAGGAACATAAAAAGCATAATAAAAGGGCATCATATTTATGCGCACCTTTTGACTCGCTTGGGCAGCAAAACGACGTTGGAGAGCTTCAAATTCCTCAAATGAAGCAACAGAGGCAGGAGAAATCTGAAAGAAGAAATATTCCCTTTGTCAATTAGTATCCTTCTTATGAGTTTTACCGGTGATAATCCCACGGCCAGGTCTGTTAGAGAGATAGAACCGACCCGAGACCCAAGAATTTCTCTTTGCCGTGTACAAATAAAGGAATTAATCGACATATATATCCATCCCTTCCTCAAAGCCCCGAACAAAAGTTATGTTGGCATGATGAAGAAAGTTAGGATTCATCTGTGGGAAAGCCAATCCCAACATGTCTAAGAGAGGGATTGGAAAAGTGAGGCCACAAGACTCGAAGTAAGCGGGGTAGGCACATCACCATCCAGACCTGATCGGTTCAAGAGAACTCGAATCAGCAAGAAGGGCCAGTTCAGCTCCTTCCATGAAGTTTAGATCTCTAGAAAGATCCAATAAATCTTTTTATGAGAAATAAGAAGGAGGATGAGGTCCAAATTGGTCGACGGAGGCCATCAGTCGAAAGCAGTCACGAAAGAAGAGTTGTGCGGATCTGATTCGAGGTCAGGTTGTGTGGAGCTCCGGTTAAAATTGAGAAGGGAGACGAAGAATAGGTGAAGAGAAACGATAACAACACATACAAATTGATCTAGAAGAGAGAAATGAAGAGAAATGAGTTATAGTTCTTTACATTGGGAATTAGAAGGCGAGCAGTTAAGAGGAAAGAAGACAGGGGCCGGTTAATTTATATAACTCGCACAGTTACCTAGATCATGCGCAAACCTTTTCATTTCCCCGATTCGCTCAACCTTCCGATCCCAAGAAGAGGATCTTAACCAAAAGATTCTGGATCGAAGCGGATCTGATTTTAAATCTTACCGAGAGTAAGATCCTCTGATATTTCAGCCATATCTAATTGCCCATTAATTCTTATCATTAAGTATTTAATGGGCTGGGGGCAACTGTTGGAGCTGGATTTCACCATTAGAAATCCGGCCCATAAAGCCTTAAATATAAACAGATTGAATTATATTCGTAATTGGGCCTTAGGCCCAGAACCGTGCTTAAATTAAATAAAGGCTATCATATTCTTCAGAATATGATGGACCTGATCTGCCGGCCTGTTTACCGCCGGAGCTGAAGATGTTTTTGACCGTTTACTCAGCGGGGATGGACTAAGTCTGCGCCGCTCAACGTTTCAAGAGAAGATCTCGACATTTATGGAGGATGTATCAGAACGTGCCCGAGATCTTCGGCGAAGAGGAGAGATTTGCGGAGCTTAACCGTTCAGCTTATAAAAGAATAAATAACAAGTTCTAGAGCCAAAATGGCGCTCTTTTTTCTTACGTTTACACTCAATCACACTTTAGCTCATCATATTTGTCTAACTAAAGTTCATTTGTATACTTGATCGTTCATCAATATAAATCAATTTTTCGTTATCTTGGTCTCGAGTTTAGTTAGATTTATCGACATTTCTTAGGACTAAAGTTTTTTTCCCGAATTCACTTATAAATTTTTAGAGCGAAATCTAGCTTCCACATCGGGTATATTTTTTTTATTCGGTTTTCGTAGGTTTGCTTTCTAATTATAGTTTCTTCGGTTCCAAATATTTTCCCCATCTAGCCATATCAATTAACAGATGGTTTGTTTGTAATTTAATTAGTAGTTATGTATACGGTTGGATTGTACATTTTGACATTTATTTTGGTTTTTTTTTTTCGTCAATTTAACTTTCATTAAAAGATCCCGTAGGCCTAAATACAAGAGGTTAATAGATAATACACCATGGAAAAACGTAGCCCAATAACAACAATTAAGGATAAGGATTAATGCATGAAGGCCATGTGTTGATCCAAGGTGAAAGAGGAGGAAAAGTCACCAGCCATTGCTACAGCTTTTCCGGTGCCAGATTGCCAACTCTTTCCCGGAATCCATCGAAATTTCTTCATATTCACCCACTACCGGCCATCATCTTTAACCTCATGCATAGACTCCTTTTGCATTTATAAAGTTGATGAAAATTTCTTCTTTTTTACTGAAATTCCTCCGATCATCTAAATCCATGACCAACCTCATGATCAACCCAATCAATAAAGAGGGACCAGGGGAAAGAACAATTCCCCACCATATCAAAACGCAAAGGAGACAGACGGGATTTAAATCCGTTAAACGGAAACTGAACATAACATAGTCGGAAAGGTATGACATTTATTTTGGTTAAGATAGAATTTTTGATGAGAAAATCTTGAAACCATAAAATATCGATAATGTTATAAATTAGTGATTATTCATCACTTATACACTAAGCATGGACCATTGGTTGACACATGGTTAGTTCTAAGCTAAACACTTAGTTGCCACTAATCAAATTGTTAATATATTCAAGTGTATTCCATGTGTCCTTAGTTTGTGCAACTTACTCTACTATATATATGTGTAAGAGAAGTTTGAAAGATAAGACAAAGCAATAATAAAAACTCCTACCCTTTATTAGTCTATCTCTTTCTCACGTCTCATCCCTTGCTTATTATAGTATATGGTTTCTTTAGTCTAATCACAAATCAAGTATATAGTTCTTGTTTGGTTTGTTTGGGTTATTATTCACAATACGTTATCAACACGATCGTCTCTATCCGTTGAGCCGTCGGAGTATCGTAAGCACGATCATCTTATTCTAAGCCGCTCTCAATCCATTCCGATCATACGTAAATGAGGTAACATTTAAATTTTTGCTAAATGTTTTTTTAATATATGTTAATTTAATTTAAGATCATATATATAGTATATATGGAGTAGTAGGTTATGCCTCCTCCTTAATCTAATGGTAGGCTTTGCCTCTTTGTATATATATATATATATATATATATATGCATGCATTTAATTTATCATATTTAATTATGCTATTATTATGCTTGCATATTTATTTGAAAAGTTTACTATATGATCAATTAATTTGAAAAATTAGTAGTTTGAATTTATTAAAGATATGGTGATTATATAAAAATTTGGAACCATCGATCGGTCAAAAACGACATCGAATGAATGAATGGATAATATCATGCTATATTTCCGTCATCACCAATAAAATGGTTTAAGAGATGGTTAACCATTAATCCGTCCATATTGATTAGCTCCATTTCCAAAAGTGAATGTAGTACCATATAGTAATAATAATTGGACAAGGATCCAAATACGGTAAAGACCATAGTAATGGTTATAAGTATGGTGATGGACGAAGACGTGGAAAAAGATTCTCAGTTTAATTCCAATGAAGATAAAACCAATAAAGTTGGTTGCGTTGTGAAAAAAATTAAATGAGATAACTTGGTACTAATATGGCATGAAAGGATAATGGGTACGTAGATGTCGTACGCCAAAATATTTAGCCCATCGTATCAAAAATCACTTATGGCAAAAAGAAAATGATGTTGAAATTAGTTCATCTTGGGTGAATATGAACTTTTCTTTTATGGCCTAAGTGATATGTCTCATCTCGATGTCGTAATCCTTGTTGATCTAGTAGGATCAAAAGGAAATAAAAGGACCATGATCGATGAGGCATGATAAGTATAATAAGGATTTTGGTATTGCTTTTAATGTTTAATACTATATGGAACGCTATGCCTCCTAATCTCTTTTCGTTTAATTTATATTGTTATCATGTTTATTTGAATTTAGAATTCAAAAGAAAATAAATTCTTATGAGAATTTATTAAGCACGTGTCAATATAATATTGGACAATGCAAATGCTCAAGAAGAGCATATAGCTAAGACATGCTTGTATGTAATCGTACATACAGAAAATAAATATGGCATAGTTAATAAACATGAAGTCTATTAACTCGTTTAAAATATATTTGGTCGTAAACTAAACTTTATGATCGTCGTGCCATCCGATCAAGCAATGATATTAAAGATCATTGAAAATTTATGTGAAAACCAGAAGTTTTTCACGTAGCATGTCTTAAGAAAAAAATAAGGCCATCATTAGAGATAAATTGATGAGTCACCGTTTTTGGTAAATAAAGCTCTTTTGATATGGTAGTTGAGTTCTTTAATCTCCATAATTACACCCTTGAGTATAACGAGTCTAAAGGAGATTCGGTTTAGATAAATGAGCCAGAAGATCCATTATCTTCAGAGGGTGTATTATCAATCCTGAAATAAATGTTAAAAGGATCCATAATAAAATGCATGATCCAAGATGGATATGTCGATCCTAAAATGGGATTCTGCATTTAGACAAATCAAATATATAGTTCTTGTTTGGTTTATTTGGGTTATTATTCACAATAGATAATATATAATTAAATCAGCTTTATATAATAAATTAATCTCATACATTACCATGTGTATTTAGAATTTAATAGACTTATTTAAATTAAAAATAAATACAACCTTCCTCGAATATATCAATGAGATTATATACATTTTTGTTGTTCATCGACGGATTGACACAATTCAAGTTGCATGTTGGTAAAGGAACAAGATTTTATAATAGAGCACATGGAAAATTAAAGAACAACTGGAGTCTTCTCTTCTGTGATTGTGCTTCGGTGATCACTTTCGCAACTTGCCAATTTATTAAAACTAAAAATTTCATAAATATCTTCGGAAAGATAATAGAGAAATTAGGAAGTTTGTTTAGTTTAGTAGGGGTCGATATCACTTTAAATTTCTTTATATATTTACATTGGTCAGGCTGTTAAACATATGCATGTGGGATAATGTGGGATTAATAAGTCACGAACCTGCTATAGATTTGATTTAGGGGTGTATTGGATGTGGTATTTCAGGGGATTTGGTGGTGTTTCGAAAATCCTCTGTTATTTAACCAATGATTTTAAAATCCGTTACCAAATTATGTATTATTGAACATGAAATTTATGCAAATACTTCAAAATAATATACAATCCTGTGTTATTCAATCTGTGATTTGTTAAACTCATATCAAATCCCATGTTATTCAAAATTCAACAATGTTTTCTAAAAAGAGGATTTCAAGTGATTTAAGATTCATTTTTAGTTATAAATTAGGCTTAACAAATCACACCTCTAAAGGTGCGATTTGAACAAAACATAAATATATATATATATATATATATATATATATCCACCACGGTAACCATAACTCTCCGCATCATCTCAAAACATTAAAAAAAAAGAAATTCATTTATTTGCATTCAATCCTTATTCTCTTTTTTCTTATTGATCTAGGGTTCTTCACCTCCACTACGGTAAGTGTTCATCTTTTAGGATTTCTCTATTAACTAGCAATAAGATTTCTATCATTATAATATTCATGAGTTTGTGTTTATATATTTCGAAATACTATTCATAATAAAAATTACTTTGTTTTATCTTTTTCTGGATTTTTTTTTTCTGTTTTTAAATTTATTTTCCTTGGGTTTTCGATTACTTTGTTTTGTTGGGTTTTAGATTTTGTTCTATAGTTCTCTTTATTTTTGTTTCTAGTTTATATGAACTAGAACGAAATAAAACTAGAAATGATGTGAGAAGAAAAATAATCTCTTGAATATGAGAGTATTATGAATAAGAGGAATATCAATGGGAAAACGGTCATTTTAATAGTGACCTTTCCGTTTTGCGCCAAATAAATACCACCTTAACCATGGGTCGAATAAAACACGAACTTGAGTTGACTGAGCCAAACGAGATATGAAATTAGTCAACTGTAACGACCGTTTAAAAAAAGTTAACCGCCGTTTGCTGCAACCGTTAGGTCTCAAAACGACGTCGTTTTTAGACTAAAAAAATGGCCATTTAAATACCGAACTCTCCGTTTTACGCCAAAAAAATACCAACTTCTTAATGAGTCATAAAATATACACACTTATGTTGACTCGGCCAAATTAGGTATAAAATTAGTCAACTTTAGAACTGATCTCATGTCTACAGATATGGAGAGACAAGACCTTGTTAGGGCACGAGATCCCTGTAAACCGTAGCCTGAGTCTAAAGACATGTTAGGGCACGAGATCCCTGGAAACCGTAACCTGAGTCTCGAGACCTAGCAGGATACGAGATCTTTGGAAACCGCAGCTTGAGTCCATTAACCTCGGAGGACATGAGATCTATGTTGACACAGCCAAATTAGTGTCCTCAAGTGCGAGAGTCTCAAGCTTTTGGGAGAGTTTAATGATTTAAGGATCGGTGTAGGAGTCGTAACTCGCACAATTAGATTTGTAAGAGTTTTTAGAGGAAATGTGAGTTTCTAGGTTAAACCTCAATGCACAAAAGTAGAAAAGATTTGTATATTGCTTATTTCACACATATAGCATGCAAAGACATCACGGCACCAGAATAATTAGACCAAAATTTTGTGCCTTAACATGTCTCAGACTCATGCTACCGTTTACAGGGATTTCGTGCCATAACAAGGCTATGGACTCGGGCTACGACCTCACAAGGTCTTGTCTCTCCATATTTGTTGACATGAGATCCGTTCTAAAGTTGACTAATTTTTATACCTAATTTGGCCGAGTCAACATAAGTTTGTATATTTTATGACTCAGTAAGAAGTTAGTATTTTTTGGCGCAAAACGGAGAGTTCGGTATTAAAATGGCCATTTTTTTAGTCTAAAAACGACGTCGTTTTGAGACCTAACGGTTGCAGCAAACGGCGGTTAACTTTTTTTAAACGGTCGTTATAGTTGACTAATTTCATATCTTGTTTGGCTCAGTCAACTCAAGTTCGTGTTTTATTCGACTCATGGTTAAGGTGGTATTTATTTTGGCGCAAAATGGAAAGGTCAGTATTAAAATGACCGTTTTCCCAATGTCAAATCACTAAAAATCCTCTCAAAAATAAAAGCAAATCACACTAAATCCATCAAAATCCCACACAAAATCACACAAAAAGATTTGCTATTTTTTAAATATAAAACTCAAAATCACAACAAATCCTCAAAATCCACCTAAATTTCATCAAATCACAAACTCCACCAAATCCATTAAAATACCACATCCAATAAACCTCCCTTAGTGACAGCAATTCACTAAAAACAAGAATGATTTATGTTCATATATGATAAATCAACAAATTTATAATACGTAACGTCTTAAATTGGTAACCACTTTTTAATTTCTACAACCAGTTTTTTTTTTAATTTGCCGAGGAACTGGGAGACCTTCTCGAGCACAAGGTAGGCACGTTTTTCAATTGATCTCCTCTTTCTCTTTTTAGTAACTAAGTTGAATAATTGTTGATGTCTTGTCTGGGTTTGAGTTCTTTATTCTTATGAATTTTGTCTTGTTAGTCTTCTTGATGAACCTTTTTTTTGGTTAAGAATTTTTAAGAGAATCATTGAATCTGAGTCTGATATAGAAACTTGTTCTTTAAGTATTCTGATATAGAGACTTGTTCTTTAATGAATCATTGAAGCAAACGTTAGATATAGTGCTTATGAATATATAATTGATTCTGATATTGAACTTGTTCTTTAATCTGACTTGTTTCATTTCAGGGTTGTGTCTTTGGATTGTTTCTAGTTGGTGGAGAATGAAAAGTATTTTTTCTGTGTGTTTAGTGTACTGAAACAAACAACATGGGTCATCATTTTGGACTGGCAGCTTAAAGAGGTGGCAAACAAAGACAAAAGGAAATCCAGTCATCCTACCTCTTCTGGATCATTCCTTGAGATGCATGAACAACTTCAAAATGCTCGTCACAGGATAGAAGAACATGAGGCAGAGAATGCTCGACGTGATGCGGAGAATACTCGACGTGATAACGAGCACCAATCAGCTCAATCAAAGCTCTCTAAATTGATAAGGTGATGATGTTCTTGCAGAAAACTGATCCACGTATTGCAGCTCTACTTGAAGAAGAAGAACTGGACATTTAACCTTCACCAACTGCTACACCAGGCACCGCAACAGGCACTGAAGCATGCACCACAACAGCCAATGCAGTTGGCCTTGTGACCACACCACCCACTAGCCTTTGATGCTTCATGCTTGATGCTTTTGGTGTGTTTTTGCTATGAACTATGGATTTGTTTTTGGTGTGTTTTTGTTAAACTTTTGGACCAAACTTGTTTCTTAATCTAGCTATGTACTATTATTAAGCTTCTTCTTCTTATCTTCTTTCTTATTTTCAACTCACAAAATCTATCAAATTAGTATATAAATCGGGGGGAAACTGCTATAATTAGATGCAAACAAGTCACACATTTGTGACATCTTTGCTACCAAAGTATTTACCAAACAAACTAAACAATCGCAGTTTAGTCGCTCTACTGTCGCAATCCAGTCACAGTAAGGTCGTAAATGTGAAACTAATTTGTGACTAACAATTCTGTTACCCACTACCTATTTAGTCTGAAAGTCGTCGTAAATATACGACACCATATGAGTCTGAAAGTAGTAGCTAATTAACGACTAATACATTCAGTCTTTTAGTGGTCTCAAACCTCACGTAGTCGTGCATTAGACGGTAATTTACGACTATATGTATTCGTCACACATTTGTCGTTAATTTATGACCAAAGTATTTCGTCACACATGAGATGTACATCTGAGATAAAGTGCGATCGTTTATATTTGCGGCCACATATTCTAGTCGCATTGTAGTCGCAAATAGTCTATTAGCGACCAATTTGTGACCATTTTGGTGGTCGCTCACGGCTTGTTTACTTGTAGTGTTAGATTATACCAATCACAAAAACTTTACCGAAAACGTTACACTTAACTTTATTTGTACAGCTTTAGCTTACAACTATTTTGTAAGACTTTGCATGTATAGCTTACCGCTCCAACTTATCTATAAAAAAACTTATATGGTTTTAGGTTACCAATATGACTACATTTCTTCAATAATGGATTATTAAACAACGGCAAAGCATATCACTTCTCAATTGATACGATATGTTCATGTCTTACTTTCTTCGATATTAATTATCACATACCAAAAAGTTTTTAAGAAATTTAGGAATGGAATACAGCTTACTAATTCTCAGATAACAAAAAGTGCTTCTTCACAGCCTTTTAATATTAAAACAAGTGTTTTGATTATTGGGTTTTCAACATGGAGAATGTTTTAAATATTAGGGTCCTAGTCATTATAATATTTTGGTTAGGGTGTCGATCGACACCAGGGGGTGTGTCGATCAATTCCGATGATTTTGAACTAGTCGGGTGATTTTTAATTCGTCCGGTTTAGTGTGGTTTGGGTTTGGGAAACCCTAGGGCTCGTGTATAAACTCGAGCCAACCGTTTTTCAGAGTTGAAAAGTGGTTTCTGAAAATAAAAGAGAGAAAAAGAGAGAGATTGTGAGTTTTGGCGATTTTCAAAGAGAAGAGAAGGAGAGTCTCTGGTTTTCGTGCTCAATCCTTGTTCTTGATCAATTTCATTCCCAAAGGTAAGGTGAGTGCGCGACCATGGCTTATTAAGGTGAATTGGAATGTTTCGATGTGTTGTTTGAATGATTAGAATTGAATTGAGGAATGGGATATATATATATTTTATGTGTTGTTCTTGCTGTTTTCTTGTATTGTCATGGTTGTTTTGATGCAGGTGATCGATTATTGAGAACCGGAATCGAGCCAAGAGAGGATAGGCTCGATCATGTGGTTTCTTCGACCAGTGTCTAAATTTGGTTTTTTCGTTTGTTTCAATTGTTGGTTGGTGTGTTACAAATTATTGATTGATTTGCTTGGTATTGTGGCATTTCTTTGAGCATGTGTGTATAGTCGTTAGATGGGATGATCGTCTTACTGAGTATTTATGATAATACTCACGCATCTCTTTTATCCATGTGATGCAGGTAAAGAAAATTTGTGATCGTGGAATCATGGCAATGAAGAGGAGGATGATATAGGGTCTCGTTTGATTTTCTGTTTTAGTTGATTAGAATTATTGGTTAGGTTGCTGGTTATTCTATGATGTTAGTGATTTGGAATCATTGTTGGAATTGGTTATCTATTTGGTCAAAAAGGATTATTTGGTTCAATTGTTGGTTATTGATTGACTTGCTGGTTTTGATTGGTCAAGTATTTCCGCTGGTTGTTTGATGTTTTAATTTAGTATTGAGAATTAGTAATTATATATATGGGAATACTAATTCGGAATTAATTGTTTTAAAAAAAAGGGTCGGGTTATTTCAAGCGTCTAGTAAAAATAAGTGACACCTACAAATATAATATTTAGGATATAAACAAGAAATTTCAATTTTAAATTCCACAGTTTATACGATTAGTGTGTGTACCTATAAGAAAACCACATATACAATTTTCCAGATTACTGTGAATGGCCGTGGTGATGATCAAGTGGTTGAAGATTCACAATAAATGGTCTTCTTTAATACTCTTTCTGTTTGTAAAAAATGTCATTTTAGAGTTTTTTATGTTTTAGAATGAGTGTCATTCTACGATTTCAATGTGATTTTTCAAATATAAATACATTTCTATTTCATCTATATTAAAAACTAAAAATCTTCGAATTTTATTTAACTAATGATATTAAATAAAGATATATTAATATATTTTAACAATTTAATTTGCGTAAAATGTGTTAAAATAATTCTTTATAAAATAGGAGTATAGTTTGAATCTTCTTGATTTTAATCATCTTTGCCATCCGTAAATGCTTTGAGTGACAAACAATTACAAATTATATGGACTTCACCAGTTAAAAACAATTTTTTTTTAAGTTTGTTTCTTGCTCTTTGGAGTTTTTGTTTTATTGGTTTTTGGATGTTATCATCATAACTCTGTTCTTCATTATCAATAGAAACTTTGACGACAAGGAAAAAAAAGTAGCAGGAACTCTTAAATAGACGTTCGTGAGACCATTGTGGGTAAATTATGATAATTCTTAAGAGAGAGATTTGCAAAATAACACAAAACAAACTGACAAATGCAAAACAAGTGAGAGTGGTTTCATAATAGGGCCTCGAAAATATGTGAAGACATCCATATTTGAGCCCAAATAATGAGCTAGTATCTTAGATAAGTGGCCTAAATTGATAACAATTTCATAGATGCTTTTAATTGGACCATAGATGGTTATAATTCCATATATTCTTGATTCATTTAGAACTAGGTGAATACCCGCGCATACGCGCAGGTTTTATGTCTTAGAAATGTATGAACTTTAAATTATAGGGCTCAAAATTGTATGAAAACTTAAAGATCTCATGAATCATGATCACTATATAGCCTATATTATAAACAGAGAATAGATGATTATAACATGATCAAACAAATCTAAGTTGTAAAATGAATGATTATTTAGTTTGGTAAACCTTATCATGTCGAGAGAAAATGTAAATATGTAGAATAAGAATGGAAGGTTGATGCAATCATTTAAGTGAACTAATGTAAAGGATGTATACAATCATAACAAAACTTACGGTCTAAGGTTTCATCAAATGGCTCCATCTTAAGGAGCTTTTCCAGGGAATCTAATGACATGGGAGCTAAAAGGAGTTGATCCTAGGAAGAATGAATACTTCAGAAGTGAGCTTACGATGTATTGTCCCCTAAAAATCATTTAACTTAAAACTATGTCTTCAAACTTCAATATAAAAGTCCAATAATAATTGTTCTTATAGCAAACTATTTTAACGTCTTTATTATTGTCTTTTGACTTCATCTCTGAGATGTCCTCCCCTCAATATTGAGAAATTCCTAAAGAAGAAAATTTTGAGTGACATTTAATCACCAATCGATTCAAATTCCACATCACAAATCACGGCAGTTGCATATATTCTCCATGAAAACTTTTAAGAAATAAGAGAAATGCGGTGAAGACCACAATTTTATCGTACCTTGAAAAGACAAGGAGTGAGAGCGCTAAACATATCCTCTTTTAATTATATGATTATCTAAAACTGAAGAGTGGTTTCTTCACGCCTACCGAAGAAAGATATTCCCCTGCATCTTTAGGCAACAAGTATCCCTTATAAACACTAACCGGGGATCAAATACCTACCATTTAAAAGAAAGAATCAATTAGGACTAAGGGAGTCGGAGCAAGAATGTTGCTTACTTCCACATCTGAAGTGGACGGTGATCCTCTTATAACAGAGAATATTCTAAGGAAAAAGATGTTCATCGATGTCTGAACTTGAGCTTGACAATCACTCAAATCCTTACAAATTCCAATAACGTCACCCATACAAACAAGGACAAACAAGGTCTTCTCTCAATCCGCAACAGAAACAGCGCTTTACATCTTTTGATCTTGAGGAATGAAAATGAGCCCTATACAGTGCGAGTGAACTCAAACTCTGCAGGCTATAAACAATGCAACCTGCACGCTTCACATCTTTGTTATACCAGCTTTTGATCTCGAGGAATGAAAATGAGCCATATACAGTTTGAGTGAACTCAAACCTGCACGTTATAAACAAGATTTTGAAGGCATATAAAAGCAATGATTCTACGGAATGTGGGAAATGACATAACTGGATCTCTTAAACAGTCCCAATGAAATGTATGAATGCGCTTAAGACACGTAGTTCATGACAATTTAGTTACCAATCCAATCCTTTGATTTAAAAAATATTGACTCAGCATTTATTAAAGTGAAAGAACTGATATTTAAAAAGTTCACATACAATGAGTTTGCCCCAAAATTTTAGAAAATATGTACACAAATTATGCAAGATGCGCTGAGGGAAGAGTCTAGTAACTAACCTTTTCTAAAGAACTTGAAGATGCATGCCTCAAATATCGCATTTGGAGCATAAGAAGCAAATCACACAAAGTACATCATTGTCATGAACACATGTGCCATCTCTGCTTGATCGTCTTGCCTAAAAATTAGTGACATTACATTAGTGACATGCAGGCCACTGGCATCACCTGAAAAGATTGATAAGCACGCCAAATTAGCACATTCGCAAGAAACAAGAAAGCATAAAAGCGCAAGTTAGGGCAAGCCAATTCTTCTCCACCAAGACTTCTCTAGTCCTTCTCGGCATCAACAAACAAGTCTCTTACATTCTTTTCTGTGTCATTGACAAATTTACCTAGTACCTTAGGACCATTCACAATCAATTATGTCAAGAGATGAGAAAACTGAAACTTTAATAGCACATTGTATACTTATTGAACAATGCCAGACTGCCTCAAGGGGTCTAGATGAGTGAAAATCTTAGTTTACTAAGTAAAAGAAAGAATGAAATTAGCGACTATACAGCCTTTTGAGTTCTCACACTTTCCTTCATGAGATAAGAAGATTAGAAAATATACCTTTGATTCCTTTCCTTTCAGCATTTTTCCGATTTGGCGTGCCATCTAGGTCTTGTCGATACCCCTAGGTCCAACAAGAAGCATCCATTTAACATGCATACCCCGAAGTCTGCAAGATCAAAAAAGAGAAAACTTTAAGAATATGCACAAAATAACGTTTCAACATCCGCTTGAAGAATGATGAATCACAGAACCTGTTTCGAATCACTATCTTGTAGTCCCTCACAAAAAAGTTGATATGAGAAGCGAATGCTCTTCGAAATATATCAAGAAACTCTGATTTTAAGCCACCAAGTGACTAAAGGTTAAACTCGTTTTTCTTTAATGTGCCAAGGTCTCGGTGGTTGGTAACCTGTATACGGAGTTCCACAAATCAGGTTTAAAAGGATGATAAACTGATTAAACAACACAAGTCGTACCAAGAGAGTTGATCAAAAGCCAGATCTTTATGCCATTTTCATTGTATGTTTTGAATAGAAAATATTTATCTTTACAAATATAGATCATCTCTCTTCCGATACCATCAAACTTGTATTCACCCTCTAAAACACAGTTCGGTTGATAGTACAAATGTAATTGGTTCCATGATAATCCAATTTAGCTCTTTGGCCTACTCTCAAGACATGCATATAAGAAGTATGCATAGTTATCAATAAATCAGTAATTAGCGAAACAATAAGAGGTTCAAAAGAAGTAGAGAAATTGATAAAGTATAGCCATAAGCACAACATTAGGGGCCAAAATACATAAAAGAAGCAAATATGCCCCAAGAATTTTTCAAACATTTACCTTAATGAGTTGATTTGAAAGGAGAAAACCACCAACCTAAAGAAGGTAATATCATACGTATAGATGTTGGCGGAGCAGAAGAAACACACCAAATATGTGTAACAAAAATACATACCTGTTCGGTTTTAGCAGTACCCTTCTTTACAAATTCAAACTCAAGAGCCATCAAAGATGTGAGTCTTGGTGGAGAATCACTCGAGTGTCTAAGAATTCAATCTTAGTTATAAGGGTTTATTTCTCGAGACTTTGATCCAATTCATCAAAAACTCGACTTGATTTCAAAAGTTATTCGATCTGATTCATCACCAACCTTTGTCCTCATTTGCTCTCTATGGTTAAGTTCAACCTTCGAAGATGTGTTTACAGTTCAAAAGTTGGTCGATTTTGTGATTGGTTGAAAACTGTAGCGACTTTTGTATGATCCGCGTAACAAAACTTGATTTCTCTGGTAACAAAACTTGATTTCACCGGTAAGATAATCGGCAACGGTAGAGCCAAAGACCAACGCCAAAGAGTAAAATATAGAAATGAGACCAGAAATTGAAAAACGAATGTTGAAAAGGAATCCGTATAATATTGAGGTTACCTGGGAATTGGAAGGAGCAGAAGAAAAGGCAGCCGATACTCATTGGGATGTCGAAGGTTTTGAACGTTCACGGTCCAAACAGAGAAGACGTATGGTTTTGAAATAATTTTAATTTTTAGTGTGTTGCTGAATAAATTGGAAAATGACAGGTGTCAATTTTGGCTTGCTTATGTGTCAACACATGGAGAGAGCCCACCTTCTTTTTATATAGTAGACTAGACAGATACCCGCGCATACGCACAGGTTTATTTTGCATAATTAAATATGTGTATATTTACAGTAAAATTATGATATAGTTTCTTTATTAATTACAAGAATTTGCTCGCGCTACACGCGAGTGTCTCTTTTAAAATTTTAATATATTTGAAGACATATAGTTTGATTTATCTATACTGCATAAAATATTATATTTAAAAACAAATAATATGCGTTTCTTTGTCTCTTATTCTTTTCGGCTACCCGTTTCTAAATTTTAAGAGGAGTTCTCCATTTTGAGATGTAGATCTAGTTCCTCAGAGGTGACTTTTTCTGTCGTTTCTCTAGGTGTCTCCGGCCTCTCGTCTCTCCTGTGTTACACTTACAAACGGTGATTCAAGATTAGTTTGAATAATCGATTTACTTAAAGCTCGGTGGTAGATCCATTTGTTCTGACTCTACTTTGATGCGACTTTGGTGTTTCACTACCTTGGTTGCTCTCGGATGTATTTGGCTATGTCAAGAGTTTTGCTCTCTACTGGTTATCTCCTGTCCGGTCTCTGGTTTTATGTATTGTATATTTTTAATCTTTCAGGCCAATTTCCGGGTGTGCTCTGGTCTTTGGTGCTTCGTCTTACCTTCCAGGTTTCTTCTCAATAGCTCATCACTTTGTCTCTCTCCGGAACCGAGTATAAAGCGGTTCCTGTTAAGGGTCTCCTTTTAGTTGGTTTAGGGACCGTTTGGTCCATGATTAGGGTTGGGCAAAATATCCGAAACTAAAATACCGAACCCAAACCCGATCAAAATTATCCGAACCGAACCCAAACCTATCTTCTAAAATATCCGAACGGGTCTTCCATACTTAAAACCCAAAACCCGAAACCGAACCCGAACCGAACCGATAACCGAACGGGTACCCGAAATATACTAAACATAAACAAACCAAAATGTAATTGTGTATATATTTCAATAAAAATAACCAATTTATGTTATTATTTGAACTATTAAAATAAAAATTGTTATTTTTTTGAGGGTATTTTTGGATAATTCGAATAACAAATAACAAAAATTGATCCAAATTAAAAAGAAAATAAGGTAATAATATATTTATCGAGTAGTTTTTGAATATTTTCGACAATTTTTAGTATTACTGATAATCCAAACCTGACCTGAACTGAACC
Source organism: Draba incana (assembly GCA_963576765.1). Lineage (NCBI taxonomy): Eukaryota > Viridiplantae > Streptophyta > Magnoliopsida > Brassicales > Brassicaceae > Draba > Draba incana. The sequence goes on along the minus strand of OY755212.1, from coordinate 11,733,752 downwards.
GAACCCGACCCAAAGTTTTCTAATACCCGAATGGGTATTATATCTCTAAATCTGAATACCCGCAAATCCGAAATACCCGATCCGAACCTGAACGGGTACCCGTTATTTTATTGTAAGATATTATTTTCTTATTGTAACGCCTCGACCGCCCTATCCATGTGTTCCATGTCCACTCTCGGCCCGTGGGCCCACACTCTCCGACGGTCGGTGCGTTAGCCCGGGAGGCTCGGAAGTCATGTTTACTAACCCTGCAAATCACCACGCGATCTTTTCCCGTGTCTTGACCTCACTCACACGTTATTGGAAATAACTTCTCAGTAGGTCACCCATCCTGAAACTACTCCAGCTCAAGCACGCTTAACTCTGGAGTTCTCTCAAGACCTGTGAGCGAAAACATAAGTGCACTTTGGTGATATAGGTAGCCAAATCATTTCTTTTAAGTCTCTCTTCATATATCGCATATACCATATATGCCCTCAAACCGGGGTGTAACACTTATGGCTTTTGCTCAGTAACGTTAATAAAACACAAGTATTAGTCTAATAAAAAAATTTAATTATTTAAAATTAAAAATACAAATTACATTTGTAATGTTTTGAAATTTGTAATGACTTTAAAATATAATGTTGTATGGTTTCAAGATATTGCAGTATTGCACGTACATCACATGATGTATGCTATATTTACTTGATAGTTTAGATTTTTTTTCCCTCCTCATCCTCCTAATCTCTTATAGTTACACTTAGGCCTGGACTTTCAGGTCGGTTCGGTTTATTCGGGTCGGTTTATTCGGTTTTTCAATAAGCTGCCGAATTAAACCGAATAAATGTTCGGTTCGGTTCGGTTCGAAAGTCGGTTTATTCGGTTCGGTTTTGGAAACTATAATATGTTCCGAAAGATCCGAAATCAATAATAATTGCTCGGTTTGTTCGGTTATTTTAGTGAAAATACATAAATTTGAGCAAATGAGATGGGCTAAGCCCAATTTTTAGCCTTAAACCTTGTACTAATTTGATCCAAATTGTTCATACATATAAGTAAATAACAAAAAAAGCTTTTTTCGAACAAAAAAAACAAAAACCAACAAAGCTTTTTAGTTTCCGATTCAAAAGCAAATTGAGAACCTAAAATTTAAACTTAAACAGGTTTTTTTTTTTTTTTTGATCGAAATACTACTTTCCCCTTCAAAAAGAAATCACCTTCTCCTCCGTATCACCCTCTCCTCCTTCTTCTCTTTCATACCACCTTCACAAACAAATCAAGATTTGATAAGAACCAAACAAATATTCAACTCATGAATCAAATCGAAATAAACTCACCTTCTCGACTCATTAATCTGCCTGGGATTTTCGAGCATCTACACAAGAAAATAAAACAGTAGTTATAAGCATAAAAATCAGTAGTTATTCACCATTAACACATAAGAAAACAAAAATTTTATATAAAACTTACCAAGAGACTCAAAGAATTCAACTTCCTCTAACATTTGTGCCAAGTTTGCAACTTGTCATTGAGATTGAAAAGAACACCGGAGCTATATTAATGCCTCAATCATATAAGGAGTCATACAACTCCTATATGGATCCAATATTCGCCCACTAGTGCTAAACGCAGACTCACTAGCAACTGAAGAAACTTGAATGGCAAGAATATCTCTAGCAAATTCTGATAAGACTGGAAATTTTGCATTGTTTCGCTTCCACCATGATAATACATCGTAAGGTAATCCTAAACTGTTATCACCTCTTGCCTCGGTTTTTTCCGCCAAATAGATTTCTAGCTCCGTAGAGCCCTCTTCACCTCTCCTTTCATTAACCATCTGACTATAAAGTGAATCCATCCTCTCATAACCATCATCATCATCTGATAAGTCAAACATAGCACTTGTCTGCTCAGAATCTCCATGCTCACTATTGTTTCCAGCTGCTTTACTATGATCTTCTGTGCTAAGTCGGAGACTATATTCTGCAAATAACTTCTTCATGCAACTTGTAACAGAATTGTAGAGCTGCTTATATTCTACGGTATCTTTACCATAAAGCATTTTGAAGCACAATAAAGCAAACTGCATCTTGTTCCGAGGATCAAAGACACTAGCAATAATCATGAGTTGATTCATATTCAACAAGCCATCCCAATATTTGTCAAATTTATCCCTCATAACATTTGCTTGCATTCTGATTTCTTGAACACTACTGCCAGACTTCGTGATTAGATAACTTTCTATTGTTACAATTTCATTGTAACATAGTGTGGAAGCTACTGATTTAGACACAGAAAATGCCAAAGTACAAGTGAAGAAGATCTTCAAAAATTTCACTAACCTTTCAACTTCATCCCAATCCGAAGTAGTTGGAGGTCCAACTCGTTTAACCTTTTCCTTCTCGTCATGTTCCAAGAAGTAGTCACAATACAGCTTGTCCTCCCACATCATCTTCTCAAAAGCCACTTGTAGCTTCAACGCAGCCACCAACATAAGATATGTAGAATTCCACCGGGTCTTGCAATCTAAAGCCAAACTACCTCTACTGATCTTTCCTGACTCACACCGTAATTCAAAAGACTTCAATCTTGTGAAACTTGATCTCACATACTTAACTGCATTCCGAATAGCCTCAATACTCGAGTTGACCTTTGCAAGACCGTCTCTCACAATCAAATTTAGAATATGTGCACAACAACGGATATGTAGCAGAGCACCAATTGAACTAATGCATCTGTGTCTCTCAATTTCAAAGCCTCTGTAAATAACTCTAGAGACTTGTCGTTACCCTTTGCATTATCAACTGTAACCGTGAAAACTTTCTTAATTCCCCATTCTTCTAAGCAGTCAATAAGCTGTCCCGAAATGGTAGCCCCTTTATGATCTGTGATGGGCTTAAAGCTTATGACCCTCTTCTGCATTTGCCAATTTTCATCAATCCAATGAGCTGTAACTACCATGTAATTATAGGAAGTAGTAGGCGATACCCATATATCCGTGGTGAGAGAAACTCTCTTCTTATCAACACTAAACAGAATCTTCAAAGCAGTTTTCTCTTTCAAATACATCGCAGCAATGTCTCTGGTACATGTCTTTCTAGAAAAATTCTTGTACATCGGTAATACATTGAAACAGAAATGCTTCCATCCTTTTGATTCAGCAAATGAAAATGGCAACTCATTCATAACAATCAATTCATTGGTTGATCTCCTAAAATTTTCCTTATCATACCTAAAGGCTTTCATATTCCTGCTACTATCACCACTCAACACCGTTTGATTACCACTTTCAAGAAAGCTCTTGTATGACTTGCATCTACCTATGTGACTAATCATTGGACTAGTTCCAACACTTTTTGAGTCACACCTCATCTCTAAACCACAATAACGACAATTACTTTTCGCCTTGTTATTTTCAAGTTGAGTAAAATGTTGCCATACCACTGCTCTTTTAGCAAAAATCTTCTTTGGCTTTGGTGGCCGACCAGAAGCACTTGACCTCTCTGTTTGTGTCGTTTGGTTTCCAGTCACATTGGGTTCGGGTTCTGGAATATCTTCTTCAAACTCCATTTCGATGTTGTTCTGAGTAGTCATCTACAAAACACAACACAAAGAGAGACCATGAATCAACTGGAAAAACACCACGGCAACAAGGTTATACTCAAGTAAAACCGACGACACAAACACAAACTCGATTTGAGAAAGAACTTACCCAAGATAAAGTTGGTTGAGAGGCTTAAGGTTTTCACGGGATTTTCGTTGTTGATCACGGAACTTACAAACACAAACTCAGTCTCTCCCCATATTTTCTCTCTCTCTCTCTGGATCAAACTCGAAACACAATCCCAATCTGAAAAAGAAGAAACACAGTGACGACGGCTAGACAAGAGTTTCACGGGAATGGGTTTGGTTTGTTCTTGTAAATTAGGGTAATTTTTGGTTTAGGTAAAACCGATCGGTTGTTGTTTGCCGAACCGAACCGAACCGATAACAGATTAAAATTTCAAAGCTTGCCGATCGGTTTACACCCCATAACCGATGTGAAACCGAAAACCGAAAATCTTGGTTCGGTCGGTCCGGTTTACTTCGGTTCCTTCCGAAAGTTCAGGCCTAGTTACACTTACACTTAAATTTTCTTTTGAGGTTAAAAATAAAATCATAAATCAGATTATCTTGTGTCTAAATTTGAAAAATTTCTTATTTTCTTATTTTTATTTTATGTACGTATAACTGAAATAGTTATCTTAAATATACCTAAATTTTTTTTTTTTTATTTGATGTAATTGCAATAATTTCTTATTCTCTGATTTTTACTTTATGTAATTATGAACTTATATTTGGTTTTATGAATTTAGTTATAGATCAATTTGTTTGTTTAATTTTAGGACTTATTTGATGATTTATAACATGTATTAAAAAATTTTATTATTTTAGTGAACTATATTTTTATAAGTTTTAAGGTTTAAAGTTTAATTTAAAATAATTGTGAACTGTATTAATTGTGAAACTATACAAAAAATAATTGAAAACATAATTAAATATGCATGTGGATGATGAAGTGGATGCATGAGAATAGAGAAAAGCTAACTTATATATATATATATATATATATATATATATATATATATATATATATAATAGTTATCTTAAATATACCTAAATTTAATGTATTTTCTTTTTATTTGATGTAATTGCAATAATTTCTTATTCTCTGATTTTTACTTTATGTAATTATGAACTTACATTTGGTTTTATGAATTTAGTTATAGATCAATTTGTTTGTTTAATTTTAGGACTTATTTGATGATTTATAACATGTATTAAAAATTGTTATTATTTTAGTGAACTATAATTTTATAAGTTTTAAGGTTTAAAGTTTAATTTAAAATATTGAAAATGACTTTTGAAATTTTTTTCATAATGATATAACCAATTATACCTAAAGTTAATTTATTTTCTACTTTATTTGATGTAATTGCAATAAAAAAAATTTCTCTTATTTTCACTTTATGTACGTATGAACTTATGTTTGTCTTCATGAATTTAGTTATGGATCAATTTGTTTGTTTAATTTTAGGACTTATTTGATAACTTATTATAACATGTATTAAACTTGTTATTATTTTAGTGAACTATATTTGTATAAGTTTTGAGGTTTGAAGTTTAATTTAAAATATGAAAAATGACTTTTGAAATTCTTTTCATAATGATATAACCAAATGTATTAATTGTGAACAATAAAAAAAATTGAAAACATAATTAAATATACATGTGGATGATGAGGTGGATGCATGAGAAGAGAGAAAAACTAACTTTATATATATTGATGATGATTTGCTGGATAATATTTAAAAAAGTTATTTAGTAACACTACAAGAAAACAACCGCTATTCCGACGGCCAAAACCGTCGGAATTCGGTCGGACAAGACCCATTTCCGACGTGTTTCCGACGGTTTTGGTCCGTCGGATCTATAGCGTCGGAATTTAAAATCTGTCAGAATTCCGTCTGTTTGTTGCAACGGAACTCCGACGGAATACGGATATCCGTTTTCCGTTTGAGAGCCGTCGTTATACCGTCGGAACTTAATTAGACGACGGAATACCGACGGGTTCGGAGATCCGGTAGTTTCCGAAGCCTTTCCGACGGTAAGGTATTTCCGACGGTATATCGAGGGTAAAGTAACCGAAGGAAATCCGACGGATAAACGGAATTCTATACCGAGGGTATACCGACGGAATTCGTATGTTTTTAAAAAAAAATTAAAACTATTTAAATAATTTAAAATCATTACAATTCAATAAATCATTAAAAATTAAAATTAAAATCTTAAAAAACCCAAATTAAATTAAAATTGTTTCAAAAGTACATTAAATTTTTACAATAAATTTTAAAACTAATAAATGTCTATTCCGGCCTACGGGTACGGAAGAAGTCGTTCATCTGATCTTCCAACGCTTTAAAGCGTTTTTCCGACTCCGCCCTATCTCTGTCTCACTCTTCCTGCATTTCCCTAAGCCGGTCGTGCAGCTCTCGGTTTTCCGCCTCCAACCTGCTACCACCGCCATATTGAACCGTCGAAACAGACGAGCTACTATCTTCAGGGAGGCCGTAAACACGGCCTCTGGTCTTGGGAGTCACCTACGATAAAAAAAAAAAAATTATATTTTATAACTTACTTGTATTAAAAGTAATGTTTAAATTTCTTTAAAAGTGACACGGTTACTAACCTCGTACGTGAACTCGTTGATCTTCTCGACTGGAACTTCGGTTGGCGCCGGAGTTCCTTCCACGATAGGTTGCGATTGCAGGAACTCCTCCTGCCGCCTCTGCACGGCTTCCACGATTTCACGAGCAAGCGGGTCTTGAATTTCACCGGTCTTCTTGTTGGTGTGCGAAACCTTGACCAAATCAAAGTTGGAAGGATAGACACCGGTCTGCTGAAACTGTTAACATATTCAATTTCATTAGCGAATTTTAAAAAATTTTGAATTATTAAACTACTTACAATTTTCTGAGCAGCTGAAGCCTTGCTCGTTGCTCCGAGGTTGTGGGTCACCTTTCCCTTCCCCTTCCGGGTGTTGTTGCGGTTAGTGGAGTGTTTCTCGGAGTCCGCCCGAGTTGCCTCTAGTTCCCAATGTCGAAGTAGTCCAGCCCACATCTCTTGTTTATATTTAAAAACTTTAGGCACCTTCCCGTATTTATACCACGAGTCTTTCCACTCGTTGATCTTCCACGAGAACTTCCTCGCAGCCTTTGTGTCGAATTCCTTTCGGACCATCGATGTGAGCGGTGGGTCCCACGTAAAATCTTGCTGCAAAAAACACCACATTCCCGCATTAGTAATTAAAATGTGAGCCATATAAAAAAATACATTTGAAAAAAATAAAATAAAATCATACCGCAAATTGGCGGAACCAAGTGTCCCGGTCCTCCAATGGCATGTCGGTGTATGTGGGATACGGTTTAGTGAGCATGGAATTCATCATTTCGTTGATAGAACCCGTAATACCGTTTCCCGAGTATTGGAACCTATTAAAACATTTAGTTAAATATTTATCTAAAATTATTAAATTCACTACATGTTTAAATAAGACTTACCAGGTCGTGTTAGGTGCCGGGTCTGGATGTAGACGCGTCAACCTATCACGTCCGGGTTGCGCCACAAACTGCTTGATGGTCATCGAGGTGGGAGCTAAGTGGGCTGTAGGCGGGGGCTGAGACATGTATTGGGTCTCCAAGTCGGGACTATCCTCGGGGATAACCGTCTCACTCGTAGTCCGACCTCTCCTACTGGAACTCCCACCTCCTCTAGAGTTATGAAACTGCCCATAATTCCTACGATTTCCATAATTCTAAGATTTAGAGATTTCGGGATTTATGGAATTTGAATGTATAGGAATTTGTGATTTTTAAATTTTGGGATTTAGTTAATTGGAAATTTAGGATGATGGGAATTAAGGATATTTGGGATTGAAGAGTTTTGTAGTAAATGAATTTAATTCAATTGGGATTACGTGGTTTTGTGATTTGCAATTTTTTAAATTTAAGTAATCTGGGTTTTTTTTATATTGTATATTCAGAAACCGAAGTTCATGGATTTAAGTTTTGTTTGATGTACAGGATTTAAAGTTTTAAATTTTATTATTTTTTAATTGTTAAAAAATTTTATTAACATTAATTTTCCAAATTTTTTAAATTTGTAAAAAATGCTTTAATGGTTTATATTTGTTTAAAGTTTGAATTGGTAAACATTTTTTATTACAATTAATATGAAAAAATTTTAAAAATTGTAAACAAATTTGTAAATATGAAGGATTTAAAGGTTTAATTTTTTAAAAATTGTTTAAAATTCTGAACATTAATTTGACAAATTTTATTAACGTTAAAAATTATAAATTTAAAATTTATATTGTTAAGGTTATAAACTTTAAAATTTATAAAATAGTAAATTTAAAGGATTTAAAGTTTTAAATTTTATTAATTTTAAATAGGTTTAAAATTTTATAGGTTTAAATTGTTTTAATAATGTTAAAAAAAAATTAATCTTGAAGGATTTAAAGGATATTGGGGCTTTGGGTTTTATAGAATTTATGTGTTTTATGTAATTTGGGTAATTAGGGTTTTTTTGTACAATTTTACATATTAATCATAGAATAAATTTTAAAAAATCCCTAAAAATAATAACAGCATAATCAAATCAAATTCATAAAATTAGAAATATTTTTATAATTGTCGTTCTATAAAAAACCATAAATTTTGACAAAAAACATCATGAACCCTAATATGTTAATTCCTAATTTAAATCCTAAATTTGATAATTACAAATTCACTAAAATTATCATAAGCAATATTGACAAACCCTAATTAACGAATTAACGAATTTACAAACGCTAATTCCAACGAATTCACAAACCCAAAATTTTTTTGTAAAACTTACATTGTGATTGTGAGAGAAGTGGTGAATGATTTGGGGATTGATTTGGCAAATCGGCGGTTGATCGGTGGTAGATCGGCGGCAATAGATCGGCGGCGAGAAGATTTTTGGAGAAAATTTCGTTATTTGCAGATCTGTCTGCAGGGAAGACGAAGACTGTGGATTTATAACAATGCCCGACAGCAGTCTGACGGTTTTCCGACGGTTATTAAAAATTCCGACGGTAATGTCGACGGAATTCCCGCTTTGACGACGAACACGAGGTTGTTTGGCGGCAAGTCGCATTAGGGTTTCCATCGCATTTCCGTCGGAATTCCGTCCTAATGTCAGACGGTATTCCAACGGAATTTAAATTGTATTACTTAGGAGGGGCATAATTCCCGTTCCGTTCTATTCCCGATCCTATATTCCCATTCCCTTTAGTTTTTTCTATGTGACTAATTTTTTTGTATGGTACAAATCATCCGAAAATGGTTTCAGCTGTTGAGATTTATTTATTTCAGAATGTTGGTTTACTTACAATTTTTTTTTCTTTGAGTAGCACTTTCGTGTATTAAGTTGCAAGTGTTGGTATATTTGAAAATATATTTTATTTGATAAGACTTTAGTTTGTTCAATTGCATTTTATTTATTTAGACATTAGTTTGTACGCCGAATTAATTGTTTACTTAATAAATTTGGTAAAAAAATCTTATAATTTTGAATCCCCGAATAAATACGTCTGATTTTTCGAATTGGTGATGTTATTTTTTAAACATTATCATATATTTTATACAAATCTTATAATTTCTTTCCAAAAACCTTATAATCAAATTTAAAACCTTATCATATATTTAAAAAAAAAAAAAAAATCAAACACCGTCGGAATTCCGTCTTAAAGTTCAGACGAAATTCCGACGGCTATATTTTATTTTTTAATTTTAATTTCTCGGAACAAATAAAAATTAATTAAAAAAATTAAACCGTCGGAATTCCGTCTGAATTTTAAGACGGAATTCCGACAGTGTTTGATTTTTTTTTTTTTTTTCAAAATATATGATAAGGTTTTAAATTTGATTATAAGGTTTTTGGAAAGGAATTATAAGATTTGTATAAAATATATGATAATGATTAAAAAATAACATTATCATATATTTTATATAATTAAATATATAAATTGATGTAACACCAATATTTCATAATTTTAGTTACTTTTGTTTTGTAATGATTTGCGTATCAATTTATGTAAATAAATATTTTGAAAGGTATTTCACATATATAACACCAATATTTCATAATCATTAAAAGGAAATATAACACATGAAAACATTATACGATCGTAAAATAGATACTGGATCATTATTGAACATAAAAGCAACATAAAGTTGTTATCATTAAATTATTCTTATTTGTGGACGAGTTGGATGTTTAGTCTTCATCAGAGTCTGGAACTGTTTCATACTCGTACCCAGTAGTTCCTCAGGCATCGGTAATCTATCGTTCAAAAAATACTTCTTTATGGCATGCGTCTAACCGGTACGCAGGCATCGGTAATCTATCGTTAGAAACATGAAGAGATTCCCTTGAACAAACCAATGGCAAGTCTAACCTAGACTTCCTGTTGTCTTTTGTCTTCCCTGGGACGTTTAAGATGGTGTTCATGATGTTGTCAAAGAAATTCTTTTCAACATGCATGACATCTACATTATGGCGCAGTAGATGGTCTTTCCAGTAAGGCAAATCCCAAAAAATACTCTTCTTGTGCCAATTGTGATATTGTCCACGACCGTCGACGGGGTAATGGCCATTACCCCCACATTCAGGAGTTCGCTCTGCACCAAAATCTCGTAACTGTTCTAATATGTTGCGACCATCTATCTCAGGAGGTGGACCATGTAACACTTGTACATTCTTCTTGAAATGTCTTCTAGACCGACGATATGGATGGGTTGACGGTAAAAAACACCTATGGCAATCAAACCATGAAGTCTTCCTTCCGTGCTGCAATTGGAATGCTGAAGTATTGTCTTGGCAATAAGGACATGCCAATCTTCCATGCGTTGTCCATCCAGACAACATACCGTATGCCGGAAAATCGCTTATGGTCCACATAAGAACCGCTCGCATGTTGAAATTCTGCTTGATTGAAATGTCAAATACCTCGACACCATGCTCCCACAACATTTGCAACTCATAGATCAATGGTTGGAGAAATATATCGAGTGACCGTCTTGGATGATCAGGCCTGGGAACTAGAATTGAGAGAAACAGGAACTCTTGCCGCATGCACATAGAAGGAAGCAAATTGTAAGGTGTTACGATGACCGGCCACAATGAATATTTTCTTTCATGCTTTCCAAATGGGTTGAAACCGTCGGTGGATAAGCCGAGGTATACATTCCGTCGTTCATATGCAAAATCTGGATATACGGATTGGAAGTGCTTCCACGCTTCCGCGTCTGAAGGATGCGTGATATCTCCATCTTGACTATACTCTGCATGCCATCTCATAGCCCTAGCAGTGCGGTCTGATTGGTACAGCCTCTTCAACCTCTCCGTTAAGGGTAAATACCACATCCGTTTAAATGGAATCTTCGCCCTCCCACTTGTGTCCTGGAACCGTGGTTTGTGGCAAAATTTACATTTATTTTGGTTCTCGTCTTCTCTCCAGTATATCATACAGTTGTCGATGCACACATCTATAACCTCGTAGGGCAAACCAAGACCGGCAACAAGTTTTTGGATCTCGTAGTATGATCCGGGGGACAGATTATCTTCTGGCAAAATATCTTTCACGAACTCGGCGAATGCATCAACACATTCTTCGGACAAATTGTAATCAGTCTTCAGGTTCATCATCCTACTAGCAGCAGATAGCGGTGAATGACCATCCCTACAACCGCTGTATAGTGGTTGCTTTGATGCGTCTAACATTTCGAAAAACCTTCAGGATTCTAAATTAGGTTCTTCAACCCCATTACCCTCATGATACCCACCCGACTGCAAATTCTCTCTAAACGCATCGTTAACCATCGCAACCGTACTTACCCCAACATCTACTTCCGGTGTACGTTCTCCTACGCTATCCGGAAAATAAGGTGCATTACTACTACTACTACCATATTCATAATTGGTTTCTCCATGTAAAAACCAAACCTTATATCCCAGCCTAAATCCATATATATATAAGTGATTCCAAACTTTACTAACCGAACCACTAATTCTATTACAGCAATTAGAACAAGGACATTTGATATCCTGACCTTTGTTGGCCGCCTCTTGATTTCTAGGTAACTGCATGAACTCGCAAATACCTTGAGCGTATTCAGTCGTTAATAAGTTCGACCCCTCTTCCATCATTGGCGCGTCCATCCATGACCGAAAATATGAAGAACTCATCTCTCAAATTTTTTTAGTTTGGTTTTCAGATGTTGGTATAATGAACGTAGGAAGAAATGTGCAAACTTATGTAGAGGGGATTTCTGTCGGAAATCCGTCAATACATCCGACATAACACCCCACCAATCACATCGGCCACCGCAGACGATATATCAACCATTCAAACTCTGCCGACATCGATAACCGTCCGAATTCCGTTGGAATGCCGTCGGAATATACCGATTGATAGTGTCCGTCGGAAAACCGTCGGTTCTTGCCGACGGTTGTCCGATGGAATCGTTTTGGTCGGCATGCTGTCTGAAACCCGTCGGAAAGCACCGACGGTTTTCCGACGGAAAAAAAAATTTCGTCGGAATTTACAGTGTTTTCTTGTAGTGTAAATACTCTTTTAACTTTTTTGGACCATAATAATTTAGGAGCTAAGTTCAACGGTATTTGTTGTCGTTTGGATCTAACAACACAAAATAATTTGATACCATCAAACAAAATTTTTATAAGGAAATTAAAATTTAGTTCCTTAAAATACTTGGGTTATCGTCTTTATTATATTGATTATGTAGAAAGCTTTTTCATCTACTATTCGAGTTGTACTAAATCCTATTAATTCATCTGCATCATCAAAAGAAACATAAGTGATGAGACTTATGCATAAGTATGAAATCAAGAACATAAAACTAACCATACCTTTCTTTTTTTTTATGTTTTTCTCATTTATAGTGGAACTTGAAACCATTTGTATATTAGTTTTTATAAACAAGAAAATAAATACGTAACTGATTAAACCACTAAGATGTTTGTTCAAACACATTTCAAAGATGACAAAATAGTATAAATAAAAAAATAAAACAAGATTAAATGATATAAACCAAGTTATTTTAAAAGGAACTAAAATTTTCGTGTATATTTTTTCCAATCATCAAATTATGAAGATCTTTCAATCTCTATATTCTCTTCTCAATCCACTAAAAAAACATATAAGGAAACTATGAACTTTCATAATTTTCTTTATAGTGGATTCATCTACAAAATAATACAAAATATGAGAAAGTTTGTTTTCTTATAATTAAATATAAAGAAACTTACTAATGTTCTTATTAATTATGAGAAGTTGGAAAGTGAATGGTTCATGAGTTTCTTCAAAAACTTAAATGTGGAATAATTATCATTAATTTTAATACAAAAATCTTTTAACTAATTTAAATAAAATAAAATAAAAATGACACATGTCACATAGATGGAGTGGGACAACTCTCCTTTCAGAGATTATGATTATATCTGAAAAAGAAATCCATGTATTTGGTTAGGCTCCGAAACAATAATTTTTGGAACTATGTTAAATTTTGTTATCCGATTTGAGTTTTTCAGCCGTTCTAAGTTTACATAGCTGTTGGGAAAAGGAATAAACCATATGTGTGGTATGATAGTTGAGGCTCGTAATTTAAAGTGCAAATGTAAATTCGTATCTGTCCTAAATCGTACCAACTAGAAACAAAGACACATGTGCATGGGACATGGGACATGGCTAGCCGGAATTGGGAGAAAATTCCATTTGTTTATTTTGCTCATCTATTAGTTAGTAGAGGTTGTTTCGATGATACATGGTTTAAAAAGAAAATAAAATACTTGGTTCACCAACAATGTTTATATAACTAGTGTATGGATATCACCAATACATTGCAACTTAGCGTCTTGAGTAAATACCAATAGTTATTTGCTGTTTTCAAAGTTTTTTTTTTCGTGAAATCAATTTTTAGGATTAGTATTTTGTTTGATAAACAATTTGTAATCTTTGAACTTGAAACAACCAAATTTTTTTTTTATTGACTCAAATTATTATTCCCATAGATAATAATTCTCAAAGTCAAAACACAATTCAATGAACCAGCGAAAATCACACATAAACAACTAAACAACTAAACCAGCAAATAAATCCTTTAAACCATAAACAATTCAACCAATGAACCAGAATATCAATTTCAAAGTATTCTAGCAACCTAAACATCAGGTTTTAGATCTCAACGCATAAAACAAATAGTCTAGAGTCCCTAACCATCCTCTTGTCCCAGCCATGATTCCACGATCACACATTATCTTTACCTACACACATTGGAAAAAGAGTTGCGTGAGTATTATCACAAATACTTTGTGAGGCGCTCATCCCATCTACCGGTTACATAATAAGGACAACGAATGCCAAGCATTTTCACAACGTTCAACTTATCAAAGCAAGACCATTAAGCAAATTCTGCAACTCAGCAATCAGTGTCAATCGACACACCACCACGGTGTCGATAGACACATCAAACACAAACACAAAACTCACAACAGAGTGTCGATCGACACTACCACTATGTGTCGATCGACACTCAATCTCAGAACACAAGCCATCGCGAGAATACAAGGAGTGTCGATCGACACTTCCTCTAGGTGTCAATCGACACTCATTGCAGAAACCTGAATCGAGCTAAATCCTCACGTGACTCGACTCCATTTCATCGAACGATCAATCTCAACGAGAAACAGTACGATTTACACACAAAAATCATACAAAAAACACAGGTAAAGCAATATCAATTCCACCAAAATCCATCAAACAACAATCTAACACTCGATTATCCATAACCACGATCGTGCACTCACCTCGATAAGGATTGAATGGAATCAACAGAAGGATTCACGAAATCTGACTCGATTTCAACACGAAATCTCTGTTTTCTCTGCCAAAACGAAAAGAACAACACTACGATTCCAAACTTTGCTCTTTAAGCCACTAATCAAGCTTAAGAACAATCGAAACTCTCAAATTCACTCACACTCTTTTCTCTCTAATTTCTGCTCAAAGTCACGATTTCCTTTCTGAAAAATACGGCCAAAGCCTTTTTATATCGCGACCTAGGGTTCCGCACCCAAACCGAGCCAAACCAAGTGATTAAGAATCGAACCGGAAACAATTCTGAAATACTGGTGTCGATCGACACCCACCCTTGATGTCGATCGACATCCCTACCAAAATCATACTCTTTGGTTTGAGGATGATTTTGGTTTCAGGATGTTACATAACTATTCGTTTTATAATGATATTTATACAACAACAAAATATATACTGTATGTCTAATGTTTTATATACGTTTATATTCCGTTTTCGCACCTCCTGTTATAACACTATTCACATTATATTAATAGAGAAAGTTAGACATACCGCGGGAGAAGTGGTACAACATGTTTGTGAAAGAAGAAAAAAAAGGAAAAAAAACGTGGACTAATGAAATGTAGATAAGTGTTGCATCTAAGCTATTAAAAAAAAGAAGTAAAACAGCTTTCGAGTTTTCATAGGTTTTGGAACTCGAGATGTCCTAACTAGTTTCCTTCTTTCCCATCATCATCCTTCATTTTTTCTAATATGTGTACAACTCCAAAACAATGTGTAAAAGCCCAAAACCTATTTTCCTAAATGAAGACAAATTTTATCACGTGCGGAAGATCCAAGAAGTACCTATTCGTGTTATTGATACATTGCATAATGTTTATGGAAGGATCTCTCATCAAGCGATTTAAAAATTTGTTGACAGGTTTTACAAATTCCCACAAGCTTAAATCTTTTTCGTTTATTCAAGTTAACTTATGATAAATGATCAACTTACCGAAAACATTTTGCGGAATTATCCTACTAACTAATAGCAGCTGTTTGGAGCTCTAGAGGGATCTACGTCAGCAAAAAAGAGCTCTTCCCACGCTGCCACGTCAGCACCTCAAACAGGCTTTTTTTAACACAAAATCAGGCCATTTATTTGATGCTCTCTCGACCTTCCCTCTGCTCGACTGCTTCCTTTCTTCAGTTAGAAAATTCTGAAACCGTGACAAAGCACTGACGAATCCCCTTCCGCAACCTCATCAATTCTATCACCGTTACCGCTTCACCTCTTCCTATCTTTATATGTTGCTACTAAAGTTTCAACTTTTACACTTCTCCTGCTCGCTATTTTTGATTGATTCTCTCTCTCTCTCTCTCTCTAAAAAATATTCTTCTTCGGTTAAATGTGAAAACAGGTTTGCGTATAACTGAAATCTCCATGTATAATCAAATATTCGTAATCCAAATTCTGAAAGTGGGTAAGGGATGTTTGGTCAATTGGTAGGTAGAAAGGTGAGATTTAAATGGTAGCAACGATTGGATTTGGGCAGATGCAGTTGAGATATATTTCAGTGGCTACTCAAATTAAGTCAATTTTGCTCTTCTTCACATCTCGAGTACTGGCGTATCAAAGCCTTAGTTTTGACTCACCTTACGAATGATAGAGTAAGAAATTCTTGGCTCACTTTTGTGGTAACTCATTGTTCGTCTCACCCTTTTTATACTCATCCCTTTTTTATAAAAGTACGCTGAATCATTGTTGTGGAGCTTCTACAGTACATGATAATTATGTACATGTCCATGCTTTTCCTACTGAAACCAAATCCAAAAAACTGTATTCATTGTAGGATTGAATTTTCTGTGTGTGTTTGGATTCAGGTGTTTCTTTAAGAAGCTGAAAAAGCTAAAAAGGGCAATGGACAGTTGCTACTTGCTAGCCATCAATAAGGTACTTCAATTACTCTGACTGGCAAAATAGAAAATTTGTCGTAAGATCTGTTGGCGTTCTTTAACTGTCTTGGAGATGAAAGGTTTCAATAAGTTCTTCGGAAAATTAATGTTACAGTGTTTAGAAATGCTTTATGAAACCATTAAAATACTCTAAGAAAATGGGTTTACGCATATTTCTCTCTTACACTTTCCTTCTTCCTTGAGTCAATTAGTTTTCCTACCATGCGTAGAGTTGTTGGTCAAGGTTTTAAATTTTATTAAGATATTGTGTTATGTTGATCTAGGTTGGTAACCTGGTTAATGTTTGCAGGAAAATTGCACACGCAACAGATAACATAAAGAAAAAGGTTGTTGAGCTTATCTTCATGTTACAAACAAAACCCTACTCTGTTTTGCACTTTCACTCACTTGAAACCAAACAAAGAACTGATATGAGATTTTTCTGTTTTTAGTCTTAAACAACTCTATATTTTCCCTACAACAACTAACATTTTGAAGCACAAGTTGAAAACCCAAACAAGGCAAATTTGGAGGAGACTATGCGGTCAACCAAAATCTCTTGAGGTAATTCATCCTATCACTGTTCAGTGTTCTTAATTACAGGTCTCCCATAAGCAAATGTGAAAACTCGCAAAAGCAAGAAGAGAAGATTTGATCCCGTTTACTTCTACCTCTTCTAAATTGTAAGAAAGATTCTTGATTAATGTTTGTATGTATGAGATTGTCACATGCTGAGAACAAAACCCGGGAGACGGCATTGTTATGAGGTTGGTAAAGGTTAACTTTTTATTTCAAAGCATATAAACCGTATAATTCGCTGAAGATACCACCAATGTATTTATAAGAAGTATTGTTAAGCCATGAATGTAAAGAGCTCTTTGATGATTTCGGGTTTGTGAGAAACCTTTGTGATGTTTGAATTTATTGTTCAAAAGATAATCATCTTTCAAATGATAATTAATATATTTTTACTTTCTTCTACAAGTAGTAGTTGTCGGAAGAAATTTTTAAATTCCTAGGTAGAGTATGTACAGTGTATGTGTGGCTGGGTAAGGAAAAAAGTATCGAGAGCAGCGAAGTTAATGGTGGGTTATAGTGGATTATGATCACGTTGTGCTTGCTGAGCTACATAAGCCACGCTTTCGAAATACATAAATTAAGTCTTCTATAATCTACTGGTTTCTTTCGTAATAGTGACAAGTTGTTCTAAATCAAGTTTTTTAATGTTTATATGAATTGTAAATCAAAAAGGAGAAAAATATAAAGAGATATACATTGAACAGCAGAGGAAGTGTCTAGACAAAAAAGAGAAGGACAAGTTGTTTTTCTTTAACCCACTACTACTCTTCGATAATTGTTGGGTTTTCAGCCTCTGTTTTAAAGACAAGTAGAAGTAAGTTTAAAGTAGTCTTTAGAAGTAAGTTTAAAGTAGTCTTTTCTCTAGCTTGATTAAAAAATGAAGAAAAAATCCCTAAAATATCACATTTTGAAATTTTGTTTTTAAAAATAATACCATTTTTCAAAAGTTAAATACCACTAATTCTCAAAAGTTCCAAAAATACCACAAACACTATAATTGATTTTCAAGGGTTTAGAATTCAAAATTTGAGAACTTCTCTAAAATACCACATTTTTAAGTTTTGTTTCCAAAAATATTATTAATGTTTAAAAGTTCAAAAAATACTACAAATTTTCCACACAAAAAAATACAAATATTCCAAAAATACCACAAACACAAAAATTGATTTTTTAAGATTTAAAATTTAAAATTTTGAGTTTAATTTAACTATTGTACAATTAATGTATAGTTATAGGGGTAGGTTGTAGGTTTAGGGTTCAGTTTTGAATATATAAAGTTAACTTTAATTTTATGGTATTTTTGAAACTTTTAAACATTAATAATATTTTTGGAAACAATAATAATATTTTTGGAAACATTAATAATATTTCTAAACCAGTTGTTCATGCGAGGAGACCCTTGAGCAAAAAAATCTTCCCAAGTTTTCACTTGCGATGAGACAAATGTTGTAAAGAGGAAGACTCACTACTGAACGCAAAGATCTAAATTTTGGGGGGTTATAATTTGATGAATTAATTTATTGCTCTCTTATACAATATTTTGACTTGAAGCTCCAATATAATCTCTATTCAAGTTTTAATTATTTTAGAAAGTGCCATGATCCTAATAGCTTCTTGGAACCACTGGTTAGTTTCTACTATTCATTTGACATTCAGTTTGAAAATTTTCGTCTTCGTTACTTTCCAACTACTTTAGGAGCATGTCTTTCGTTTATGTTTTGTTTTGTAGGTTTCAGTCAACCCGTTTAGCAAAAACAATTAAGCAGTTTGGTGTGATTTGAGATCGATGGCGGTGATGATTGGAAAATTAGTATGATTCACTTCTCAAGAAAACTATCATTTGTGGAGATAAAACAACAAACTGAAAGTTATAAAGATTTATGGCTCCCCTTATGGAACTTTTTTTGGTTATCATTCAACTTTGTAGAAAATGTTGCTGACAAAATATATGAAACCAAATTATAGTTACCATGTAAACCAAGTGGCAAAAGAAAGGATCACCATGGACTGAGAGCAAATGTGCCATATTTAAACTCATTTCCACTCATTTCCAGTGAATCGTGGCTAATGCAAGATGTAATTCGGATAAAAAGCCAAAGAAAACAGAGGAAACAAGGGTTTGAACAACTCCATCTATTCGTCAACAACAAACTCATAGGAATTGACCTAAACCAGATTTCGGTAAAACCAAAAAACTTTTGTGTTTAAAATTTAGGAATTGAACTTCAAAGGCTTTTTGTTTTTCAGTCGTGAAAGTTTTATGGACTTTAATTCTAGGTTCCGCTCTTGGTTGTAGGTAGAAGAAGAAGAGCCAGAAGTGAACGATAAATGGGCGTAGAAGAGACAAGCTTAGCATTAGAATGATGATCAACGTCAGTACGTGAATGAAAATAATATAAACGAATTTAGAAGGTGAACATGTGTTATAATCTGAGCTACATGAAGAGGCGAGCATGACATATAGAAGCTTTTTGGATAGGGTGTTATAAACATCTTGGAGTTTGGCTGGTCAAAATTTTTAATGGAATTTAATGAAATTTATGGAAACATTTTAAAACTATTCTTACAAGTTCTAAACTACATATATCACTTAAATAATGTTACAAATCTAAAAAGTTGGTTACGGAGATCTACAACAAAATATGTTTATGACCTTCCATAATCAACATCAACACAAGCGAGTTTGTGAATATTATGTGTGATGTTGACTGTGATAGAATAATGGAAACAATTTTGCAAAAACCAAAAACACAAACTACAATCCATGTTCTGAGACTAAGATTGTAGAATGAAAATTGGAATTGAAAAGAGGATTAAAGAGATTTTGTTTCATAGCTCAGCTTACATTTAGATACAAAATGGAGAGAAAATACAGCCTTTTAACGTAAAAAATACATGACCCAACCACCATAATCGAAATCGTAACTAAAAATTAAGGGGCATGTGTTATATTTTTGTCACAAACAAATCTATCGTCAATGGTCAACAATCTTCATATCTTTTTTTTTTTCTGTCTACAATCTTCATACTTAAAATGAGTAAATGTAGCCGTCTAAATATTCTATGTAAACATATGTAGGTATCATCAAGTAATATACTTATATATAGTAGATCAAGAAACACACCAAAATATATGTTTTTGAATTTTCTTCTTATCATTATTGTATAAACATATAAACAACATATCCGGACGTAGTCCGGGACATCCCCTAGTGAGAAGGGAGAAGAAAAGAATCGTGAGTGGAAGAAGATATGATTTTGGTTAGGATATTTGGGCTGTAGTTTTGGGTTTCTTTGAAATTTGGTTAAATTAATTGGCCCAAAACCGAAAAAACTTTGCTTGACATGGCAAATTGATTGGTTGAAAATTGAGCATTATTTTTGCCTATGTGGCATGCTTTAGAAGCCAACAATTCTCTCCCTTTTATATAAAGTAGATTACCATATTTTATTTCAATTCTAAGATTTTAAAATATATATTTAAATATATTCAATAAGTGTACATATAAATATAGTGTACATATGTTTTACATATATGATATATAGTATATATACATGTATATATATAATATTTTTGTGTAAATGTACATATAATAATGTATGTATGTATATATGTACACATAAAAGTTTATGTATGCGTGTTTCATATGTACGGTTTATATCTACTATTTTTATGTACATGTACATATAAAATTGTACGTATGTATATGTGTACACATCAAAGTTTATGTACACGTGTTTCATATGTACGGTATATAATATTTATATATGTATGTGTACACAATACATATCTATATAAGTGTGTACGTATATATATTTAGTATTTTAATGTATATATACATCTACATGTACATCCATGTATGTGTATGTGCGCATGTACATGTGTACATATACACATCTATATAAATATGTATGTGTACATGTATATGCTCATACATGTGATTGAAATGTAAGTAGTTGTATATACATGTACATACGTAGATAGACACATACACGTACACATAAATATGATGTATTGTGTATATGTACACCGTACATGCATACGCTCATACATGTGATGGAAATGTAAGTAGTTGTACATATATATGTACGTACGCACATGAACACATACACTTACACATACACATAAATATGATATGTTGTATATAAGTACACATAAAATATATTTTGTAAAATTGATAAAATATAATGAAAATAGGTATCAAATGATAAAGAAAACTAATTTATAATAGAAATTGAAAAGAGAAAAGAAATTACTAAAATATTCCGAGTAATATACAAGAAAATAAGAAAAAGAAGTTGCATAAATAAATTAAATAAAGAAAACAATAATTAAAAAACGAAATAAGGTCGAGGAGAGAGGGGTTTGGCGTGGAAGAGGTAAGTTTGTGTAGCAACAAGGTTATAATTGACAAATTACCATGGAAACTGTTAAGTGCACTAAGGGTTTCAATTAGGTGCCATAAATACAATGGTTTTCGGAAATAAGTGTTATATTGGCCAATAATCTCTAGATAGATTTTGTAAATAGTTTTACAAAAATATTTTATACAACCAAATATCAAATATAATAATTTCACATTGAATTTTAATAGTTTTTAACCTATATTATAAGACAAGTTCCACGCGTAGCGTGGGATAATCCCTAGTATTTATGAAAGAAGGATAACCCTTTTCATATGCTTGACACGTCATCTCACCATAGAATGACACATCGCACCGCATTTTTAAAATTTACAAAAACATAATAAAAATCTCTCCGTCTTCTCTTATATCTTCTTGTTTCGAATTAACTATGATGTTTATGTTTCTTGAGAGAATATTGGCATTTGCCTTTTCGCATTTCTACCAATAATTTGTAACGACTTCTCTATTTTGAAGATCTAAAAATAACTCGGAATACAACACTATCGATATGACATTGGTGGAAAATAATCTCAAAGATGATTAGCTGAGACTCATCACATGCTTTGAAGACTTACGCTTCTCTCAAGTATTACCTTATAAGAATATTATTGAGGTTGAAGTTTCCTACTTTTTTGCATTTTTAATAGACTGATTTGGTTTGTTCTCCATATGAATGTTTTGACTAAGATTATGTATTTGCACAAAAGTTTATATGGTCCAGTTCATCAATTGCAAAAATTATAGATTTGTAGTTCATTTCAAATTTAAATATTCATTGTGTAGAGACAAACAATTTAGCCTTCTTAAGTAACTTTGTGAGAAGCATGCCAATAATTATTTTTTAGATTCTGTTAAATCGGTTGAGATATTTTTTGAGAAGATGTTACATTCTATAATTGGTCCAAACTACATATATGTGCTATGATGATTTCATGTTGGTCTTTAAGACGTTTAAAAGCCAATATTTAAGCTTTGGAAAATGTAGATGGTCTTGGGAGAACGCACTGTATGTAACAATGAAGATGTTGATGTTTTAATAGAAGTGTAGGATTTTCTTTAAAATATGTTAACATATTCTCATTTTTTCCCCGGAATATGGTTAATAACCAAATTAGGTTATTGATTAAAAATCTAACTAAAAAAAGTTTATGTGGAGAGATAATAGCATTAGATTTTAGAAAATTGGTTAGTTAGTGAACTATATATTTTTCTTCATTGTTGATGACAAATTGAAACAACCAAACCTCTTTTTTTTTTAAAAACAATTAATCCGAATTAATTATCCCATAATTATTAATTCTCAACGATTAATCAACGATTAATTCTCAACGATTAAAAATAATTCAAAACAATAAATCAATACCACAATCAATTCCAAATTCCAATTCAGTAACACAAACCAAGTAATTCTAGCAACCTAGCACCAAGTTCTACTAGATAAAATAATCGCTTAACATTCCTAATCATCCTCTTCCTACGTCATGATTCCGCGATCACACATTCCTTTTACCTGCAACACATGGAAAAACGAGTTACGTGAGTATTATCATATATACTCAGTGAGACGGTCATATCAACTACGACGTACCACTCAGGCTTAACAGAAATAATAAAAATGCCTGGAAAACACACGACAATACCGAAATAACAGCAACAATTGACAGAACAACGATTCACAAACAAAACACACTCAGCAGTCTCGGGTGTCGATCGACACCATTTGGTGTCGATTGTCACCAAACAACTCGTGTCGATCGAAACATGTCGCAGAAAAACGTCTGGATCGAGCCGTCTCCTCTCTGGCTCAATCGCGAACAGCGACAATCGATCCACCTGCACCAGAACATCAACAACACAATCTACGACCATATATCACAGACAAAAACATGTTAACAATCAATCAATTCCAAAAAACACAATATTATTAATCTCAATCGCCCAGAAGCCATGGTCACGCACTCAACTTAGCTTTTCGAGGATTAGAAATCAATCAACAACGCAACGAGCACTAATCACAGCCTCAACAAGACCAAAAGCCACTAGTAACCTTTTCTATCCCTAAAACTCAATACAAGATTTTCCCTAAACCAAATAAGGACATTCTGAAAAACACAACCGACGCACTGACTTTGAATCAACGCTAAGGACAGACCTTATCTCATAATAACAATCAGAAACATGATTCGGAAAAGGATATGAAGGGCTTTCCAACGACATATAGATTGTTGCCTAACTCTCTCTAGATCACCGGAAAAATACCCTGGAAATGGTCTGATCACATACCCGATTCGGCACAGACCTCTCTCACAAAAACAAAGATATCTATTAGCATACACATCCGATTGACAAATCGATTTGCCTCACGGCTAGCTAAAAGAGAGGCAAAGTTACCCATAAAATTTCACAATGATCTGAACTGGTTTGATCATCCAATCCTCTACTCCAACACAAGGAAACAGAACTGCATGATTCTCACAAAACTATCCCTAAAACTCACGTGTACATTCTGAAAACATGGTTGCTCGTTTTAGTAAGCTTAAATACCACGAGCTAGGGTTCCCATAACCCGAACCAACCAAACCGAATGATTAAAAATTGAACCGGTTTCAACTCAAAAGATGGTGTTGATCGACACCTACCAGAGTGCTGATTGACACCCTTACCAATTTAACAAAAATTGGTATGCGGGCGTTACAACTCTTCCCCACTAACAATGGATTCGACCTTGAATCCGCCACACCATCTACCACAGACCAAAACTCCTGACCCACTAGCCAGCACCACTCGAGACCAACACCATGATCTCAGAGGCTCATATTTAGTCCCATGCTTATGACTACGTTTCCAGATATTTATTACTCTTAACTCATTTTACACCCTTCTCACTAATATGAACACCATCCTTGAGCAATCGGTAACACATGGACTAGGAATACCATCCTTGAGCAATTAGTAACACTCATACTTGGAACAACATCCCACTCAGTATACTAAAGAACACCATCTCCAAAAGAATACAGGAGAACACCAGCTCCAAAAGAAAACATGAGAACACAATCTCCAAAAATAAGTACACAAGAGAACACCATCTGAAAAAATGAGTTATTCGGGGACACCACGTCCCTAGAGTAGTAAATTCTGAGATGCTCATAAACACCTCTCGACTAGAACTACCTCTTTGGCCTAAACACGATATCCCTAACTCGAAATATCATCGTAAAACGACCAACCACTTGTCTACTCTAACCAACAATAAGCATCACACATCTTATAACGCAGAAATATAAGAAACTCAATCTTATAAATCTCAAAAATGTATAATCGTTACAACACAACGAAGAATACATTAATCACACACAATAATGGCACCAAGCTAACTCTGAAACCGAAACCCCACAGATAAAACAAGCTCAAGCTACAACCTGCTTGTCGAAACACTTTTTGAACTTCCACTTCATCCTTGCCTCAGGCTCCCAAATCTCCTCCTCCAAACCAACACAAACCCACAAACTGTCAACAATGGAAAATTCTTCCGACGCAGCCCTTAACTCTCCTCTCGAGAATCCTAAAAGGTCTTGCCGCCACCAATAAATCTGATTTAAGATCCTCCGGAATCTTAGCCACTAATTCCTCTGAAGTACTCATGCACTTCCACAACACTGACACATAAAACACCTTATGAAACGCCTTCCTAATCAGAAGTAACTCAAATCGATACACTACCGGTCTAACTCGCTCCACTACCGGAAATGGACCCCTCAACATAGCCATCTTGAGATACACACGATTTCTAACCTCAACTCCTACTTTTTTTCTCCTCTTATCAGCATAATCTCCTTCCAATCCTGAGCCTCCTTCATGTTCAGCCCCAAAACACGGATCTTCTCCGTCGTTTAATGAACAACAACTCGTACCAAAATGCTCTGCTCCCTGACTTAGGTCCATCTTAAAGGCTTCCTACACAGCCGCCCATATAAAGCCTCGTAAGGAGCCCTCCTGATACTCGCCTGGAAACCGCTATTACAAGCAAACTCTACCAGGCGCAAATGATCCACTTAAAGACTACCCCAATCCAGAACAAACATCCTCGGCAAATCTTCTAATGTCTGAATCGTCCCCTCTGATTGCAATCAGCCTACGGGTGATAGGTTGTATTCCCATACACCTTAGTGCTCATTTAGCCTGAACCACCCTCAAAAACTAAGATGAAAACTTAGGATCCATGTCTAACACAATACTGGCTGGCACACCATGCAGCCTCGCAATCTCTTTCCTAACTCCTTAGCTAAAACCGCTATTCCATCGGTCTTCTTAATGGCCTGAAAATGTGCCGACTAAATTAGACGATCCACCATCACCCAGAGAGCATTAATCGTCTGCGAGTTAGGTAATCCCACCTCAAAATCCATCGTAATCAAATCCTACTTCTACTCTGGAATAGGAAAACTCTGCAACGACCCACTCAAAAATTGATGCTCAACATTTAATAGCTGACACGTGTCGCACGTTGCGACCCACTAGCCTGTATAACCCAGAATCACACGCCCAAACCTTAAGGTCTCTATCCAGTCGCATGAATCTGCCATGATTAGACATTGATTACTCATACTCATCCAAATACCCTCACACTCTTGGGAACACATCCCTTGAGCTAATGATGTCGGTGCCATTCCACTCTCAGGACATCTCCCTTAAGCTCTGGTATATAGGAAAAATGCTTCTTTTAGAGTTCATATGTGTATAAGCATATGATGACTGGAACTACTTCCCGTGATTCCAACCTGCCAATCTATACTCTGGCATATCATCTCCGCTCTGACTGAACACCTGACCAACTCAACTAACCCTTCTCGAGATCCACTCATGACCTCCGAATCTCATCACTTATCTTATGTTTATATGCACGTTACATACATTTATTCCTCCTAACTCATTACCTCACCCCTCTCACTCGCAGGAACAAATCCTTTGAGTTCGGGGTATACAGGGAAACCACCGTCCTCTCGAAACAACCACCTTCTCTCAGTACTTATACTGGAAACCACTGTCCCAAATAATTACACAGGAGAACCACCGTCCCCTAGAGAGAACCACCGTCTCTCAGTATCTATAATGGAAACCACCGTCCCAAATAGGTAACTAGGAGAACGACCGTCTCCAAAATAATGAGTTACACGGGGACATCATGGCCCCTAGAGTAATAAATTCCAAACGCCTATAAACATCAACAATTAGAACTGCCACAAGAGGTCCATACCAACTCCTCAGCATCGCCTACAGCTTCGCAAAACTAACCTCACACTCCTGCGACCATACAAATGGGACATCCTTCTCGGTCAACTTCGTCATAACCTGCGCCATACTTGCAAATCCCTTGACGAATCCTCCTGCAATATCCAGCCAACCAAAGAAACTTCTGATCTCGGTGGCGTTACTTGGTCTAGACCAATCTCTGATAGCCACTATCTTCGCCGGATTCACCCATTCTCCCTCTGCAGACACAATAGGTCCGAGAAATCCCATCTCTCGCTGCCAGAAGCTACCCTTACTCCACTTGGTCAACAGCTTCTACTCCCGAAGCTTCTCCAGAACCAACCTCCGATGCACTCCATGCTCTTTAGGACTCCTCAAATACAACAGAATATCATCAATGAAGATGATCAGATTCATCACGTTTTCATCTAAATTCGATCGACACTGATTGATGTGTTGCAGATTTTGGTGGAATGTTCTTATTATGGTAATTGAATGTTGTGAAATGCTGGTTGATTTTGTAGTATTATGGCTTTCATTGTCCTTATTATGTAACTGGTAGACGGGATGACCGTCTCACTAAGTATTCATGATAATACTTATGCAACTCACTAAGTATTACATGTAGAAGAATTTCGCACATGGGATGAACGAAATTCTTCTACATTCAAAATATACAAAAAAAAATCCTAATATTTGACCAAAAATGAAAATCTTCAAACCAAAAAAATTTATCTTAACGTTACAATTTACATAAAAACTACAAAAGTTATAGTTATTGCAGTTATTAATGAAAAAATTATCAACCGTTCGATCTTCACGTTAGTATAAGCAGATGCATTCGTTATCGATATTAGTTCGTTTTGGAGTGGTTTCTTCTCCAATTGTTTTTCCCTCTTGCGAGTTCTTTTGGGTATTTTTATTGGAAATACTTGATTAAAATACACATGCAGGATTTCTAGTCCTCTAAATTGGTTTTGTGGGTCGTATGTTCAAAGCTTCTGTTTGTTGGTACGGTTATTGCGTTCTACAAGACTACATGGTCTTTAGAACTTCATGTTAGATTGTTTTGGTTTGATGGTTCAACTCTAATGGTTGATTGTAATTTATTTTTCTCTCTTTTAGTCAGTCCCTTTGAAACATCCCGAAACCAAAATGTTGATTTTAGGAAGGAGTGTCGATCGACACCAGGTGAGGGCATCGATCGACACCAGGTGAGGGCGTCGATCGACACCAAGTTTAATGGCCCGATTTCGGTTAAGTTTTTAATCGTTTGGTTTGGCTCGGTTTTGAGTGTGCAGTCCTAGGTCGTTTTGTATAAAGCCCAACCATAATTCTGAGTTGTTTTTAAGATGAAAAGGGATAGAAAGTGTTAGAGAGAGAGATTGATTTATCTTCTTGAGCGAATCAAACGGATTAAGGGTTTTCAAAGATCGTAGTAGGTTCGTTAGCAAAGGAGGAGCATTCTCTCAGTGATTGTTGCGGGTCTCGGTGATCTCCAGCGAAGGGAATTATTTTTAGTGGTCTGTTTTCATAGCCGTTCATTCCTCAAATCGCTTAATCGAGGTGAGTACGCGACCGTAAGCTCGTTTATGCGAGAAATCATTAGCGATTGATTTAGGGGTTTCCGTTAGGGAATTGTGGTGGTTTGTGTGGATTCCTTGTGATGAATCATGGTATTATTGTGTGATATTCATGGATATATCATTATTGAATCGTTTGATCCTATTTTTCGTTGTTTTCGGTTCTGTCTGGCTCTGGGTGCCAGTGTTGCTTTGGGTTCCGGGAGAGGCACCGGGTTAGCTGGTAGTGGAGTGGGCCCAGGTGAGGGTGTTGCTCTAGCTCTGGGTCGTGATGATATCATTGTGGGTTAGCTGACGCAGCTGTTGGAGCGGTTTCCGGCGGCAGGACCGGCACTTACTCCAGCAGGGCCTCCGATGGCTGAAGCGCAATCGAGGGCTGCAGTGGTTGAGTAGCTAAGGGCTGCAGTTGCTGACCATCCTTCTTATCAGGAGATGATGGGACTGATGTAGAGGATTGGTACACCTTTTTTTGCGAGCAGTGTTAGTCCTGAGGAGGCGGGTGAGTGGCGCTTGAGGCTAGAGCGCAATTTTTGTCTATCCGATGTCCTGCTGAGTTTCAGGTGGAGCTATCTATTCACTACCTCAGTGGGGATGCCCATTTGTGGTGGAGAGCGATAGAGGTTCGGGGAGCTATGTGGACTTGGGGCGAGTTTTTGGTCAAGTTTAACGCCAAGTACTTTCCTCGAGAGGCGTTGGATTGTCTTTAGATGAAATTTATAGAGCTAACTCAGGGAGCGAGCACGGTACGAGAGTACGATGCTGAGTTCAGCAGACTTATAGTTCATGTTGGTCATAGAATGGAGGATGAGCGGACTCTTAAGCAGAGGTTCTACCAGGGGCTCTGTCTGTATATCAGGACGCAGTGTAGAGGTTCCAGTTACGCCTCGAGGGTGGAGCTGGTAGAGCTTGCGGCATCTATTAAGGAGGATCAGCACGAGCAGGCTGGTGCGATGGTTGTTCTACATGTGGTTGCTCTTGTGGTTCAGTCGAGGAGTCAGCAGCAGCAGCACTATCAGCACCGCAAAGGTTCTGGTTCTGCCAAAGGTGATAAGCCTGCACAGGGTCAGAAGAGGAAGAGGGATGATGCTTCTAGGACAGGCCAGAGTGGTCGTGGGTGCTACGGGAGTGGTAGTATGGAGCACAAGATGGTAAACTGTCTGAAGAGGAACGAGCCTAGTATGCCTTGAGTTTGTTACCACTGTTGAGAGTCGAGGCATATTAAGCTGATGTGACCCAAGTTGCGACCGATAGCGCTGATTGCAGCAGTGCAGCCTTAGGGTCATATTAGACCTGCACTGCGAGTTTACGAGCTCGCAGAGGTTGCTCAGCAGAGTGGCGCGTAGATCACAGGTAAAATTCTAGACTTAAACTTTGTGAATTCTTTTGTTGTTGAATTGTTGTTTTGTTCTTGATTTTGTCTGTGATAGAAATGTTAGGGTTCTCAGCGCATGTCAATTGTGTAGGGACCTTATTAGTGGGAGGTTTCGAGTCCCACGTTCTTTTTAATTCTAGAGCATCGAATTGCTTTATTACTCTGGAGCATGCCAAGAGTAGTGGCATCCGGAGCAGTGCTGGTGAGCTTTCAAGCTTGGTCAAGGTGGCTGGAGGAGGATTTTTGGCTACTTCTGGCCATGCTTGAGGAGTTGATGTGCAGATAGGGAGTTAATGCCAGCATATTTGGTTATAAGTCCGGCAGAGCTCTACGACGTTATTCTGGGGATGGATTGGTTGTCATTTGACAGAGTCCTTCTAGACTGTTATCGAGGCAAAGTGGTTTTCTAGCGTGATGCACGGAGGTTAGTGTTTCAGGGTGTTAGACCTACTTTCGAAAGTCCGGTAATTTTGGCTATTTAGGCAGAGCAGATGATAGCGAGAGGTTGCGAGGCGTTTTTGGCGACGATTATGATGTTGGAGTCTAGTGGTGAGGTTGCTATCAGAAAGATCAGAGTTGTTCAGGATTTTGAGGATGTGTTTCTATCGTTGCAGGGATTATCGCCATCTTGGTATGATCCTTTCACAATTTGGTTAGAGCTCGGGACAACTCTGAATTCTAAGGCTCCTTACAAGATGGCTCTAGGAGAGTTAGTAGAGCTGAAGAAGCAACTGAAGGATTTATTGAGTAAGGGTTTTGTGGGGCCGAGTGTTTCACCATGGGGAGCGCTAGTTTTATTCGTAAAGAAGAAGGAATGCAGTTTTTGATTGTGTATCTATTACCGAGGTTTAAATCGAGTTACTGTGAAGAACAAGTACCCTCTCTCGAGGATTGATGAGTTTCTAGATCAGCTGAGGGGTGCTACTTAGTTCTCCAAGATAGACTTGGTGTTTGGTTATCATCATATCCCAATAGATGAGGCAGATATTTGTAAGACGACATTCAGGACCAGATATGGGCACTTTGAGTTTGTGGTTATGCCCTTTGGTTTGACTAATGCGCCGGTAACAATGATGAGATTGATGAATGACGTGTTAAAGGAGTATTTGGACGTGTTCGTTATCATTTTCATTGATGAAATATTGGTATACTCGAGGAGTCCCGAGGAGCACAAGGCTCATTTGAGATTGGTTCTACAGAAGCTTCGTGAGCAGAAGTTATATGCTAAGTTGAGCAAGTGCAGTTTCTGGCAGTGACAGATGGGATTCCTGGGTCATATTGTTTATGCAGAGGGAGTTGCAGTGGATATGGCAAAGATAAAGGAGATACGAGATTGGGCTAGACCGAGTAATGCCACCGAGATTAGGAGTTTTTTTTGGGTGGCAGGTTACTACAGGAGATTCGCCAAGGGATTTGTGAATATGGCGCAGTCTATGATGAAGTTGACTAGGAGGGATATCCCGTTTGTTTGGTCGCCGGAGTGTAAGGAAAGCTTTGCGAGGCTCAAGGAGATGTTGACGAGTACACCGGTATAAGCATTACCCGATCCGGGGAAGCTTTATACAGTGTACACAGATGCTTCAGGAGTTGGCTTGGGTTGTGTCCTGATGCAGGAGGGCAGGGCCATTGCGTATGCTTCGAGACAGTTGCAGGGTAGTGAGCGTAATCGCCCTACACATGATCTTGAGTTGGGAGCAGTGGTGCTCGCTCTGAAGATTTGGAGATCCTACAATGGTGGGAAGTTGCAGATTTTTACGGTTCACAAGAATTTGCAGCATATATTCATTCAGCCGTTGCTGAATATGAGACAGATGCATTGGGTTAAGTTGCTGGCAGATTATGATCAAAAGATTATCTACCATCCAGGTAAGGCCAACTAGGTGGCAGATGCTTTGAGTCGGAGGAGAGATGATTCGATTCGGGAGTAGAAGGTTGAGGCCTTAGTGGGCGAGATTAGCACTTTGCGTTTGTTTGTTATTTTGCAGGAGCCTTTGGGATTAGAGGTTGTTGACGAGGCAGATCTTCTAAGTAGAATCCGAGTGGCTCAGGAGAGCAATCAGGTTTTGGTTGAGGCGTCAAGGTCCGATGGTTCTGAGTATCTTGTCTCTTTAAATGGGACTATTCTAGTTCGCGGGCGAGTTTATGTGCCTAAGGACAAGATTTTGAAACAGGAGATTCTATAAGAGGCTCATGCCAGGAAGTTCTCGATTCATCCGGGAGCGACTAAGATGTACCATGATCTTAAGCGGTATTATGATTGGGTCAAGATGAAGAGAGATATAGCTGACTGGGTCGCGAAGTGCGATACGTGCTATTTAGTGAAGGCAAAACATCAGATTCCAGGTGGCAAGTTGCAGAGTTTACCATTCCCGAGTGGAAGTGAGATATGATCACTATGGATTTTATGCTCAGGTTACCTAATTCGAGGACCTATGATGCTATTTGGGTGATTGTTGACCGTCTGACCAAGTCGGCACATTTTCTAGCCTTTAAGAAGACCGATCAAGCTGCAGTTTTGGCTAAAAAAATTATAAAGGAGATTGTGAGGTTGCATGGAGTGCCAGCCAATATAGTATCAGATCGGGATCCTAAGTTCGCGTCTGATTTTTGGTGAGCTTTTCAGACAGAGATGGGCACTAAGGTGCATATGAGCATAGCTTATCATCCGCAGACTAATGGTCAGTCGGAGAGGACTATTCAGACTTTAGAGGATTTGTTGAGGATGTGTATGCTGGGTTAGGGTGGTCATAGGGTTGACCATCTATGCCTTGCTGAGTTTGCGTATAACAACAGTTATCAGGCGAGTATCGGGATGGCTCCTTATGAGGCGTTATATGGGAGGCCGTGTAAGACACCTTTATGTTGGACCCAACTGGGGGTGAGGAGCATTTTTTGTGCGAGTTTTGTTCAGGAAATAACGGAGAAGGTCTGTGTTTTGAGGTTGAACATGAAGGAAGCTCAGGATCGACAAAAGAGTTATGCGAATAAGCGGAGTCGGGAGCTTGAGTTTAAGGTTGGAGATCGTGTATATCTCAAGATGGCTATGTTGAGGGGTCCTTACAGATCCATAGCTGAGTACAAGCTGAATCTGCGGTTTATGGGTCAGTTTCTAGTAGTGGAGCGAGTTGGACCGGTTGCGTATCGGCTTGAGTTACCTTCGATTATGAAGGCATTTCATAAGGTTTTTCATTTGTCTATGTTAAGGGAGTGCCTTGATGAGTCGGAGGAGTTGGTGGCTAAGATCCCGGAGGATCTATAGCCTGATTTGACGGTTCCGGCAATTCCTGTGAGGATTCTGGAGAGGAAAGTCAAGGTTCTGCGTCGGAAGAAGATACTGATGCTGAGAGTCTTGTGGGACCGTAGCGGTACAGAGGATGAAACTTGGGTGCCAGAGGCAAAGATGAAGCTTAAGTTCAGAAGTGGTTTCGACAAGCAAGTCGCAATTTGAGCTTTGCTTTCTTTGTAGTTCTAGTTTCACTTTGGCTTTATGCCGTTTTTGTTGTTTTTGCTTCATGTATTTCGTTTCGTTGTAACAATTTTTCATTTTTGGAAATTTATAAGATGGGGTTTGCCTTATTTATTTTCTTTTTTAATAAGATGAACAGTTCTTATTATTATCGATATTTCGGTTTAGGAAATATCTTGCCTTATACCATATGAGGTAGATCTAGTCAATAGGTGCTTAGAAGCGTTTAAGAATTGATTACTCTAGGGGCTGCGGTCCCGAATAACTCATTTATTTTTGGAGATGTGAGTTCTCTTATATACTTATTTGGGATGTGAGTTCCCAAAATAAGTAGCGAGGGATGTGAGTTCTCTCGTGGGGATGTGAGTTCCCCATATATCGTTGGCTCTAAAGATGCGTCCTGAGAGTGCGAGTGGTATGTTTTCCTGATAGGTCATAGGATGTGTCCTATGAATGTCAGGGTATGAAATGAGTTAAAAGTAATTAATGTCTGAAAACGTAAGTAAGCATGAGACTGGATGGGGGCCTCGGCGATCGGGAGTTGATCTCGGATTGTTTTTGACCGGGTTGGGTCAGTGTGATGATCTTTAGTAGGCATTTTTGTAAGGATTCGAGGACGAATCCATATTAGTGGGGGAAAATTGTAACATCTCGAAACCAAAATGTTGATTGTGGGAAGGGGTGTCGATCAACACCAAGTGAGGGCGTTGATTGACACCAAGTGAGGGCGTCGATAGACACCAAGTTAAATTGCCTGTTTCGGTTAAGTTTTTAATCGTTCGGTTTGGCTCGGTTTTGAGTGTGCAGCCCTAGGTCGTTTTGTATAAAGCCCAACCATAATTCTGAGTTGTTTTCAGATGAAAAGGGATAGAAAGTGTTAGAGAGAGAGAGTGATTTGTCTTCTTGAGCGAATCAAACGGATTAAGGGTTTTCGAAGATCGTAGTAGGTTCGTTAGCAAAGGAGGAGCGTTCTTTCGGTGATTGCTACGGGTCTCGGTGATCTCCAACAAAGGGAATCAATTTAGGTGGTCTGTTTTCATAGCCGTTCATTCCTAAAATCGCGTAATCGAGGTGAGTGCGCGACCGTAGACTCGTTTATGCGAGAAATCATTAGCGATTGATTTAGGGGTTTGCGTTAGGGAATTGAGGTGGTTTTTGTGGATTCCTTGTGATGAATCATGGTATTATTGTGTGATATTCGTGGAGGAATCATTGTTGAATCGTTTGATCGTGTTTTTTGTTGTTTTCGGTTATGTGTGTTGTTCTGCGATTTGAGCGTCGATTGACACCGTGCAATGTGTCGATCGATACCCTTGTTAATGAAGCGTCAATCGACACCGTGTGTAGCGTTGATCGACACCTGTGTTTGTGTAGCGTCGATCGACACCGTGCGATGTGTCGATCGACACCTTGCTATTTCCTGCGTTGAACATTTTAAGTTAATTGTTGTTGGTTTCTGGTATATGCGTACTTAGCCTGTTGACGGGAAGACCATCTCACTAAGTATTTGTTAAATACTTACGCATCTCTTTTTCCCATGTGATGCAGGTAAAGAAAAAGTGTGACTGCGGAATCAAGGCGTAGGAAGAAGATGATTAGGATTGTCTTCTTTTGCTTAGTACTATAGAACCATTGCTTAGGTTGCTAGACTTATGATTCTTATTTTGGAACTGGTATTGCTGGATTGGTTGTTGAATGTTTAGATTTAAGTTTTAAGATTATTAAATTGGATTATTGTTTTATGAGTTTCCGCAGTAGAAATGTTTGGTTAAAAAAAAAAGTTTGGTTGTTTCACCCTTTCTTGGTTTAGCTAATAGTTTTAAAAATTTTGTTTTGGAAAAATCGTGTTTCTACCAGCTTTATCTCTGTTAGATATATTTTCATCCGCCAGTTCAACGTAATTTTAAATATTTTACAAATATATTATATCATATGAAAAAACCAATACACAAACACTGATGCATATATTCAAACTAAATATAGTACTACAAATATCTATTTCTATTCAAGTTGTTTCTCTCAAGAACCTCTTCATTTGCGTCTGCTCATCCTCAATGCCTTTATCCGCATAGACCA
Source organism: Draba incana (assembly GCA_963576765.1). Taxonomy (NCBI): domain Eukaryota; kingdom Viridiplantae; phylum Streptophyta; class Magnoliopsida; order Brassicales; family Brassicaceae; genus Draba; species Draba incana. The sequence goes on along the minus strand of OY755212.1, from coordinate 11,698,638 downwards.
AGAGCCTGTTAAACTCAGCATCATATTCCCTGACTGACCGGTCTTCCTGAACCAGTTTCTCAAATCCCGCCTCTAGACAATCCATTGACTTATGAGGAAAGAACTTAGCATTAAACTCTGCTAAGAATTCTCCTTAGGTCCACACTGTCTGCCTCCTCCGAGCCTCCACACCTCTACCACGATTTCTAGCACCAATATCCATCTCTTTGCATTTTCCAAAAACACAGACTAAGATATTGGAAACAACAAAAATAGAAATCAAACAACACATACCGTGGAATCTCATTGAAAGTTCGAAGAGAATGATCTAAGACTCTAACTCACAGAATTAACTAACCACTTCTAATCAATTCAATCAAATAGTCTCAAAATAAACATTTCTAACTGCCCTAAAACCGTAAGGGCTCTGATACAAAATTGAAACAATCAAGGCTTTTTTTTATTTATAATTAACCCGAATTAAGTATTCCAATAAATATTAATTCTCAATGGCTAATTCAACCAAGTGAAACAACCATAACCAGCGGAAACACACAAATCAACTAATCCAGCAATGAAAACATGTAATCAATAAACCAACAACCAACAATTACCCCGAATTCCATATTCGAATTACTAGCAACCTAAACACCAGGTTCTACTCAATAACGTATACACATAAACCAAGTCCTAATTATTCTCTCCTCATTGCCATGATTCCACGATCACACTTTATCTTTACATGTGTTACATGGGAAAAAGAGATGCATAAGTATTTCATAAATACTTAGTGAGACGGTCATACCATCTACGGTTTATCACTCAAGCTCAATAAGAACAATATGATACCAAGACAACAGACAATAGCAAGAGATCACAAAACTCGCAATAATTAACTCGTGTCGATCGACACACCAACCGTGTCAATCGACACATGACTGCAGATCGTCGGATTCAAACTTTCTTCTCTCTGGTCCAAATCCGACCTACCTCGAATCATTAACTTTGCATCAACACGTCAACATATACAATCCACAATCACAATAACACAAAATCAACAAGTTCCAATCAACCAATCCACATAATTTGCATCAATATCATTCCAAATCACCCATAAATCATGGTCACGCACTCACTTTAGATTTTGGGAAAAGGATTTTGAACCAATCGAATAGAGAATGAGAACAACCACGAAAATCAGTCTCAAACTCACAATGATTACGGATTCACGCTAGAATCAACGAGAACAACTCTTCTCGATCAAAAATCCTCAAGAACACCCTCAAAACTCCAAAACTCTCTCTTTTCTCTCGAAAGCTATCAAAAACCTCTGATTTCTCTATCTTTCACGACTGCTCGACACAAACAAAAGTTTATAAATGAGCTCATAGGTTTCCATAACCTAAACCGAGCAAAACCGACGATTAAAAATCGAACGGACCCGACTCATTAAACATGGTGTCGATCGACACATCATACTGTGTCAATCGACACCCCAAAAATACACATTTTTGGGTTGCGGTCATTACATTTATTATTATTACATAGTCTTCAGAAATATATTAATTATTAAATATTGTTGATTTTTGTTACCTCAACTTAAAAATTGATGATAGTAATGTTTTAAAATATATTAGAGATGATTTTGAATTTATGTTCGCATGTGTGGAAAAGAAATTATATTTTTAGTTGTGTTGATAAATTTTCTTAAAAAAATGTAGTCGAAAGGTTTTTTGCCCCTACGATTTCGCTGGGGTTCGAATCCTAGTATATTACAAAAAAACTACCAAATATTACAAAATGGATAAACAGTCAAAAACATCATTTAATAATAATATCTTACAAATAGACCGAATATATAAATGTAATTATATAATATATATATAAATGTAATTATATAATATGTATAAATTTTCTTTTTATAAAAAAATGTTGCATCACAGAATCATGCCACATTTTATGATCTACCAGTTGGAACTATATGGTCCAATTAATGACATGAAATGACAAGAATTTATTAGGAATAAGCGATAGCAACAGAATAATACAAGAGATGAAGAATCATAAAAAATAGCAGGATGTAATTGATAACTAGTATTGATATAAAATAACGCAGGCTTTTTACTATTTTATGATTAGTCATTATGTAAATGGTATTATAGAATAAGAGGGATAGAGATAATTGTGTGTCTTATTCCATTAAAAATACATAGTATATAGGGTATAAATACTTAGATAGGGTATAAATACTTAGAAAAAAGTAGAATATGGAGAGAAAGTAGAATTTGGAGAACAAGCTAGAACATTTTAGAAATGGATCTATAATGTGGATTACAGGTCCGTGCTTATAGGATAGACAAAAAGACATTAGTCTCAGGGTCCCAAAGAATATATAATGTTTTGAGGCCCCAAATTTTCAAAAATTAGTCTTAGTCAACTGGTTTGGTTAAAGGTGCCCAAATTAGTTCCACTCAAGAATCCTAACCCGAGTTCGAAACTATATGTCTTTAATTTGGAAGGCTTTTTATCTTTGGTTTTCTTCTTTCAGTCAAGGTTTATTAAAAACCCTAAGATCCTCATTTGACACTAATGAACGATGACAAACTGAAATAGAGATTAATTTTTCTCCTACATTATAGGATGCTGCCTTTATCTTTGGTTTTCTTCTATGTAGTTCATCTTTTTGTTCATCTCATCTTCCTTATTCTCTTAATTAACGACACCACTTCTGTGCTACTTTTCTTTATATAATGTTTTTTAAATTTTGCTTACACGTTTTTTCCTTCCAACTTTCAAGTCTTCTAACATTTGTATTTCATAATAAAATTCTTTCTAATTCTTCTTTTTGTTTCATGTTTGGTGGTGTGATTTTGTTTTCAATTCTTCTGCGGATTTTGATATTGATTTTGTTTATACCCACCAAATCGCTTATAAACACTAATGTTGATGTTTGTTTTAGACCATTTTCCTAACGTTTTAGATTTTTTGGTTACTTTTAGACTTTTATTTTCTTTTCTAATAACTTACACTATTTAAAATTATTGTTACCAAAATTTTGACAAAAACCCCATTTTTTAACTCGCCTCGGACCTCTAGAAATCTTGGCACGGCACGGCACTGAGAATCACTATAATGATTTCATAACAAGTGGTATATTTTATTGTCAAAAATTATGTTCTAAAAGCTGAAAAGGAGGAAGACAAGGATCGGTTAAGTTTGAAAAACCCAGGAGATCAAATTAGCAGTGTATCGTGGTGTCTTAAGTGTGGTCTAATAATAAAAAAAATATATAGTTAAGAAAAGCAGTTCCTAAATGAGTTGAAAGTGTCTAATTTTGGATCTTTTTTGTGAGTTTAGACCCGTCGACGTGGTCTCGTGTAATTGGGTGGAGGAAAGTATTTGGAAAAAAAAATTAGATAATCGGAAAATCCGTGAGATTTGATTTTCGGTGATCGTCGTGTTGATGATTCGATGGATTCTCCTATTTCATTGTATCGAGTAAACTCACCGGAGAAAGAAATGGATTCAGATGAATTGCTCTTCCTCTCTATCTTTCTTTGGATTCTTCGATTTGCAATTTTAATGCACTACAAGAAAACAGGTCGTTAGTGACTCGAATTACCGAGTGGCAAGTTAGTCACAAAGATTTGCGACTCATTTGTGACTCTTTTGTGATTAAAGCGTGACTCTTTTTGACGGAGTCCCAAATTAGTCGCTCATTTGGGACTCCATCCTGTAGTCGTTAACCAGTCACAAATTTGCGACTAATCTGCGACAACGATTGGTACGTTTTGGTGGAGTCGCATAAGAGTCAAAAATTTACGACTCCGTAGCGACTGACACTAGAGTCACAAATTAGCGGCTCCTTAGTGACACATAACAGAGTCACAAATTAGCCACTTGTAACTGAGTCGCAAAAGAGTCATTAATTAGCCACTACTTTGCAACGTTTCATGGTTTCACGTATTATAGTAACTATGGAGTCGCAAATTAGCCACTCCGTTGCGACTCATTACCCACTACATGTATGTTTTTTGGAAATTAAACACCATAATGTAAATCTATATAAGTTAGTTTTGTATTTACATCTTATTCAAGTGATAAGTGTGTAGTAAATACACAGTAGAAGTAAAAAACAAAAAAAGAGTTTCCTAAAATTTTTGCATCACAAATGCTTTCTTATCAACATCAAAACCTATATAACTAAACTCTTCCATTTCATTTTTCTGAAAATTATTCTACAAGTTTTATTACTAGTGTTTAAATGAATAAAACCAAACAAATAATGAAGAAATACATTGGAAATTGATTGGAAATGAATATGGTTTTTGTGGTTGATCCAAATTTTTAGGGTTTAGGGTATAGGCTTGTGACTGAGTCGCAAATTAGTCATCAATTAGTGACTATTTAGCCACTACTCCGCGACTCTGTATTTCAGTCACTCCGAATTGTGGGCCATTGTACGAAATCTATTTTTAGTAAGTAAGTAAGTTGAAAAAAAGAGACAATGAGTCTGAATAAATAAACGGTTCAGATTCGTTTTTTACTCTAAATAAACGGTCCAGATTCGTTCATGCTCTGGCACGTCATCAATCTGCAGTATGATTTTTGAAATTTTAATTTCACTAAATATTTTGGTTTAAAAAATTTGAAAAAATTGGATTGAAACTCAAATTATTTTGGGTTTCATTTTGCCGGGATAACAAATATTTGAGATCTAATTCCCAAATCTCATTTTCAAACCCTAGCCTCTTACTCTCTCTCGACCCTCTTTCTCTCTCGACTCTCATCGCGATTCAACGCTTAATCCACCAAATCTTCATGTTTCTCTTGTGAATCGTAATCTCACCATCGATCTTTGTCGATTTCATTCAGTTTCCTAATCTCTCTCTCTCTCTCTCTCTCTCTCTCTTTCTCTCTCTCTCTCTCTCTCTCTCTCTCTCTCTCTCTCTCTCTCTCTCTCTCTCTCTCTCTCATTGCTTCACCGAATCAAACCCAGACTCATATCCACAATAACCTCAAAAGGAAGATGGAGCTATGCTGAGACAGAACCGCAAGACTACAAATACCTCTTAGATGGTTTGTTTCTTGAATCGTTAAAGTTGGTTTGTTTCCATTTGATTCAGGTATCATTTGATTTGGCTTTGACTCCGATTCAGTACAAATAGTGTGGTTTGATTCGATTTCCTTTCTGTTTTATGATTCAGAGCATCGTTGGACTGAAGGGAAGTCTTCAGTCTGGAGAGCATCGTTGGAAAAGACTTTTTACCCCGTGTGTCTGGTAATCCATACTTGTTGCTTGTTTAGTTTTGAAATTAAAATTGGTTGTATCCTTATGTGATGGAAAATATGCATTTACGGATAGGTATTGTTACTCGAAGGCCCCTTGTCTTACAGTTGCAAAAGATTGATGATGGAATCAAGGAGTATGCAGAGTTCCTTCACCTCCCCAAGAAAAGATTCACTGATTTTGGTTTGTCTCATTTCTTACAGTTGATGTTTCACCTTCTTTTTTCTATATTGGATTTTTAATTGATTCTGCCTTCTTCATTCATCTCCATAGTTGCTGTGAGGAAGGAGATTCAAGATGAGACTGACAGAGAAACTGGACGCAACGAGGCCATTTCTAGCATTCCCATTCACCTTAGCATATACTCTCCTAAAGGTTAGGAGTTCTCATTTTTTTTAATTCAGTTTGCTTTTTTTCTTTCTGGAATGTCATATCTTATCCTCTTTGCCATGTCTGCAGTTGTCAAGTTGACACTGATTGATCTTCCGGGGCTTACAAAAGTTGTTGTTGGTAAGTTACCTTAACTGCACTCCCTGCTTAAACTGTAGAGCAAGGAGTTTAGTTCTATTTCTCTAGCTATGGAGCATGATGCAATATACTTTACTTCTCTACCATAGATACTTTAGCTTGACACAATTTTTTTGGTTGATGCAGAGGGACAATCTGCTAGTATAGTGCAGTGACTATTGTGGTTTGGCTTTTGTTTGGATTTGTTGGTCCAATGCACTTAAATTTGTTGATAATTTCGCTAATGCTAGATGAGGCTTTATCTTTGGTAAATAATTTTAAATCTGTTAAAGCTAGATGAGGCTTTATGTTTGATTATGTGTTGTGTAATTTATATCAATTTAGTGTAATTTTCATTAGGATTTCTCTTTATATAATTTCTATATGCTTGTGAAATTACTGAAGTTCTAACTTATTTATTGATTCATTTCATACCCAAATCCGAAGCTCAACATACTTCTATCACCATGGGTAAAAGACTAAGCTCCTAAGCCTCGAGAAGCTCGTCAAGTTCTTGAAGAACGACAATCCCTGCATTGCTGCTTACATGAGTCTGCCCCCTGCCACTAAGGGTCAACCAAAGACTCTGAACCAACTGAACCTGCACCAACAACAGCCCCATTACCCGAAGGACAAACTTGAGTGTTTGAGTTCCTTCTCTATGTAACTCTCTTTTGAACAAACTTGATATGTAACTCTTTTTTGTACTCTTATCTTGTTTTGTCAAGCTTTAGCTTGATTACTACTTTGGTTTGTTTTAATTTAAGTCTTTTTCTTCTTCTATTTTAGCTTCTCAAAACAAAGTAACAAACATTTAGATTCAAATTAGTAACAATTTGGTACCAAATCAGTAGCAAAGAATTGACTAAACAAGTGACATTTGGTGGCTAATAAGTGACACCATAGAGACTAATTTGTGACCAACTTATATTTTCATAGAGTGACAAAATAGTGGCTATTTCGTCGCTAATTAGCCACTACCTATATTAGTCTCTCATTAGTCACAAATTTGCGACTATGTTTAACAGACACATATTAGTCGCTGATTAGCGTCCCAAAATGATCGTCACAGATGAGTCGCTAATTAGCGACTCATTTGCGACTCGAAAAATTAGTCGCAAATAGCTCATTAGAGACTCATTTGTGACTCTTTCTGGAGTCACTAGTGACATGTTTTCTTGTAGTGATGGCGATTGCGACAGTGGAGGATGACGACGGCGTGAAGATGGAGGCAGGTTGGAGAAGAAGAAGATGTAATTATCAATGAAGATGAGACTGGAGAAGAAGAAGATGTAATTATCAATTTTAATGGCGATTGCAATGGGTTGGAGAAGAAGAAGATGTAATTATCAATGAAGATGAGAAAAGTTTTTGCCACAAAAAAAAAAATAAAAAAAATAATGTGTGTCCCACAAGCCAAAAAAATATCATGTTTTGCAACAACATGATAGTAGAAGACGAACGAGCGTCATACACTCAGTATGATGTATCAGAGTTCGAACAAGGAGAAGGAAATTCACATGTATATTTCACGTTTTCTACTACTATGCCTACAAATGTCCCCCAAATGCTGGCTGTTCGAACTCAACTTCATGATAGAATGAAACATGAAGACTTGAAAAATGATTTGGTTGAGAATGTTTGGAAAAATGGGGACATGAAGATTAGAAGGCACCGTTCTTTGTCTGTTTCCGATTTCGAAGATAATGTTTTAAAGTTTTTTATGTCATGTATGTTTCAAATATTTTCAACTTTTGTATGTTTTTGATGTTTTAAATGTTTTATCTTCAATATAATGTTTTATAAAAAAAAAATATTTAAAAACTTATTATTTTATGATCCATTTTTAAATGTGTCCATTGGAAGGGTTTTGCTCTTAAGTGTCTAAGACCATTAAAATTAATTACTTTTAATTCAAAAAAATTTTAGAGTCTACATTGCACATGGTTTTGGTACAATGTACCACTGGTCGAATGCCACTAAAAAAATGAGTTAGTGGAAGTGTATTCACTATTCACTGGCATCAATTCACCTGGCGTAATTAGTTAATTAAAATAATAAATATACTAATAAACAATTGAAAAACACTCATTCATTATGATTAGTGTCGAAAAAGGAAATTCGAAACCTGACCCAATTAAGAAAGGACAAAGCTTAATTTTCTTTTGTTTGTTTATTTATGTCATGCCTCAGAAAACTGTGTATTCACTATTCACAATATATATTACATATTGTATGGTGAATTTCCTTTTTAATAAGTTATTTGACCCAAGATGACCTCAAATTATAAACCGACAGACGGAAGCTGATAAAGCCGAAGCCAATATCAGAAGTATTTTGTTGAGCCTTGATAAAACCAAACTAAAGGAATTACGCCATTAAGCGAGCTTTAAAAAACTTCAACGTTTTTGTGACAAAAAAAAAAGATTTCAAAATTTTTAGGAAAATTTTGTTATTAACTCAAAAAAAAATGGATCTCAAATCTAACAAAAACTTTTTTATATGGTCAAATTCTATCCATAAGATTCACCAAAAAAAAATTCTATCCATAAGATTTAGAGATTTTGATTAGATTTGGATTATATAACAAATTAACCCAAATCGTCTGACTATTAAAAGCAAAGTAGTTTTAGTTATAAGAGTTTATGTATTTTAATTATGTTGGCTTACTCTTAAAAAAACTATGAAATGGAATGATGATATGTTTTCTCAAAAAGATAGCATGGCATAAAAATAATTAGATTAGTAATTAAAAATAATTTTCCATAACTAACTTAAAGAAAAAGTACCAACCAATAGAAAAATTTTAAATCTTCTTAATTTTTATTTTGTATTTTGCTTATTGTTTTAGTGAAGCTTCAATTGGTTAATTGTTGTGATTTTGTCGGACTTTTTTTCATTTTAACAACTTTCTAAACTTAAAAAAACCAAATTAAAAAACAAAATATGTCAAAAAGCCTAAAATAAAATATATGTATTTTGTTGGAAAAAAAAACGAATTAGATTTTCTTTTCTCAAAATCAACAAAGAAGTTTTTTCCCCCTCACCTACAATCTCTCTTTCCACGCTCACAATCCCTCTTTTACATCCAAATCATGGTTTGTTTAAAAACAATAATGGAGATTTGATAACTCTCATTTATACTAAATCCTTCAAAAGAAGAAATTTTCTTATTTTCTATCACTTTTCTGTTTTTGATTTTCTTTCTCTGTTATTTTCGTTTTTACATTCAATTCAACGGAAGTGCAAGATCAATTTGAAGATGCAAATAATGATATTTTCAAAGTACATTTAGTAAATACTACTTCAACTCTTTATGATAAATATACTTGCAAATGATAATTACTCAAACAAAAATTTAATTTATAAGGTTTTTCAAAAAATCCAATTATTTTAATTAATTTCAAATTTGTTTTTACAATCTTTATTTACAAATGGAAGAAGCATGGAAAAAATAAACAGAACAAGTGAAAGAGGCATAGCATAAAAGAAGAATTGAAGTTTTCAAGATGAACAATGTTTTTATATGCGAACTTACTTCAGTAGTTATATCGTTGTTACTTTTTTTCTTTATTGTAAAAGTTTTGATGGAAGTCAATATTAGTTATGATTTTTGATTTTGGTGTTGTTGTAACTTACGATTTTGTTAAGTGAAGTATTTAACTGTTATAAAAAAAATGCAAGATTTGAATAGATATTGATCAAAACGATTATACCTGGATTAAAATAATAATTAACGAATAAAAAATATTTTAACACAATAAATTTGTCATTAATCAAATTTAAAACTAACGTCTAAAATCTTTCATACCCGCACACGGTGCGGACTAGTCACCTAGTTTTTATGTTATCTTGCAAGTGGTTTTTTTTTTACCACTTAAATAATTTTTCATCCAGCTTGGTCTTTTGATCTTTGATTAACTTCCCTACATGAAGTGTCATCCTTTTTTTTTATTGTAAATCATATAGCTTATTTTCATTTTGTGGTCACACAAAACTAAACTTTTTATTTTTTTGGCAACACTTAATTTTATCAACTTCAAATCGGAGATACATGGAGAAGAAAGGATAACATCCTCTTTCATTAATATAATAAAACAAACTATAATAGAGAAAACGATATATTTCATAGAAGATTGACAGCGAATTTGAAGCAATGCTCGAATGCATTGATTGAAAATTCAAAACATAGCCAGAATGTTGAAATTTGATCACTTTGAAGCCACGACATTGGATAGCAATCCTCACCTTTGGCTCTCATCGAAACGAAACTAGTTACTTATTCTGGCCCAGTAAAAACCGTTATACAAGAAAACAAATCAATGAGCATGTTAGAGATTTTTCTCGGTCTTGCAACCGAGTAAGGACCATCTTTCATAGAAACGAGACATGATTGAAAAAAAATATCTTCTCGTGAAGGAAGAAGGTGTAAACGATATCATAACTGATATGGAGGAGGTTAGAATAGAGACCATGTGCCTCAACAAAATGGGCAGTCCACTTGGGATGCACAAGAGGCCAACTTCAACGGTCCATCATGGATAGCTAAGTGAAACACAGACAAGAAGTGTCGGATGGAATTTATCGATGAGGTTTTGTGCAGGATGGAGGTGCGATTGATTCGAGCGTTGGAGGTGCTTGTAGAATGGTAGTAATCACCGGCAGTCGACAAAGAAAGGAGAAATGTTAAATCCGGCAGATCTAGTGACTCTATGGATTTTCACTAGAAAAAGAGTATCCTACAGTGGGAATGGAGACTTAACGCATCTGGAAGGAAGGTCGAACTCAATACATAGTTTCATGATGACTTGTTAAATACATGCGTTACGGTCAAATTAATAGCTTAATGATAGTGTATTAAACATATGTCTCAGTGATGGTCTGTTTTGAAGAAAAAAATCATCGTCAATATTGTTTCTTTTTGAACCATTTTTTTCATATATGATGGAAGCTAACCACTTCTTTAGAAATATGTTATTTAAGCGGGTTGAATAAATATTTTAGCGATCGATAATATGCTAAAAACACGTTTCAACAGTGTATTGTTTTTCAAATATGTGATTCACTTTTTCTAGAAAAACTAAGCAAAAAGCCTCGACAAATGTATATTACAAACGAGTCAAAACCTATAAGATTCATAGTTTTTAAAAGCTGATTGGAAAAAAGGGTTAGAACCAACCATAAACATTTTTAAACCGCTATCTTTTACCATGCTGTCTTTTTTTTTCTTAATACTAAGAGATTCTTGACATATACCCGTAGATCCTCTGAAATTGGTGAGCAAAGCATTATGCGGTTTCTTTCCAAGTTTCATTCGAATCATCAATTTTAAAGATTTGCGTCGTATACTGTAATTTTTACCAAATTTTTCCTAATCGTTTTCTCTCTAACCTCCTTTCTAACTCACTAAGAATAAGTCTTTAACTGCGTAGCCACCTTGTGCTTATAGAATGAATGAATGGTAGGTCAAATTAATAGGAAAGAAAAGTAGGTCTGAATTCATTGGACTGCTAATTAGTCACACATTAGACTTTTTCGTCGGCTGTGTTTACACACGCGCCACCCTTTGGAAACCCGATTTATTTTGAAGAATCTGTTCAAGATTTGACCCATCAGGTAGTGCTATCTTAACCACTCACCGTGCGACACGTGTTGAAAATCCTCTAGACAAAGATCATTTCCATTTTGGAAAGAATTAACAAAAAAAAGTAAAGAAAAAGAAAGAAAAACCACAATCTCCGCAATCTTGGAGCCCTTGACCTTTCTCCCTCTCTTTATATACAGACTGTTTCGCCATTAGAGGCTATGCAAAGAAGAAACAAAGCAACACTCACCAAACAAAAGAGATCTCTGCGAATTGGAAGGCGAATGTTCTTGAGTGTTTATTAGGGTTTCTAGAGATCTGTAAAAGGGGATAAGAAAGTTGAGGCTTTTGCAAAGAAAATCCATGTGGGTTTATTCAATTAATTATTAAGAAGACAGAGAAGAGGAGGATTGAAGAAATGAAACAGAGAAAACTGACAGAAGAGAGTGAGCACATGCAGGCACTGTTATGTCTCCATAACTTTGCGTGTGCGTGCTCATTTCTCTCTCTGTCAGTTGCCTACCTCTCTCGCTTTCTCTCTCCTCTCCTCTCTCTCTTAAATCTGCCTAAGACATATCTACCTTCTTATAATCTCTTTTGTTGTGCACTTTGGCCTGTAATAAGGATAAGACTGATGCCCTTTCTCAATCATTTCGTTATGTGTTGATATTATATGTGTTTCTTTCTGTGTTGTGTTGAAGTGGGTACTTGTTTACGAATAAGCATGTTTGTTGATTCTCAAGGAGTTTGGTGGAGAAAAGCTTAGATTTTTATATTTGGGTTTATGATAAATTTTATAATTTCTTCTAGTGGATCTAGGAAAAGCGCGAGCTTTGATGATCAACCTTCACCGGTAGACATTCTTCTCAAAGATATAATTATTTATTGCTTGTCTCTTTGTCTTTTTTTAATGTTAAGGTTGCATGTTGAGATTCCCTGATGAATGATCTTTAACAGGTACATGCAAATGAAACCTCTCTGATTATGTTTTCTTCTTCTATCTTTCTTTTTTTCAGAAACTAGTTGTGGTTTTCAGGTTTCACCAGAAACCATAAATGATTGAAATGATGATCTATGTCTGGTTCTATTTTATGTGCAGTGTTAATGGAAATAGGAAATTTTCTGTGTGTAAGTTGGTAATGGAATCACTGAATCCAGCTGTTTGTTCTTAAAAAGACTTTCATCTATAATTTCCTTTTATGTGTTAGATTTGTACGGATTAATGCTAGTTAGTGTGGTGCATTAAAGCCCATCCTGGAATGTGATCCGGTAGTAGGTAGAGGGGAAGAGATTCACTAAACTTGATTTGTTTGCAAGTGGTGATTCAAAGAAATAAAAATCTTGAACCCTATACCTAATGCTTTTTATCATCCTTTTTCCTTCCTAGTTTCTTCATTATTTGCTTGAAATTGGTTTGGTTGCTTTGTTTTGGGTATCTTCTGGTGCCAAAGGAGGTTACAAATGTTATTCTCTATTAAAATTATTTATCTTTTGCTGCAAAGGAGGTTAACAATTGTTATTTTCTACTTAAATGATTGATCTAGTTAATTTCGGAAGTTGACTATATTTCATCTGATGTTAGTCTTGTTGATTTTATCTATTTATTAGCTTAAAGTTTCTGTCTTTTAGTGAGATTTTATCAAAATCAAATGCTTTATTCTAATTCTGCAGTGATTTTGTCTAGCATGCTTTGATTCCTAAATGCATTATAATATGATTAGGCAAATGCATGAGTTGATGTTTTTTTCTCTGTCAGATTGTTGGTTTTGGTGGTGATTGTTTCCTTGAATGAGTAAAAAAAAAAAGTAAGGAGCTTTTTGTCAACCATTCAAGTAAGAAAAGTCTTTGGGTTATGTTTGATGAAATTATAATGTGAAATGGTTTGCTGGTACTGGTGTCTAATGTGCTTTAGCTTTAAATCCATAGAAGAAGTCATGAAATAGTGAACAGTAGAAACGAATAAATGTTAAAAAGTTACTTTTTTTACTGAAATGGCTGATCTTAAGTATGCAAATTGACTATATCTCATCTGATGTTATTCTTTGTGGTGTTCATCTTCAGATAATTCAAATTCTTTGGATAAGTCAAATTCTTTGGTTGCTTTGTTTTGGGCAGAAAATGGTACAAATGTTATTTTCTACTGAATTTGACTATATATGATTTGATCTTTTTATTGTGCTACACAACGTTATAAAGTTTCTGTATTTTGATGAGGTTTTATCAAAATCAAATGCTTTGTAATTGGATGCTTAGTTTTGGAGTGATTTTGTCTAGTCTGCTTTGATTACTAATTGCATTGTAATGGGTTTAAGCAAAGGCATATATGAGTTGGTATTTTTATTTTTCTTTCAGAAATGTTGGTTTATGTTGTTTCCATGATGAGTAAAAAAAATGTAAGGAGCTTTTTGCTAATTTTGTGTCAACAATCATTCAAGTAAGAAAAGTATTTGGATTATGTTTGATGAAATCAATATGTGAAATGGTTTGCCTGTACTTGTGTCTTATATGCTTTAGCTTGAAATCCATGAATGAAGTCCTGAACAGTTGATACGGATAAATGTTAGAAATGTCACTTTTTCTACTAAAATGGTTGATCTTAAGGTGGCATTCATGGTTGATCTATAGTGTGCGATGATTATGTTTAATCTTGTTTGATTACAAAATGCTATGGGCATTAGGAAGGCAGTGGTGTTTTTTCATTTCCATGAATGAGTAACCGGGGTTCTTTCAACCATATTTCACAATATAAATCTTGAAAAAGAAGGAGAGTTTGCTATTTTTGGCGTCAGTCATTCAAGTTCGTGAAAGCCTTGTATTGTGTCCGAGGAAATCTAAATTGTAATGTGTGGTTAATTACCAGTATTGGTGTATAAAATGTTTCACCTTGAAATCAATATATGAAGTCACAAAACAGATAACAAGTGGAGGCGCATAGATCGACTCTCTGTGTACATCCCAGTTTAGTGTTATAACCAGCTTCTTTCCCTTAGAATGATAAATCATGCATTTATAAAATGATCTACATGTAAGGCTGATGAGTGAAAGCATGTACTTATGTTGGTTTAGGCTATTGTGATGGTTGATTCTAGAGTTCTTCATTGGCTATGCAGATATTCGTTAATTTAGTCGGTGAGTTCAAATGAGCATATTAAACTTCAGATTCTATGAGTAAGAGATGATTCTGTTCATAAACCGTATGTACGATTCTAATTGCATCTTGATTTGAGTTAGAGTTTCATGTTCCCATAACCAGGGGTTGAATGTAGAGACAGGCTTGATCATAGTTCACCTATATGTGATGCACCATCTGATGTGTTAGGCTACATATGTTGTCATATTTTTTTGCATGTCCAATTGAGCTATACTGATTATATATTTGATAGGTAATCTAAAACAGAAAAACGTATTATAATGACTAAGGGACATTTTTTAAGCTTTTAGGTTACTCTAGAGACAATAGTCACAATACTATGTTAGATTGTCTTGTTTAATCCTTCTTGTGCAAGTGAGTTTGTTATAGTTGAACAGGATCCCTGTTTGGTGGATTTGTACATTGTCATCACCAAAAGCCATTTGCAAGAAAATAGCTTGGTAAAGCTTAAAAACAACCACTTTTTGTGTTTCTTGCTATTGAATGAGGAGGAGATCCATTATCAAGAAGGATGATAATTCAAGGATAAAATTTAAGGTTGGAAGTGTAGCAGTCAAGTAACTGATCATATATGTAAGCTTAGTGTAATTGCCAATTTAATAAGAGATTTCTAGCTCGATGATCCAGGAGAAACACATTTGTAGTAGCTCAGTTTGCTTACATTTTGCGTTATGTGTTTGTCATTGTTCAATGTTCAGTTTTTGGATTTCTCATTTCTCAATGTTAGGAGCTTATGGTGGTCGATAATATATATATAGAGGGAGAGAGAGACTACAAGTTTCTCAAGCGTGGTGGATTCAGCAGGTTTGTTGACTTGAAGCTGAAGATTGGCAAAATCACTTGTTGATCATACATGCATCGGCTTTGACAACCTTCCTTCATCATATCTCTTTGCATATGATATAAAAAAAGAACAGTCATGAGGTATTATTCGATTTAGTCTCTACTTTGCGTAGTCAAGAACTCGATAGCTGTGTGTGTCATGCTCTTTAATTGATTTGCCTCCCGTTTTGCTTCACAAGTGCATATTACCCAATTGGAGAAATATCCACATTTAATGCTACACTACGACCTGTAGTTGAACTTATGGACTGTCTTGGCTAATTTACTATCCATGGCTCGGTTAAATAATCTTATATAGTGATTTTAATGGCTGAAGTAACCCGTAGTTTTATGGCATAGATTAGCTATAATCTACTGGTTTCATGTAAAGCTATTTGGATTAGCTATATGACTGGACTCATGCATGATTGAGGAAAAGTGGCTTCTTCTTCTTCTTATCCTATATTTTTCATTGATATTAATTTTTTTCTCTAGGTTCATTTCATGTTTTTGCTCTAAAAGGGCTATATCTTCTCGAATGAACTAATTTCCGCATAACAATCATGTTGGATTTATCATCTTATTCCTAAAGCAAGATATGTGTCTGACTCTTAGGTCGTAGCGTAGAGATGATACCTTGAAATCTATCACGAGAGTTGTCCTTCAACAACCCAATTCCCGGAAACAACAAAGGTTTGATCCTGTGACCAGTCTTCCCAGATATACTCATAATTCTTGATCTAACTAAGGTTTTAAACGGAGGTGAATCACACAGAAACATATGAAGCAAGACTTAGCCTGGAGAAGCTGAGCAAGTCTACGATCTTGGTAACAAACATTTCAAAGATGAGTATACTGTTTTTTTTTCCTTTGTTTAACTAGGCGTCGTGAAGGTGATTATCTTTTTTGTGGCAATAGAAATGATTTTGTTTTGAATCAATGCGCTACAATTAATTAGTCATCCACTAGTAAGGAGTAACTAGTTGGTGTCAATAGTCAAATCAGTAGAAATGATTTTTGAAATTGTTTTGGAGAAACTAGACAAATATACTATTGTCTCTTCACCTAAAATTTTTTTAATTTGCATTTTCCCTGAACTAGATGTGTTATGGATTGGCCTTAAACGAAGAGATCTAGTGTTGAACTGAACAAATAATCACCACGGCTTGTAAAACCAATTCATTTAAAATCGGTAGATGTAATGCGGACTGGTAGACCACTTAAGGGTACTGACCAATTTATAGAGGATTTGACTGTACCTATTATAATTTCTGCACCAATTTAAAGTCATTGAGAAAATGGATCCGAACCTTAGTCAAGAGCCGAGTAGTTAAATTTTGAAGCTCTGGTTATAGTCACGCTGTAATACCATGTATATGAAAAGTTTCAAAAAAAACAAAAAAATACCATGTATATAAATCTTAAAAATTCACAAAAAATGAATGCGTGTGGTGTGGAGTTAGTAGCCACCCACTCGTTGAGTCAAACTCTGTCCCACACTCCTTTCTTTGTGTAAGCCTATACTTCCAAACCTCGCCGTGATTCCTTTTCCCATTTGCTTATTTTTGACTCGAAAGTTATTAATTCTATTAAACTATGAAGTTCAAAACTATTAAACTTATACCAAAACAATCAAAAGAGAAATAGAAAAATTGTGTTTAACAGACCATATCTGTTTTAAAGCAAATACAAAAAGTTTGTCAACGTTTGCTATTTGGGAGGATGAAAATGAATGAGATCTTACCAATTCTGCTTATTAAACCGATATCCGAAATTATTAGGACTTGTGATTTGTTTGATTTCTAGTGCATATTAAATTTTAAGATATATTTTGGTCCGTAAATATACGATTTTTCAAATCCTATAAAAATGGATAACAAATTGAGGATATTTTATCAGCCCTAGATTGCAAATGCAGGATGTAACTTTATAAACCAAACAAATAAGATAACATTGCAAATATTAGATCAATACAAAAAGAGAAAAACATGAGTCCCATTGAGTGGTTTGTAGTAGGTTAAAGAAAGAACCTAAATCCGTAAAAACGGTTTGTAAACTAAAACGCAACCTCATTCTTTCTAGACATTGACCAAAACCACCTTGAATCCCACTTTTATCTGTCTCTTGTTTGTTTCCCACTTTTGCCTAACCACCCAAAAAAAAAAAACGGAAACCCAAACGGCCGTTATCACGGCTTGGAAACAGAAGGATTGTCTTTCACGGTGACCAACGATGAACCGTTACCGTTAACAATTGGTGTAGTGGCTGTGTTCTTCGATTGGACGGAGAGGTTAGGAGAAAAAGGAACAACGCCGGTATCTTTAACGGCGGAGATCAAAGGGTTACGAGAAGGACACGTGGCGGTTGAGATGGTGGTGGCTAAAGAGATTGGCATGAGACAAAGACCTTTGCCTTGTAGGTATTGCATCGCCGATCCCATGTCCTCTTCCATTAGCTTTGCCACTTGGTGCTCCGTCAACTTCGCCGCCGTCAGATTCTCTGCGGAGGAGTTATTTTCATGGGACCCACCAGCATCCTGGAAAATTGAAAAAAACAACATGAAAAACAAAACCCTAAAGTGATGATCTCGAAATTCAAAGGTGTTTTTGGCTTTGTTGGGGAGTGAGAGAATAAGTGAAAATCGGCACGCGTGCTCTCCCTTTTTTGGTTTTAAATTGCAGTTTTTAGTTTGTCGTTTACTCATTTTGGAAAACTTTTAATTGTGTTAGAAAGTCGAAACCTAGAAAACTACTTTCAATTTGTCTTCTTCTTTAACCACAAAACGTCTTTTAGTAAATCATAATTTAAAATGATAAAACCTAATTCTATTTAGTTGTACTTGTAATATAACTCATTCTATGTTGTGCTACTTACGTCATCCTTACCACCATGTAAGAGAATGGATTCGAACGTGCAAATGATAAGATACGACTTAACTAAAAAATCAAAATACAGTAAAACCTCTATAAATTAATAATGTTGGAACTTTAAAAATTTATTAATTTTAAAAAATATTAATTAATCGATAAATTATTAATTTATAGAGATACTTTTTTAGTTTCTAATTCTAAAAAAAATATTTTATTTTGAAATAGAAATTTTCTCTAAAGTTCATATTCTAGTAAATAATATTTTACTTAAATTTTCAAAATGTTTTGTTGTTTACATATTTTATATCAATTTTTTTTTACTAAATGATATTTTCTTTTCTATGTACGAAATTTTAGTTGTTTCAATATTCTTCTTAAGTAATTCACCAAAAATAATATTCTTCTTAGGTTTTTGATTAAGCATTCTTCGTGATTAATATTATATCATTGTTTCAATACCATAATTTGCAAAGGCTTTCCAACTAAGGTTTATTACGAAATCAATGATGACATATTAGATGCCCAAAGAGTTATGTGAGTACAAAAGAAATTATATGTCATGCATCCGAAAAAATTTGCAAACGTAGTTTGAAGAAAATTTTAATCTAAAAATTAGTCAAGAGGTACAATCTCAAACACACTTGAGAAGACAACACAATAAATTGTTGATGCAATAAAAAAAAATAGAGTTAAGCATCAACGTAATTCCAACTTTAAGGAAAAACTAACAATATTGGAGTCATGTATTACTAAGTCATCTTAGTTATATATTATACATATGATTTATAATTATTAATTTATGATGTTGTTGGGACTATATTTTACATAGGATTTTAAAAATAATTATTATCTTATTATTTTATCGAATCTAGCTAATTTTTACATTGGCCCGACTCGGGACCGGAAAATTTTATTAATTTATAGTGATTATTAATTTATCGAGTATTAATTTATAGAGGTTTTACTGTATTTAATCTATGTGATTATATTGTCAATAATTCGGATAAATAAATTACAAAAGGAAATAGTTGAAATTACCTCAGGCAGTTGAGAAGAAACAGAACCAGCAGCTCCCAATCTACTCATGCTAAGTACCTACATACATAATCACTTAAAATGGTTACCAAGTTCATCATTTAAATTCTATTATGTAGCTTTTAACTAAACATAAATGAGGTGATTATAGATCATAACCACCCAAAAGATAAATAATTACATAGAAAAGGGAGGGAGCACAAGGAATTTTAGTTGCAGAGGCCCATATTCGATTTTACATATTCTAATGTCAACTCAAAGCTGAAGAAGCTTCCATTATTATAACAAAAATAAATTTAAATGGTAAATTATGATATAAAAAAAATTATTAGAGAGAGAGATTCACCTTGACTTGAAGCTGTAAGAACTTGACATAATCGATAATCTCATCGAGCATTGATGCTTTGTCTGTCTGTTAAATCATTTTTTATTAGTAACAATTAAAAAAACATTGTTAGCGATCCTACATATGTTAATACTAGTACTATTTATTATTTTAACCTAATAATTAATACCTAATCAGTGTTTAATCATTTGATAGTACACAAGTCTAAACTAGTACCATTTGTGGTCCAAATCATGAACTCCAAGACAAACACATCAGTGATTAACACATTATTCAACTTTGGGATTATTATTTTTTTAAATGAACATGAATAAACGAAATAATTCAGATTAATGACGCTTCAAATCAATTTTACTTTTTGTACTGAAAAAAAAGATAATAAATTTTTACCTTATTGCCATTAGGGACAAGTTCTTGAAGAGATTTCATTCTTTCCGCTATTCTCTCTCTCCGTAACTGTTCCATAAATTTTCAAAATATTTCAATAATCACCCCAAAAGTAATTTTTAAGACTTTTTCAACCCACGATTTTTTTTCTGTAACTGAAACCGAATAAAAAGGGAAAAAATCAAACCCGTTCGGCGATACTGTGAGGATCAGTAGCTTGACCTCTCCTAGCTCGAACTTTAGGCTTACTCTGCGTCGGAGCTACCGTACCACCTCCGTTGGTCGTTGACGCCGTCGCCGTCGGAGATTGCGTTTGCCCTTGATTCATCAATCCTCCACCTCCGGATCCCTAATTTTGCATTATTTGAAATTTAAAAAAAAAATAGAAAAAAATCAAATAGAGGAAAATTGGAGTGTTGAGAATTTCATACCGGAGGGAGGTGAAAAGGGAGAGATCCGGCGGAGAAGCCATTGAAGAGAGCTTCGTTTTGAGGATGGTGGTGGTGATTAGACAAAGGGATCATGGTGATCTGACTTCTGGAATCGTGAAATCCAGCGACGGTTGAATCGGAGGTTGGAGGAACAGAGTCGTCGAGGACGGAGGAAGGCCAAGGAGTGGAGGAGAAGATGTGGTGGAGGAAATCATCGTGATCGAAAGTTGCAGGAGATTGAAGATGTGGAGAAGAAGAAGAAGATGAAGGAGTTAGAAGAGATGAGGAATTCATGGCTTCTTCTTCTTCGATTTGAGTCAAGGAATTGATTTTGTTTTGATGAAATGTTGAGGCTTTTTTAAAGGTTTTATGGTGTTTTAAGGAGGGATTGGGATGGTAATATTTAAAATTCGTAGGGTTCGAAATGTTAAATACGTTTATATTGTTTTTAGGATGTTTATTTATATAACGATTTTCGTCCTTACTTTCCGCATATTTGTTTTTTTTGGTGTTCTTTTTCATTTATTTTAATTACCAAAATTTTTTTGATCATTGAAGAAGTCACGATTTCGTCTATTTTAAATTTCTCTGGTGATAATGCCAGTGACGGTTGTGCAGTAACTATTAGTAAACCATATTTCTAAATAGAAAAGTTCGTAGTCGAATGCAAAAAGGAATCGAAATGATCAGTTATGGTTGAACTAACTTCACTCAATTTGTTTATGAGTTTTTAATTATTTTGTTTTATTTCTGTAAAGCAATGTGTTCTTAGATAACTCAAAAGGGGATTGGGATGATTAGTTTAGGTGTGCTTGTTAATTAATTGTTGTAGAATTAAATCGGTAGAAACTTTTTTATGTTTGTAGCTGTAATTTGTTTTGCCGAATGAAAAAGCCTTACCTCTTTTAATTGTTTTAAGAAGAAAAAATTAAAACATGAAGAAAAAAAAGATTTTATAAGCAGTAAAAAAAAGGTTTGAAAAGTTGTAAAAACTTTTTAAAATCCAACCAATGTTCATCTTAGACCATTTTGAATGGAAATAACTTTGTAAGGATATTGTGGATTTTTTTGGGTTTTAGTTTTCGGTTTGATAAAAATTTTTTTTGTGTAATCGAGTATTATAAGTTGGATTCAAGACATCGTTTGTGTGTAAGTTATGGACGACAAGAATTTTTTTTTCCTTTCATATACAGGTGGAATGTGCTATGTTATAAAGTTTAGTTTTATAATGAACATAAAAATTTAGAGTTTCTTTAATACTATTCCAATAAAACATGATATGAAGCTGAAAGTGTTTTAGTTCTGTTTGTACATCACGTTCATTTGGCAGAAATATAGCGACGTAACCAAGAAATGGTGGTATAGAAATGCAGTTTGAATATTAATTTTGAAGTATTCTTATATAAAGTTAGGTTATGGATCGAATTCCACTAACTTTAGTTTTTTCCTGTTGAGATTTCTTTGGTTATTGTAGACGTTATAAATTTATAATGATGAAAATATTTGTTTTTTTAACAGGTCTCGATAGAAAAACTACCTTGATTAAAAAAAAATTAGTCCAAAAGTGCAATGGTCTTCGATATAACCCGGAACCAACTCTTTGAGCAATGACAAATTGATAACTATTTAAACATATAAAATATAGAAATGTAATATAGATGCATATATAATTTTATTCTTTTATGCAGATTCATCAATGATGCTCTGGTTCATGATACTGCTCTCTCGGTAATTTACTGTTCCTTTACTGATTGTCCCCAAGATCGCAAACATACTATCCCCTTAGACGATACTCATGTTTAATAATTTATTCACAAAAGATCACTTGTAATTTTTAGAAGAAAAAACAACTTGTAAAAAGCTGAGTGTATTTTTTTTCTCCTAAAATATACATGATACTTTATCAGAATAAACTGTTGTTTTCTGTTCTCTTAAACAAAAAGTCGTTATTATGATTTTTTTTTTTTTTTTTTGTCAATGTTATTATGAATTTATAATCGCTTCATTACGGAGTTCCTTACTTTTTAAATATCAACTTCTTAAGTATACAAATCCTGCCTTAAACTAAAAAAAAAGTATACAAATCCTAAGATGTTTGTTTTTTCCTTACTGGCACAAGAAGATGATGATGATGATAGAAAAAGTCGTTCATTTTTGTTAGTTTAACCTATTGTTATCTTTCGGTACATTTCATTATTTGGTATTCTTTTGACATTTATTAATAGCATTAGCAATTTTCATTTAACTAAATAAAAATAAAACATTTAGTTTGAGCATTTCACACAATTTTTTAAAAGGAAGATGCACAACAAGATATTATTACGATTTAATTTAATTGTAAAAGGCTAAAAGCTAATTAAATAATTCTACTAGAATTATGAATGATTAAGCACATGGGACATTCTGAGTTTTGCACAAACTCACAAGAGATAGAGATAGGCTTTAATTTATTAATTGCAAATGT
Source organism: Draba incana (assembly GCA_963576765.1). Classification (NCBI taxonomy): domain Eukaryota; kingdom Viridiplantae; phylum Streptophyta; class Magnoliopsida; order Brassicales; family Brassicaceae; genus Draba; species Draba incana. The sequence goes on along the minus strand of OY755212.1, from coordinate 11,675,772 downwards.
TGGTAAGCATTGATGTACTACACAACACACAGAGAGATCTATCACCTCTCATGTACATAAAATTAATGCAATAATTATTTTTGTATGTGCTTAATTAATAAGGGGAGTGAACATAAGTTATTTTATAAATGGGAATCTAATAAATATCCAGACAGAAGAAGAAAAAATGTAATCGCGTGCGTGGGTTAGGCGTTAGGCTAACATTTACGGGCTTGGCCCGATTTGTATTTGGGCTAAATGAGAACTTTTACAAAATAAACGTTTGGCAAATCTATGTGATTTGTATTTTTCGGCGTGCGTACTAAAAATAAACGTTTGGCAAATCTACTACGTAAAGCATGTAAAAATCGTTACCTCTCTCAAACATCCTCGAACTCAAGAATACAAAATTTTCACTTTTTTGAATATCGAAATATTAATCTTTGATAAATTGTTGTGCAAGATGATTGGACTTCTCTTTCCAAAAAAAAAAAAAAAAGATGACTGGACTTAAAAGTTAAAACTACCATTATACAGTGTACTTAAATTAGTTGTGTTCATTTACAGGAGCGGTTCTTAGAAAGTGCAAGAGGATCATATGATCATGGTAGGGGTGGGCGTTCGGGTACCCGATCGGGTTCGGGTCGGGTATTTCGGGTATCGGGTACCCGATGTTTGGAGATATGATACCCGATCGGGTATTATACATATTCGGGTTCGGTTCGGTTCGGGTTCGGGTATACCCGAAATAACCGAAATAGGTTTTTTTTTTTTTTTTTTTTCCGAAACCCGAAATAGCACCGTAATAAAAAAACAAACTTAAAAATGAACATATGAAGTGTAAAGAAACAATGCTCAATCAAGTCAAAAAATCGAAACTATATATGAATGAATAAGTTATAATTCTTAAGAACAATGCGAAAAAGAGAAGTGTAAAGGAACGGTTTTACCGGAATCATCTCTAAATTTAAAAGCAAATCACTCAAAATTGACAAAATCCGTTTCTTGCTTGGAAGAGTATTGACTAAGCTGCAACTATCTCCATTAATCTAAACAATTAGGTTATTAAAAAAAAAAAAAAAAATTTCAATTTCAATAAGAAAACTTTTCACTAGTTAATAAATTGAATTCACACTCTAGGTTATTACTAATACTGACCAATTAATCCATGGCATCCAACCCTAATCACTAAAAAAAAAAAAAAAATAGAATCGGGTACCCGATCGGGTATCGGGTATTACCCGATCGAGTACGGGTACCCGTACCTTAAGAACTTAAAACCCGATCGGGTATTATATATGTTCGGTTCGGATTCGGTTCGGGTATTTCGGTTCGGGTTCGGGTTCGGTAATCGGGTTCGGTTAAAACGCCCAGCCCTAGATCATGGTCCAAAACCCAATATATTTCAATTTCTTTAAATATTCAAGTGAAAATATAAATTAAAAAGATCAATTTTGAGAAAGTTTGAAGGTACATATATATATTTATTTTAAGTTAAGTACATACTGATATATATATATATATATATATACTAGGTGATTTCCTGCGTATACCAGACATAATAATTAAAAACAAATTTACAACAATTTTATATTGTGTGTATGATAGTATAATCATTTTTGATATCTACTACAAAAATTTTGTTTTAAAAGCAATAGGATATCGTGATGACATAAATCATTTTGATATTACTTAATTTTTTTAATATGAAATAAATTATAGAACTTTATTTAATGGTTAAATATTTATAATTATCAGTTGGAATATCATTTTGGTTAAGGAATGTAAAATTTCGATTTGTGAATAATAGTATCAAAAAAACAAAATATAATCTACTATTGATGATTCGGTATGGTTTGGTTTTCGCATTTAAATCAAAATATCATTTTTTCCAAATAACTCATAGTTATTTTTTTGTTAGGCCTTTATAGTAGATTATAAAATGCTTACAATTATATTTTGTCATTTGTGTAGTACTTGGTATATAAAGTATGATGTTTAATATATAAAATATAAATCACCCAAACCAATAGTTTAAAGAATACTTATCTATTTAATGAACATGTATAACTCTTGCCAACAACAAAAATATGTATAACTTATATGTATTTGAATTGTAACATAGTTCTGAATTATAGAATATTTGCCATGTTCGAATATCTTATATAAAATTTAAAATACACATACTAATCTAAGATTTCTCAAGTAATCCCCTATATATTATTAGAGAGGTGATTTCTCTTAAAAATCTTACATGTCATCCTCTCATTCACTTTCATAATTTTAATATGACATAACATCCCCTAAAATGTGACATGGCAAAAATATTAGTAGGCTAAATAACAAATCTATGTTGATATAACTATTTTGATTAATGGGCTAATAAAAATTTTAGTTGTCCAAATAACAAATTAATTTTCATATAAGTAATTTGGGGGGTGATTGGCTTATAGACTTTCAGGACTTTAATGAATTTAACGGTGTAAACATTTAAAGTGTTCCCTAGTTTATAAGCCAATCTTCAAATCTTCTTTTTCAATATTTGGAGTAATTAAATGTTTAATATTTTGGTTACTCCAAATCTTCCCTAGTTTAACATTTGATTGTTTATAAGCATTTGATTACTCCAAATCTTCTTTTTCAATATTTTCTTTATGTTCCAATAACTATTATTTGTAGGGGTCGGATTTCACCCCTCAGAGATCGATGTAACGACGAGAACGATTCTGCAAAAGGCTTGAAGAAATCATAAACAGGCTTCTAGAAGCCCAATTCAAGATAAGCCCATAATATTATTAAATCCATAATTAAAATGAGCTTAATAATAATATGGGCCAAAAGTCATTTAAATGCTTAATGGGTCTTTCCTAAATGTATTATTAGCCCTAGTCTAAAAAGCTATAAATAGCTCATTGTATTCACCTAGAAAGGGGATCAGAATTTTGATAGCAAAAGTAATAAAGCTCTTTTAACAGCAAACGCAAGTGTCCACATTTTCTGCATTGTGATTTACTCAGGAGTCTCGCATTTCCTCTACAATCCTACAAATTCAATTGTTCGAGTTTCGACTCATACAATTTGGCGCCGACTAAGGGGACCATCAAGACATTCTTACACAAGAAGATCACAGTGCAAACCACGCAAGTAAAGATGCCCGGAGACGACAATCAGCAACTCACGGTCGAGCAGCAACGCATCGCTGAGGAGCAAAACGCCGCCGAGCAGCAATGCATCACTGAAGAAAGATGCATTGCCTATCAGCAGCACCGCGATAACACCAACGGCGGATCGAGAGATGACAACACTGGAACTGGGGAAACGACAAACAATACACTGATTATTCCTGACACTCTAGCAACAACAGTCACAACAGTGACGTCTGAGTTCCTCACTGGTATGAAGACAATGCTAGAGACGCTACTCAAGAAGACAGAGGAGCAAGAAAAGACCAATCAAGAACTACGCGTTCTCGCGACAGCAAATCGGGCCGGCAACAGAAGAGCAGGTATGTTCAGACAGCCCGTAGCACGCATAATTCTGACGTCTCTGGATTTCGTAACTCCAATCAGGCCACCAAGAGGGCAACGTTAATCTTTTCCTCCGCCAACCCCGTAAGGCGCAACTGTCCAGATTGAAACTGAGCGGCCGAATGTCACAGCAACTGTGATAAATAATTCGGAGAATCTGAGAGCTGAACGCAACACAAGGAACATCGCTACTGGAAGAGCGACAATAAACACTGAATGAAGCAACACCAATGCAGAGCAAAAGCAAGGCTTCAATGATGAAGAAGACGATGTAACCTGGTCAGAGCAGTCCGAGGTCGAAGAGGAGCGACATGCAGGTTTCCAGGCTAAGAAGGCTGAGCTGGAAGAGATGCGACGAAGCATAAAGCGAGCGGCTGCTGAAATGAGGGACGTTCGGTCCGAGTTGTACAAAGCAGTCAGCAAAGCACCTGAACTTGATCGAGTACTCGCAGAGGTCCAAAACACCCCTTTCACAAATCGCATCAGGCAAATCAAATTCTCCGATCCAGGACGACTCAAAGTGCCTTTCTATGAAGGTAAACAGATCCATCAGAACACTTGATGGCATTCACGATTGCGCTAGGATGAGCTAACTTCAGGGAAGACGAAGAAGATGTTGGGCGCTGTCTTCTCTTCGTGGAGCACCTTAAGGGAGCAGCACTTCAATGGTTTTCAAAGCTGGAAAGGAACTCCATTGATAACTTCAAGCAGTTATCCGCAGCATTCCTAAAGCACTACGCCATCTTCATTGAACCAGAAACATCCAACGTGGATCTCTGGAATCTGAAACAAGGTCAAAGCGAAACTTTAAAAAGCTTCATGGAGCGCTTCAAGACAGTGCTATCTAATGTGGAAGGTATAAGTAACAAAAATGCGCTCGAGGCGCTCAAGAAGTCACTACGGCACAACTCCAAGTTTTGGAGAGAAATGATCTTGAATAAATCGTGATAATTCAAGACGCTTTGCATCGAGCAACTGACTTCGCAACAATTGAAGACGAAAAGAGTATTTTCGCCCAAGCTCAAGGGAAATCAAAGTCTACGCCTTACCTTCCACCTACTCAAGTTCAACCGCAAGCTATGAAAAGTAACCAGGGATCAGGATTCGTGCATCACGAATCCAAGGGCGCTCATAATTACCAAGTGGAATCACAAAGTTACAGTGGGGAACGAGGCCGAGGTCGCGGTCGTGGTCGAGGCCACGGTAGCTGGTCAAACACGTGGACAAGAGAATATACCAGCTTCGACAAAAAGGCATAATCCTTTGGGCACTCAATGGCGAAATGTTGCGTTCTTGGTTCAAAACTCGCTGCCGCGCTAGCCGTTGGGAAGCTTAAAGGCAACATCGAAATCAAGGACTTCGAGATGGAAACCAACGAGCAGCAGCCTGCGCAAGGCGAGCAACCTGCACCAAGAAGGAGAAACAACGAGCCAGCAGGAGGCGGAGCTCATCCAGATATACTAATGATCATGGGAGGATCTCGTTACTGCTTGGATACTGTAGCTTCTATCAAAGCCTACCAGCGGAGAGCTGAAGTCAGCAAGAATCTGTCAGAGCCGTCTAAATTACCTAACAATGTAATCTCTTTTGAAGAAGCAGAGACAACATGTATTGATCACCCCCATAACGACACTCTGGTACTAAAGTTCGTCGTCAACAATTGCAACACATCCTGCATCCTCATCGATACAGGAAGCTCTTTGGATGTCATTTTCCGTGAAACGTTCCTAAGGACGAGTGTTGACCTCTCCACTCTAAAAGGGAGACCTAAGCCGGTTATCGGTTTCTCTGAGACAACCTTAACAATGGAGACCATAAAACTCCCTGTCGAAGCTGGTGGAATAACAAAAATCGTAGAATTATCAGTAGCCGATCACCCAGTCATCTACAACGTGATCTTGGGCACTCCCTGGATCAACTCAATGCGCGCTGTGCAATCTACCTATCACCTCTATCTCAAATTCCCAACCCCAAGAGGAGTGGAGACTATTTTGGGATGTCAAAGAGAGTCCCGAAACTGTTTCCTCGTCGAGCGCAAGCTCCGTAATCTGGTAACGGAACCCAGTGCCAGGGCACAACGCAAGAAGATGAAGACAGATCGAGAGCCGGTCAAAGAACTCTCTAAACTCTTGTAGCAACTACAACTTAACGAGGATAGCCTAGAAGAAGCCCAACCCACCTGCGATCCCGTTATCTCAGTCTGCATAGATAACGATCACCCGGAAAGATGCGTAGAAATTGGTGCTAAACTTGGCGAAAAGATCAAGGATGACCTTATCTCATTTCTGAAGAAGAACATCAACACTTTTGCATGGGCGGTAGAAGACATGCCAGGAATCGATATCAATGTGACATGCCATGAGTTGAATAATGACCCAATTTTCAAACCTGTTAAGCAGAAGAGACGCAAACTCGGGATAGAGAGAGAGCAAAGGCAGTAAACGACGAGGTAGAAAGGCTCCTGCAAGTCGGATCAATCACCGATGTAAAGTATCCCGACTGGCTAGCGAATCCCATCGTTGTAAAGAAGAAGAATGGGAAGTGGAGAGTATGCATAGACTTTACATACCTCAACAAAGCTTGCCAGAAAGACAGCATTCCACTCCCCCACATAGACCAATTGGTGGAAGCTAGAACAGGAAACAAGCTACTGACATTTATGGACGCTTTCTACGGGTATAATCAGATCATGATGAACCCAGAGGACCGAGAAAAGACAGCATTCACCACATATCGCGGAATCTACTGCTACAAGGTGATGCCTTTTGGCCTTAAAAATATTGGACCAACGTACCAAAGGCTTGTAAACAAGATGTTCGCGGAACAACTTAGGAACACCATGGAAGTCTACATAGACGACATGCTCGTCAAATCGCTGGAAGAAAAAGATCACGTAGCACACGTGGAAGAATGTTTCAAGCAGCTAAATTTGCACAACATGAAGCTGAATCCGACAAAGTGCAGATTTGCAATCACTTCTGCTGAATTACTAGGCTACTTAGTAACCCACCGAGGCATCGAAGCAAATCCAAAGCAGATCGACGCTCTTATCCAAATGGTCTCACCAAAAATGCAGAGAGAAGTACAACGGCTCACAGGACGAGTAGCTGCCTTAAATCGATTCATTTCCTGATCCACAGATAGGTCCCTGCCTTTCTACAATACTTTTCGCGGAAATAAGAAGTTTAAATGGAGAAAGGAGTGCGAAGAGGCATTCCAGCAGCTAAAAGGTTACTTAGCAAGCCCGCCCGTGCTCGCCAAGCCAATAGTAGGAGAACCTTTGTTTCTCTACACAACAGTTTCCGATACTGCAGTAAGTGGAGTGCTAATTCGTGAAGAAAGAGGCGAACAAAGGCCAATCTTTTACGTTAGTAAAACTCTGACCGATGCCGAGACAAGATATCCACAAATGGAGAAGCTAGCCTTGTCACTCATTATGTCTGCAAGAAAACTGAGGCCATACTTTCAGTCATATTCAATCGTGGTCCTCAGCACCTTCCCTCTCCGCTCTGTCTTGCACATCCCTAGTCAGTATGGACGATTGGCTAAGTGGGCAATCGAATTAAGCGAGTATGACATTGAGTACCGCAGGCAAACATGCACAAAGTCACAACTCCTAGCCGACTTTCTAATCGAGCTTCCGGAAGAGGCAGTCGCTAAAGAGAATATGAGCCTAATCTGGCAACTTCATGTCGATGGGTCATCATCTAAAACTGGTTCGGGAGTCGAGATTCGCTTAACATCACCCGCTGGCGAAATACTGGACTAGTCATTCCGCCTAGGCTTCTGAGCATCTAACAACAAAGCAGAGTATGAAGCCCTTATAGCCGGCATGAGACTTGCGCACGCACTTAAACTCGACCACATTCACGCATTTTGTGACTCCCAGCTGGTTGCAAACCAGTTCAGCAGAAAATACGCTATAAAGGACGAACGCATGGAAGCATACCTTAAAGTTGTCCAGTAGTTAGCCGCGCAATTTACAGAACTCATACTTACTCGGATTCCTAGAGGCGATAATAACCTTACTGATGCCCTCGCAGTCCTCGCTTCAACCTCCGACCCGGAATTAATGCGAATCATCCCAGTGGAGTTTATAGAGCATCCAAGTATCCCTATTCCAGAAGTGGTTAACATCTTGACTCGATCTCAAGCAGCCAAAAAAGCCAAGGAGAAAACCACTACAACGACTTCTTAAGAAACTGTCACTAACACAGAAGTCCGTGAAGAAGCGGACAGCACTCTGATAAGCGAAGTCGAAGAAAGCGACCTTCTACTTGACGGACGACGAGATCCAGATTATGAGGTGTACATAGAAAATGACCAAGTAGTCCTTCAATTGAGCCTCAAATCGACAAAGTTGATGCCAATACTAACCCCTCTGAGGCAAACGAAGCAACTGCAATGGAAGAAGATTCACCTAAATCAGAATATGGTTGCGATACACGCTGGCTTAAAAAATTCGCAGATACGTTGAAGATGGCACAAAACCCACCGATAAATAGGCGGCTCGCAAGCTGAGAGCCCAAGCAATCAGATACATTTTATTAGACAGCAACGTATTCAAGTGGAGTTTATCAGGACCACTATTAATATGCGTCGAAGAAAAATAAGCTCGCAAAATCATGCATGAAGTTCACAGCGGCTCTTGCGGCAATCATTCCGGAGGACGAGCACTAGCACTAAAAATCAAGCGCCACGGGTACTACTGGCCGACAATGATCAAAGACTGTATGAAGTTTTCAACCAAGTGTGACAAGTGTCAACGCCACGCTCCTAAGATCCATCAGCCAACAGAGCTGCTCTCTTTAATTACCTCTCCTTATCCATTTATGAGATGAGGTTTGGATATTGTTGGCCCTCTGCACCCCTCAAGACAACGACGATGGCTACTTGTGCTTACAGACTACTTCTCAAAGTGGGTTGAAGCAGAAGCGTTCATCTCTATAAAAGACGCACAAGTAGAGCACTTTGTATGGAAAAACATCATCTGCAGACATGGTGTTCCTTACGAGATCATCACAGACAATGAGTCCCAGTTTATATCTGGACGTTTCGAAGGATTTTGTGAAAAATGGAAGATACGCCATAATAAGTCTACTCCGCGACGTCCACAAGGTAACGACTTGGCAGAATCAACCAACAAAACATTGATTGTCAGTCTCAAAAAGCGCCTCGACAAGAAGAAGGGTCGCTGGGCCAACGAGTTAGATGGCGTCATCTGGTCTTACCGTACTACACCAAAGGAAATCACCGGCGAAACTCCATTTGCATTGGTTTACGGAACATAGTGCGTCATTCCAGTCAAAGTTCAATTTCTGGGAGTGCGACGAAGGCTACTTTCACAGGAAGAAGAAGTCAACCGTCTCCTCCTACTCGACGAGTTGGGCCTCATTAACGAGCGTCGTGACCAAGCATTGACTCGGATTACCAACTACTAGCACTCAGCGGTTAGGTACTACAATTCTAAGGTGCGCATCCGATGTTTCAACGAAGGTGACTTAGTCCTGCGAAAAGTCTTCCAGAACACGGCAGAACGCAACACTGGTAAACTCGGCGCCACCTGGGAAGGGCCTTACATAGTTACTAAGGTAGTTAGACCAGACATCTACGAAATTGCCACCATGGAAGGCAATCCCATTCCCAGGTCTTGGAACGCGTCTCACCTGAAGAAATACTATCGCTAAGTATTTCACTTGAACTACGAGGCGGATTGATCCCTGCAAAGGATACGTAGGCAGCTCATCGTTGGATGAGTGCAGCTGCCCCCCTCCTTAAAGGGGGGGGGGGGAGTAGGGTACGTATACTCGTATACTCCCACCTTTCTCACTTGGTTTTTTCTGCAAAAAAAAAATAAAGCAAACTTAGCTAAACAGTTTTGCTTATAATACAGTCTTAACAGAAACAGACTTCTTCAGAAATAATCTTTGTTTACATCCACCGCGGATGTCATAAGTCTTATCAGAAACAGACATTACACCTCGCTGCTGGCCACAGTGACGGTCTACTTCGCAAACTTCAGATCTGACTTTTACATCCTTAGCAGGATCGCACAACGCTATACAAATTCATAATGTTCATTATAGGAGCGGATGCGTTAGAGGAAATCATGTCCGTAAACCCAAATGATCATTTCAGAAACCCAACTTACAAAACGTTGGTCAAATCACTAGAGAATATTCACTTAAGCGGAGCAAAAGTGTTAGTAGAAAACATGCCCGTAAACCCAAGTGTTCATAACAAAATCCAACAATCTAAAGCGTTGATCTTAACACAGAAAAATACTTATTGCTGAAACAGGAAAGTTTGAGACAACATTTCTGCAGCTGAGGCGAGAAGTAAAAACTGCGTATTATATCATTATGAATAAACCAAAGGAAAAACAAAATATCCAAAGAGGAACGAGCTATCAAAGCAAAAAATAAAGATAAAAGGGTAAACACCACCCAAATTGGAGAAAAACACTGAAAACCAAAATCCAAAAATAAACTAAGGCAAAAATCCTCTCAAGCTCCATCTGCAGTCTGCGTAATCTCAACATCTTCAGTCTCAGTCTCTGAATCTGACGAATCCTCATCACCAGATTCTTTTTCTTCAGACAAACTAGAAGAGCTCAAAGCTGGATGAATCACGTCACGAATAGGACATGGCTTAACAAGAGCTGGTTCAACATGGGCCCCTCCATTGTAATCTGTCATCCTAAGAATCCCCTCAAGTTCGCTCATGTGTTTAGTCCAAGCCTCAGTCGCATGCGACAAGCCTTCCTCCTCCTCTCTAAGTTCACGAAGCTCGTTAGTAAGATCAGGCGGTTTGTCACCCTAAAGTACTGCTATAAACTCAATGTTGCTCTGAACTTGAGTAAGATCAAGGAGCTCATTCCGGGGAACCTCCTTGATCATCTTAAGCTTGTCCCTAGCTCGCCTTATCCTCGACGCAAACTCTGCTGTCACCTCGCACTTCACCTTCTCACTCGCCTGACCAACTGCTTTCTGAATGGTTGCATCCTGAAGCCTGGCTGCATCATCAAAACGAGCGGTCAGATTGGAGACTTCTTGCAGAAGGCGTCTCTTTTCAGCTTTAGACTCTGAAAATGTGCCATCCATCTTGCGGCGCTGATCCTCAGTCTCTTTCACAACAACTTCCTGGGTAGCAACTCGCGCCTCCGCTTGACGCTTTTATTTCTTGTGATCATCACATAGCTCCTGAACGCTAGCAAGATGACGATTTTGCGAGAAAGCATCCGTCTCATAGCCCTTAGTAAGCTCGTTGATCGAAGCAAAGAACTGGCAAAAAGAGGATAAGTCAATATAAGCGAAGCAAAGTGGATAATGCTGCAAAATTCAATAGAAGTTCATACCGTCATGCCATGAAGGGCCACCCTTCTGTAAATATCTCTCTACGACATGTCTTGCAGAGGAGGAAACTCGTTCCCTGGAAATACAATCTTTGACATTTCAGCCGCAGCCATACTCCCGCTGCTAAATAACTCTCCTGGATCAACGTCTTTCCTACTATCATCTCGAGCGCGCTTTCGATATGTATTTAAAACATCGCGACGTTTCGGTGGCGAATCATGACGACGACTAGAATGGACAACAATATTGCGCTCAAGCTCAGGACGACGCGACTTGGGCGCATCAGTAGATCTAGCTCCTTGCGGGGCTCTCGTAGTAGTGCTTACTCTATTCTCGGCATCTCTCTTCTCGCGTGCGGTTAATCTCTTCCCGTTGCTCGACATTTCTGGTAGAGGAGTTAGAAGTTGCATTCCAAAACGATGAACGAGTGCTTCTCGAACACGACACAAAGTGAAATCTTCCGTCCAACTGCACTTCTCGGAGATGAAATCGGCGTGAAGATCAAATAAATCTATCGGGAACCTGTCAGCGCTGCTATAATCTGCAAAACAGAAAGTAAGAACAAAAGGGTTAGAACTTGACTAATTTACAAGCAAGATAGAGACAATTGTTAAACTAAAAATAAGCATAAGACGAAAAATAAAAACGTGACGAAGTCAACTACCACAGTGACCCCATCTCTTTCGAAGCTTAGGATTATCTTCGACTGAATCATTATTAATTCGCACAAAGAAGAACTTTTTCTCCCAAAAGCGCTCTAGAGGAGGGAAGTCTTTGATGACGCGAAGATCAGGTTTGCCGTCGATGGAGAAATGAAGTTTGTCTTTGCGACCGACCTTTTGACAGTCAAGAGACTCAGCAAGTGGTCAACCCCAAGCTCGCTACCATTCTCGTAACTTCGAATCATGAGTCCAACTAAGCATCGCATCCCTCGAGGTGTTATCTGAGAAATGGCAAGGTGATTCTTCCAGAGATATTCGAGAATCGTGCAAGGGATCGGAAACCACAAAAAGCAAGTCCAAAAATAGGCTTTATACACCGTGAAGTAACCTTCTAGAGGATTGTCAGCACGATCTTCCGGGATAGGAGTGGAAAACTCGACATCTTTAGAAGCATTGCAAAGTGCAAGAGTGTCTGTTAAAGATCTTGAAGTTGACTTAGAAGACTACGGTCCTCTGCGCGTCTGGTCTCTCTTAGTAGCTTGCGGAGTCCCAACTTCACTATCGTCAAACACTACCAGAGCATTCTGGAAGTTTGTGCCTCCTGAACCGCTATCATCACTAGAAGACATTCGCGCCGAGATGTGCCGTTACTGCGATGAAAACCCGGAATTTGAGTCAGAAACTCAAACTTCCAAATCAGAACAAAAACATTGACTTCTTGGCTTTTTGTTGACCAGTTGACCAGATAAATCGTTGACCGTTGACCAGTGACTTCTGTTGACCGAAAATTAGGGTTTTCCAAATGCATTTTTGATACAGATCGCTGTCGCTCAAAATAGCGTTTCTACCCCAAATCGCGATTCAGTCGCTCAAAATCGCGTTTCGGCGTAGATCGCGTTTCCAATTGACATTAACCGCACCACCGCGCGCGCCACCACCATAAGCCGCCGCATCGCAAGCTCTCTTCTTGAGCAGATCGGAAGCCACACTTCCACGATGGAGCAGATCCGAGGAGAAGCCTCCGTCGCCGTGAGTCTATTCCACAGATGGGTCCAAGCTCTGATGTGGTTGCGAACAGATGGCGGAGACATGAAGGTCCAATCCCGAGCTCCTTCTCTGCGTAATTAGAGCTCTCCTCTGCGTGGTCTGCGGCGACAGTGAAGACACGAAGGAGATCGACGGTCGCAGCGACGAGCTCCCGTGACGACGACGGCGGGTCTGCGGCAGCGTCGGCGGATCTATGACAATCTGCGGTGGATTTGCAGATCGCCAACGACGGGAGAGAAAGAGACGATGGATTCGGTCATGGTGACGACCACGGCGCGGCCGTAGTATCGACGACTGTGATTGGATCCCGTCGACGGCGGCTGATCTACGGCGATGAGCTGCAGTGAAGCTCCTCCTCCACAAGCATGCATCGGCGATTGAAGCTCCCCCGGTGATAGCTGGCGATGGTGGTGTGAAGGTAAAGACCACGGCTGTGAGTTCCGGTGACCGTAGGAAGATTCCGGTGAAGATCCGGTGGTGGCAGTTGATCGGAGGCGAGGAAGATGAAGTCACAAGAAGACAAAAAAAAAATTCAGCAGAAATCCTAATTTTCCACAGCAGGAAAAAAAAAATTTTGAAAAAAGGATTCCGAAAATTTTACCTTTTTACTGCAGAAAAGCCTACTTGGTGAAAAAATAGACTGCCTAGGGAGGCCTATTTATACTAGAAGGGTTTCTTGAAATCCCTAGGGTTTTTCAGGAAAATTTCCTGAAACTTTCCTAATGGGCTTTAAAGTCCAATTAAATGGGCTCAATAGTCTTTTGGTCTATTAACCTCATTTCATGTCTAGGAAAACACGATATCATCAACTCAACATGGAATTACTGCAACTTCCAGAAAGCGTTAATAAGACGTCAACGCCTGGCTGCTTCATGGTCCATCGCATCGATCTCAAACTTCAACAGCTTATACCTTGGCATCATCTAGCTCGATACTACCAAGCTGGGGGGCTAACTGTAGGGGTCGGATTTCACCTCTAAGAGATCGATGTAACGACGAGAACGATTCTGTAAAAGGCTTGAAGAAATCATAAACGGGCTTGTAGAAGCCCAATTCAAGATAAACCCATAATATTATTAAATCCATAATTAAAATAAGCATAATAATAATATGGGTCAAAAGTCATTTAAATGCTTAATAGACCTGACCCAAATGTATTATTAACCCTAGTCTAAAAATCATTCTATTCACCCAGAAAGGGGATCAGATTTTTGATAGCAAAAGTAATAAAACTCTCTTAATAGCAAACGCAAGTGTCCACATTTTCTGCATTGTGATTTACTCAGGAGTCTCGCATTTCCTCTACAACCCTACAAATTCAATTGTTCGAGTTTTAACTCATACATTACTCATCTTATTTCATGGTGATTATGTACAATCTCATTAATACTAATCCAATCAGAAGTTAAAAAAAAAAGAAATCTAAAGCTTACGAAAAAAACAAAATTTTACCAGAACGAGAAAAATTTAAAGGCTGGTGAAATTGAAAACCAATTAGAAAGGAAAGTCCGCAACTAAAAGTCGAATCTAGCCAAAACGCACCTCAACAAACGAAATAACATCTCTTGAACGATCCAACCAACGATAAGCAGGTTTTCGTATTGTAGGATATAATGGATTCCAATATTTTATCAACGGTAATTTTTCATGAACTATCAACGAGGCTAAATATATAGATTGATAAATCAGTTAAAAAAGAAATACATTACATTGCTTCTACAAAAAGTGTGGTGGTCTAGTGGAGCACAAGGGGATTGGTTTCCAAATTTAAACTCTTTTTGAGATGGAAGATTATTTTTTAAATCGAAATATCTAAACGCCAACTTCAAGTAAGAAGATGAAATTGGTGAAATAAATATGAGTGGAATGTGATTGAGTAGAACAAGAAATATGAGTGGAATGTGATTGAGTAGAACAAGAAAAAAAAAAAAATTCTCTAACTCATTCCACTATTCTACTGCATAATATACATTCTTTCGATTTTGCTAGTGGAATGAGTTAAAAAAGTCTTCCACCATTTTCAAGCTAAATAGTAAAACTTTAGAGAAATGCTTGGCTCCACCAAACTTTTATTCAATCTAAATGGTAAAAAAAAAATGACAAAGTCCTCCAATTTTATTCCTCCAAAAATATAACATTTGCACCCTTCGTTTCAGAAAGGCGGTTAGAAGACCAGAAGAGTCTTTGGTTTGGTTTAAAAGGAAAGACAAGAATCTCGGTTTACATATAAACCAGAATAAACCTAGCCGCTTCATTAAACCCAACCTCCTCTTTGATTGAGAGAACAAAATAAAGCTTAAACCCTTCTTCTTCCTCCGCCGCGTTCCCACTCTTCTATTTCTTCCTCAAATTCCTCCCAAAGAGCAACCTAGCTTTCTTCAACTCTTCTCGTACATCCCAATTTTGCTTTCGCATCCCTCTGTGTAAGTTTACTTTTGTGTCTGTCGACTCTCAAATTACCGGAATTAGTAAACAGATTGATAAACCTAATTGGTACCGTTGCTCCTAGAAGCTTTACCTTGTTTAAAGTTTTTGGAATCGAAAATTTATAGTTTTTTTTTTGTGATTGATGTTTAGGGGAAGGTGTAACCTGGCTATTGAAATCGTTTCGTAGAGTTTGATCGTGGCGAGGTAGAATCCATAACAGTTTGCACACTCTTTGAATCATGGCGACGTCGGCTGATGCTCGGGCTGTAAAATCGCTCAACACCGGCGAAGGGCGTCGAAAATTTGTGGTGCGTGTTCTCCTTCTGCTTCTCGTATATACGGCTTCAATTTCAATCCCTTTTCACAACCCTTAACCTTTTGCCACAAGGGAGGATAGTTGCTGAGGAATTTTTGAGTTATAATTCGAAGAACCGTGTGATGGATTAGTTGATACATTCAGATAATCTTAGTTTTAGGTCTATGGAACTGTAACACCAGTTAGCTTAGTCTTGATAGTTTCTTCCGATTACCTGTCATAGTGTGCACTGTTTCACCGCATTAGTAAGCTCAGTTATCTGTTTCATTTGTGCTCTCTAATATGGCCGTTTGTGGTTTATTACTTGTGGATGCAGTTCAAGTCTTTCTCTCAGAGAATCAATGACATTGACATCAACATATTTAGGAGCCTGGATAAGGTGAAGGCTGATCCTTCGGAGGGATCATCATTTTTCAGAGATTGCCTCGTGGAATGGAGGGTATGTTTGATTTTGTTGCCTTAGAGTTCTTTCTAAAGTTTCAATATTTGTCTTCTGGTCTTGGATGGTTGTACCAAATTTACTATGCTGTTCTTAGATGATATCTGATGGATAAGCTGCTACGTATATGATGAACTAGCAGGGTTGTTGCTGCGGTTGCTTTGTATATATTTTAGTCTCCTTGGTGCTCGATCACGCTTACACAAACATTTCAGTGAGATATTAAATTTGGTTCATTTGGCTGGTTGAATGCAGGAACTGAATACAGCAGAAGATTTCATTTTATTTTATGAAGAAATGTTGCCATTTGTTCAGGATCTGCGTTTGATTTTTCTGCAAAAAGGAAAAATCTTCTCGAAACTTGTCTCTCGTTTACAAATGAAAGCAAGATTGTCTCTGGAACCCATTCTCAGGTTTGCTAATTTCTGCTCATTATTTTAACTTGGAACCATCTGCCAGTGGATCAGTGCTAATGCTGATGTGCTGAGAGCATTCACTCTTGTACTCTTCTTCTGCATAGAAGTTAAAGAATATTTTTTTGCAGGTTGATTGCTGCGTTATCAAGAGATCTCCTAGATGAATTTCTTCCGTGAGTGTTCTTTAAACTCTTTATTCTTAGCAGCTGCAGGATATTCTTATATTGTTTCTAAAATTGTTTGAGATTTTTTTTGTCACTGTCAATGCTGTTGCATCCTTATATAGTTAAAGTATTCTAAACATTGTGCGTGGTATACTCTGAATCCATTATAAGGCTTCTACAAGTATATGTTTTTGAAAAGCTGATGAATTGCTTTAAGATGCCTACATAGACTCCTAAATGTCGTGGAAATCTGGAAAATATAATTTCTTAAATGCGTTTCCTTGTGATCTGAGAACTAAATTAGTTTTTGCCATACCAAATAGCTTACAACATGTTAAGACTAAAATTTCCTTTCCTTTCCTTGCGCACAGTTACCAGAAAGAGTTGCTGACTTGAATTTTGGTTAGTGTCTTATGCATGATAGTGTTAGATTGTTTGTTTACTAGCAAGTAAATTTTCCTAGTGACTTATATTTGGTAAATTGTTGACTTTCTTGTAAGGGTCTAGTGCTCGAGCTTCACTTGAGGTTTCTTTGATCAAATCTTGTATATGTTCTATCTAATTTCTTTTGTATTTTTCTTGGCTAGCTTCCTACCACGAATTGTGAACTCCTTCGTGACACTCCTAAAAGATGGTGCCCACAAAGAGCCGGAAATTATTGAGCAGGTTGTTGGTGCTCTATAACATAGTATTCCCTAAGGAAAATACCAAATTTTATATGTTCTTTGTGCTGACTTTTGGCCCTCTGTGCAGATATTCTCGTCATGGTCGTCTATACTGGTGTACCTGCAGAAGTATCTCATATGTGACATCGAAGGTGTTCTCAGGTAAGTAAAGTAAATAATTTTAATCTAATCTAGAATGTCTGTTTACTGTTGTTATTGCACATGGTCTTTCTTTTACTTACTGGATCAAGAGAGGCTAACAGGGAAAAAAAATCATCCTTGGAAAACAAATCATGGCTATCACCTACTGTAATTGTTGTTAAATCTAATTATTTGACTTTTTATGCATCTTAAAGATTTAATTTTTGCTCTATAATTTGCTATGCTGAAGGGATACATTGGAATTGAGGTATCACCCCAAAGAACATATCAGTGAATTTATGGCAGAGTCCATGTCATTTTTGTTGAGGAATGCAAATGATGAGCAACGTGAAAAAGGTGATAAATTGCTTGTCATTCATTATTCCATGTCTATGTTAGGGACATTCCAGTTGATTCTCTTCTCCTTAACATCACAGGGATCAAGAGGATCCTTTCCGAAGTTGCAGATCCATCCAAAAAGGCTGGATGCGTTGGTTTACTATATTATGCTATGAGGGGTACCTATGGAGGTCTGCATTCAAAAGCTGGGAAATTAATAAGGTTCTTGCTGAAAGATTCAACATTATCTTTTTGTGAGAATTCCCCTCAAGGCAAGTTCCCTTTTTAAAGAGTATTTCATGTACAAGTGTATTTCCTCTAGTCCAGTGTGGTTGATTTAGCTTTCTCTTTGTTTGATTTTTAGTGGAGACTGGATAGGGGTAACATTTAGAGAATGGGAAGTAATTTCATAGAGTTTCTTATGTTTGTGTATCCATTTCTATTAAGGTCTCCTGTGATGAATTTAGGAATAAATGATTTGTTTGGTGTCTAGTTTAGAGCCAATGCTTATAAATTATTATTTTTTCTTTATAGAAACTGATGCTAATATATTGGTGGGAGGTGAGAATGTTTGTTAAGTGCTTTTATTTCTTACTGGAGTTGATAAAAAATTTCTTCTCTATAGAGGCTGTTAATAATATTTTTTAAAGAAAATCTTGAATACCCTGAACCTGCTTTACTCGGTTTAGAATCTTATTTCCTTTCTTCTTATCATGGTTGGATCTTATATCGCATTGCAGGCGGGGGTACAGCTATGGAAGTTGTGAGTTCGACTTTGCAGAGATTATGCGAGGATTTTGAAGCAAAAGAACTAACTGTTATGTGGATATGCTTGTATAAGGAAATAAACGAATCAATCCTAAACAAAAGTTCAGTTCATTTAAGCCGACTGTTGAGTGTACTTACTACAGTTGTTAGGATCGAGAAAGGTCTCAAGGTTTATGGTGAGTGACTGTGTAATTCAATTTGCATCTCTCTCTCACTGACTTGCATCTCTCTCTCACCCTGTCTTCTTATGGTACTCTCTTTTGGCTGCACATGGCAGCATACAGTTGCATGACTGTATTGCCAATCTAAGTTACTGTCCTTGTGTAACAGATTACTCATCTTTGATTGTACTCGTGAGCCTCATTGTGTCAACTTTTGTGGCTTCCTCTGAGACCGCTGAAGAAGGGGATAACGTATCTGCTGTCCTTGATGAAGTTTTACAATTGATATTATGCACAATAAACAGAGCCAATGAAATGGAAGATGTTGCTTCGCAATGGGCTCCCATTTTTACTTTGAAGAGTTCAAGGTATTGTCGACTGTTTATCTGTTGAATATTTTTCAAAATTTCTTGTTTTCCTGACATGGTTCATGTTTACCTTCAGTTTGCTGAGTTTTTTGCGGGAGTTGCTACAGAAGGATCAATCAGTAGTGAAAGCCTTTACAAATAATATATTAAGGCAAGACTCATATCATAGTTTTTTCATTACCTCTTTGATTTCCCAATCTCCGTGTCTTAGGAATTAAATTCTATTGTGCAGTGCAATCAACAATACGATTTGGGAGTCTTCTGAGGAGGTTCTTCCTCTTTTACTAACATTGTGTCAGAGACAACAAACAAGTCACGGCAGAGTGAACATCATAGATCAAACACTTGAGAGTAGATACAAGAGAATTCATGAGTTCTTGGAAGAAAATATGAAGAAGGTTCAACAGAATATAGAGAATACTGGATTAACTAAAATCGATGATGAGGCCGAGTTGGCTGCTGTTTGGGGAGTTGTCAACTGTTATCCTTATTTTAAAGTGGATTCATCATTACTGATTTGCTTTAAGAAAACTCTCAGACAGCATTTGGCAGTGTCGGATGGTAAGTATCACTGCATAATTCACTCTTTTTTTGCTTGTTACTTTATTCTTGTTTTATGCTATATTTTCCTCAAAGATGATGTCGTTCAGTGTCGGTAACTGCATAATTCACTGATCAGTGTCGTTCAGGCACATGAAGGTTCCGCTATACAGAATCTGATATAATTCTCATATACTATTTTTCAGTGCTTTTGCTGTGATATTTCTTTCATTGAACTGCTATTCAGAGGAAACTGAGTTGTTCTTGAATTTAATTTTATGTCCTGGAGTTTATTGTAACATCTTTTATATGTGGCGTTCTTTTCAGTAGATACTTTTAGTGCCCCAGAATTGATGTGGCAGAGCGTACTTGGTACTGCTTTGAGGTCATGTCACAAACTGCCCCAAAGAATCAACCACAGTGATCTAGAGGAAGCTTTGATTTTTGCTAAAGATTACAAGTCATGTGTACACGTGTTGTCCTCAGTGGCCGATTTTTTGGATTTAATGCACAGGTGAGTTTTTATCTGTATTGGTGGTTATTCAGTTATTTCTACATGTTTCATGACTGTGACGGGAGGCTGTTCCATTTCCCTGTATCAAAATGTAGGCCTGAATTAGCTAACAATGACAGGTCTATTGGTCATCCAGAACTTCAAGCAAAAAAGGCTAAAGATGCCTTTGCCATATTCTCGGAAAATTTGCGTCACCCGAACAAAGACATCCGTCTTATGACTTTGAGGATTTTGTGCCATTTTGAAACTTTGTCGTCTGACCCTTCTTTTGAAGAGCATCCTCCTAAGAAAATATTGACAACTGAAGAGACTAAAAAATCTCTTCCTAAAGGAAATGTGAGTAGATCTCTTTTGTTCTGTATTCTAAAAGCTTTTACTCAAGCAAATTCTTTACTTAGCAGTTGTGACTGTATGACTGTCGCCTCTGCACTCTAACATGTTACCACTACTTTCTAAAAATTTTCCTCTAAATATCAGGTTCTTCAGTTATTACGCTCAATCGAAGAGACTACTCCGACAGTGGATACTGGTCGGATGTTGGTCAGTTTGATCTCTAGAATACAAATGGATCTCTCCGCCGGCAGGATACATGCAGCATATGTGCAGCTAGTACTGAATGCGATGATGGGACTATTTCATAATAGATATTTTGATTTGTGGGGTCCTGCATCTGAGTGCCTTGCGGTTCTTGTGAGGAATGACACAAGAGTTGTGTGGAGTGATTTTGTTTTCTATTTGGACCAGTGCCAACTAAAATTGGAATCACTCCACTCTCATAATGACAATGCAAATCACAGCATGTCAGAGAGGCATACTGGTAGGTTCTCACCTTTAATTAAATTTATCTATTTCATTCACTCATATAATGATTTAGTTGGTTTGTTCGGTTTCAAATATCATCGCCCAATTTTGTTGCTTTTGTTTTAATCTTAGGCTCTATATATGTATGTAACTACATCTCCATATTTTCTTTCATATCATCTTCTCTTTCTTATAGTCTGAAACAGATATTGTATTATTTTCAATCTACAGATCTGATTGGCCGTTTTAATTCATTTCTCTTTCCGCCGTCTGATAGCACACCTACAGCAACAGTGGTATCTCAGTTGATCCAGACCTTACAAAAAGTTTCCACTATTGCTCAGTCTCGGGCTTCTGAAATTCTCCCTTTGTTATTAAAATTTCTGGGATACAACAGCGAAAATCCTGTGAGGTAACCATCTCTCTGTACTTGTTCTTCTTAAGACTAATTTTATTCAACTGTTGTCACCATTTCTCTTCTTCTCTACGTTGCAGTGTTGGCTTATTCAATGGCGGAGTTTGTAATGGAGAGGATTGGAAAAGGGTTCTGGTACAATGGTTGACTTTACTGAAAGTGATGAAGAATCCTAGGTCATTTCGTTTTAGTCAGTTTGTAAACGACGTTCTGCAGAATAGGTTGGTGAAACTACTCAATTTAATCATCCTCTTTTCTTTTGAATCTCCTGGAGTAAGAATTTTCCTTCCTGGTATAGAGTTAGAAAATTTCATTGACCTCTGCATGTGGTTTGTGTTTTTTTGGATATTTTTTCCCAGGTTCCTGGACGACAATGATGCTGAAATACAAACTAATGCTCTAGAGTGCCTTCTGTTGTCAAATGACTTCTTACTCCCATACCGCCAGCGTTTGTTGAATTTGATCAAACCAAAAGAATTGAGAGAAGAACTCACGACCTGGAACTTGTCCGAAAACATTGAAGAAGCTCACAGATCTCATCTTGTTTCTCTTGTAATTCGCATCCTTGTGCCAAAAGTTAGGACACTAAAGAATTTGGCTTCACGGAAGGTACATGTCACTTATTTTAGTTTACTTCATTATGCCAATGCAAATTTCATTTGGGTCCTAACAAGTTCTCTTTATTTTCTTGTCAGCATACAAGCATCAGTCACCGGAAGGCAGTTCTTTGCGTTATATCTCAGCTGGATGTTAGTGAACTTGCCCTGTTCTTTGCATTGTTGATAAAGCCTTTGAACATCATACCAGAGGAAACAATGGACTTGTTCTGGAGTTCGGGCAAAGTTTCTATGGAGTTTTTCCAAAAGTCGAATTTCCTGAAACATTTCACTGTTGATGCTCTTTCAACATTATCCAGGAATCAGAAATCTGGGTTTCTTCATGTCATCCAACAGATCCTAGAAGTCTTTGATGAACTCCGTGTCCGACCTTTTCTAGACTTTTTGATGGGATGTGTTGTCCGGCTATTGGTTAACTATGCTCCAAATATGGGTGAAGAGAGGAATATTGGATCGTTGGCACTAAGAAATGGTACATCAGCCCCATCAACTTCAGACGATGAAGAGAATGTTTCAATAAATCATGACCAGGTAAAATGGTTATTAGCGTTGTTTGCTCTGCCTCCATAATGTTTTATGTAGGATATCCATGCAGACAGACAACCCATTAATTTTTTTTCACCCATTTCCTTTCTTCGGAATTCTTGTCTTGTCTGACATTTTTTCCGGTTTTTGTGTAGACTGGCACTGCTTTGAAGCAGTGTAAAGAATTGAGGTCCTTGTGTCTCAAAATTATTGCGCATGTTCTTGATAAATACGAGGATTGTGATCTTGGCACCGAGTTCTGGGACATCTTCTTTTCGGCAGTTAATCCATTAATTAAGAGCTTCAAGCAGGAGGGTTCTAGTAGTGAGAAACCAAGTTCGTTGTTCTCATGCTTCTTGTCAATGAGTAAAAGCCGCAATCTAGTGACCCTCTTATGTCGGGAAGAGTCTCTTGTGCCAGACATTTTTTCAATTCTAACAGTCACCACAGCTTCAGAAGCTATTAAGTCTTCTGCCTTGAAGTTCATAGAGAATCTGCTTTGTCTTGACAATGATTTGGATGAGGATGACAGTATGATCAAAGGATTCTTAGACCCGTATATAGAGACACTGATTAATAGCTTGCATTCTCTTTTCATTGGGGATATTTTGAAAAGGTCAGGACTCTTATAAATTGACGATTCAGGTTATCTCCTCTTGTTGCTATATGTTTTTTCAACTGTTATTTATCTTCAGGAAATCTGTCAAGTATCATGGGGAAAGAGAGATTAAGATTGTTAAGCTATTGTCAAAGCACATGCGAGATCGCTCTCGTGTTATGAAGTATGTGGATGTCTTGCTTTCTTTCTTGGATAAAAGTGTGAAAGATTCAGGTATGGTGACTCTCATTACTATTCTTGGTAGAACATACAATATCATGTCTCTTGTATGTGATCGTCTTATTGCTTTTACAGATATCCATCGTGAGGCTCTGCTAACCATTCGGGACATCGTATCGTTGCTTGGGACTGAAAGTACCACCAAAACTATAAATGTAGTCTCGCCGCTACTTGTTGACGCTGAACTTGACATTAGATTATGCATCTGTGATCTTCTTGAATCTCTTGCAAAAATCGACTTTTCTCTGGATGATGTGGTATGTCATGTCTCTATTTAAGGCTGTGTCATTTCCGTCTCTTGCTTTTGCTTCTGCAATTGTAACAAACAATTGGTTTCCAACCTACAGGCAAAGCGCGTCCGCGATATGAATGCCATCTCAGCCATGGAAGATGACCTTGACTATGAAAAGATAGTTGATGCTTATGTGGAGATTAATACAGATTTCTTTAAAAAATCCTCGGAGCAGCACACTATGATCATACTCTCACAGAGTATTTACAACATATCATCAGAATCCATTATGTTAAGGGGAAGCGCACAGACACTCTTGTCTTCTTTCATTGATTTTTCAGCCGCAATACTTTCCCAAGAGGCTTACTCTGACTTTGGCAAAGAGATCAAAATAGCTGATGCAAGCTGGACAGGAGATCGTATACTGTTCATTTTGAGAAGTTTTATTTTGAAACACATTGGTGATGCAATAAACAGAGGAGGCACTATAATTAAGGTACTATAACCCTTCTAAATCCTGCAGAAAAAAGCTGAGAAGAAATAAATTCATTGGGATAGGCTATGGGGGAGGTTTAGTAACTTCACAAATTTATGGCGTTGGTTATAGTTAGCTTATTGTACTAGCTGTTAGGGGAGTACTTGTTGCTCTCTTCTTGCACTGACGATTCTCTGAAACGAAATATTTTGTCACAGGAGTGGATTCTCTTGATACGCGAAATGGTGACAAAACTCCCAGATGCTGGAAATCTTGCTGCATTCAGACCTTTATGCTCTGAAGATGACAATTTAGATTTTTTCAATAACATTGTTCACATTCAGGTAAGTCACACATTATTCGTTTAGTCCACAATTTGTATTCGTGCTGTGGTGGGACTCATAGTCCATATGGTCCTATACCACAATTTGTATATATTTTTTTTTGTTCTTCCTTTTCCCTCGTTGAAATCAATTTGATACGCTCACTTACCCATAGAAGATGATTCACCAAATTTCTTATGAAGATGGTGGAAACCTTATGATATTTGATTTCCTTTCACTTTCTTGCAGGTACACCGTAAAGCAAGGGCAATTGCACGTTTCACAAATGTGGTCAAAGATAGTAGTCTGCCTGAGGTGATCTCTTTTGAGTTTCTTACATTTCTAAATGCAACTGCTGTAATGTCATAGACTTATGACCAAATGTTGGTGTTGCAGGGAGTAGTGAGAAAACTTTTGGTCTCAGTCTTTTTCAACATGTTGCTTGATGGACAAGATGGAAAAGATAATAATGTCCGGAATGCATGCGCAGAGGCCCTTGCATCTGTATCTGCACATATGAGTTGGAAGTCGTACTATGCTCTATTGAATCGGTGTTTCCGTGAGATGAACAAGCACACCAAAAAAGGAAAACTTCTGCTGCGGCTTATCTGCTTGATTTTGGATCAATTTCATTTTACAGAAGATGCTTACATGCAGGAGGTTGAGGAGATTAGGACTTGCCTTCACAAAATTGTGTTCCCGAAGATGCAGAAGCTGATGAATTCTGATTCTGATAATGCTAATGTTAACAGCAGTGTGGCGGCGCTGAAGGTTCTAAAGCTGCTCCCCGAAGATGTTTTGGACTCAAATCTATCCTCTATAATTCATAAAATTGCCACTTTTTTGAAGAACCGATTGGAGAGCACACGTGATGACGCAAGATTGGCTCTGACTGCTTGTTTGAAAGAACTAGGGCTGGAGTACTTGCAAGTTGTCGTCAACATTTTGCGTGCTATCTTAAAACGAGGATCTGAGGTGCATGTTCTGGGATTCACTGTCCATTTTATCTTATCGAAATGCCTGTCCAATCCTACGTGTGGGAAGCTAGATCATTGTTTGGTTGATCTCCTTTCTGTGGTGGAAACGGATATCCTTGGAGAGGTTGCTGAACAGAAAGATGTGGAAAAATTCGCATCCAAAATGAAAGAAACAAGATCACGCAAGTCATTTGAGACTCTAAAACTGATTGCTGAAAATGTAACGTTCAGAAGTCATGCATTGAAGTTACTTTCTCCGATCATTGCTCAGTTGCAGCGGCACTTAACCCCGAAGATAAAATCAAACCTGGAGAAGATGTTAAAACAAATTGCAGCTGGTATAGAAGGCAACCCATCTGTTGATCAAGGAGATCTTTTTGTTTTTATATATGGCCGTGTTGATGATGGTATTAACAATAGGAGTGGTCTTGGAGATCAAATGTCTTCTCCAGCATCCAAAAAGAAAAGGACATCAAGAGATCTGCAAGAGACTGCTGGGTTGATTTCGGGTGCTCAGCCATGTCCACATCTTATAACCGTGTTTGCTCTGGACTTATTGCATAACAGATTGAAGAATATGAAAGTTGACAATACTAATAATGAGCTTCTGTCAAAGTTGGATCCATTTGTCAAACTACTTGCTGGATGCTTGAGTTCTAAATATGAAGATATTGTTTCTTCAGCTCTTAGATGCTTCACTTCATTAGTAAGGTTTCCACTGCCTTCCCTCATATCTGAAGCAGATGAAGTGAAAACAGCATTGTTAACCATTGCTCAGTCTGCAGTGAGTTCCAGCAGTCCTCTTGTGCAGTCATGCCTTAAGCTGTTAACAACGCTTCTTGGCAATAAAAACATAACCTTATCATCTGAGCAGTTGAAAATGCTGATTCAGTTCCCCATGTTTGTTGACTTGGAGTCTGATTCATCCTTTGTTGCTCTTGCACTCCTCAAGGCCATCTTTAAACGGAAGCTTGTGGTTCCAGAGATATATGACATTGCAGTTCAGGTTTCAGAGTTGATGGTAAAAAGTCACGTGGAACCAATCCGCAAGAAATGTAAACAGATACTGTTGCTGTTTTTGGTCAACTATACACTTTCTGAGAAACGTTTAGAGCAACATGTGAACTTTCTGCTGGAGAACCTGAGGTATGTATGCACATTAGCTATGAATTGAATTTATATCTTTTTTTATTCCAGTAGTAATTGAATTTGTCTTCTAGGTATGAACACCCAACTGGAAGACAAGCAGTCCTTGACATGCTTCATGCGCTGATCTTGAAATTTTCAGAATCTAATCTCGGCAAGCAGTCAGTTCTTGACCAGCAGTCGAACACGATGTTTGTTCATCTTGCTGTTTGTTTGGCCAATGATAAAGATAACGATGTCCGGTCCCAGATTGGTGATCTAATAGAACTTCTGATAGGGCGCATTGGCAAAGATCAAGTTGGTAACATTCTCTCATACTGTCTGGATTGGTATAAGCAGCAGAACTTACAGGCTGCCGCAGCACAGGTAAATGTTCTTCTGAGGGTGCATGTTCTTATTGAACTCTTATCCTGACAACAACTAGACGTCAGACAGTAGAAAGTAGGAACTAAATATGGAAGAAACAGGAGTAACAAATGGCAGGATTTGATAACTTCACTTGCTTGTTATGAGTAGCATCTTCACAAAGCTTAATTTTGTTCATATCGCATGTAGGCACCTATTGTAGTATATGTTCATTGCTTCTTCTGCAAATTTTAACTACATTGGATGCCATGTATAGGTGTTGGGATTTATTATTGACGCCATGAAGAAAAAATTTCGGAAGCATATCTACAGTACATTGCAGGATGCCAAAACGATTTTGGAGTCAGCTGACAGTGCTTCCAGCCTACAGTTGCAAGATACTGTTGAGGAAGCCAGTATTCCTTTCTGGAAGAAAGCATACTACTCACTGGTTATGATAGAGAAGATGCTCGAGCAATTTCATGATTTATGTTTCGGCAAAGATTTAGAGGTATGCACTCACTCGTATGGTGCTAAATGTAGTAGACCTCTTAGTTTACAGTGCCGCTTTTGTTTTCCTTCTTTAATGATTCAGTATTGATTTTTTTTGTCCTTCTTAAATGACCTCATTTTATCTGTCATACATTCAGGATATTTGGAAAGTCGTGTTTAAGTTCTTGTTGCATCCACACCCGTGGTTGCGAGATATATCCCGTCGGCTCCTGAATCATTATTTTAAGGCATTAGCTGGGAGGAAAAGAGCAGCATCTCAGACATTTGTAGCTGATTCTCTTCTGGAGAAGCCAAGTAGCTTGTTCATGGTGGCTGTTTCTCTCTGCTTCCAATTAAAGGAGCAACCCACCACAGGCAAAGTTGACGTCGATCTCCTCACATCAAATATTGTTTTTGCGGTCTCTAGCCTTCATTGTCTGATTGGACAATTTGATCAAGCAACCCACAATGGCTTCTGGTCCAGTCTAGGCCAGGATGAGCAAGTTGTGTTCCTCAAAGCCTTTGAAGTGCTTGATTCAGGGAAAGGAAGGTCTACTTTTCTGTCTCTTACCTCAGCCAAAGGTACTGAAAATGAAGAAGAGGATGGTGTGAATGATGTAAGAAATGTATTGATCGGAAGGTTGCTTAAAAGAATGGGAAAGCTTGCTCTTGATATGGAGCCTGTTCAGGTTTGTGTGTTGGCTCTTCTGATCAAACTTAGCTTTTGCAGGCTTTAAACTAACTTTACTATTTCATGTTTGCTTGGGATATGCAGATGAGAGTTGTGTTCAATTTCTATAAAGCATTTACCTCGCAAATGAATCAAGAAGAATGTCGTCCATATGCCTACAAGATTCTGCTTCCATTGTACAAAGTTTGCGAAGGATTTACCGGAAAACTCATCTCAGGTATTATAAGCTTTTTGTGTCTTTCTCTCTTCATATTCAGTTTCTTTTTCACAAATCTAACAAAGAGCTGAAAACACATGATGGTTTGATCAGATGAGTTGAAACAACTAGCAGAAGAGGTACGAGACCGTATAAGAGACAAGACCTTAGGTAACCAAATCTTTGTGGAAATCTACAATGAAATACGGAAAAGTATGAAAACGAAAAGGGAGAAACGAAAGCGAGAAGATAAGCTAATGGCAGTGGTGAATCCAGAGAGAAACGCAAAGAGGAAACTGAGGTTAGCTTCAAAGAATAAAGCAAACAAGAAACGAAGAATAATGGGCATGAAAATGTCGAGATGGGCACGCTCTTGAAACACTTCTTTTATGTAATCCATTTTGTCACGCTTGCTTATAGAAAACCTGATGGACATCGCCCCAAGGAACACACTCACGGTATAGGGTAGAACGGGATAAACTTTGCAAAATATAGAATCGCTTCAAAGGATGGGGATCGTATGGTCTCACAAGGGTTGCGGAAGGCCCTTGATATTCCTCTTTGTTGTTCTCGTATATGACTCACCTTAAACAACAAGGATTTCGTTTGATATGACTCACAAACGAGAAGGTTGAGCTAGAGAGAAAAGACAACTTTGATTTAATAACTAGATCCTTTTCAACAAAGAGTTACATGGGGTTTAAATAGAAAAAAAAACTTGAAAATTAAAGCTAGATAATTAATAAAAGCTACTCTACATGCACATAACTTAGGAAAATGTGAAATTAATGCAACCCATGCATGTAGAGGTAGATAAATGGATTTTTGATCTTCATTTTCGTCACTTTAATTGGCAAGGAAATGAGGCGATGATTTTGGGTTCTTCTTGGACTTGCAATATGCTAAAAATGGGATGGACTTGATAGATAACATCTTGGATGGATTTTTTGAATGTTCTCCTTGTACAAAACTTCATGGACTTCTCTTGGGCTTAGATCAACACATTAGATTTATTGTGAAGTGAAATATTGCCTCGTTAAAAACCTTGCTTCGGAAAACCCATTGGGACAAAACCGAAACGAAGGAAAAGAGCACAATACTTCACTTGAGCCAATGGTCGATCTACTTGGGCCTGATATCAAAAACCGGTGAGGTTTGATTCAACTTCTACGTCCTGACCCAAGTACCCCGGATGGTACAATTTCCCTAAGACCAAAGTGAATTTCTTGGCCTTAGCGCCTATCTTCAAGTGAAATGTTGATCGGTTAGCAACCGATCGAGATCCTTTCCCGAGCATTCCAAAGCTCCA
This sequence comes from Draba incana, assembly GCA_963576765.1. NCBI lineage: Eukaryota > Viridiplantae > Streptophyta > Magnoliopsida > Brassicales > Brassicaceae > Draba > Draba incana. The sequence continues at coordinate 11,646,562 of OY755212.1, read as the reverse complement.
AGCTCCGGTATAAGCTCCTCGTCCAGAATCATATTAAAACCAGAGATGAATCAGTTTTGAGTCTAACGTATGTTTCAATGATCCATTTTATGAAATATGGTTTTTCTTTCATTATGTTGTGACAAAAGGAAAGAGAGATTTCAAAGTGAAAGCAACTGCAAACTTATCGTGACTATTTTGGGATACTTGTACTCATGTTCATCCACAAATCTATTGTGTCTGATTTGATCTATTTAACATATTTGAGATTCCATGAAGAAATAATGAGTCAGTGACAAAGACATGTTCATCATCACGCTCATTTTGCTGTCTCTTTACTACCGCAAAAAAAAGAACCTTGAAAAAACTATTTGATTTTCTTTAGAGCATCTATCTCGCCATTGTCGGAAGAAGCAAAATCTCTCTCAGAAAATTGAGAAGAAATAATGTTACTTTACTTATTCGAATTTGTTTATTTTTTTCTTTTTAAAACTAGCCCCATAATAAAAATCCACTTTTTGGACTTACGTCTTGAAATTGATTCTTCTTCGATTTATACTCATGCTCGATCTATTGCACGAGGCAAAGAACGTTGTACTTGTTCTTTGGTGGGAAATTCTTCATCTGAAGCTTTGAGGCTAATTGGTTCAAAAGGTATATTCTATGTTGTTTCGCCAACTGATATTTCGTCATCACTGCTTCCTCATCTTACGGTTGTTGGATATGTTCTCTGATCATAAATGGTGAAAACCGATTATCTTGATAAAAGGAAGAGGTTTGCTTTGCAACACCTTTACAAAATTTCCATTGTTTCCAAACTCATGTAACATAATTTTTTTTACTAGTGAACTATGTACATAATTAAATATTTCATGATTTATAGTACTTGTTTCAAAATACAAGAGTACTTGTTTACTATACATTAATGTACCATAATTATAATTAGGGCAAATTTGTCTTTTATTAGTATGAAATAGAAAAATCTTTTCATTTATGGTACATTAATGTTATCGTTCATTTCCATTTACATCTCTATTCCCATTACTGTATGATTAAAAACTTTCTTAACATTTTTAGCATCAATCAAAATCCTTTCAAATATCGACCGCCTTCTTCAAACAATTCTCCAACAATATATTTGCAAACAATAATTCTCATATTTCCAAATTGATATCGAGATTTTCATAATAAATTGTTCACATGATTCGGTATGATTTACCGTGTAAATTCTCCAACAATGTATTTGGAAACTAAATTTGCAGACTCCCTAATTAATAACCGAGATTTGTTATAATAAATTGTCCACATGATAGATGTATATTATTTAGAGAAAATTGCTAAATTAAGCCACATTTAAGCATAAAATGTCTCAATAGGATTTACTTTTTATGAAAAAGTCCCATAAGGCTTTTCAAATTTCAAATCCCAAATATAACCTTGATTTCAAATTAATAATTATAATTATTAATTCTTATAATAGTTCTTAAAATCAGAAAAGGAAATATAATAAAATGTTTAATTATAAATAAGAAAAAGGAAATAAATTATGATTTAGCAATAAAATCATTTTTAAAAACGAAATTAAAAAAAAAATTAACATCACCTTTTAATAAAAATGATATTTAATTTATACTAAAAATAAAATAGATTAAAATAAAAAATAAATAAAAATTCTATTTATTTAGGAATTTATAAATATTTATAAATGAAAATCTTTTTTTTATTATTTATTTTAGGCAACTAAATATTTTAAAATTTTAATTTAGAAATTAGTTAGAAATCTTTTAAAATTTGTAAATCTTTTCATTTTAGGCAACTAAATATTTATTCCTAAAATTTAGGAAAATATAACTAATTTCGTAGAAACAAGATTCTACGATTTGGTAGATAGAAGACAAACTTGTAGAACTTTTGGTAGAAACGTGCTTCTAGATATGGTAGAATTATTGAAATGGTAGAATTTGAAATCTGCTAGTGGTAGAAACTTCACAATTATTAGAATCGACATTCTACCGGATTCTACGAAATAGCAAAACGTTGACTATGTAGTAGAATATATGTTCTACACATGGTAGATTTATGTTAAATGGCAGAATCTAAATTCTACTGCATTCTACTACCGGTAAAAAAACAAAACTAAAATGATCATGGAATATGCATTTTACTTTAAAAAAAAAAATGTTTCCACATAAAACTCTATTAATGACATGTTTATAATTTACATATTTTTATAAAATTTTAAAACTTATTATTATTATTTTTTCCCACCACTTAGGGGTATTATCGGAAAAGAACAAGAAATGTGTATTGAGACACTTTATGCTTAAATGTGGCATATTTTAGCAATTTCCCCTATTATTTACCGTATCAATTAAAATATGGAAATCTAAACAAGAAAAATGTTGTTTTACTTGAGGCGAAATTGAAGAAAGCGGCTTTGAAATCTAAGGGAGAAGAAGCCAGTGACCTTGAGATAATGCGTATCCGAGAACTATGTGACGAGTTTCTTTCTCTTACTGAGTCTAGAGCTCAGCTTTACGATAATCTGAAAAGCGGAATGAACAATGTTGCTCCTAATTTAACTACTTTAGTTGGAGAGTTAGTTGGTGTTCGTATGATTACTCACAGAGGTAGTTTACAGAACCTCGCCAAGCTACCTGGGAGTACTATTCAGATTCTTGGAGCCGAAAAAACTATGTTTAGAGCACTCAGGACTACGCATGCCACACCCAGTATGGTTTTATTTACTACACACCTCTGGTTCGTCGAGCAGCACCAATGTACAAGGGAAAGATTGCGTGGTCATTAGCTGCTAAAGACGCTCTTGCCATTAGGAGTGATGCTTTTGGTGATGGCCAAAATAACACTATGGGACTTGCAAGCCGTGCTAAGCTTGAAGCGAGGTTGAGAAATTATGAAGCAAGAGATTTAGCTAAATCCATGCGCGAGGTGGTTGATGAGCAATTGGTGGTAAGCCCCGGTGGAGGAGAAGAATAAGAGACCATTTCAACGATGCTGAATTTACGTTTTCTATCTGCGTTTTTGAATCTTTGTCCAAGTCTTGAAAAGCCATTTTTGCTTTTCTCTTTTTAACTTGGATGGGAAAATATATTTTCCTCTATTTTTCGATCAATCTTTTATCTTTCGTTGGCTTTTTTTTTGCTTTTTCTTACAGTGTTTATTGAATCCTCTGTTTTCCTTTCTTGGTTTCATGAACATAAACAAAAATCCAAACAGGAGTTTGAGAAAGAACATGAATATGTAAACAAAATCTAATCCCTATGTAAAAAAAAGAGAGATTGAAGTACTTATTTATTTTCTCTTAATTAAACATAAACAAAAAAAACAAAGATGTCAAATTCCGGGGAAGAAGAACCAACGAAGAAGAGATTTAAGCTTTCTCCTTCTTCTTCTCCGCCTTGTGGTTATCTTCATTACCAGAAGAGATCGTTCTGAGTTGCTTAGCTCGTGTCTCAAGGTTAGACCACTCTTCCTTATTTCTTGTCTCTAAGTTGCACCGTTCTCTATTGGTTTCCCCTGACTTATATTATTTCCGATCACTAATAGGTTGCACTGAAAACTGCATCTACCTATGTTTACGCATCCCTCCCGACCCAAATCCACGATGGTTCATGTTTTTCCCAAAAACCCTAGACCGTCCTTGTCGGTTAGTCCCGATCCGGTCACACTTTTATCAGCCCCCGGAAGTATCCTCTGTGGTGGCTCATGGTTTTGGAATCTATGTCATGGGTGGGAGGATTGGCGGTAGAAGCTCGTCGAGTGTCTTGTTCTTGGACCGTCGATCTCACACGTGGACCACTCTCCCTCCCATGGGAGTGGCTCGATGTAACGCTGCAGCTGGTGTAGTGGACGGGAAGATTTACGTGTTGGGAGGGTGCGAGGATGGGGATTCCGTAAAGTGGGGAGAGGTTTTCGACCCGAAGACTCAGACTAGGGAGGCTTTGTCATTGCCACCGAAACGGACGAAATATTTGTATGGTTTGCGATTTCCCGTAATGAACGATAACGTTGTGATTGAGCATGAGAAGAAGGTTTTCGCTTTGAATTTGGCGGGTGAAGGTTTGTTTTACAAACCGAGCGAAGGTAAATGGGAAAAAGGGAATAAGGATTTTTCTGGAACTAAAAGGAGTTGGTATGTGATAGAGAATGTGGTGTATTGTTGTACAGTTGGTGGGAGTATATTGTGGTGTGAGCCAGGGTAATTAGAGCCGCAAGAAGCCGAGGTGATAGAGTGGAGAGAAGTGATGGGCTTGGAGGCTTTGAAGAACTCACTTGGCGCCTCCAGATTGGTTAACTATGGTGGAGTGATTTTGGATTATTATGAGGAAGTGAAAAGGGAGGGCATAATGCCGGGATTGCCGGAAAATATCGACAATATAGTTCCAGGTCACAAACTGAGCAACGCTGGTTCCAACATGTTGATCTTTTGGGATGTGCTTGGTCATGAGAGTTTGAAGATTTGGTGTGCGGAGATATCTTTGGAGAAACGCAAGGAGAAAGGTGAGATTTGGGGCAACATTATGTGGTCGGAAGCTGTTATGACACTCGATCCTCCTCCTCCACATCAAGGTCGGTATAAAATTTTGTATTCTCTCTCTCTCAACCTCTGAATCTATTTAAAAATTCACAAACTTTACATCGGTCTCTTTGTCTTATTCTTGTATATTATGTTGGATTTTTTACTACTACAATATTAGCCTTTTAGAATTTTAGCTTATTGATACGCGGACTATTATAATTTTACCACAAAATTGTATTTGAAATAGATTAACAAAGAATTACAAAAATAAGGTTTAATTTTTTGGGTTAAGGTTTGTTAGGTATCGAAACTTTTTTTAAGATAGGATTTTGAAATATAAAGTTTTTAAAATGCTTTATAAGTGGCATGTTTATTCTTCTGTAAAAGGCCCACCGATATCACACATGTTGTTCGCAGACAATAGTCTATTCTTCTGTAAGGCTCAGGAGGGTAAAGGAAATGTTATTCTGGAGGTTTTAAGAAAGTATGGTGCCGCATAAGAACAAGAAATTAACTTCTCAAAGTCCTCGATTATGTTTGGACATGTTGTTACTTCTCAATCCCGATCGCAAATGAAAGCGATCCTCATAATTGATAAAGAGGGAGGCATGAGTAACTACTTGGGTATCCCAGAAAGTCTGGGAAGAGTCAAGAGTCTGATCTTTTTGGCATAAGATTTTTAATACGTGTTGAATGTGAATGAAAAAGAGGCGATAAGTTTTTATAAGGTCGAAGAGATGCGTCTTTTGCAAATGATATAATGCATCTTATGCCAAAAGATGAAGAGTAGTGAAATGCTCCTAACTCTTTGCTTTTTACCATCTAATAATAAATAGAGGACACATGTCACTCACACAATGACCAAACTCATCTTTTATAATATCCTATATATTATTTGAGAAGCATTTTGTGAACATTTTGCTTAGGTGTCATCACCACAATTTTTTGGGTTTTTTATTTTTGATTTATTTTAATCTTTCTATATCAATTGCCAAACACATTTCTTTCCTAATTAACTAATGCTGATTACGTTTAGTCTCAATGCCAAACACATTGAAATAATCATAAACTTGCCAAAATTGAAATATCTCAAAATCATGTACTTGCAAAAAAAAAAAAAATATATATATATATATATATATATATATTTCGAAAATTCAAGACTAAAATCATAAAACTAATTATGAACAAAAAAAATATATATTCCAAAAGTGTATTAATTAGGAAAAATAAAAGATATTTTCCTTATCTTTTGAAATAGAGGATTAAATATTAATATACCATTATATTAAAGAAGAATAATTCCAAACCATTATATTAGGTGTCAAGCTTGCAATTTATCTCATTTTTTTATATTAAAATTATATTATTAAGTTCTACTATACTCTTATCCAAAGACTCTTCATAAGACAATTCCTATAACCAAACACAATAATTTGTAGTTAGTTTGCATAATTAAATGTGAACAAGTTAATTTTAAAGTATATAAAATCTTCACTTTTTGAATCATAAATCAAGATTTTTATTTTCATTTAATTGAAAATAAACTAATGAAAGAATGCATTGTTTTCACTTTGGAATCTTCAATAAAAAACTTATATTCCAATGTTTACAAACATCTCAATGTTTACAAATCTACGATGCTTATTATATATAAAAAATACATTGTGTTGAGTCATAAACTGTATTTTTGTATATTATGAGAGAAAATTAATATATTTTATTATATATATATTGACTAAGTAATTAAAATCATTATTTTTTAAGATTATGAGATTGTATACATTAACCAAAAAATTAAAAATCACTACTATCAATTATTTCACAGGTTGAATACATTTTTCTATTCAAAATAATGACAAAATTTCAAAATATAAAGCAGATTTGAGATTCCGTATAACAATTTTCCAAAAGTGGTATTTGATTTTTTTAATTCAAACTATATTGATTTACTCGCTAATCATATTATCCCGCGTATAACGCGGGTAACTTTCTAGTATATAATTAACATGTATATTTGTATAGTATACTATCACTAGATATTATTAAATTTTATATATTACATGGAACTATTATTTACCTATGTTTCATATAGTGAATTATGTAAATTTGTATAGTTGACTATAACTACTTATTGTGTTTTTTTTCTTTTTTTTGAAATTTATTTATTGTTGTTATCGTGTCTTTGTCTTTATAAGAAAAGACATTTTTGTCCAATTGAATCAACAATTTACTTTTTTTTTTTTTTGTCACAAAACACACTTCTCTATTAGTTATGTGAATACATTGTCTGTATCAGTACACCAATAGGGGACAAAAGTGCTAATAAATGAAAAGATCATATCTCGCGTGCGTGCATTCCTTGCTAACAAATCCGCTCTCGCAATCTTCTCCCGTTGTCGGTAGATGAGATTGAATTCAGGGAAAAATTCCCGAAGGTTTGCCAATTCACGCAATTCCGGTTCGAAGCCGGGCCACTCATGTGGCGCGTCTACCATCTTCACTAGATCCCTTGAATCCGTGGCGAAGGTAGAGCAAAAACGTTTTTTCCGAATTAATGATTCTGTGTGGAATTCATAGCAGTCCGTGGAATTCTGTGTGGAGGGGGGAAAGACTTCGGTTGTATCCTTGCAGGCCCAGTAGATCTGTCGTCCCATCCTGAAGTTGTAAGATCCAACCCACAATTTACTACTCACCTAATTTATATTCTACGTATGTTTCCCGCCTAATTACATGTTGAAAACATAATATTCATGTAATTAGCCCAACTTTTTAATGCGATGCAATGTAATAAACGGACGTGTCCCACTTATTTTTACCGTGTACGATGTGATCGCTTCTTCTTGTCCCATTAATGTATGTTCATCATCTACTCTATTCGCAGTCTCATTACTACCACAAGAAGAAAAAAAGAACCTTTCATCGGTCTCATTTTCTTCTGCCATTGTCGGAAACAATTTCTCTCGGAGAATTGAGAAGAAAAAGGCATGAAGAAATCTTCATGGGGTTGCACAATTTCCATCCAATTATTTCTCTGTCTCGTAGTCTATGTCTCTTTGCATTTGGATCCCCCAATCATCCTCTCTAGTAACGATGGTGACATTGCCGGAGTTTTAGATCTTCATTTCATCTCCGTCTCAGGTGGTTTCAGACCGCTTCACCGCCAAACCCGTCTTCTCCGATTGGTCTGTTTCCCATCTCCAGAATCAAAGTTTGGTTCTTTATTGAGTTTTTATCGAAAATTTCAAGTTTTTATTGGTCACACTCTTTAATTCCATGAAAGAAAGAAAAAAAGATTGAGTTTTTATGCTAGTATTATTGCTTGTTCCCGATTCAAAATTTGAGTAGTTGATTACTGGATAAATAAGTGATTATTGTTCTACTTAATTTTTGTTACTGTTGGATCGATGAAGATGGAGAGAGTTGCAGAAACTCATAAGGCAAAATTTGTGGTGACCACAAGTGAATATGGAGAAGAAGACCCACTCCTCCAAAATGTGAGCTCTCAAGCTTAATCTTTTTTTTTTTGGGGTTAATTTGTTTTTTTTGGGATAGTTTGTATGAGTAATGAGTTTACCAATCTTTTTGCAGGCTACTCAAATGTCTTCTTCACTAAAACTTCCTTGGTAATTTGATCATATGGTATAAGACTCTTTTAGCTTAACTTAATTCAACAAGAAGACTAATCAATGTGATGCATTTTTAGGTACACTACGAAGAAAGGATCTGGAAGTTTCAGAGAGCAGATCAAATTGCCTTATGGTGGATCTTTGGATGTTATTTTCGTAGACACTGGCTCGTTACATCAGGTAGATTTTGTGAATTTTTGATGGAAACATTGTTAGGCGTTTCTTCTGAATTTCATTGTTTCCGTTGTCCGATTGATTGAAACTGAAGGAAGTGCTCGGTGAAGCAGTTAATGGCTCGATGATTAATCGATTGAAAGGGCTAACAATGATTCTAAAAGCAGCTGATGGAGACTGGTTAGTTCTCTTGGTCTCTCAAGATTATATACTTGGTCCATATATATAGGTCCCATTGGTTAAACAATCTATAGTCGTTCTTGATACAGGCGTATTGTGGTTGGATCAGACACGTTACTCGCTTCTACTCTAACCAAGGGAGTTGCAAGCTCATTTCATCAAATCATGACCAAATACGGAGTGGTAAGACATTGAATATCCCGTAAAAATTCTGATAAATTTGATCGCTGCATCGATTCCATGGAAAACATCAAAGTATATATGAATAATCTGAGAGGAGAAAATTTGATGATACAAGAACGTATATATAAGCGAAAAAGGCTGCACCAGCGGAGTAAGCGATAGGAGTTTCACTTGCATAACGGTTCCTAATCAATTGCAGAACCGAGGTCCAATGAATGATGCAAAGAGGTAACAATGACATTGTAATCATACTCTATGAAAGCTCAATTTCAATGTCTGACAAAAATGCATTAATCTTTTATCTCAGAGTAATGGAAGATGGGATTCTTCTTCACAGAGTTAGCTTCTCAGAGTTTGTAAGTAGTTTCATTTGTTAAGATATGCTTTCAAGAGAAGAAACAAAAAGCATAATCTTTGTAGTTTACAAACAGGTTACTTATACTATCAACTCATCAGGACAAGTCATGGACACAAGATTAGTTAAGCAAAAGGGCAAAGAGAACATCTAAAGAATTCATTTTGTCTATGGTTTTTACTCCATAGTGGTTTACAACTATTGTAGCTAGCTGAGAACTTATCCTTTATATTCAACTAAGAACACTAATGAGGATATGAGATTGGTGTGAAAATGACATCCACATTTCATAGCTTGAATTGAAATACACATAAGAGGTAACAAGATCTCTTATGACAATACAATCATAAACTGTGGCAGCTCAATTTCAATCAAGATCACATTTTTGTTCTGTTTTGCTCCATTGCTGTGAATTGGTACCAACATTTCTTTTTGTTTTTCTTGAATGACCGAAATACCCTTTACCCAGGTGAATCGTTGGAGGGTGAAAGTGGGAATTGTAATCTTGCTGCAAAAAGAAAGGGTACTATAAAAGGATTGACCTTTAGGGTTCTTTACCGTCACTCATTAGTTTAGGTATGAGGTTCTGCTCCCGGAGGTTTTCGATCCGGCGGCCGTAATAGGCCTCGCCGTCGTTTTCAACCGGTGGAAGTGGAACCGATGATTTAAACGCCTTTATTCAAGAACCACTTTTTAAAGTGGTGATGAATCATTCAATACATCTCCTTCACTGCATCTACCTTCGCTTACTATATATATATATATATATCCATCCTATGGATCTCTTTCTTCTTCTTCTTCTTCCTCCTCGGAGACTATGATGATTCTTAAGAAGTCAATAGACCAGACTTTGTGGTAACTCTTCTCTTTCATGGCGAGGCTATAAGAAATAAAAAAAGGTCTCTTTTTCTCTTTCTATTAGCAGCCAATTGTGGAAGAGCTTATCCTCTAATCTGATTGAGAAAAGGCGAATCTGAGTCTTCCATTATAATTTATGACATGCAAATATTTTATCAAAAAACTTCTTGAGTAGCTAGTAGATGCATAATTTTGTAATATCCAAGTTTTGAGTAGTGAGAATCCGATTTGATCATGTTTATTTAAGGAACAAAGACAATGTACAAAGCGTTTAAATTTTTAAAAATTGTGGCTTTTTGTTTTTGGTCTTTGAAAGATCTTGTTCAACTATTGACTATTGTTCTATTTAAAAAACAAATGAATGTGAGCAATGGGCATATGATTGATTTTTCATCTGTTTTGATCAAGAATCTGACTTTTTGGGAAAATTTTCTTTGTCAAATTTGTCATTGAGGTTAACTTGTTTGTGATTGTGTAAAACCTGTTTAACAATCATTGTTTCTAGCTGAGAACTTATCCCTTGTTAGAAAAGTAGAAAATTGGTTTCTACTATGGTAATTAACTTGCTTAAAGCCATGTGCTTGGAAAATTAAGTGGTCCAGTGGTCTTCGTGAGTCTCCCTTGCAACAACCTAAAGAGTTTCAGAACTCAATTTGTATGACTGGAGTTGAGAAAGAAAAAACAAACAAAGACCACAACATTTTTGCTCCAAAAGAGACAAGACCAAAGTTACATCCTGTATATCAGACTATCAGTCAATTGAAAGGACTGACAACGATTCTAAAAGCAGCGGATGGGTGATTGGTAACTTTGGCTATTCAACTCATAGACTCTCTTTTTTTTTGTCGTCACTCATAGACTCTCTTGATCTCTCAAGAACTTGTGTAACATATATTGATGCTTTAGTCTAATAAGATGGAAAACATAAATTGGAATTGGAAGTTGATTTACTTCTTCACAGAGTTAGCTTCTCAGTGTAGTTTCTTCTACAAAAACTTTCTTTTGTTTACAAATTACAAGACAAAGAAAAAGCATAACAAAAGTGAAATCGTCATGAACATGTAACTTATACTAGCAAGTTCATGATGAAGTCTTCAATATTATCCCCCCACAAATATCCAGGAGAAAATAGGTGTGTACCATTCTTTGATCAAGGTTATTTGGAACATAGAGTCAATCACACCAACATAATCCATATGTCTCATACCCAAAATAGAATCACTAGCTACAAAGAAAGATTAAAGGCTTATAAGCCTATGCAATGTAGCTTCCAATTTCTAGCAGAGAGGACAAGCGCCATGGAGACAAAAAATAGTTCAGCACAAGGTAAAAAAAAACCATCTAGGACTTCATTTTACTCCATTATTGTAAAATTCAATTAAGCTCAAACATATTCTGACCGAAATAACCTTTATAGCCAGTCCGAGTTGGTCAATCGTTGGAGGGTGAAACTGGAAAATTGTAATCTTACTGCAAAAAGCAATGGTACTATAAAGGATTGACCTTTAGGGTTTTATTGTCGTCACTCATTAGTTTAAGTATGAGGTTCTGCTCCCGGAGGTTTACGATTCGGCGGCCGTATTTGGTCTCGCCGTCCTTTTCTTCCGGTGGAAGTGGAACCGATGATTTAAAAATCTTTATTCGAGAACCACTTTTTGTAGTGGTGATGACTCATATAGTCCATCTCCACCACCACCACCACCACCGTCTACTTCACTGATCTTTCTTCGCTGTTTGTTATGGATCTCTTTTTTCATTCTTCTTCTTCTTCTTCTTCTTCTTCTTCTTCTGAGACTATGATGATTCAAAAGATGTCAATAGACCAGACTTTGTGGTAACTCCTCTCCTTCATGGCAGGGCTATAAGGAAATAAAAAGCTCTTTTTTATTCTTTCTGTAGCAGCCATGGAAGAAGAGTTTATCCTATAATCTGATTGAAAAAAGGCGAATCTGAGTCTTCCATTGTTACATGCAAAGTTTTTATCAAAATCCGATTTGAGTAGTGAGAATCCGATTTGATCATGGTTTTTTAAGGGACAAAGAAAATGTACAGAGCTTCTTTAAATTGGTTTTTTTTTGGTCTTCAAAATAACTAATGTTCTTGTGAGCAATGTGCGTATGGTTGTTTTTCATACTAGCCTTGTCAAGAAAGGATTACAAATTATAGAACCTAAACAAGATATAATCGTAAAGGTCATAATCGAAAGGAAAAGATGGAACTTTATCATCTTGATTGTTGCTTCTAGTTAATAAGCACCTTTGAAAGCTCTCACAACATTATTGGTTGCTTAACATTGATAATAGTGGGTCTATAAGCTTTTATCTGCATTGAAGAGAATGAATGAATCAAGAAATGGAAAACTTGGTGCCTAGATCTGTTCAAATGGTCGCGTCCCGGTGGGCATTTTCTTTTCGCGGACAAGTATTGACCATGACCAACAATGACAATGACCAACAACGACCGTGACCGTAACGACCGTGTAAAAATGGGTTGTCCATTGGAATCCGCTTGTATATATTTCATATAGTTTTTTTGGTTCTAAATGTATGTTTTATATAAAATTTATATGAGATCTTCGCTTGTTCTTTCATAATTCTTTTCATGATTGATGTATAGAGTATTCAAGTTTAGTTTTAGCAGGAACTATAATTTTGAAACTATAATTTTGGTAAAAATTGTAGATAATAATGACCTCATACAAAGTAGCAAAATACAAGCTTTTTTTTATGGAATCATAAACCTAAGCTTCTTCTTCTTCCTTATCTTCCTCTATGAACTCAAATCGATCCTCTACAAATAGGAAAACCAAATTAAGAACTTACCAATCTATTCGAAAATGACAAAGGAACAATAAGCAAAGCCAAATTAAGAACTTACCAATCTCTTCAAAGTCTCATATCCAATTTCTAGCACAAATCAAGGCTTGCACATTTGTAGGGAGAAGGCAACTCCGATACTTAGATGATTCCAAAGACACGGTTGTAATAGGAATACTTAGAACGTCACATGCCATAGACGACAATTCCTTAAACCGACTTTTATTATCTTTCCAATGTCAAGATGTTCAAACTCTTAAAAGCAATCATATCTAAAATGGGTTCATCCAAATACATATCTAAAGCTGATTTTCCACTACCACAAGCTGTTTGAGAAAAGAACGCATAAAAATCCAGAAAAAATGTAAAGAACATATATAAGACAATTATGAAGCAAGTTTGAAAGCAAGAACTAGTTCTAATCTAAACACAAGACTGAACTTTTAGACAATGATACGTTTATCAAAATGTTAGATAGAATAGTTCAATAATCCCATGATAGACAGTTTATCAAACGTTTATCAAACTTAGACAGAATAGTTCTAATCTAAACACTACCATGAACGTTTAGACCATGATAGTTCTAATTCAAACACAAGACTGTTACAAATAGATTAATGGAATCATTGATAGTCTCGAGTTTTAACCCAAAATAATGCTGCAAGTGCACAGGCAAAAGCAGTAGTATATAAGGTATCGAATCCACAGAGACCAAGGTTACACTATGAATCTATAGATTTCAAATAAAGCTAAGATAAATTAAATGAGTTGTAAACTGACGTGAGCAGGTGCTCAATGCAAATGAGCAGATGCTTGGAATAAAATTCTGTAATAAAACAATGATAAAAGGCACTAAGCCGAGATGAATCTTTGGTGATTTCGGGTACTTGGGTTGAGCATCTATTCAGGGTCTATTTAAATGCGGTCTAGAACTCAAACATAAATATGTATTGCCCCGCTTTTGGCGATGTATCAATACCTTTGCCTACAACCTAAATACCTACACTTTCGAGTGGATTTAGTAATGAAGTAAACAAGCTTTAATGCAATGGTTCAATATGTTCACATTCAATGGGAACGATCAATGGTGTTTTGGTTACCACCGAATGCTCATCAAAGGTAATTCTAGCAACCTATATCATTTTTGGTGAATAGATTAAACCTAGAGATCAAAGACTAAGTGATCAATTTAGCCTAAGCATTGAGATTTCCTAGAGATGAAGACATAAGAATACCCTATTTGGCTCAACCATCTAAGGCCCTAAATCACCATTGAAAACACCTCGACTTAGCTAGCAAACTACTCGGACATGATTAAATCAAGTGCAACAATCATTAGATAAGGATTCATAATGGAAGATAAGAATGAAAGGGGGTTTAGAATTCTTCTCTAGATGATGATGTGATGATTCGGAAATGAACAGTAGCTTCAATGGAAATGAAGTGGTGATTCGGATTGGTGAAGAACAATGGAAGAACAAAAATAACTTTTATTAAAATCGTAAAAAGAGAACTAAAGGTTTTCTGATTATTTCGTGAATGAATCCTCCTTATTCTAAGGAGGCTCAGCTCCTTCAAATACAAGAAAGAAACATTAAAAGCTAAAATATCTCTTAAGACAAAACAAGGAAAGTAGAACAAATCCCATTTATTATGAAAATCAATCAATTCCCTAATGAAATGGGATTGTTTTGACTCATTAACTTCTGGGATTTTGCGTGGGCCTCAAGATGGATTCGGCGGCCAGCTTTATTAGGTTTAGGTTCTGGTGCTTCTCATGCGAGCAGGTGCTCGGTGGATTGAAAACTCCTCTTTTTGCTCCAATTTTTTCTCATTTTCTTCATAGAGCTCCAGCAGCTCCAAATTGTGCTCCAAAGCACTTTAGAACCTGAAAAGACATCAAAAGGAAACAAAAAGACAAGAAATGCAACACAAAACCATGGGTAAATTAGGCCAAAAATCCAACATATCTACTCCCCCGGACTTGCCTTTTGCTTGTCCGCAAGCAAACAAGAAGAGAGAAATCCGGAGAAGTCTTTGAAGGTGGGAGCTCAAATCCAAAAGAAACATCGAAGGGTTCAACAAAAATGTCCTAAAGAGAACTAATGCGATGCACAACAAATCTTTACTCAAGAAACTTTCGCCATACTCATCTCTTATCAAAATAATTACTCCAAATCCTTAGACTCAAAGAAAAGCATGCAATCAACTAAACTCAACTCTTTAACATTCATTAATGTGTTTGGTGCGGTCTCACAATTGGAAGTTGAATCAATACCATTTGGTTCGGTAAAAGTAGGCTTTTTAGTGATGTAAAGAGGCGGTTCATAATCCTTTTGGTGGCTAACTCTCAAATGCAAGTGTCACATTTAGCAAAAGCAAGAAAGAAAAGAGACAATTGATGCATACAAGGCTAAGAATCCAAAATTCTACCCATAACCCCATTGTTGCAATCTTTCATCTCTCTTTTCTCACTACCCATTTGTTAAACCACTAGCCAATTTCGGCTAAACCTTTCAAACTTCCTCTTTCTTCTTTAAATTTTCCGAATCCTAGGGAATTTCTTTTCTTAACCTTAGCTCTTTATATCCTAGCATTCTCTAACATATTTTCTTCTTTTGATTTATTCTAAGAGAATGCTAAGCCATCATTTTTTTTTTTTTTTTTTTTTTTTTTTTTTTTAAACACTTAGAGCTATATACTTTTCTTTTCAAACTTATTCCCTAGAACTCATCCTTTCTTCTTTCTTTCTTTTCACACTTAACCACAAACCCAAAGATAATCAAGTAAACGCTTAACCAAATCGGTTTCATACCCCACATAAGACTAGTCTTAAACTCAAGAAACTAGTCTAATGGAAACTTTGCCTTGTCGTCTCTAGTGCTTGCAAGATTTTACCAATGCAACACAAAGAAAAAGGCCTCACTCGTAGAATAAATGCAAGGGTTTGAATGAAATGGTCGGGTTTAAAGGTGTGGTACTATCCTCATCTAAAAGATGAACTTAGATCGGGATAGCCATTCAAATCAAGATAAGAGTGGTAAAAATAGGCAAACATGATTTGAATGTCAAGTGTTTATCCATAGTTATGATTCAAAGTCCAAAAGTGAGAAAAATTAATCAAGATTAAGTTCAAGTTGATAGAGTTGAATCTAGATCATGCAAGTTTCTAATGAGTTGGGACTTTCAAAGAAATAAGATCCAAGTATGGATGAGCCTCTACTTCATGATTGTTAATGCATCGAAAAAGTTCTAATGAGGGCATATCATGGAATCCTAAAATGAGTCTTTACAAGGAAATTTCATCATTGCTCCCTATGCAAATGCAATCCTAAAATGCTCTAGACTCGATCCTAGCATGAAAAAGATAATAAAAATGGTAATGCCATGAGAGACTATATGCATTTTTTTTGTGTGTTTTTTTTTTTTTTTTTTTTTTTATTTTTTTATATGCATCAAATGCAAAAGACTCAAAGCAAAAACAAACCAATTAGACATTAACCCACTCCCCCGGACTTAACTTTCACCGTCTCGGTGAAAGAAAAGTGCCAAAAGAGTAGATCAAAACAAGTTCAAATGAAAATGAAATAAAACAAAGATGATATAAACAATGAAGATAGAAGGGTGAAAGTAGATATCACCCGGAATTAGCGTCGTCAGCACCGTGAT
Source organism: Draba incana (assembly GCA_963576765.1). Taxonomy (NCBI): domain Eukaryota; kingdom Viridiplantae; phylum Streptophyta; class Magnoliopsida; order Brassicales; family Brassicaceae; genus Draba; species Draba incana. The sequence goes on along the minus strand of OY755212.1, from coordinate 11,630,179 downwards.
CTGTCCTTCTCCTCCGTTTGGCAGGTTGGTCCGAGCTCGAATGTGAGCGAGCAGGTGCTCGGTCGTTCCGAGCAGGTGCTCATAAAGTTTTTACCCTTTTTTCAGAACATAGGTACTGAAACTCAAGTGAAATGTTAGTAATAAAAGGAGTTTAAAATCAGATTTTGTACAAGAAACCTCACCGGTGGGTTGCCTCCCACCAAGCGCTTGTTTTAAGTCATTAGCTCGACTTTGTAGACCATCTATGCTCAAGGAGGGTCAAACTCATCTCCTTTAGTGTCCAGCAACACTATGTCCTCATGTGGTCTCACCTTCTTGATTATGAACGGACCGGGCCATTTCTTGTCTTTAATCTTTCGGAACCTGAATAACCATCTGAGCCATGCTGGGAGGGTCTTTAACTCTACCTTTGGAGCTTTCAGCTCGCTCCGTGATCCGGTGATGTTCTGGTTTTTGGTCCGAGCAGGTGCTCGCTGGGAATCTGACAGAACATCGGATTTTGTGCCCTCAGCCAGACTCAAGAACTCATCTTCTTTCTCTATTCTGGTGTTGGAATCCAGAAACTTAGCAAACCCTTGGGTGTCTTCACTCAGAAAGCCGTGTTCACCTTCGGCTTTTGTCAACGCAACTTCGAGAGAGTCCTTTGCTAGGATCTCTTCAACCTCATTCTCCGACATCTCTACTCCATCGTGGATAACAAAAGCCTGTCCATCCATCATCGGTTTCTCGAGAAGTTTGCTCATCTCAAACCGAACTACCATGTCTCCTAGACGGAGGTCCACTATGCATTCTTCGACATCAATGATAGCACGTGCCGTGTGCAAGAAAGCTCTGCCCAAAATCAACGGATCCTTTGGTTCCTCATCAAGCTCCAAAACCACAAAATCAGCTGGGATTAAGGTATTCCCAATTCGGAGGTGTAAATCTTCAATAACACCCACCGGAAGCTTTTTAGATCCATCCGCAAAAACCAACGAAATATTGGTAGGTTTGAACTTGGTGAAGCCCAAACGCTTAGCCACAGAATATGGCATCAAATTGACGCTGGATCCTAAGTCACACAATGAGCATGCAAACGTGGAAGGCCCTATCTTCACGGAAATCACAAACCTTCCCGGATCACCTTTCTTTGTTAACACCTTATTCTGAAGTACGGCGCTACACTCCTTAGAAACCGTCATCACACTTTCACATTTAGCAATCTTACCAGCAACCAATTCCTTCGTGTACCTCTCGTGTGATGGTATCATTTGCACGGCATCAACCAAAGGGAGCTTCACCGTCAAATCTTCTAGCACCTCCTTACACTCAACATCCTCCAAATCTTTCTTAGATTCCTTAGGAGGTACTGGGTATGGCACCCTTGGCACATAAACTCGCTCGGGGTAAGGCACCCGTGGTATATAAACTCTCTCGGTCTGAGCTTCTGGAATTTTCGCGGGAACATTCTGAGCGAGCAGGTGCTCGGTCGGGTGAGCAGGTGCTCGCTGGGGTGTTTTCTCCAGATTGATCAGAACAGCAGCTGGTGGTGTTCCTGAGCTAGAACCAGTCTCCTTATGCATCATATCCTCCGCGAAATCATCCTCTTGGGCCGGTTGCTCAATAACTTTCTCCTTAGCCTTAACTTGAGAGATTGTGATTGTAGGTGGTGCCAACACTCTTCCGCTTCTTAACTCAACAGCATTTACCGAATATTCCTTCCTAGGGTTCACTTCACCACGGCCAGGAAGAACTCCAACCGGTCTTTGAATGGCTTCGGCCGTTTGAGCCACTTGTGTATCCAACTTCTTTACATGTGCGGTCACGGCCTCATACTTTGCATTCAGATCTTTGTACATGTTGTCCATCTTACTGCCCAGCTCGGATGATGTCTGCTGTTGGTTGGCCAGGACTTGATGGATGAGACCTTTCAAATCATCTTGTTGAGATTGAGGCGCGGAAGCGATTTGTTGTTGGTTCGTTGCTTGGAACCGATTCTGACTTTGGTTGGGAACGAATTGCTTCACTTGAGTGTTGTTGGAGTAGAACTTCTGATTTGTACCCATTTGTTGCGGATAGACTTGGTCTTGGGGGTTCTCCACATTGGTGTTCCGGTAAGAGAGGTTGGGATGGCTTCGGTAGTTGGGGTTGAACCCACAGTTTTGATACCCTTGGCCATTTACATAGTTAACCTCCTCTACTCCATCATTCTGATCATCGACAAACGCTTGAGCCATAGGGGCAGCCCCATCTTCTTCCATAAATTTAACCGATCTTTGGTTCTCACGTAGAAGTAGGTTCACTTTAGCCGTCAACTCATCTATCTTTTGGGTGTCAACACTATTGACCCTCTTGGACCTATCGTACTCGGGAGCTTTGTTGTTGGAACTCGAGGCAAGGTTCTTGATTAGCTCAAATGCACCTTCCTTCGTCTTGGTCATAAAGTCTCCATTACTCGCGGCATTCAATGCATTACGGTAATCCCAATCGACTCCATCGTAGAATATGTTCAAGATTTGCTCATCCTTGAAACCGTGATGAGGACACTCCCTCTTATACTCCTTGAGTCTTTCCCAAGCTTCACCAAAAGCTTCTCCGGAGTGTTGTTGAAAGGATGCAATCTTGTTCCTCAAAGCGGCCGTTTTGGACTTCGTATAGAAATGATCCAAGAACGCGGATCTAGCCTCATCCCAAGTCCTCAATGAACCAGCCGGCAGCGACTTCAACCATCTTTGTGCCTTGTCCGCGAGAGAGAACGAGAACAACTTACACTTCAGAAAATCGGTTGGAACACCATTAGAACCCGTAGTACTAAAGATTTCCTCGAAGTTCTCAATGTGGTCCATAGGTATTTCAGCGGGTAATCCATGAAATAGATGCTGCTTCACCAATGAGATCAACTGAGCCTTGACCTCATAATCTTGTCTCTGGATGGTAGGGATGACGATGGCCGAACGGTTTTGATAAAACGCATGGGGATTATCCGAATCCCCTATGGTTGGCTGACCCCGCGGCTGTTGCCTTTGCAACTGGGTGATTTGATCTCTCAAAATCTGTAATTGAGCATTCATAGCTTCCTGATCTGCCATGTTTTCTGAGCGAGCAGGTGCTCGTTCGGTTTGAGCAGGTGCTCGGCGGCGATTCTGACGTTCGAGACGAGCTAACTCTTCGTTCGTATGACTGACTAGATCTTCGTTCAGATTTCTCCTCGTTCTTCTACTGGTCATACACCTGAAACATAACAAAAACAAAAACAAAAAACAAAATTAGCAAAATTCTTAGACTATAAATAAAACCAAAATTCAAAGGTAACGCTATTGGTCCCCGGCAACGGCGCCAAAAACTTGATAGTCTCGAGTTTTAACCCAAAATAATGCTGCAAGTGCACAGGCAAAAGCAGTAGTATATAAGGTATCGAATCCACAGAGACCAAGGTTACACTATGAATCTATAGATTTCAAATAAAGCTAAGATAAATTAAATGAGTTGTAAACTGACGTGAGCAGGTGCTCAATGCAAATGAGCAGATGCTTGGAATAAAATTCGGTAATAAAACAATGATAAAAGGCACTAAGCCGAGATGAATCTTTGGTGATTTCGGGTACTTGGGTTGAGCATCTATTCAGGGTCTATTTAAATGCGGTCTAGAACTCAAACATAAATATGTATTGCCCCGCTTTTGGCGATGTATCAATACCTTTGCCTACAACCTAAATACCTACACTTTCGAGTGGATTTAGTAATGAAGTAAACAAGCTTTAATGCAATGGTTCAATATGTTCACATTCAATGGGAACGATCAATGGTGTTTTGGTTACCACCGAATGCTCATCAAAGGTAATTCTAGCAACCTATATCATTTTTGGTGAATAGATTAAACCTAGAGATCAAAGACTAAGTGATCAATTTAGCCTAAGCATTGAGATTTCCTAGAGATGAAGACATAAGAATACCCTATTTGGCTCAACCATCTAAGGCCCTAAATCACCATTGAAAACACCTCGACTTAGCTAGCAAACTACTCGGACATGATTAAATCAAGTGCAACAATCATTAGATAAGGATTCATAATGGAAGATAAGAATGAAAGGGGGTTTAGAATTCTTCTCTAGATGATGATGTGATGATTCGGAAATGAACAGTAGCTTCAATGGAAATGAAGTGGTGATTCGGATTGGTGAAGAACAATGGAAGAACAAAAATAACTTTTATTAAAATCGTAAAAAGAGAACTAAAGGTTTTCTGATTATTTCGTGAATGAATCCTCCTTATTCTAAGGAGGCTCAGCTCCTTCAAATACAAGAAAGAAACATTAAAAGCTAAAATATCTCTTAAGAAAAAACAAGGAAAGTAGAACAAATCCCATTTATTATGAAAATCAATCAATTCCCTAATGAAATGGGATTGTTTTGACTCATTAACTTCTGGGATTTTGCGTGGGCCTCAAGATGGATTCGGCGGCCAGCTTTATTAGGTTTAGGTTCTGGTGCTTCTCATGCGAGCAGGTGCTCGCTCGGACCGAGCAGGTGCTCGGTGGATTGAAAACTCCTCTTTTTGCTCCAATTCTTCTCATTTTCTTCATAGAGCTCCAGCAGCTCCAAATTGTGCTCCAAAGCACTTTAGAACCTGAAAAGACATCAAAAGGAAACAAAAAGACAAGAAATGCAACACAAAACCATGGGTAAATTAGGCCAAAAATCCAACATATCAATCATGAAACTTACACCGTATCCTGGTAGAGTGCTTTCTCCGGTGCTTGCTTACTGATGTGTGAGTGGTAATTTTTTGGATCAAAAATCTGACTTTGTGGGCAATTATTTATTTTCAAACTTGCCCGTTTAAGTTAACTTGTTGTGTTTATTACCAATTGTGTGAAATCTGTTTTACAATTATTGTTGCTAGCTTAGAACTTAGCCCTTATTACTCTTGCTTTAGACTAAGCTAAGAAAAAAGAAAAGAGTCAATTAGTTTCCACTTTGGTAATTTACTTGCTTAGAACGATGTGCTTGGAGAATCAAATGGTCCAATGGTCTTCCTGAGGGTATACAAACTATAATTTGTGGAATTATTGTTTTTCTTAACCTCATAATTCTCTGGTGTTCTCATTTGAAGGGTCCAAAGACTCTTCTTTGACACTATTGTTAGTGACATTCACTTGTAACAAACCAGAGTTTCAGAACTCAATGTGTATAAGTATAGCTGGTTTTTAGAAAGAAAAAATATAAATATTTGCAAGGTTATTGTTTATTCAAGTGTTTGTTGAGATGGGAGTGGGTTCTCTTTGGAATATACATTCACATGTATGTGATACACGCTATGGTATCAAGTACTACCGACGTAGAGTTGGAAAGTTTGATTGAGCAAGTTTCCTTTTTACATTAGAATTGAGTTTTTAGTATTTTTCCTTTTTGATTTAAGTTCAGCTTTGTATCTTAGCCTATAAAAATATTTCTAAGGATGAATAAGAAATCATCTTCCAACAATTAACCTAATTCTCTAAGAGAGGCTTGGGTTAAGAGGAAGCTAGTTAAATCTCTCTTTCGTTCGTTAATCACGGCACCTATCACAAGATCAAAAGCTAAACTACTAACTTGTGAAGCGGAGTTACTTGGGTGGTTAGAGGAACGTAACAGTATGCGGTCTCAGTTGATTGTTACTCTATTTGTGTTAGCATCACTCTTGAGAGAGGGAGAGAAACCTGTTGACTTATGGAGAAAAGACAAACTTTTTCATTTATATCTCAGTTTAATTTCCTCCACAAGCTCCAAAAGAGTTTATTTGGGAAACCAAGAGCTGACGCTGAGATATAAACAAAGACACATCTTCTTATTTATTGTCTCCGAGTGTTTTGAGTTGTTCTTCTCCTTAAAGAGAGGAGAGATGGAGAGAATGTCTCTTTTGTTATATCTTATGTTTCTGTTCTTCACTGTTGTTGCAGATGCAATGTATATTCCACGAAGTTCCTACCATCATCTATCTTTGAAACAAAACATGCAGGCCTCGAAGACAAAGCCAGAGTTACCTTTCCACTTTCAGACTCGCTATTTTCCTCAAAATCTTGACCCCTTTAGTTTCCAACCAGAGAGTTACAGAATCTTCCACCAGAAGTACCTGATCAGCAGCCGCTTCTGGCGCAAAGGTGGTCCCATTTTCGTCTATACAGGCAATGAAGCTGATATCGAATGGTTTGCTTCCAACACCGGTTTCATGTTAGACATTGCTCCCAAGTTCCAGGCTCTTGTTGTCTTTATCGAAGTAAAAGCTTTTTCAATATCGTCTAATGCATATCTTGTCCTGAAGAATCTAACCTAAAACACTAATGCTGGTGTGTTCATCTGGTTTTCCTTAATTCTTGCAGCATAGATTCTACGGAGAGTCGAAGCGGCACAAGTTGGCTAATACAATGGGATACCTTAACTCACAGCAAGCGTTGGCTGATTACGCAATCTTGATAACAAGCTTGAAGCAGAATCTATCGTCTGAGGCATCTCCTGTTGTAGTCTTTGGTGGCTCTTATGGTGGAAGTAAGCTCTAACAATTTTCAATTATTCACATCTTGTTATTATTACACATTGGTTCTTATAAACTCTCTTCTGTTGTACTTTGTTTCTTGAGACAGTGCTTGCAGCGTGGTTCAGGCTAAAGTATCCGCATATAGCTATTGGCGCATTAGCATCCTCTGCTCCAATTCTGCAGTTTGATAAGATTTTTCTGACTTGAAGCTTTTACGACATTGTTTCTCAGGATTTTAAGGTCTGTATGTTTAGAACCGGGTTGGTAAAAATAGTATATTCTATGCGGAGCTTCTCATTCGTCTTATTACGAGCAGGACGTTAGTGTTAACTGTTTTGAAGTCATCAAGAGGAGCTGGGGAGAACTGAATGCTTTCCTTACCATGAAAGATGGCAAACAAGAACTCAGCAAAAAGTTCAGAACTTGCAAGTAAATATCTGCTTTTCAAATCTAATCTTTGAGCTCTCTAACATGTGTTGTTTCTTTCTCTAATCTTTAACAATCGCAGGGATCTTCAATTTATCACTTTAGCCTCACAGTGGCTAGAGTCAGCCTTTACTGAAACATCCATAGTTAATTACCCAACCGCTGCAAATTTCATGGCTCCATTGCCTGCTTATCCAGTGGAGCAGGTAAGACGTGTAAGAGAGTCGAGTATTTACGTTCTTTAAACGAGATTGATTCACAACAAACATCTTATTGCATCAGTTGTGCAAGATCATCGACGGTTTCCCTCAAGGAGCCAGCAGCAATCTCGAACGTGTGTTTGCAGCAGCAATAACGATATGAATAAAGATTTTTTGGTATGCCACAAAATTAGAAAAAAATTGGTCAATAAAAAAAGTTAGAAAACCACTCTTGCAAAGATTGGACTTTGTCCAAAGACCAAAGTAGATAAAACGTAACCTCAGTTATTCGCGTATTATTTTTGTATGTTCTTTACAACTCGCTACAATTCAATATAGTTTAATATTACGAACACCAAGCATATGATAAAGAAAATATGTTTTATTTAACCATATTGTATATATATTCACCAATGAACATATAACATTTTTGCTATAACATCTTTTAATAAACACTGGAAAGTATACTGTCTATTGCTTTTCACTTTTGCCATGTTCTTCACACTTCTTATTTTCAAATTTTTTTTGATAAAGAAATCGTGGAACCTTCGGTCCAATATTTGAGACTATCCGCTAACAATAGTACAAATATATCCTAAAAATTACTAAACCAGTACTTGTTGGTAATTTTTCATATATTCATTCTATTTTTTGCAAGACACCCTTTTTCTTTGAATTTCAGGTCATGTGTTTGAAAATTTGTTCTAGGAAAATCGTTTATTATTTATGTTATTGTTTTAAGAAATTTAATTGGTTAGGTGGTGGGAGGAATGAATGATGATCAGAAGAGGCACGAGAAGGACATGAAAAAATATTTATTACCTTACTTTTCCCACAGGGAGTAGTCGATTTATATGATTTAGACAGGAAATTTATATCTTCTCTTTTTAGCATTTATTTGTGCTTCAAAATCCATGGCTGATAAATGGTATCATCATACACATTCTATCTTAGAGACTGCGACATTCACCTTTCTTTTTGTCCATAGACTTTTTTTTGTTGTCCCAGGGCCTTCTAGAATTAAATCATCTTTCATTAGCCTCTTTTTCTTTTCTTTACAAAACCATTTTCATGCGTCTATATGATCCAACTTAATGTATTAAGCTATTTCTTTATTTTCTACTTTCAGGTTAAGATATTGCAATTTCAGGGTTTTGTGGATGTCATATTTTTCGCTTTGGTTGATTTCTTTGACATTATTGGTAAATTAATTTTTGCGGATTAGAATGAAATAGTTGAAAAAAAACAGAGTATAGAAATGTGACCCCCAAAAAAAACAGACTATAGGAAAAGAAATTCAACTTAAATTCTGTAAAATAATAAGAAAAAATTGCTTTTGTCTCGCAGTTTTGAATATTTGTGTGATACGAAAAAAAAAACTACAAAAAACAAAGGATTATTCCACCATATGCACAGGTTACAAATTCGAATCAGTTACATTTTCATTCTAACAAAGTTTTCCTTTTTTCATTCATTACAATTGACCTAAACAGGAATTGGAATGGTAATGAGCATTTTATTAAAAGACAATGATTCGAATCAAAGACATTTGCCAAGTTAAGTGAAAGGGGGACAAAGATTGTTTGTTCCAAAACAAATTATCTAAAGAGACAAACAAACACTTGAGATAATCATTCAACACAAACACGCATTTTGTTTTCTTCAGGGATACACTTCTAAAGTTTACGAAACATAGATTCATCTACAAATTTACATGTTCCTATTTGTTCCCTGAGGATAATAGAGAGTACCAAAAGAAAATGCAGATTTTGCCTTTAATAATATTTCTTCCTTCTTGAAAGATGTTGAATCATGTAGTATCTAACAAACGTGTGCCCAAATAAGCAAGAATCTGTATAAAAACCTGCAAGATCCACAAGAAAGGTAGTAACATTATAAAGATTGTCTTTTAGAAAACTTGGGAGTTATGATTATAGATTCTGAAATATCATTCACCTGTCAACTTTTCTTGGGAGTTTCAAGAATTCACGGTATTAATTACCTCGAAAGTGTACTGCAACGGAAGAAACAAAGAAGGAAACCGATAATGTTATCGCAAACTGTGATGGAACAATAGTGCGCATATATAACTTATGAGAACCAAGAGAAGAGAGACTCACGTAGAAGAAACAAGATTAGCACTAATGAAAGAATGAGCTGAATCGGGCGGCTAAACGGGATACGAAGCCGCCTTTGATTAACGCCGACTCTGTCAAAGAGCTGCACAATGATTAAACAACTAAGAATTACAATCAAATATAGAGATGCTCTAATCATAGAAACTTACCTGGTGATAATCGCGATATCTTTGCATCCAAAACAGAGGTTTAGATCCTTTTTCTTTAGGAGTAGCTTCAATTTCCGACAAAAATCTCTTCCTCTCTTCTTCATTCGCATCAGGGGAAACATTAATCCTCAACGCACTAATATTCGGTACATTTGGAGAACTCCATGTTCTTCTCGTACCGCCTTTTTTATCAGCACTTTCCGGACTTCCTCTCTCGTCAATGTCTATCACACATTCGGGACGGACACATGGATTTTCTGCTACGGAACTCGTTGAGGAATCTCTCAAGTTGATACTATCGCTGTTTAAACTCTCCGAGGTTTGCGAAGATCCTAATAAAAACATGGCAAGGTCATCGCGCTCTTCTTTGTTAAGATCAACCCAACGCAAAGTTTGTTTTCCGTTTTCGCTTAAAGCCTCATGCAGAGCGGATTCTACTCGGTGAATCTGGTTTTCAATGGCGGTAACAAACTGTTTATGCCTGGTTAACGTCGTGTCGTCGCGACAATTTCTATGGCTTAACCTCACTGCTCTCTCAAACTCTTCCAACTGATTCAAGAAACATTAATAATACCAAAATCACTAACTCGAACACGCGAATGATCAAGATAACATTTTGGAGTTAAGGGTTTTTTGAGATACCTGCCATTTGGCTGTGCTTAAAGCTGCTTGGAGTTCTTTGCAGAGATCGTCTGATTCTACGTAAATTCGACCTTTTTTCTTCTCTTTAATCCATAATCTATATGCAGATTCCATCCTGGAAAATACAAGAAAATGAACACAAACATTTAAAAATAACAAGTCAAAAGATTTCTAATTTGATATTCCATTTCTGAACTTGAAAACTTGAATACAAAAAGATTATTCTACGAACCAATCAAAAAACTAAAACCCTAATTCTGTCATGAAATTCTGATTTGAACGAATGAATAAACGAATCGATATGAAATAAAGGAATAATCAGAAACATACATATCGGCAGATTCTTGAACCTCTTCGGCTGCGGAGAAAAAAACATCTTTTTGCCAAAGATCGAAGCTATTAGCTACCATCATCTTCCGAAACAAAAATCCTCAAATTAATCCAAACGAATCGGGTCTGATAGATTCTCCGATTAATCCAAAATCGATGTTTGCTCCCTTCTCTTCTCTTCTTCTTTTTCTTTCGCAGAAAATAAGGAATTTTTCTTTTTCCAGCTTTCCGTTTTTATTTTTTTAATATTTTTTTGTGTTCGGCTTCTTCACTTCAATTAAAAAAATAAACGTTAATGGAATATTAAAGAAAAAAGAAAAAAATGATGTCTGCACTAAATCGACCACGATTCGTGATTGGCTTATTTTCATTGGATGGACCATGTTAACTGATATGGTCTTAGCCGCAGGAGATTGTTGCTCAGCGGTAGGAACTAAGAGAACATCAAGAATGTCGTCCTTGGTGTTGTTGGGCCCACCCAATTTGCTTCACATCGATTGTTCGCCAACGCAAACGGGATAGTACATTTTATATTGTTTATTTAAAAGAGTCAATGCTAATGACACGTGTTGAGATTTAATAAATTAATAAACTAAGATGTTGATTTAAGTAATGGAGATTTAGGAGACATTTAGGAATTAGGATGTTGGCATGTGTAACGCATGGGATATCAAATTGCCATATTTTCAACTAATTAATTGATATATATCAGTAAAATGCTCATAAGTTAAAAACATAAATAACTAATAATGCTATAATATAATCCTAACAAGCTTTGAATTTGAGTTCTAATGGTAATTTAGACCAAAAATATTTGAGAATATGGTAATTTATTGTATCAAAAAAATAGTTACCTAGATTTTCTACCGTAATATCAAAGTTATTCTCATAATAGTTCAGACTCGATCTCCCCTCAAATAATTTATTATCTAGATTTTTTATGTAACTGTTTTTCATACGTGGGTGATTGTAATTTCATTAAAATCAAACATAATACTTTCAAAAACAGTTACAATAAATACATCAAAATACAAATACAATCATAGTGAATGTGGAAGCTAGATTCCGCACTAACAATTTCTATGTGAATTCGGGAAAGAAACATTAGTCCTAAGAAATGTCTATAGATCTAACTAAGATCGAGACCAAAATAACGGAAAATAGATTTATATTGATATTCGATCAGCTATACAAAGAACTTTAGCTGGAACAAGTGTGTGATTAGCTAAAATGTGATTGAGTGCAAACGTAGGAAAAAGTTAGTCATTTCGGCTCTAAAGCTAGCTATTTATACTCCTCTGAGCTGAACGGTCCAGCTCCGCGAATCCCTCCTCGTCGCTGGAGATCTCTTCATAAACCGTTGAGCAGCGCTGACTTTGTCTATCCTCGTTGAGTTGCTTGGTCAAAGGGTTTTCAGCTCCGCATTCAACCAATCGATCACTCGGGCCCAACAAGGTCGAAAGACATGCTGGCCTTTCTCTGAATGTCAACGCGGTTCTGGGCCTTAGGCCCAATATCAAATATAATTCAGTTTGATTATATTTCGAGCTTAGTGGGCCAGATTTCATCTGGTGAAATCCAGCTCCAACAGTTGCCCCCCAACCCATTAAGTACTTAATGATAAAACTTAATGGGCGATCTGGTGAAGCTAAAATTTCGGGAGATCTTACTCTTAATAAGATTTAACTTCATATTTACTTTGATCCAAAATCGTTTGGTTAAGATCTCCTGCTCAGGATCAGACGGTTGATAATCAAGGAAATCTAAGGGTTCACGCATGATCTAGGTAATCGTGCGAGTTGTATAAATTAACCCCGTCTCCCAATTCCCAAGGTAAAGAATCATAACTCCCTTCTCTTCTCTTTTTCCATAGGTTAATTTGCTTGTATTGTTTGTTGTTTCTCTTCAACTATCCTCCGTCTTTCTTCTTGGTTAACCGGAGTTCCTCGCGATCTGCCCTTGATTCAGATCCGCTCGACTTCATCTTTCCGACTACTTTCAACTTCATGGCCTCCGCTGATAGTTCGGACCACATCCTCCTTCCAAACTGATATATCATGGTTTTTACCCGTTTTCAACCATGATATAAGTCGGTTTTGTATAGTATTTTTGGTATTTGTGTATCTTTTATAGTGTTTTGCAGGAAAATGGCCAATTGGAGCTTAATGGAAACATTTGGATCATTTTGGAGCATTTTGGAGCTGAAAAGATCCAAGTGGAATCGAGCAGCACGACCTGTCGATCGACACAGGGTATTTGTGTATATATCCTGTCGATCGATGGAGTATTTTAAAGATCGGATGATGTTAAGGCAGAGAGTCTCGTGTCGATCGACAGAGACCTATGTCGATCAACACGCGGTCTGCAAAAGCCAAAAATATCTGTTTTTAGACCTAATTTTGGCACTTGTATAAATAGGTTATTTAGGTTGTCCCCACATTTCATCTGGTTTTTCGTGGGACATAGAGAAAAGAAGAGATTTTGAAGAGCTTTGAGGGAAATCACATGTTCTTGATATCCACTACCTACAAACCCTTTTGTATCTTCTACTCTTACTCTTTTATGCAAATCTATTCAGTTATTATGATTTCATCATCTATTTCTGAGTAAATCACTTGTTAGGTTTTGGGGATTTCTTGGGTTTTGATGAGAAATCTTTAAGATCGCAGATCTGTTGAGGTTTATCCGTTAGTTCTTCATCTAGACTGTTTCTAATGCTAGAATCTATCTTGATCACTTAGAATCTTGATCTTAGGATTGTTGATTAGTCACGGAAGTGAGATTAATAACCTGAACTAGTCTAGATGGGCAAAATTACCTATTCGCAAAGGAATTTGGCTTAGGGATTTTGTGAACAAATCGAACTTGTACTAATTGCTTGTTTAGATTCGATGAATTCGCAAAGGAATTTGGGATTTGAGGATTTAAGGATAGATAGCCTTTGTAACGAAAGTTAGCTGGCTATACTCTCGTGTTTGAGTTCTAGAACGGTGCTTAATTGAACCTCGACAGTTGTTATATCTTTGATTTCGATTCATTACCTGAAGAAATCTCCATGGCCTAGCTTTCGTCTCTTTGAGAACTTGAAATTAAGCCATCTCTTGTTTACTTGTTTTATGAATTGTGATTACAATTACTTCTTTTTACTTAGCATAATTTGAACACTGAGATTGATTGTGTATTCAATTCCCTGTGGATTCGATCCCTAAATACTACTACGATCTCTTAATTTGAGAGAGTAGTTAGGGTGAATTTGAGCCCGTATCACAAACTTACGCAAAAGGATTTATCAGATCTCTGACTCCCCGGGAGGAGTTGAGCTCGCCCTTCCAGTTGATTCGAATTCTCCCGACTCGATTAGGCATGGATGGTGCTGCTTACTTTGAATCATGCGGACTCACCTTTCCAATTCCTCTTTATATCATCCGTCTTTTGGACGCGCTGGGATTGGCCTTTCCGCAATGAATCCTAACTTCCCTCGCCATTCCGTTGGGACTTTTGTCCGAGGCTTTCAGGAGGAGATGAATCTCCTATTCAGGTGAATCTAGGGCCTATTGGTCGAGGATCTATGGTTGGAAGAGGCAATTTCAGTTCATGGAGGCCTGGTAATGGAAGAGGTCACAATCCATTTTCTTTGTTTTTTTCTTAAGATAGTTTCAGAGAATGGAACTCTGTGTTGATGCTTGCTTTTGTCCGTTCCGAATCAAAATATCCAGGAAACTTGTGTGTGCCAGGAACATTGTGGAACCCCGGATCACTACCGAGATAACATTACAAGCCATATTGGCCGATGGTGGAAATGGGGCAGAGGAATTCATGACTTTTAGATCAGACCAAACCATCCGATAGGATTGCAGAGTTTATTAGACCAAATGGCAAAGGAGATTACTACTTGAAGTCTGTGGAGGGAAAGATATACAATGATTTGAATACAAGTGTACAAAGGATTTACTCTCTGATTAGTAGATTTGGTTTTTGTGCAGTTCCATTGATTGATCTAAAAAATCTGTTCCAACAGGAGATAAAATGCTAATATGATCATTTTTGGTTTTGTGCAGTTTCCATTGATTGATCTAAAAAATCTGATCCAACATGAGATAAAATGCTAATCATGATCATTGTTTTGTTCTACTATCCTATATACATGATTAAAACAAAATTTTCTAACATTATTCTAAAGGCAGTGGATTATGCTTGTTGCAGAACCAACCAAGAAAAAAGGAATTAAGACTCAGTGGTATCACATAGTCAATATCAAAGAAGTCAACACATCCCAAAGTCAACAAGAAAAGTGCCTTTTGGAGTCTTGAGCGTGCAAAATTAGGTGTGTGGCCCGAGGAAGCAAGTGGAAAGACCTTGAGAAAGGTCTGACATGATGCAAAAGGCAAAAGGTGCCTTGGGAGCTTCCATGCAACGTGTAGCAAGTAGAGCAGTAAAAAACAAGTGTCAGTCAGGATACAATGGACGGACCGCTGGACTCCATGGGGAGTCTCTCTGTTTTACCAAGAACGCTCATGAGCTTTAAAGGTCTGGGTATGTTGATGTTTTTCGGCAGCTCTTTTCTTACGATTATTAATAAATAAAAAAAGTCTCATTTTCTAGGGTTCTTCATGAAAGAAGTCAGATTGCTAAAGATGGAAAAATCTTGTTGTAACTGATTGTATTTGTTGGGGTTATTTCTTGGGTTATCTTTGGTCTGTTCCGGGTAGATTAGAGTTGTGATTACTCTATGGTGTAAGTGTGTTCTTGATTGTAGTCAAGTTGCAGAAGTGCTGTGTGTAACAGTGTTACAAAGTTTATATAAAGGGTTAAGAAAATAAAATTGTGTTCTATACTGTGTATTCATTCTTCACTGTATCTCAATCATATATTCTGAGGTTATACAGTCTCACAATTATTAGTCTGCTTCCTATATACCGCATTTTCGTTGAGAAACAAAACAAACAAAAAGCTAGAGATTTCTAACTTATATAACGCCTTAGCTAATTAAAGATTAGGCTCAAGAAATTCAACAAGCGATTGTAACGATATTCGAATTGCGATTTCCTTGTGAGGGAAATCTGACAGACCTCTTATTATTGAGAAGAATACTCAACTTAAAAAAATAATTCGATTTAAAGTCAGTATATGATACAAGCAATTACAGTTGAACCAACAACTTTCATGACAAAACTGTACAATGTGCACTTTACTTAACATTACTTTAGTTCATCAAGAATGAATCACACACACAAAATAAAGTTTCCTTTTGCTATTATCAATGGTCTTCCTTGTGCTACTTACATGTTCAGAGTTTCAACAAATACGATTCACATGAGAAAACGGCTCAGAAGCTGATTTTGGTGCAGGCTTTTTGGCGGTCTCAGTTACTCCAAAAACATTCCAGAATCTCAAAGTCTCATCTCCTGCTGCTGAAGCTACGGTACAAACACACAACAAACAAGTTTTAGACCACCTCAAAAAAAACTACTCTCAGAAGCTAAAGAAATTGACTCAAGCTTGTTTTTTAACTGTGGCATATATAGAACTCTTGATGTATGACCAGTGAGTTCAGCCGTTTTCAGCATGGATGGGTACTTCCAAAGTTTAAGCTGATTCTGTGTAAACCCATAAGAGCTAAGCAACTCTCTTTCTTTGGTCTGTCCGGACATCGTTGATTCGTTGTTAATGATCTGTCCGTCCATTCCTCCCGTTGTGAGAATGTGATTGTTCCATGCCATTGATCCAACTCTTGATTGATGACCTCTCTTCAATGTTCTCAAGTGCAAGAAATTTGTATAATACATCAGCTTCAAAGGTTAAGACACGACAAACACCGGATATTATATCGTAAAGATGGAGCGCAGTAATTTACTTACTTGACGGTTGGATGCAGAATCCCATAGTTGGACTTGAGAGTTGTTGAGTCCAACTGCAACATGACGACCATCAGGTGCCCAATTAATACTTGTGACAGGTCGTTTTTCTTCATCAACCGTCACAAGCTCAGATGTGGAACCACTTGAAGCATCCCACAGATAAACAGTGGCTCCCAACGCTATGGCTAGGACATTAGCACTGCCCTGACTGCAAACTCAGTAAACAATCCGAATTTTTTTTGTGGGCATACTTTCTCACTGAACTATGGCAACAACAAAACAGAAACAAATACAAATCTAGAAAACGAAGTAAGCAATTAACTAATGCTACAAACAAGATATGCAAGCGTTGCTAGAATGAAGAAACAGCAAGATATGGCAACCAACAAACATAAAAAAAATTAAAGGGAATATATCCTAAAACTGATTATGTAATATATCCTAAATTCTTCATGCCAGATGTAAAATATTTGAGCACCTAGATAATGATTACCTAGATGTGATTGTCCTTGTATTACCAAAATTGCAATATGTATTCTTTCACAAAATCAAATATCTGGCTACAATGATGAAGGCCAATCCAGTCACACAATCTCTCGTAACTCCAAAATAAATGTCATTCTAATCTTATTATATAAAAGAGAAGCCGGTCGACGAGAACTTGACAAGTAAGCGAAATTGTAACTCACGAAATTATGACATGTGTGATTGATAATTTAGATTGTGACACGTGTAATTTATTTTTAATAAAAAAAATGTTAACATAAATATCTTTAAAAAATTGGAAATCATATATCTTAAGTTTTGATTCGATTCCATTTTTGTAGTTTTCATTTAATAAATATGGAAAACTATACTATCAAGACAATAGAAAAAAGGAAACTTATGGAAAAATAATTGTGTATATATATATTAGTCAAAAATAATGGCGTATATTTTATTAAGCTTGAGAATTGGTTGCATACGTCTACGAATATATTGGCAAGTGTAAATTTATTTTCTCTTTAACGTTTCAAGATATAGCTATTCATATTCTTCACGAGAATATCATATTTGTAGATGTAAATATGTTTCTTAAGACATTGGTAAATATGTATCATATGTTAATGCATGTATATTGATTAAGATAAAATAAGATTATAGAACTAAAAGTACATAGGTAAATAATTATAACTGTTTATATATATATTATGATTTAGGGGTTTTCAAGATTTTGGTTTGGTTAAGTTTTTTGCTTTTTGAATTTTTGGTTTATATAATAAGATAAGTTCTAAAGTAAACTTAAAATATTAGGGATGATTTGGTTCAATTTCGGTTAAATTTTTTAATTTTTAATGAAATTGATTCATTATTCTTAATTAAACATCGATTGTAAAACATTTTTTTTGTTCGGTTTAATATTTGATTTTTTTGTATGGTTCGATACCAGTTTATTGGATACAGAAAAAGTAAATTCATTTATATCGTAGTCTAAAAAAGATTATTATATATAGGTAAATAATATTCACCTAATATTCACCTACGTAGCCCTAAAAATAATAATATATGGGATGTAAAAAAGGTATAATAAGATGTATATATGTGTTGTTTGATAATATTCTTTATATGTTTTTTTGAGGTTACTAACATAAAATTTACTAATTTTTTTATTTAATTCTAAAATATTTTAATTGTTTTACGACAAAAGAATTAAGATATAAATGATTTCTAATGATTTATAGTTTATGTTCTATTAAATTCAACGGGGTTTTAACTAAAATTAAATATTTATTGATAATTTTAATGTGTTAATCCGCGTATTAACGCATACCTTATTCTAGTTAATTCTAAAGGAGAATGGATGAAATTTTCAACTATGATGTAATTGCACATATTATCAAACATACAGTTTATTAGAAGCATGAGTGCGTAGTATTTGAATTTCTTTGAAAGAAGGAAAAATGTGCCACTCTATCTGGAATGGAGCACAATAAAATCCAAATAAAGAGTCGCAGAAAATCACCTCTCAATGATGTAATTATATCAAGCCAGCCCTCTTTATCGCCTTCATCGACCATAGGTAGATTATCAACTTCCAAAAGTTGTGCTACCAAAGCCCTAAAGTGCCCTTCAACAACATTTTTCATAGCACCACTGGACTTGTCCCTAGAGTGGAACTGCTTATCGTTAAAGCTGTTTGATCAATGCTTGTAGTCAGGGGCGGATCTACGTTGAAGGAAGTGGGGCACGTGCCCCATACTGATTTTTATAAAATATTGATGAGTTACTAATAGAATCATCAGTTGAGTTGGTTAGTTATTTCCCCATTTGTTTTTCGTGTTATGGGTTCGATGCCCAGCACTGGCTTTCTTAACAACAATTAACTCTTCTCTTTATTTATTATTTATTTTGTACTTGCCACAATTTTTTTTATTCTCTATTTATTATTTGTTTTTTAACCAGTAACCACAATGGCTATATTATACTTCATTTTTGTGTCGTTCCTCCATTTTTTTACCCTTTCTTTTGATTGGATGCTTTTTATACCTTTTTCTTTTTATTTTTATTTTCATTTTCAAGTATACATTTTAACAAATTAATTAAATCCATTAAAGTAAATCATACAATCTGTGTTCTAATATATTACCAAAATATTTTAAAATCTATTAGTATATAAAAGTATTTTATGATAATGTATATTATGTATTTTAAATACATTATTTATTTTCTTATATATAAAAATATTTCAAATCAGTGAGAATGTTTTGTTTAACATTAGTTCTTTGGAGATTTAAATACCATTACATAATTTTAAATATTTTATGTTATCAAATATTGTGTTTGTGCCCCATACTAAAAATGTTTCTGGATCCGCCCCTTCTTGTAGTTATAATTTCCTTACATAGTAGAAACACAAAATTGAATTTCATAGCAACACTATATATATACATCCAAAAATGCATCACGAGAAGCATTATGCTAAAGATTTGCACAGAAAAACAGACAAGGATTACTAGTTACTACATTAACCTTTTATAAACAAGTTTTCAACTACGCATACTTACACGACCTGGTAGAAAAGAAGACATATATATATATATATATATATATATATATATATATACTAAACCTTGCTTGCTTATTCTCTTATGGTGTAAACCGAGTCAACCTTATTGCTACTTTCCGCTTCTGCAGCACGGAATATTGAGACGTCGAGATGAATTGGTTTAGTGTCGGAGTTGGCTGGCTCAAACACACAAACATCACCCATGCACAAATTGTTGCCTTGTACAAACTTCCTCCACCCTGTTGAAATCCCATCATAATGACGAGATCCGTAAAATTTAAACATCATCTGCCATTTTTTTTTATCCACCTGCATCACCACTTCTTGAGGTTCATAAGACATGTTCTTCGCGCACCATTTCATTGGGATTGTCTGTTTTTTTTTTTTGGAAAAAGAACATCCATTTTTTTCCATCTAGAAGAATCAAGGAGATCAACAACTATAAAGAAAGCTATGGAAAAGCCTTACCAGGAAATACTTTGTTACCACATGAGAGCGTTTCATGATCACCAAGAGACCATTCGACGAAATGGCTCTTTTAGCCAGAGATAAGGCTTTTCTTTTGGAAATTTCACTTGTACTCTTTTTGCTACTACCTGAAATCATCTCCACATCTCTTTCCACAAGGTAAACTTTCATTTCCCTCCTCTCTTTATATCCTGGATCAAGAAGTGTGTGTCAACTGCCTCATATTCAGTGGTGGTTAATGGTGATTCGTGTGGTTATTTTAGAGGTGCTAAAGGTCTCCGACAAGGTGACCCCATTTCACCTTATTTGTTCTTGATCGTCATGGAGTACTTAGCCTCGTCTCTTGCTAAGGGTTTTGAGGTTGGAAATGTTGGTTACCACCCAAAAGCGGTGCGCTTGAAGATCTCTCACTTGTCATTTGCGGATGATCTGCTTGTATTGTTTGATGGGAAACCTACTTCTATGCAAGGGATTCTTGAAATATTATCAGATTTTCAGACTTTGTCGGGGTTGGGAGTCAACAGGAATAAGTCAACTTTGTTTTATGATGGCCTTAACGATATGGAGAAGGCAGAAGTTATGACTTATGGTTTTAGCTCCGGCTCTTTTCCCCTTAGATATTTGGGTCTCCCGCTAGTTCAAAGGAAGCTTCAAGTCAGAGACTATACTCCTTTGTTGGATTCTTTGACTAAGCGTTTTGTCAGTTGGGAAAACAAAGCTCTCTCTTATTCCGGTCGCATTCAGTTGGTGGTTTCAGTTATCTATAGCACTCTCAACTTCTGGATGCAGGCTTTTATCCTTCCTAAGCAGTGTCTAAAGCGCATTGAGCAGATGTGTAGCCGTTTTATTTGGAACAATGATATTAGGAAAACCTCGGGCATCAAGGTGGCTTGGAATCTTATTTGTTTGCCGCGTGATGAAGGTGGTCTTGGGCTTAGAAATCTGCAAAAATGGAATCAGGTTCTCTGTTTGAAACTATTATGGAATCTGTTGGTTTCTAGTGGTTCTCTCTGGGTTGCTTGGTCTAGGGACTCATATTGTAATGCTGTTAACTTCTGGGAGGTTGAGGAACGCTCAACGGATGGCTGGGTGTGGAGGCAGTTGCTTAAGCTGAGACATTTTGCTCGGCCATTTATTGACAGTGTTGTGGTAAACGGCTTATCAACAAGTTTTTGGTTTGACAAGTGGTGTAGTCTAGGTCCGTTGATTGAGATGTTTGGAGACGATGGTCCTAGACACATGGGGATTCCCAGATCAGCAATGGTGGCAAATGCTTGTAACAGGAATGGTTGGCTTTTTCGTTATGCAAGATCTCCTCAAGCTCAAGAGCTTCTCATTGTTCTTACAACGATTGAGCCTCCGAATGAAAACGGGGGCCCTGATAAGATACGGTGGAGAATACCAGGAGATTCATCCGAAAGTTTCTCCTTTTCTGTGGCTAGAACTTGGGAGTATTTGAGACCAAGGGCACCTAAGGTAACATGGTTTAAGGCGATTTGGTTCAAGAACCATGTTCCCCGACATGCTTTCTGCTTTTGGCTTGCAAATAAAGATCGTTTGCCGGTCAGAACGAGACTGTTGGCTTGGGGTTTACGGATTAATCCGTTGTGTCTTCTGTGTGGAAATGACATAGAAGATAAAGATCATTTGTTCTTGCACTGTCAATTTTCTCTTCAGGTTTGGAGATTGGCTATGGACAGAATGGGTCAATCTTTTCATCATGTGATGGACTGGTCATCTCTTCTCACTTGGCTTCTCTCTTCATCGCCAAATGTAAGAAGGATCTTGAAGTGTTTGGTGGTTCAAAGTTTGATTTACCATCTTTGGCAGGAGCGCAACTATCGGCTTCATAGGGATTTATCTCGTACGCCGGCCCAATTGTTCCAAGCTATTGACCGTTGTGTTCGAGATAGTCTTCTAGGTCGTCTTGACAAGAAATCTTTTGAGACGATGCTATCTAGTTGGTTCGCTTATTATTAGCGGATAGAAGTATGTAAGTTCGGCCTTTACTCAGTTTTTTTTTTTTTGGGGTTGAGGCCGCTATTTGTAAAAAACGTTTGTAACTTTCCCAGTTATGGGCAATCAATTAAATTTTTTCAAAAAAAAAAAAGGTAAACTTTCAAGACTAATAATCAAAGGCTATGGAAAGTACGAGGCGGAACAAGAAACTCTATATAACTGACTCAGGACTCAGTTACCAGAAGCTTCTAAATCAGCACCATTCTCAAAACTTGAAACTATAATCCTAAACAGTCCAATAAGATGAGTTACTATAATCAACAAGTTAAAAAACAAAATTCGTACCAGCTTTACGATCGATGGTTTTATGACTTATTTCTCCTCGCATCAGATACTTCCCTTCACTGATTCTCCTGGTACTAGTTGGTAATATTACAGGAATATGGCCAGATGCTGTATCAATGTCAGAGTTAACATGTTCTTCTTGCTCATAACCAGTCTGAGATACAACAACATTGGGAGTTAGCACTGTATCAATGTCATTACCACCATCTGGAGACATTACAGGTTGCTGATGGTTCAGTGTAGTAGTGTCAACATCATCAAGTTCAAGGCTAATGTCTCTCTTAAGATATCTTGAAGAGGTTGCAGTAAAATCAATACCTTTGGAAGTCTTCTTCTCTGCATGTCCACATTTCTTGACGAAATAACAACTGGGTTTCTCACAAAAGGTATCTCCATCGAAAATCAGAACTTCAAACTCAGAGATCCCATGGAACTTGAAGACTAATAGATCATTCTCCACAAGTGAATGATCTTTCACAAATTTGTGCCACCCACAACAAAAAGCAAGTGTCTTTTCATCATCTTCCTCTAATCCAACATAGTAAGTAACGCCACTTGGACTTTTCAGTGTCACAATCTTTGGTAGCTCCCTTTTGCAATGTGTTGAAAACTTTTGAGGTATGACCTGCAAATTATAAGCAAAAAGGATCAAACTTGGCACTTGAAAAGACTGTATTTGACATCTTTTAGTGCTTAAATCTACTCAAGAACAGAGACATAACTAATTTTTTTAGAGAAAGGACAAAAATTGATTAAACCATAGGAGAGAACAGAGGAAAGTGGACAAATCAAGAAACAGAGAAAGAGATTGAAACATACGAGGCGATTGTGGAAACCAGGAAGGAAGAGCTGAGAGAAATGTAGATTTTGGAAATGAGTCCAGTATAGTTGTTCTTCCCATTTCATGCAATCTTCGCAATTTTCTTCCATCTTCTTCTTCTTCTCTCTTGTCACTCATACAATGTTGGGACCAAAGTGGAGTGTTTTAATGTTTACTAGGTGACTTGACAGCACCACAATATGCGAATGTGAAGATGATTTTATAACACATAAAATGTTAATATTGAAAGTATTATAAATTATCAATCATGAAAAACTAAAATATAAATATTTGTAAGAAAATCCAAATAACCCAAACAAAAAACGAATTTGGTGAGTGGACTACTTGACGACTACACTCATTTTGGGAAATTAGCCAGGTGATAAAAAGATGAATCACCCCCTGATGATCCAAAAAACAACTATAAGTATGTAGAAACACTAATATGCGTAAGACATGTCATGGTCGAAAATCAAGAGTAACTTTTAACAACAATCTTTGAAATTTCTAATTAAGATCGTTGTGGCTATTACGAATGTGTGTCACGAATCGGCAAAATAAAGTATCTCCTGTTAACAAATTACAAAAGAAAAACATGTCAACGACTAATATTAAAACATGTATAATCTAGAAATCAACATACGCTTATCATGTTTTATTGACTATAATATTATAATAATAATGGATTTTCTGAGTAAATTGTTAGAAGCTAACCTTCTTTATACTTTGTACATATTGACTTATCACTAAGAATACTCTCTTTTAGTTATAAAACATCATATATATATATAAATTGAGAAGCCATCCTACACCATTTCTAACAAAAAACTTTTAGAAAGGTATATATACGGAAAATATACAATCCTATATATATTAACTGAGGAGACACTAAAAGTTAAAAATTCTATGTGTCATTCAAAGAGAGTTTTAAGTAACATTAATCGTAAGAATCATTCAAAGAGAAATTTAAGGAACACATTAATTAAATCAACCAATCAAAACATTTCAATTTGTCATGGTGGAAATTTTTACATATTTTTAATATCTTTAATATATACGGAGCATTGATGACAAAAATATATACTTACCAAATCAGTTACCATACTGAGAAATTCAAACAGATTTAACTCATTTATGTAGTAGTATTTTGGTTTGTGATAAAGTTTGGTTTAAAAACATTTTATAGAGTTATTAAAAAATATTTTTTTTGTAAATATAATTTTTTTAGTGGACACAATTATTTATCTAAAATCTTTTTTGTATGTATGATTCAAAAAAAAATATTTTTACTATACAATAAACTGAAATTTATATTCCCACGCTTGACGTGCGTCAAAATCTAGTTTTTTACTTACATATGGATCCTTGATTTGAATAACCTTGTTGGGATAGTTATACCACCAACCGAAACATACAAATAAACAATTAGGATTAAATACAACGGAAATAATATTTCAAAGCATTTTTGGTAATAAAACTTCAGAAATGACTGTTTTGATCCGTCTTTGTAACATACTCCTTAGAATTAGTTGAAATGGTGACAACATCACATGATTGGCCTGGCTTTCTGCCGAAATTGCGTGATTTGGCAGTTCTATGGGAATCCTTCTCCAAATTCGATCTCATCTTCTAGCAATGGGAGCATAACAAGAAAGCGGATTTGCTGGCAAGGACTGCACGCACGTGAAATATTATTTTCTCATTCATTAGTACTTCAATACTTTATTTGTTTTTGGATACATATAATATATTTACTTAATTGATGATGAAGTGTGTTCGTAAACTTAAAAAACTATGTATATTATATATATATATATATATATATATATATTTAATCGTAAACTTAAAAAACTAAACTCTAACTTAAAAAGTATGTTTTGAGTTGTATATATGAACTCAACTTTTGAAAATAGTGTATTTTCAGTTTCGAAGGGTTAATAACTTAATATACTAGAGATTCACCCACGCTGGAAGACTTTGAAAGCTATCTTATGGTGCAAGCTTGGTTTTCGGATTTCGATCCGCTCCGTGATGAGATTGTTACGACACTCTTTGTGGATTTACTTGTCAAATATTCCTGTGAATTTTTATCATAAGTCAATTCTTATGGAGATAGCTCGGGGTTTGGGGTAGCTGAGTCGAGGGGATTTAACGCCATTAAAGTTTGAAAGAGCTAGATTTGCACGAGTTTGTGTGGAGGTAAACTTAACAAAGCCGGTTAAGGGCACGATGCTAATTAATGGTGAGAAGTATTTTGTGTACTATGAGGGTTTATCGAATATATGTTCAAGTTGTGGATTATATGGACATCTAGTTCATTTGTGTCCAAAAAGAGTGCCAGAAAAATATGTGAATGACACTCGATGACAATGAACCTCTCACTCATCCTGACAGTCCAAGATTCAGAGTCTACGATGACAACGCCCTAAGTATAATGGACCGCCGGCTCAATCGTGACGGTCAACCCATGGAGAAGATGATTGATGCCATGCCTCGCGTTTGGCGTATGTATGATAGAGGTAGGGGAATAGCTCTCTCACGTGACAAGTTCCAATTCATATTCCAGAGAGAGGAAAATCTCATAACCACCTCGAATGATCGTCCATGGTCCTTTAACAACTGGATAATGGTAATGGAATGTTGGGTCCCAGATCTGCGTCCGAGTTCCTCTCATCCCTTGAGATCTCAGAAATGGGTTCGCATTCGCAACATCCCCACAATTCACTACAAGAACGAGACAATGAAGATGCTAGGATACGTGATTGGAAAGGTAAACTAATTGCGTACGACCCAAAAATATTTCACAAAACCGAATATGTGAGAGTTTTGGTAAAACTTAACATTGACAACCCTGTACGGAAGACCAGGAGGTTAAACCTACCAAAAGGTGGTTTTGTGGACATTGAATATGAGTATGAAATGCCGAGGTAACGCTGATTCCACAGTCTCATAAACCAAAATACATAAAAAAATATTATTTTTGATTAGATATATAGAAAATACATGTGAAGATAATGTAACTAAACATGAAAGTAAATCATAAAACCGATACGAACCAGTATTTACGAAAAACTAAACACATTTACCGAAATTTTCAAGCTAAAATTATAGCAAACCAAACCGGATTTCGTTAATAAGAAACCCACGTCTCTCTATGATCACAATTTTATTTAGTCGTTTTAAAGTAGGATGTCTATGAAAATTGAAATTTTGTCTGGATCAACAATTTGGTTAGCTCAGAGTGTTCCTTGTGTTTGTGGCCACATAAAAGATGGTTCGCAAAAAGTTCAATATCATCTCTCACCTGCTCATGTCCTTATTTAATCCCACAACTTTATGGTTGATAGATTTACCAACTCATTGCATGAAAATGATGGTGTAAGTTTTCATAGATCAAAATAAGACTTTTAACATACTTGGAAGATTTTTGTGAGCATTCTAATGGCAAGAAGATGGTTGGATTACTATCGTTACACAAAATTTATGAGGTTCGTATTGTCTTTCTTGACGATGTTAATGAAAGAGGATTTACATACTTTTCAATTTTAATTTGATTTTTTTTTTCTGATAATTATTGGTACTTAATCTGATATTTTCCAGTTATGTTTAGACCAACCCAAACATATATATGTACCTCATCTTAGGTATTTTTCAACAATTGCGTTTATATAGCTTTGTCCGGCATAAACAAAAGAGAAAGAGAAGAGATACACAATAAAATGGACGCCGAATTGTTTCCTATAAGTCATGTTGATAAAGGATATATAAGAAGTTGGTTTTGAAGAGATGATGAGAGTGACATATATACCGTCTCAAAGAAGAGAGACAAATAAAGGCATTCTGATAATTAATTCACAATATGACATACATAAACACCATAAATTACAATAGCGATAATTGTAACGTCTGCGAACCAGATTGTAGAATCTGGTGTCGTATCGAGCGACAGTGTCGCTCGAAGCGACCATTTTGGGGCAGAACCGGATTAAGTTTTGATCGCGGTTTTGGCTCAATTTAAAGGTTTAAAACTCTAGTTTGATTGTTGCGTCCAGGGCAGTTGGTTCAGATTATCAGATCGCTTCGAATGGGACGATTCTTATGCGGCGGCGAGTTTGTGTGCCTAAGGATGAGTCGTTGAGACAGAAGATTCTGAGTGAGGCTCACGTGAGCAAGTTCTCGATTTATCCGGGAGCGACAAATATGTATCGTGATCTCAAACGGTACTATCACTGGGTCAGGATGAAGAGAGAGATATGGTTAGCTAGGTCACAGCTTGTGATACGTGTCAGCTAGTGAAGGCTAATCATCAGGTTCCGAGCGGCATGTTGCAGAGTTTACCCATTCCGGAGTAGAAGTGAGATATGATCACGATGGATTTCGTGGTCGGATTGCCCACCTCGAGGACTTATGATGCTATTTGGGTGATAGTGGACCGTCTGACTAAGTCGGCACATTTTTTGGCCATTAAGAAGATCAATGGAGCTACGGTTTTGGCTAAGAAATATGTGAAGGAGATTGTGAGGCAACATGGGATGACAACCAGTATTGTGTCATACCGGGATCCAAAGTTCATTTCAGAGTTTTAAAGAGCCTTTTAGGCTGAGATGAGCACTAAGGTGCATATGAGTACATCATATCATCCGTAGACTAATGGGCAGTCAGAGATTTATATTCAAACTTTGGACGATTTGCTAAGGATGTGCGTTCTGGATTGGGGGTGGTCATTGGATGGATCATTTGTGCCTGGCTGAGTTTGTTTATAATAACATCTTTCAGGCGAGTATCGGGATGGCCCCTTATGAGGTGTTGTATGGGAGGCCATGTAAGACACCTTTATGCTAGACCTAAGTGGGGGAGAGGAGCATATTTGGTGCGAGTTTTGTTCATGAAACAATGAAGAATATCCGTGTTTTAAAGCTGAACATGAAGAAGGCTCAGGATTGGCAGAGGAGTTATGCCGATAAGAGAATAAAAGAGTTAGAGTTCGCGGTCGGAGATAGAGTGTATCTCAAGATGGCCATGTTGCGAGGTCCTAACAGAACGATATCGGAAAACAATATGAGTCTGAGATTTTCGGGTCCGTTCCCGGTGGTGGAGCGAGTTGGACCGGTGGCATACCGATTAGAGTTACCCCCGATTATGAAGGTATTTCACAAGGTGTTTTATGTGTCGATGTTGAAGAAGTGTCTGCATACTTCGGAGGAGTTAGTGGCTAAGATTTCGGAGGATTTTCAGCCTGATTTCCGGTGGCGGCGAGATCTTTTAGGATTCTTAAGAGGAGAGTCAAAGTGTTGCGCCGGAAGAAGATTCCACTGTTGAGAGTTTTGTGGGATTCTGCTGGTATTGAGGAGGAGGCTTGGGAGCCTGAAACAAAGATGAAGCTGGAATTCAGCAAGTGATTCAACAAGCAGGTCACGGCTTGAGCTTGGTTTATCTTTGTGGTTCTGGTTTCAGAGTTAGCTTGGTGCTTTTGTTACTATTGATTCATGTATTTCTTGTTTGTGTTGTAATGATTATACATTTTGGAGATTTATAAGATGGAGTTCTTATTTTTTGATGTTTTATAAGATGTGAAATTCTTATATGTTTAGTTTTTGTGTTGGCCAGAGGTTTTGGTCATGTTTATGATAATATTATGGGTTAGCGAATATGGTGTTTAGACCCGATGAGGTAGTCTAGTTGTTAGATGCTTAGAGACGTTTAGGAATTAATTACGAGTAACTCATTAGGAGATGAGAATTTTTTTCAGAGGGATGAGCATTTCCCTGTATACTTATTTGGGATGAGATTTATTATGAAACTGTTAATAAATCTGCTTCCAGTGGTGAGACCGGTGTCGGTATCATAAAAAAAATTAGAAATTTTGAGTTATGTCACTATTGGCATGCCACTGTTTTAAAATCATTACCAGCGTGCCACTATTTTCTGATTTTTTTTTCTCTTATCCAAATTTTGTTTTTTTTTTCTCTCTCTCTCTCTCTACCAGATCGCCATCATGACATCGGATTTTATAGTCACTGAATTCGATTCTCTTCATCTCTAAATTCACTATCTCTGATCTCTGTAAGAAGAAGAAGAAGAAGAAGAAGAAGAAGAAGAAGAAGAAGAAGAAGAAGAAGAAGAAGAAGAAGAAGAAGAAGAAGAAGAAGAAGAAGAAGAAGAAGAAGAAGAAGAAGAAGAAGAAGAAGAAGAAGAAGAAGAAGAAGAAGAAGAAGAAGAAGAAGAAGAAGAAGAAGAAGAAGAAGAAGAAGAAGAAGAAGGAAGATTCAAACACAAGCGACTGTAAATTTTCGAGTTTGGGTTAACTATTATGCATTTAGGGTACATATTTTGTAGGGGGGATGGGGGGTTAGAGTTTTGCCTTTACATTATAAAACTGTTAAAAAAATCTTATAAAACTGTTAAAAAAAATTGTAATGTTTTTAAAAGGTTTAGTAAAACTGTTAAAAAAAATTATAAAACTATTTAAAACCCGTGTAAAACTGTTTATAATGTTTTTGAAAAGTTTTATAAGGTCTTTAAATAGTTTTATATGGTTTTTAAACAATCTTATAAAAATTTTAAAAACTTTACAAACCTTATAAAAATCTTATAAACCTTTCAAAAACATTATAAATTATTTAACTGTTTAGTTTTTAATGACATGTAAAAATGTCTTATAAAACTGTTGAAAAACTTTATTAAAACGGGAAAATCCTAAAAATAACAAAAACCCAGATCTGACCAAAACAATAACCAAAATCCAGATCTGAAAAAAAAATCGAATCAAAAGCTCAAAATTGTAACCCAAATCGAATAAAAAGCTTAGATTCGTAACCAAAATTCAATCAAAAACTCAAATTTGTAACCAAAATCGAATTTAAAAAAACAAAACTCATGGATTAAACTTGTTCTTCTTCTTCCTTATTCGTCTTCTTCTTCTTCTTCTTCTTCTTCTTCTTCTTCTTCTTCTTCTTCTTCTTTTTCTTCTTCTTCCAATCCAGAAAATCAAAGTCGATTTAAGGAATTTATAGAGATTTACATGGATGAAAGAAAATCGAAAAACCTAGATCTATCCTCGCTGCGTTTGGGTCCAATGGAGTCAGAGAGAGAATCGAAAACTCTAGATCCATAACCCAAATCCGATTTGCAATTTCAAAGAAGAGAATTTTGTGAGAGAAAAAAATTTGGATCTGGGAGATGAGCGTGAGAGAGATGAGAGAGAAAGTGAGATCTGTTTTTTTCCATTTAGTCAGTGAATAGTGGCACGCTCGTAATGATTTTGTGAACAGTGGCATATTTGATTAAATTTTTGTCATGCGTGGCATATTTGCAATCGCACCCAAAAAAAAGAATTTTAATTGTTTGTTGGAGAATAATTAAAGTAATATATATAAGCATACGTAAAAACGTAAAATTGACTCGACAAAAAAAAAAAAACAATTTTACGAAAATATATAAAAACACGATGAAAAAGACAATTAAGTCGGCTCGATGCGTTCTTTCTTCACGAAGTCGAACTCGACTAAACCCCAAACTCAAACCCTACTCCCCAAAATTGATACCCTATTTTGGGAATAGTTAACCCAAACCCAAAAATTTAAATTACAAATCTATTGAAAATTAATTTTTATATTTGTGGTATTTTTGGAACTTTTGAAAAAGTAGTATTTTGGAACTTTTTAAAAAATGGTGGCATATTAGGGAATTCCTCTATATATGAAAACATAAGATTTTTTTAAAAATTTAATATTACAATAAAATAAAAAAGTCCAGACCAACCAAATCGTGTCATGTCACCCACTGATACCTTATCAATCGGATCAGCCGGTTGATACGTATCAAGGTAAAATATCAACAATGTTAATTTTTTTGTTTTTTTTATTCCTTTGATAGTCCTGACAAATCATTGCTGCCCATGGTCTCATTAAATCGTATAAGCATTAAATACAGGGTTATTTACTCTACAACACACTTTTTAATTTTTGATTGCACTTAACAAACTTCTTAAGGGAACTATCCTTTTTGGATAGCTAATGTCTAAGAAGCCCTTATTCCTCTGACAAAATAATAAACGGGCAGTTTGCCCAGACCTAGTAATATTGAGTTCCGTAAATAAATCAAAATTCAACTTCTTTTCTTTTTACTCAGACTTTTCGGTTTCTCAAACGAACAATTTTTTTTCACCTCTGATCGACGTTTTCCTGAAGATCTTAACGGAATTGAAGCCTCGTCGTTTGTCTTCATTAGTTCACCAGATTTTATCAGAATTGTCGGGTAAAGGAAGAGCGAAAGCAAGCGGATCTACAGGTAACAATGTTTTACGGTTTTGAAAATTAGTTTATGTTTTCTCGAATTGGTATTTTCAGTCTTTCTTGAATACAATTCCCTTTATGTGTCTTTGTTTACGAAATAATATCTTATGGTTTTTTTTTTGTATTTTACATTAGGGTTTGTTTTGAAGAGATTGGAGTCGTTGATAACCAACTTCCAAATCGCTTTTTGCGACGGATCGGTATCCAAATGTGAGGCTGAATGTTTATTATAAACTGGAGATTCTGTCTAAACCAAAGATTTTGGGGAAGTTGTGGACAGTTTACGGTGGACATCCCCTTAGGTTCTCCCTTGCAGATTTTAGAGAGATATCGGGTTTGCTTTGGTTAATGTTGAGTGATGAATGTATGTGTTATTATTGGGTAGTAAATGAAAGAGTTCAACCATTAGTTATTAAATCCCAAGACTGGTTTATTCGGAATGATGAATTTATGTTGTTAGCCAAAAACTTATCTGTGGATGAGTTCAGATGGAACGTATTGTGTGGATAGTTCCTTGCTTTTCAGAGTAGATAAGTATACATGGATATGTTCCTTGGTTTGTTTGCAGTTTGGATTGAGCCGATGGAATGGCCAATCGTTAGGTTATGGACAGTTTACGGTGGACATCCCCTTAGGTTCTCCCTTGCAGATTTTAGAGAGAATTCGGGTTTGATTTGGTTAATGTGTAGTGATGAATGTTGATATGTTCAAATTTAACCTTCAGCTACTCTCTCAAATTAAGAGATCACTGTAGTACTTAGGGATAGAATCCTCAGGGAAAAGAATTACACAATGAAGTTCCAATTTCAAATTAAGCTAAGAGAAATTTGATTAACATAAATTAAGCAATTAAAACTAAACAGATGATGATTATGGTTCTTTTAAATTCTATAAAACGAAGCGCTAGGCATCAGGTAATTCACAGGCATGACTTTAAATTGAAGCACTAAATTACTGTCAGAATATTTATTAAGAACCGTTCTAGAACTCGAAAAGCAATTGTAAAACTATTCAACTTTCGTTGCATAAATCCTAGAAAACCAAGTTTCTTTGCGAGTTCTATAAAATTAATCAAGCATTAATGAGCAGTTTCGATTTGTTCACAAAATCACTAAGCCAAATTTCTTTGTGAATAGTTATTTTGCTCACCTATGATATTATTTCAGCTAACTAGCAATGCTTTCGCATCTATCAATCAACCTAAGTTATCTAAATCAGGGTGATCAATCCTAAAGCAGAATTAAAACTATCAAGGTGAAGAACACAAATTAGATTGATCCCAACAGTATTATAATTCTGAAAAATTTATCATCAGCCTTTGAAAAACCCTAAACCTAACTAATAGATTACTCAGACATAGCAATAGCAAACATCACAATAACTGAATAATACTGCATTTAAAGAGATAAAGACAGAGATACAAAAGGGTTCAAAGAAATCTCTGAAAGAGTCTGAACTTGTCTCCTTAAAAGCTCTGAATCAATCTCTTGCTAGGTCTCAATAGAATAAAAGCATAACCTAAACAATGGCTTAGAAAAAATATATATATAAGGTCTAAAAACGTATTGGGCTGGACATGTAAACTTTGGAACTTTGCGCAAAAACAGAAATTTTCAAACTTAGTATATTTGCTCGTCACGATAGGGTGTCGATCGACACCCAGAGATGGTGTCAATCGACACCAAGGCTGGATTTCCAATCCGAATTCAAATCTTGTATAGCTCATTCCTCCTTGCTCCAAAATGCTCCAAAATCACAAGTTATGCTCCAAATGCCTTAAAACCTGTAAAGACTCTAAAACAATACAAAAACACCGAAAAGACTCTAAAAACATACTTATATCATGGCTAAAAACGGGTTAAAACCATGATATATCAAATGTATGTGTTATTATTGGGTAGTAAACAAAAGAGTTCAACCTTTAGTTATTAAATCCCAAGACTGGTTTATTCGGAATGATGAAGTTATGTTGTTAGCCAAAAACTTATCTATGGATGAGTTCAGATGGAACGTAATGTGTGGATAGTTCTTTGTTTTTCAGAGTGGATAAGTATACATGGATATGTTCCTAGGTTTGTTTGCAGTTTGGATTGAGCCGATGGAATGACCAATCGTGCATGATGTTTTTTTTTTTTTTCCTTATGTTAACCGCACGATGTAAAAAATAGAGTAGAGATTCAGATTGCATTTATTGTCACTCAAGAAATTAGTTTTAATCACAACCACTCATTATTAAACAGAGCACAAGGGGAATGGACGACTATAATTAAACAATTCCCAAATGAAGCACATTATCAGCAAACTCTCGGTCAAGCCTTGTGAGGGTAGTTTAGGGATTTATTAAAATAAGATGAGAGAAAAGTATAGCTCCCTTAGAAAGTGTGTTGAGGTGATATATGTTTATAAAAAAGTATCTTCTGAAGTAATAAATCCTTAAATAAATAGCTTTCCACACAACCAGTTTGTTTATGCAAAAGAGGCCCCAAAATAAAATACAATTATCTAGGAAATCCAATTACAAAAAAAGGGAAATTTGGAAAATTAGGACATATTGAACTTATCTTTGTCCCAATAGGTTTTAAATAATGTAGTTATGTCCCATTATCTTTTATGTTTTCAATACCCCAAGATTACCCATAATTTTGATTTATTATATATTTGTTTAAATCATTTCGGAAATTATAAAAATCAGAAAAGGAAATTCTGATTTTTTAAATGATTTAATGCTTTTAGAATAAAAATTTCATTCTTAAATTTCGGAAAATTTCATTCTTAAATTTCATTTTTAAATTCTTTCTTAAATTTCATTCTTAAATTTTATTCTTAAATTCTGATTTTTAAATGATTTAATGCTTTTGGAATAAAAATTTCATTGTTTAAATCATTTCGGAAATTATAAAAATTAGAAAAGGAGAACCGCCGGCTACAGCCTAGTTTAGGTTATTTTTTTGTTTTTTTAAATATTAATAACATAATAATTAATTAAAAAATTAAATGTAATTAATTAAAAAATATGCGTAATTTCAAATATAACTATTTAAGTAAACTGCATTAATTATAAATATAACTATTTATGTAAACTGAATTAATTAGAGAATATTTACTTCCTAGATTTAGGGAATTTAAAACTAACTTTCTAGAACACAGGTTCTATATTCCGGTAGACGAAAGACAAATATGTAGAACTTATATTCTAAAATGGATAGAAGATATAAGGATCTGTAGAATGCGTGTTCTACGGACTTTAGAATATAGATCATCTAGTAGAAAACAAATTCTACGGACTTTAGAACATAGATCATCTAGTAGAACTTAACATCTAACGGCCCGTAGACGTAGAATGTCCATTCTAGAAGCCGTAGACAAAAACAATATGATTGATTTTAACCATTTTTCAAGTTTTAATTTTTTTTAACACTTGAATATGACTAATATGTATGTTTACTTAATTATCAGATTTTAAAAAAAAATGTAAAATCCTTTAATTTAATATTTTAAATTTTTTTATGGGCATTTTGGATAAAAAATTACCAAAATATGGAAAAGGGTATTGGGACAAAGTCAAGTGGTCTAATTTTAGAAATTCCCCAAAATTTTTTTTGTTTCTTCTGTCCGACGGACCGAGAGAATTGAACATCGAACTTTGACTTTAATTATTGTCTTTTTCACGACTCAGCTGATACAAAATTCGCCCTACATACTACATATTGGACCATCCATTGCCAACTGCAGTTGTTGGAAAAAAATTGGTTATTAGTTATTTTTTTTTTTGTAACGTTTTTACAAGAGTCCATTGAAGAATAGATCTCAAATTAATTTTGGTCGTGAAAGATTTGGTTGAAGAAACTTCAGCTACTCCAAACTAAAATATATTAACTTTTACGTAGGAATTTGTAAACAACCCATGTGAATATATGTATGCTATTCAAACATCCCACTATCGTAATATATTTCCTAACTCTAAACTGACTTTTTATAATTTGCATGCACCTCCGATTTTTCAAAGTAAAACTTAGACCATGTGCATTACACACAATAAAAGTGTCTTAAACATTTTTAATTATATTTTATTCATATTTGTTTTTAAGACACTCATCACCCACTAAAAATCATGTTCGAAAACGCGGCTGCGTAGACCGCGCGGCCGGCGGTTAAATGCTTGGCGGCTCGCGGCTGTGGCGAATATGCACTAATCTGTGAAAAACGCGAAAAATTGAATAAAAATCATTTTTCTTGATTTTATGTGGAAAAAATGATGTTTAACGGTAGATTTGCTGTTAAAAAAATTAAGAGGTCTCCAACCGTGAAGGCGACGTTTAAGGGGATCGACACAAACAAACAACTTCTCTGCTTTGGTTCCTCAGCCCACGTCGGCTCCGGCGTCGGTCATACTTTTTCTCTTCTCATTTACAATTTCTTAGATCTGAAATAAATTGCAATGAGTTTTCTTTCTCTGTCGCAAGATAAATTCACGTTGATCTCTTGCGTTTGTTTTCTCTTTCTCTTCTTCCGAAAGAGCAGTTGTCCGATGTTTGATCTTCAATTCCTTGGGGTTAAATCGATTGGTTTTGGTCCGTTGAGTAAAATCTCTAGCGGTGGTTGGAATTTATTCTATTTGGATGAATTTCAAATCCCTAAACCACCTTGGATTATTTTTTGTTTAACTACTCTCCTAAGATGTTTCATCAATTTCTTCATCAAATCCCCATCAATTTCAAATGCTACAAGATGAAGTCAATCGCGCGACATCGCATTCAATGATACGATCACGAGCAGTATGCATTGGATGCAATCTCTTCGACAGTCATCATGGATGAGAGAACTTTGCGAAAATTGCCATGATTGTAAGCCATGTTTGGATTTCGCAGAATTTATGGAAGGGAGTGGGTATAACGAATCGATGAAAGAGAAACCTATAGCCAATAAATGGTAATGTTATGATAGGCGACTACGGTATGTCTTACCGAGTCTTAAAAGGCAAAATCTAGAAACATCTTCTGTAATGTAAATAACTGAATGATTATATTAGATTGAGGTTACAAGATATATATACTAAGTTTACAATAGGAGATACTAGGGTAGATAGCTGTACAAATCAATTATGTATTAATTACATATCGATTCCATATCTTGACTATGCTTATATGGTCTTCCATATCTTGACTTCCCTTATATGTTCTACATGCCCCCTCAAGATGGAAGGGTTTAGTCACTCTTATCTTGCCATAGAGTTCATTGAAACATGATCGTGAGAGCGGCTTCGTCAATGCGTCGGCTAGCTGGTCCTTTATAGATACGTGAGATACTTGTAGCGCTTTGGATTGGACATTATCTCGCATAAAATGGTAATCGAGAGCGAGATGTTTCATTCTAGAATGGAACACTGGATTCGCACTCAAGTAAGTGGCCCCAATATTATCACAATAAATCACCGGAGCCGAGGGTAAGTGAACGCCAAGTTCCGTTAGAAGAGAACATACCCACCGAAGTTCCGCTGCAGTATTGGCGACGGCTCGATACTCATCTTCCGTTGAGGACCTTGCATCCCCTTTTTGCTTTCTTGAAGACCACAAAATTGGGGTTGATCCAAGATAAATAATATATGCATTTGTAGACACATAATCGTCCATATCACCTACCCAATCCGCGTCGGAATATGCATGTAAAACAAGAGGAGAATCAGCACGGATAAAAATACCATGAGATGGTGTTTCGGCTAGATAACGTAGCACCCGTTTTGCTGCCTGCCAATGCTCATTCGTAGGTGTATGCATATATTGAGACAACTTGTTGACCGCGAAAGAAATATCTGGCCTCGTGAATGCCAAGTACTGCAAACTACCAATCACCATTCGATACTCAGTAGGATTAGA
This sequence comes from Draba incana, assembly GCA_963576765.1. Taxonomy (NCBI): domain Eukaryota; kingdom Viridiplantae; phylum Streptophyta; class Magnoliopsida; order Brassicales; family Brassicaceae; genus Draba; species Draba incana. The sequence goes on along the minus strand of OY755212.1, from coordinate 11,593,139 downwards.
GAGAGGAGAACCTGTTTTGAGAGAGAGCTTCGGATGAGGAACCATAGGCGTAGTGACAGGTTTTGCGGCAAGCATCTTCATCTTGGTAAGAAGATCAATGATATACTTCCTCTGCATCAAATGTAGACCAGCTTTTGTACGAGTTGCTTCTAGTCCCAGAAAATAACTCAAATTCCCAAAGTCCTTAATGGAGAAGCGGGAAGCAAGGGCTGAAATTACTTGTGTAACCAATGCCTCGGTACTGCCTGTAACAACTATATCATCAACATACACCAAGACATAAACAATGTCTTTTCTTTGATGATATGTAAATAATGATGTGTCTGCTACCGAGTTCCTAAATCCAGCCGTAATGAGAGATGCTTTTAGTTCTTCGTACCAGGCGCGTGGTGCCTGTTTGAGACCATAGAGGGCCTTGTTGAGTTTACACACATGGTCTGGGCGATCTGGATTCATAAAACCGGGTGGCTGCGTAACATAAACATCATCAGTCAATGTCCCTTGAAGGAAAGCGTTGTTGACATCTAACTGCCGGATACTCCAATTTTGTGTCACAGCTTGTTCCAATACAGCCCGAATAGTCGTCGATTTAGTCACGGAGCTAAACGTCTCCATGTAATCAACATTGTATTGTTGGTTGAATCCTCGCGCAACCAGCCGTGCTTTATACATGTCAAGTAAACTAGTCAAAAAATACTTAAGAGTATAAATCCATTTCGTTGAGATAACATTCTTATTTGGCATTGGTGGTACCAAATTGAATGTACCATTACGAACCACCGCATTGAACTCCGTTGACATCTCATTTCGCCATTTTTCACCTCAAAGGGCTTGGTTAATGGTTGTAGGTATCAATGGTTTGGAAGAGATATTGAGGCAGAGTTTATTGATGGGTTTGGTGATATTGTTTTTGGTGCGAGTGCGCATGTTATGGTTGTTGATGGGAGGATTTGGTGGTGGTGGTGACGGGGAAGTTTGTTCCGATGTCGGAGAGGGATTTGGTGGTGGTGGTGAAGGAGAATTTTGGGACGAGGAAGGAGAAGTATGATTTGGGCTGGATAAGGGTAATGTATGGTCTGGTGGGCTTGGGCTTTTGTAATTTGGTGATGTTAATGGGCTTGGTGGGGGAGAGGGATCTAGAGATGAAATGTATGTGTTTGTTAAGGCGAGGAGGAGCTTGAAGACGATGACTGAAGATTATGCGGGGGAGACGACGGGTCATGATTGGTGACAGAGACCGACAGCGTGGCTGATGGTGAATGTTGGTGAGGATCCGAGCTCAGGGGCGCGAGAGGAGTTGTGGCGAGTAGCGGTAGGGGAATGGTCATGGTCGGCGGGGCTAGAATCATTGGAGGAGTTTCAGTGAAAACATGGACAGTCGCCGGTGGAGACGCAAATGGGTATGTGCTTTCAACAAATTGCACATGTCTAGATGCGTAGATACGGCCGGTTCGTCTGTCTAAGCACAAATAGGCACTTTGTGTTAAAGAGTACCCGAGGAATGTACACGGGATGGAACGTTGATCGAGCTTGTGAGAAGCATACGGTCTAAGCCAGGGAAAGCATAGAGAACCAAAAACCCGCAGCTTCAGGTAATTTGGTTTTTGCTTGAATAAGCGCTCAAACGGATTTTGGTTGTTGATAACGGATGTGGGAAGCCGATTAATGAGATATACGGATGCAGCGAATTCATATGACCAGTAGCTCGTGGGCATCGATGATTGGCTGAGAAGAGTAAGGCCCGTTTCAACGATATGCCGGTGCTTGCGTCTCTGATACCATGTTAAGTTTCCTGGACATCCAACTCAAAACCAATTTGCAATTAGTGGAGAGGCCCAAGTCTCTTATATATTGCTTAATATCCTTTCTAACTTCCGATGTGGGACAATATTCCCTAATACGCCCCCTCGAGATGATGGCTCTTTGGCCGTTAATCTCGGAATGTTCGGACAAGGATCGATGGACCATTTTTGGTTCAGATCGATTATAGATCGGGTTGGATTGTGTGGACCGTGGGCTCTGATACCATGTAATGTAGATAACTGAATAATTATATTAGATTGAGGTTACAAGATATATATACTAAGTTTACAATAGGAGATACTAGGGTAGATAGCTGTACAAATCAATTACGTATTAATTACATATCAATTCCATATCTTGACTATGCTTATATGGTCTTCCATATCTTGACTTCCCTTATATGTTCTACATCTTCAACAACAATTCAACTAATTTCTTCAACTAAAGTAATGCGATGTGCATTTTGGAGTTTCATCAGCAAGATGATAGCCAACAACAAGTGTATGAAAGGGGGACATAACAGATTTTACCTGTTAGCCTATAAAGCTTCCGAAAGGATAACATGGTTTTACTCCACTCTTTCATCGAAATTGTTTTCAATTTCATTATTTGTTTCAACAGTGTGTTTCGAAAATGTTTCTATATTCTGTAAACTTTTATGATTTATTAAATTTGATTTGCCGAAAAAAAACCCGATAGATTTGCTATAATTTCGTAAAAATCAAGTAAAACAGAGGTCTAAAACGATGATTGACAAAGGAGAAACCAACGGCAACCATTGCTAGGGCTCTGGAAATTCGTAGGTTTCATGGGGAAGATGATGACGAAATGACCATTATACCCTTAAATTAATAAAAACTGAAGAAAATAAAGCAAAATAAGAGTTCTCCTGGGAATCGAACCCACGATAGGAGTGGCCCATTATTGTTACCTTGCCAACTGGGCAAAGATGACCCTCGGTAACATTGCACCACCTAAAATATATATTACAATATTGATAATTTTAATTATTAATTAAATAAAAACTAACTAAACTAGGCCTCGAGTAATCTCCGTTTAATCTCCGATTTTCAAATTATGTGCTAGGCCCGTACCGAGCGCCTAACGAAATCTTGAACATTGACTAAAAGTGTCTAAAACCTATTAACAATGTCATAATTAAAACATTTTTCCAATATTTTGGATCTCATATTCTTTTATAATTATATTTTATTTATTAGACACCATAACTAGATCTCCTAAAATGTGCAATGCACATTAGATCTGGGCACATATACCCGTTACCCGTTCTTTTTTTCATTACCCGGCCCGTTCCGTATCCAAAAAAGGGTACCCGTCGCCTCCAAGTCGGGTAAGGGGTATTTAATCCAGTTACCCGCGGGTAAGGGTCGGGTATCGGGTATCAATTTTTTTTTAATTACCCGTCGTATGTTTACCCGGCCCGTTATACTAGTATTCTAAATTACTTATATTTGATAGATTTAATTACAAAGTAAATTTTATGGTATATAATACTATAGTTTTTGTGTTAAAAACTTTTTTTTAATAATAAATTTTGAGACATGAGCATATAAATAGTTGAAAACACCTTACAATATGAAATTTTATGTTAATGAATTGTCGCTAATAATTTTGACGATAATACTACAAATTTCAAATTTTGAAATTTATAATATTATATTTTTTTAAACTATATGTTGTATATTAGCGAAATTTGGTTTTATTGTAATGACAATAAAATTTATAATATTATATTTTATTGTAATGATTTTTTTAGTATAATAGTTTATAAAATAAAGTATATTGTAATTATCGTGTAAGGGTAAAGGGTCGAGTACCCGGCGGATCAATAAATTTTTACAGGATACCTATTTAACAGGGTACTCGCTTTTAGCGGGTTGGGTATGAAGTTTGTTTTCAAATACACGCTATGGTCGGGTCAAGTTCCGGGTACTCCAAAATCTCAAGATACCCGTCCTACGCCTAGCCCTAATGCACATGCACCTACTACAAGATATGCTTGTTTTCGTCCTTGTTGACTAAATTAATCAGTCGCCGCAAAAAGTCGTCTTTTGCTACGCGTCTTTATTTTTGGATCCTTTGTATGAAACTTAAACTATTCGCATGGAGACAAGTATAAATAAGAGTATCGAGCAAGAAGTTTAGTAATTTCTGAGAGAGATATGACAAAGAGAGGTCCTTCGAATTTGGGACTTGTATTCTTGCTTCTATTGGTTGTTTTGGTCACATGCTCTAACGATTGTGCTCTTGCGTCTCCACAAGAGTTACGTCCATTTGGTCAGTTTTATATCCTAATGATTTTCACAAGTCGCTTACCAAAAACTTAATGAACAAATATTTTCAAATTTGGTATTTTCCTCACAAAATCCCGATAAATTTCATAAATATATCATGCTATGATAAATGATTACTTCGAATTTTGAATTTCATCACTATATATTTTAATTTTATTTCTAAATAAATGATTATTTCAAATTTGTATACCGATAAATTTCGTAAGTATAGTTTATTTATTTATTTCTAAATGGAGTAGCCTGTCTATAAAGTAGCAATAAACTCACTTCGATACCCACTTCGTAACATAATTTACATTTAGTTGAGAAAATACAACGAACTATAATTTAATTGCTTCGACATGTTTTGTTTGGTTACCATAATTTTATAAAATTAAAAATAATATCAGATTCATTTTTTATTTATTTGGATTAGTTTTCGTCTAAATGAATTATACACTCGTTTGTTACGATTTGATTAGATTTAAAGATTTTATATTAATTAATATATAATATGTTAAACATTGTCTACAAAAAACAATTGATTATAATATATATATATATATACGTATATATATGGTTATATATTTTGATAATAAATCATATAGGATTAAGAAGAGAGATGGGAGGAGTAAAATCATCATACAGTATACGTGCTGGACAAGGTACAGGAGGTAAACGTGGTGGCATTTTGCCATTGCCGCCTCTTCTACCACCGTCGCCAGCACTGTCGATGTTACCGCCGCCACCACCACTACCAAGATCAGTAATGACACCACATCCATGATTTGAATAGAATCAAGAGATAGAATCAAGAGATACAAGCTTCTATAAGATAACGGAAAATAATGAAATGTATAGCCATATTATATCTCATAGTTTGTGTAATTAACATGCTTGTTCATTGATTTCAAAACCAGTTTAATCAGAAACTTTGACATTTTCACTGGAGAAGGATAAAACAAAATAAATTATTGTTTTTTTCTATTTGTTTAGGTTTCATTTACAATGTTTTAGAGAGATCTTGTTTTGAGTTGTAATTAACTTCTTTATACATGACTTGTAAGCTACGTTGAGTACATTAAGAATGATACAATGTTCAAGTATGCCTTTTTCTTCTTCTCAGGAAGAGAGAAGGGATTAGCTAGAAAAAGAGAAAGGGGGTTATGAGTTGGTGTGAATGGCTAACAAGAAAAGACTTGTAAGGACGTCAAAAACCCTTTTCTTATCTTGTTTATGGGAAAGTCTTCGTGAACAAATTTTGCGTTGTTTTGTGTGTTCAACATAGAGAGCGATAACACCTCTTTATCTATTATTTTCACGTGGCATCACAATCATTTAAAATATATTCTGTAAATGTCTTCTCAATTAAAATATATAGGTGTGGCCTACTGGAATCTTATATTTTCTTTTAATATTTTATCAAAGGCTTCCGCTTGCATCTAAATGAATGGCCAAAAAAATTCATCTTTGTTATTTTTTTGTCTATTTAGTAGTAGAAGTCAACCCATCTACTAAGCCAATAACCACCATGTGAACCAATAACATTCACACTCTCCAGCGGAATCTTGTATCCATCCAAAGTTAAAGCACTTCTAGTTGCTCCATATAAATGAGTGGCAAAAAAAAGTCACATTTCTCATGACCATATGACACCATTTTCTTAACTAGTTGTTTCTACGAAACCCCATTATAGAACCGAAGCCCGGGGCCTTGTGCCAAAAAAAAAATTGCCAAAATTTAAGGGCTTTTTGTAAGTTTTATAAAATTTAGAGCATTTTTTACAAATAATTAAAAAATTTAAAGCCCTTTTTACAAAAAAAAAAATTAGCTAAAAATGTGGGTCCCACACGTGGGGCTCTGTTCACATGCACAACCGCACAACATGAGAACCGGGCCTGATAGAACCCACTAGACCCACTTGACCTTAGCAAAGATCCCAAATAACACAAAACCCCTTTATAATAGCTAATATCCAGAAAATATCTTTTGCTTTATCTTGAAGACTATATAATTGAGGAGGGGAACAGCATCACATATCACACCAGCAAACACGAGTGAGAGAAGAAATTGGTTAGGAAAAGAAAATATTTGTTTATTCTCGGGTTTACGGTATTTGCGAGTTTGAATTTTGGTTCGGGTTTTGAGTGTGAGAAATATTGTCTAAGTGAACATTCTCGGTTTCTCAAGATATTTTCTCAAATATATTTAGCTGCGAGTGAAACTGTATTTCTGTAAATCAACCCTATACACTTTTGTGAAATTTAACAATTAACGTTTTAGAACAGGAGTTTTGGCAACTTAAAAAGAAAGAAAAATGGCAAAAAATGCTTTATCCAATTTGGCACTTGTGTTCTTGTTTCTAGTTGTTATTTTGGTTCCATGCTCTATCAACTGTGCTCTCACGTCTCCGCAAGAGTTACTTCCATTGACCGGTTAGTGTTCGCCAACTTATATCCTAATAATTTATGAATTTTTTTGTCCGACCTTCCAAATCTCTTGTTTAGAGTTCTTTCACTAATGTATGAAGACCAATGATATTGTTTAGAATGTCCAATAGTTATGTTTTCATTTCGATTTTCAGAATTATTTTACCTTTTAAAATTTGTATAAACTGAATAGAGACCGAATATTATTCATTTTGGTTTTATACAGTTTCATTTTTTTTAAAGCAAAATATAAGTAAAACTTAAAAAATATTTTCTGTAAAGGTTAATCAATTTTGTTTCCTTTTCATATTGAAAAATGTTCATAAAATGTGTTATAAATTAAAAATCAATCAGTTCGGTTTGGTTTAGTTGGTACATGTAAATTGGATTTGCTCATCCCTTTGTGTTAGATAGTATATGATAAGCTTATTCCAAAAGTCATAAATGCGTATACGTATCTTACTTATGGCATTTTTTTTAATTTCTCAAATAAGTTACTTTCTTTCGAAAATATTTTTCTGAAAGTTATATTTATGAATTGAAGAAAGATAATAAATGTTCGTCTTCTAATTATAGGGTGGAGAAGAAAAATGATATCAGCATGGTCATCAAACAGTCGACGAACTAGTAGTAGAGTTACTCCGATACCAGACCCGCCTTCGCCACCACCGCCGCCACCAGCAGTTTCAATGAAGCAAATAAAATATTTTTAATAAACCCTAACACACATATATAAAAAATGATGTAAAATTTACTTTTGTGTTGAAAGATGTTGGGTGTGAATGGTGACACTTGAAAGAAATAGGAAGAATTGAAAGGAAATTAATTAAGAAGAAAAGAAAAATGAGAAATAGAAGAATTGAGAAGAAAGTGTTTTTCACTTGCCCATTGTAGTAGACCATTTTCTTCTGTTTTCAGTATATTTTTCTCTTCCTTCTTTTTTATTTTATTTTCTATTTAACTGGTGAAAAAGTAAATATATTCAGTATATATATATATATTTTTTTTTCTACTATTTTTTTTTTGTCGGCATGAAATTCATTTCATAAGCCCACATGCCACGTACAAGGGATGAAAGAGTTTACAAATTTTAAAAAATGAAAGCCCAAATACGTTCAACCTGAACAAGCTAAGAAGATAAATGAATTTGTATATGAGACATGTGGCTCATGAGGCTCCACGTGTTATCTTCACAAATGATGAGGAAAAACGCAGCCATCGTAGGATCTCGACGCCGGAAACCACTGTTTCCAGAAATCATCACTGCTGGCCTTCTTGTCCACGCCACTTGTACAACTCCTTAGACAAAATCCGAACTAAAACACCAGTAAAACCTTCATACCTTCACCGCAAGAAAAGCATTCAACCATCTTGAATCTCATGACAACTCCTAAAACCTTATTAAGGTTCAAATAAAGGGAATCAAGAGGAAATTAAACTCCTCGCCATAGATAAGATGATTCCAAATTAGGGAAGGAATAAAAATTTTATAGTCGGTGGATCATCATAATATCACAGATCGGATTTGTAAAGGAGAAGAACAAAATCTGAAAAATGGAAAGCTAAATCCGAACGAAGTCGAAAAAAATTATCCGTTAAACGGAAACGCAAATCCGATCTTAAGGATCGGAAACCTAGATCCGGACAGAAAACTACATAATAAACTACTTTTTAGAGCCACGAAGCCGGCAAAGCGCCGGACGCCGGGCAAACAAAAGGCGAAAGCTTCTTCTTTTTTCCTTAGAGAGAAGATAGAGAGATAAGAGATAATTCGCTACCTAAATTTTTAAGATTTTTTTTTTTTAGCCATGTGGTGAGTACAAAGCGAACTATTCTTTTTTTCTACTATAAGTGGTAAACAGTTAGACCCCCTGTAATATTTGCAATCATTAGTTATTTGTTTTTCCTCAAGATGATGTAATATGTGCAATCATAATAACTAATAAGTGATGTAGCGGAATATTAATAATAAGTAACTCCAACTGTTGTTTCCTAATACATATCTTTTGGTTTTGGCTTTGGTTTTGGAACAAAATAAAAACAAAAATTAGATTAAAAATGGTGAATTGGTCTAATATTTATATTAGACTCATAAATTAAGAATAAAGTTATGGAAAGTCAAAAATTAAGTCAATGACTGAATTCCTTCCTCTTCAACCCTGGACGAAGATGCTGCCAACATGGCTTCTCTTGCGGAAGTGGCAAAAATAAATTTGAGGCTTCAGTTCGGAATTTTTTCTTTAAACGAACTTCTGATATTTAACCTACTCTCTAGTCATTGTAGCGAAAAATATTATGATCAACCAAACAATCTAATTAGGCGGTGGCCAAAAAAAGACAAGAGCGATATTAAGGTTCTGTGGGATTTTATTCGAGTGAAAACGGCCAGGATGCTACGATGCAAGAGGTAGGAGAGAAGACTAGGTCACCCGGAGAGCCTCCAAATCCATTGGGGTCTTGGGTGAAGAAGGTGATGGGGAGTAATGGTGGTGGGATGCCAAACCCAGAGGAGGTGTTGGATGATGCGTTTGTATCGTCGAGATTGAGCTTCGAATTTCGTGATGGGGAAGATGGAGAACCTGTGATTACGATAGGGACAGAGGTGTTGGAGGCGATGAATGGTTTTTATCGTCGAGATTGAGCTTGGAATTCCTTGATGGGGAAGATGGAGAACATGTGATTACGATAGAGACATAGGTGTTGGATGAAGATGTGTATGATAGTGAAGGTATTGAGAAGGAATATCCCGATTTCAGTACTGAGTCGGAGGCTTCAGGAGATGTGGAAACCTAGTGGGGCAATGTATATCATGAATTTGCCAAGATAATTCTTTATAGTCCATTTTGAATCTGAGGGAGAGTACATGGCGACGTTGACATGAGGGCCATGAAGGGTATTTGGAAGCTATCTCATGGTTCAAGGTTTGTCACCGAGCTTTGATCCAATGAAAGATGAAATAACTACGACTCTAGTTTGGGTACGTATATCAAACATTCTGGTGAACTTTCACCATCGGTCCATATTGATGGGGATTTTGAAAGGTTTAGGGAAAGCTATTAAGATGGATCTAGCAACATCTAACTTGGAGAGAGCGAGATTTGCACGAGTTTGTATGGAGGTAAACGTAAAGAAAAACCACTTAAGGACACAATGTTAATCAATGGTCACATATATTATGTCTCATATGAGGGTATTACAAACATGTGTTCCTTGTGTGGAATATACGACCACTTGGTTCACTCGTGTCGGAAAGGAGGTTAGGAGAGATCAGTGGTAGTGATGGAATCAGCCAAGGAGGCAAGTGTGGTGACGCCGAAAGAGATCCAGGTTGAAGACGAGTTTCTTCCGGTTCGCCAGGGGGGGAGGAGACCAGAGGTTAACCGGAAGTAACTTAGAGTAAGTGTGCAAAGGAGAGGAAATAATGGAAAAGATATTTGTGATGTTAGGGGAAATAATCAGGCAGATATTCGATTATCGAATAGTTTTGGAAGGTTAGAAGAGGATTTGGAAAGATCGGTGGTAGATGCGGCAAATAAGAAGAATCAAATGAATGTGTTAAACCAAGCAAATCAAGAGTGGAGTGGTACACAAGGAAATAAGTTGGTGTTTGGTTTCGATTTGGGTGAGGTTTTGAATGGGACTAAGATGGTGAATAAAGGCCCACAAGGAGGAGTTATGTGCCTAAATAAACATAAGTCCAGACCTGTTAATGGGCCGAAGTCAACAAGGGGATTAATCTTTGGGAAACAGACGGGAGAGATGGAATTATCGATGAACAGAAAAAAATTGAGAGTTGAGGCAAATAATTTGGGGAGACCTGGGACTTCAATGGTGATAAGAACAAGAAAACCTAGGTTTGTAGAAGATGGGATGGAGCTGAGAGAGCAGTCGAATGCGCAACTTGAATCAAGTTTAGGAGCTCAGTCGATGGCGTCGGATGAAGCTCAGTTACTTGATTTGGTTGAGGAAGGTGAAGGGGATGAGAACTTATAGCGATTTCCCCAGTAGTTTTGTCGGATTTATTCAAGTTATTGATGAATTTCTTGATGTGGAATTGCTGGGAGGTGAATAAACCCAAATTTCGTAGGTCGATTCGATATTTTCTCAAGAAATTTCCAACTGATGTGTTGGCAATTTTTGAGGCCATACGGGAGGAAAAAAGGCGATAAGTATATGTCGTGGATTAGGATTCGAGAATTCTATCCAAGTTGATTGAAGAGGAAGGTTTGTGGTTATTCTGGCGGTCAGAAATAGGGGAAGTGAAGGTGGTTACTTCCTCAGATTTGTTTATTTATGAAACAATTGGATCAGAGGCAGAGCAAATGCACTTAATTATTGTTTATGTAGCACATGTAGTAAGTAAAAGAAGTGGTTTATGGAGTACATTGAAAATGGTGGTTCAAAACATCTCATGACTGCTTGTGATTGGTGGAGATTTTAATACTATAGTGAGACTTGACGAACGAACCGATGGGAATGGTTGTTTATCACAAGACTCACTAGAGTTTGGAGATTAGATTAATGAGCTCTTTTTAGTGGACTTGGGTTTTAGAGGAACCAAATATACGTGGAGAAGAGGAAAATCAGGTAATACGTTTGTTGCTAAGCGGTTAGATCGTGTTTTATGTTCTTCTAATGCAAGATTGGAGTGGCAAAAGGTGAGTGTTACACATCTACCGTTCTTAGCATCAGATCACACGCTTCTTTATGTCCAGCTCTCGCTGGTGGAGGGAATGAATGGTGGTCGTAGGCCTTTTTGATTTGAGGCAGCTTGGATGAATCATGCTAGTTTTAAAACTTTGCTTGTGAATTCTTGGAACCCGACTCTTAATTCGGAGGCAGCGTTAGTGAATCTACAAAAAGTCCTCAAAAATGGAACAAAGAGGTATTTGTGGATATTCAAAAGAGAAAAGATAAACTTCTTAAAGATATTTCAGAAATTTTGAATTTAATTGATCAAGGACAGACTGATGATCTTTTAGAGGAGAAGGATGGCATGTTGAACGAGCTTGATATAGTTTTGGAACAAGAGGAGATTGTGTGGTTCCAAAAATCAAGGGAGAAATTGGTTGCATTTGGAGATCGTAATGCCAAATTTTTTCACGTATCCACGATTATAAGACGGCGTAGAAATCGAATTACTATGTTAAAGGATGAGAATGAGAGATGGATATTAAAATATTAAACACGCATGATCTTGAAAAGCTGGCAATTGACTATTTTACATGTTTATATATCCTTGTAGATGTGAATCAGGAAGGTGAAGCTTTCCCTAGTAGAGGATTTGTTACTCTTTCCTAAAATGACCAATATAAGCTGAATAAACCCTTTTTATAAATGGAAGTAGAAAGAGCTATTCACAATATGGACAGTCTAAAGGCTTTAGGACCAGATGGATTTCAACCAATCTTTTATCAGACGAACTGGGATATAGTAGGACAGTTGGTGAATCGGTTTGTTATGGATTTAGTTGAATCTGGAAACTTACCTGAAGCTGCTAATGATGCGATTGTGGTTCTAATAGGTAAAGTATTACAACCAGAGTATATCACCCAATTTTAACCCATTAGTATGTGTAATGTGCTTTTTAAATCATTACTAAGACAATGGTGGAAAGACTAAAGACTGAGATGACGAAACTTGTTGGGCCGGTACAGGCTAGTTTTATTCCAGGGAGGCTAAGTACGGATAATATAGTGGTGGTTCAGGAAGCTGTTCACTTTGTGGAACGAAAGAAGGGTCGTCAAGGTTGAATGCTCTTGAAACTTGATTTGGAAAAGGCTTATGGTCGGATTAGGTGGGATTTTTTGGAAGATACGCTAATAGCAGCGAGATTACCAAATGTGTGGGACCGATGGATTATGCAATGCCTATCGGGTCCGAATATGTGTTTGCTTTGGAATGGAGAAAAATCGAAGCGTTTAAACCATTGAGAGGATTACGTCAAGGGGATCTGTTATCCCCTTATCTATATGTATTGTGTATATAACGGTTATGTCATCTCAATGAGGAAGCTGTGGAGGGTAAGAAATAGAAACCGGTCAGGTTATCAAGAGGGGGACCGAAATTAACTCATATATGCTTTGCAGATGACTTAATCTTGTTTGTTGATGCCTCTGTGTCTCAAATATAGGTCATCCAAGGTGTGTTAGAATGTTTCTATATGGCATCGAGACAGAAGGTTAGTTTGGAGAAATCAAAAATAAATTTCTCTAAGAATGTTTCTCCAGATTTGGGGAAATAGATTACCGAAGATAGTGGTATTAAATTGACTCATGATTTGGAAATTACTTAGGTATGTCTATTCTCCATAAGCAAATTAATAAAGATACGTTTGGAAGTGTTTTAAAGCGTGTTTCGTCTAAGTTGGCAGGTTGGAAATGATGAATGTTGAGTTTGGTGGGGCGTGTAACGTTAACAAAAGTAGTTTTAACGTCAATACTGGTTCACTCAATGAGCATAATTAAACTCCTTGCGTCTACGCTAACAAAGTTATTTCAAGTGTCAAGAAATATTATGTGGGGTAGTAACTCGTAAAGCCGGAAACAACACTTGGTTTCATATGATAGAGTATGTTTACCTTAGTGTGAAGGAGGTTTGGGAATTAGAAGAGCAACCAAAATGAATTAGGCAGTGCTTGCTAAAGTGGGATGGAGGTTAATTCATGAAAAGGACAGCTTGTGGTCTCAGGTAGTACGAAAGAAGTATCTAGTAAGTAATGTTCATAATTATTTTTGGGAAGTAAAGAGTAATTGGTCAAGCACGTGGAGGAGTGTAGCGATTGGAGTTTGTGAAGTGCTTTCTAAATGGTCAGATTCCACTCATATGTGATCGATATAACGACGAGAACGATTCTCCACAAAGAGCTTGAAAAAAATCTAAACATGCTTACAAGGGCCTAATTTGTAATTAGGTCCATAATAGAATTAGATCCATATTTAAAATGGGTTTAATGATATTATGGGCCTAAAGCTATTTTATTTGCTTAATGGGCAAGACCCAATTCTAGTACTTAGACCTAGATTAGAAAAATTGTATATAGCTCCTTGTATTCACCCAGAAAAGGGATCAGAGTTATCTCAGAGCAAAAGATAATAAAGTTTTCTTAACAGCAAAAGCAAGTCTTGAAATCTTTTTGCGTATGATTTATTCATAAGTCTCGCATCTCTCCTAAAACCCTTACAAATTCAATTGTGCGAGTTACGACTCCTACATGTATAATATGGTGATTGGTGATGGGAGGTCTATTCATTTTTGTCTGATTGATGGTTGTTCAATGAGCCAATTCGAGTGATCGGTGAAGACTTGATACCACCGGATGTGCGTAATGTAAAAGTTAGGGACCTCTGGATTGATAAAGTAGGATGGAATATGAGTCTCATTGCCCCTTATGTTTCGGATATGCAGAGGTTGGAGCTTGGGATTGTGGTAATAGATATTGTTACAGGGGCAATGGATATGTTATCCTGGAGCGGTACGAAGAGTGGTGTTTTTACGGTGAGTTCGGCTTATGGAATATTGGTACGGGATAAATCCCCTAGACAACATATGGAGAATCATTATAAATGAATATGGAGAGTCCAAGCCCAGGAAAGAGTTTGTGTGTTCCTTTGGTTGGTGAGTCATCAAGTCATTATGACAAATCAGGAAAGGAGAAGAAGACATTTGTTTTGTTTGCAAGAGTGGGGTTGAGACAATTCTGCATGTTCTTTGGGATTGTCCGACAATGAAAGGAATATGGAATCGTCTCGCTTCTCCACAATGTCGACAAGGTTATTTTCATAGTACTTTTCTTAAATGGATTTATGAGAACCTTGGAGAAGGGATTCAAAAGGCCGATGAATCGTGGGCTACGATGTTCACATTAACAGTGTGGTGGGCGTGGAAGTGGAGATGTTGTAATATTTTTGGGAAAAGAAGAACATGGAAGGATTGAACAAAGTTTTCGAAGGATTTAACAAAGGAGGTGTGTTTAGCTAACCGGTCTAAGAGAACTCATGGGGAGGAGCCGGACAGAGTGGAACGCATGATAGGGTGGGAACCCCCGAGATTGGGAGTGTATAAGTTGAACACGGATGGACCTTCTCATGGGAAATCGGGGTATGCTACGGACGGGGGAGTTTTACGTAATGAGAAGAGTGAGTGATGCGGAGGATTTGCATTGAATATTGGTAGTTGTTCAGCACCTTTGGCGAAGTTGTGGGGAGTGTATTATGGGTTATACATGGCTTGGGGTCGTCAGATTGCGCGAGTGGAATTGGAGATTGATTCAGAGTTGATCATTGGGTTTTTAACGACAGCCATTGCAGATTTCCATCCGCTGTCTTTCCTGGTACAATTGGTGCCATGGCTTTCGATCGAAGGACTGGATTGTTCAAATATCTCATGTGCATCGGGAAGCTAGCCGTTTGGTGGATGGATTAGCAACCTATGCGTTTTCATTACTTTTGGGTTTTCATACGTTTAATATTGTTCCTCTTGATGTTGTTTCTTTTTTGGATGATGATGTTTGGGGTCTGCCCTAGACAAGATTAGTATGCGTATAATTGTTTTGTTGAATTTATAATAATAACTGGGAGATTTCTCCTAGTGCATCACAAAAAAAAAAAAAAAATGTAGCCAAAATATCTTAGATAAATAAATTCAATTTTCCCTTAAATTAATTAGTAAATGTTATGCATGTTAGGGACATGACACATGTAGTTGGGAAGGAAAATAATTATGAACCAAAGTTTCAAAAATGTCATCGTGAACTGTTTACTATTGAAAGTGCTACAAAGCAAAGATTTTTTAAATATTAAATTTTAATATTTTAAATTTTTAAAAGATTTGATCCTAACAAATCCTAAATCCTAAAAACTAAATTTAATATGGCATAGTTATCTCAAATATAAATTTTAATATAATATAGTTATCTTAAAAATGGTATTTCTTAAAAATAAAATCGCTTTTTGGTGATATTTATAGTTAGTGAGTTTTTACTTTTTGTTTTCTTATTTAGCACCAATTTTCTAAGTTTGGATAATACAGCTTTAATTTTATTTCTTTGTTTGGTCTTTGTCGACAATATGAGTGGCTAACAAAACTCATCTATAATTCATTTGTATCCTTTCGTTAAATTAGAACTATCTCCACTAGGATATATATATATATATATATATATATATATATATATATATATATATATATATATATATATATATATATAAAAGTATCAGATCAAAGAGGTTTATCATCAAATTAATAATAGAACGAAATATGGAAAAGAAATATCCTTTGAATGTGGGACTTGTGTTCTTTCTCCTAGTGGTTCTATTGGTCACATTCAATGCTCTTGCTTCTCCACAAGAGTTACTCTTATTGACCGGTTAGTGATTTTCCCCAATTATCCTCATCAGTTTTCATAAATACTCTATTTTTTCTTTTAGGTTTTAGTATGATTTGTAGTTATTTAGATTTTCCGTTCTATAAATTATAGAAACCAGAGGAAACCGATCATAATCCCATGTTTCTATTGTGCCCGTGTTTCTACACAAGTTACTGGAATATCATTCAATGTCTTTTTTTTTGAGAATTAGCAGGCTACATCAATAGAATAAACTGAAATTAGCGAGATAACAACGACACTATTGAGTTTTTCAAAATACCCGTTATATCCCTATTATAGGTGCTTGCGTGTGTAGGTCTTGTGTCAAATAGGTTTAACACAAATCTTTATAATATCTCTATTTAGGGTGTGTATTATGGACTCATTGGGGAGTGTATTATAGACTCTACATAGCTTTGGAGAAACAGGTTCGACGGTTGATCATTGAAGTGGATTCTAAGGTGGTGGTTGGTTTTCTTACAACAGGGATATGCGACTCGCATCCTCTGTCATTTGTGCTATGGCTTCTTATCGAAGGACTGGAAAGTCCGAGTGATTCATGTGCATAGGGAGGCTAATTATCTTGCCGACGAATTGGCTAACAATGCTTTTCTTTACAGTTAGGTTTTCATGCTTTGTCTTTGGTTCTGGTTGATGTTGATCCATTGTTGCAGGAGGATGCTCAAGGGCGGACTCGAACACGACGTGTTCTCTTGTAGTCTTTTGAATTTTTAATAAATCGAGGGGTTTTCCTCAGCCTTCTCATCAAAAAAAAAAAATATATACATATAACTATACAAAAGAGTATATAACTCATGTATATAATGATGTATATATCGACAATAAAATTTTATTAAGGGAATAGAGAGAAAAGTTCGCGACTTTCCAGCTTTGAGAGTGAGAAAGAGAGTGAAACAATCAGCTCTTTTTAAAAAAAAAAATAATAATAATTAACCTGAATTTAGTATTCTCATAAATACTAAATTCTCAACGGCTAAACTCTCAGCAGAAAACCAACAACTCAATTTCAATATTAAATCTATAATTCCAATAAAGCAATTCCAGCAATTCAATAAACCAAATCAAATTCCAACAATTAATAAATCAAACTCGCATTTCTAGGAACCTAAACACCGGGTCCTACTAAAATGCAACACATAAATAAATCATATCATCCTCTTCCTACGCCATGATTCCACGATCACACTTTTCCTTTACCTGCAACACATGGAACAAAGAGTTGCGTGAGTATTATCATAAATACTCAGTGAGACGGTCATCATGTCTACCGGTTACATAATAAGGATAATGAATGCCAAAACTACGCAATCCACTAGCAATTTCAATGTTCAATTACCATAAACAGGACAAACATTCAAACTCCACAATTCAGAAGTCGGTGACGATCGACACACCACCACGGTGTGGATCAACACCACAACACGCAACACAGGAACACACAACTAGGTGTCGATCGACACAACCACTAGGTCTCGATCGACACACCATGCTCAAAACACAACATCGCGATATTACAAGTGGGTGTCGATCGGCACTCATCGCAAAAACCTGAACCAAGCCAAAGTCACACAAGGCTCGAATTCGTTCCATCGACCGAACAATATCAACGAACCCATTGAAAGGATCATGACTAATTAAACTCTATATATGATACAAATTAGTGTTAACATTTCAAAAAGCATTAAAGTAACATATGAAAACAAACCCGTTGAAAGGCAAGTTATCATTTTTTTTGTTTAGTAGAGGTCATTTACGAAATTAGAAGGTTATATAATTCAGTAATTGGCTATTTGAGTAAATATCCGTTACCTGATGTCAAGTATTGATCAAAACATCTTGCATTATTAGGAAGGGGGTGTTGGGGTCGGAATCCCCTCTCCCGAAGATGATGGTTAGAAATGCCCTTACAAATTAGTGCCTAGTTAGTTTGTGTGTCATATCGTGTCTCGCAAACTATTTCATAATTGTTTGAACTACTATCGCATAGTGAATCACTTCCAGGCGAAGAACCGTTTGCCGACTTCACTACTGTCAATTTTCACCTCACCGATTTCGTCTTGCCGACTTTGCCACTACCGACTTAGTTTCGCCGAGTTGGCAGTCGTCGTGACTTATGACTACTATCACATGACGAATCATGTCTAGTTAAAAACTGTCTCGTCAACTTTGTGTTGCCGAGTTGACCGGTCTTGCCGATTTCATATTTTTGCCGAGTTCACTGTCTTCCCGAGTTGGGTGATGGTTCTGTTTCGCAATCCATATGTAAACTGTTCCGTATACGAACCAATGAATCGATGTTCTACTTCATAAACAATGCCGATTTCAACAACATTGCCGTATTAATCTTTGGCGAGATGGAGCTGACAACGAGACGAGTTAGCGGTAAGATGGATTTGGGCCGTAGAGACAAGTCCAACATCGCGTAAGCCCAGAAAACGAAGCCCATGTATCATTGGCCAACTTCGACAAAAGGAAAACCCTTGCGACTTATGATATTAGGTTTTTAACACTATATTACAAGAAATCTTTGTTGACCCAGGTACAACAACGATTAACACAAGTTTACATCAACTTATTAACTCCCCTCCTCTTCCTTGAAATTGTTTATGATATTGGCATCTTGCAGGTGGCCTTGTTGTGTCCCAACTTTTTGCACCTACTACATATGGTCCTGCGGCGTAAACTTCTTGCATGCAAACAAGTGGGACAGTATTTAGATAGTGGTCTATATGAAGGACTTATAAAAACAAAATTATAATCTTACAAGAGTTTCTTCTCGAGAAAAGAATTGGCTCTTTCTTGGTCTACCCGGTGGGCGTCTAGTTGATGATGAATGAAGGTTGAGGTCAGTAAATGCAGCGGCTAACCTTCAACCATCCAAGTCAATGGATGGGTTTATCGAATTTTCATATGCATGCTTCCGATGATCAGAGCTGTATGCTTCCGATGATCGGAGTTGTTTGCTTCCGTCACTAAGGAATTAACTCGCACTTGGCTCATATAGCAGCTGCAATTGCATGAGGGCGTGGAATCTCTAGCATTTGAAACTCATAGTAGCTAAATGTTTTTTTGGCCAAATTAACATGGAATGAAATAGCTTCCTTATCTCTTATCTCAAACTCTAATGCATTTATGTTTGCACCTTGAATCCTGTTGAAATCTTAAAGTTTTCAGCAAGAATTTCAAGTACCGTTGGTGTAAGTGTTTTGGTTAATTCCGTTGAAGCTTCACGTCTCGTTGCAAAATTTTCCATCAATTTGGAGCTTATGTATTCTACCCTGGTCACCACTGGATACTCTTTGGCTTTTCTAATTGATGCATTCCACGACTCAGGAACATTGGTGGTCATTATGTCATACCGTGAACCACTGAAATGAGAACGGGCCCAGTGCTCAAAACCAATTTCTATCAAGTATGTTAGGCAACCTTCGTCCATCACCTTGATCTCGTTACAGATTTGGTAAAAATCTGAAAGCCTAAATGCCCTTGCTGCTCTAGACACCAAGTTTGGTAAGTGTTTGCTGGTGAAATTGTACATGATGTTCCTCTTTAGATGAAGAATGCAAACCCAATGTCTTGATTTTGGATCAATCTGAAATGGAAGCCAAAAAACATTAGAAGATATTTATAGTATTATCGGTTACTCTTGATCGGTTACTCAGTCCATAATAGATTGAAGCATAACGGTCGGAAACGAAAACAATGTCTTCCTTGTTTGGCACGATTTGTACAAGTTATAGAAAAACAATTCTTATGTTTTATCATTCTCAATGTCTACCATAGCAAACGCAATTGGGAAGATTTGATAATTTCCGTCTTGAGGTGAGGCTGACAATAAGCAACTCGCGTACTTTCCTTTTAAATGTGTCCCATCTAAAATTACAAATTTGCGCATATACGAAAAACCTCTGATAGAAGCATCCATTGCGAAAAACATGTACTTGAACCTTTTGCCCACTCCTTCTTCATTTTTTCTAACTTAACTTGGGTGTCGGGGTTGTTTACAATCAACTTTTGTGGGTATGATGGAAGTGTGTTGTAGGATTTATCTGAAGTTCCCTTTGCGGAATCCATCGCAATTTCTCGAGAACGTCATGCTTTCCATTAAGATATTCTGATATCATGGTCTCCTTGCATAAAATCTCTTATCTCGTTTGGACCTTAGCATCTCCCCATTAACAGATGCTGATGATTGCCTCTCATATCCTCCTCGTTCATTGAAGGTACACGTGTTGGTATGTAGCATACTTTTGATTTCGAATAATTCAGAACCTAGTAGTTTTGCGGCATAGATACGCCATAGACAAGATAAGCCTCAACACTTGTGAATTATAAAGTCTGGTGATGATCGTGGGCTACGGTATTGGAACTTATTGTGTAATGCGTACATAGCCATGTGTTGCTTAATTTTTTCACGTGTTGCAAAAGTCATACCAAAAACTAATTCATTTGGATTGTTTATATTGTCTCTTCCTACAATAGACAATCGTGTGATTAGAAACTTTATGCAATTCAAATTTTATGCAAATCAAAAGCAAAATATAACTTAGAACATACCACTGGGCATTAGTAGATACCAATATTATAAATCTCATAAAACAAAGAGAATACAAGTCTGGTTAAAACGCAAATTAGCCGATACAAAAAATTATAACCATTAAAGAGAAAATTGGTGGTTATATTAAACCAACCACCAACGTGCTGGCTAACACATATTCGTTCCTACTTGGTTAAGAGGTTGCATTATAAACACATAGACTTTATTCTTTATAACACTCCTAATACCCACCACTGACATGACGTGTTCCCTCTGATGAGCTTCCATTATCATCACTCCATGCAACAGTTTCCATCAATGTTGGCAAATGAACCGCAAGTGAGGGTAAGTTCAAGGAACGGTGATGCTGAACCGTTTTGATGGGTGTCATGGGCTTCACCACTTGTGTTTTCAAACGGAGCTTGTAAATATATTAGAAAATATCAGATTATGTGAATAACAAAATATCCAACTAGGTATAACAGTACAAATATTTTTTACCACTTTCAATGGTCGTTGGACTCATTAGTAATGTCTCTACTGTTGGGTGTAAAGGTGGATCAGCAACTAAAGGATTGTCGTTAAATACAGTGAATGTTACGGCTATTTGATTAAGGTAGAATGTGTAAAACTAAAAATCAAAATTAAAATGGACATACTTGCATCATTTGGTGGAACTTGGGATATACCATTCAGGCCTTCTGTGTTGTTTATGGCAAGATCGTGCTCTGTTTAAATTCTGCCATTATCCAAACATCACTTGAGGAGTCAGTTGAGAATGTCTTATCGATGTCACTTCTTACCATTAGATGGCTTGTCGGGTTTGTAGGTGGTACCGGGCAGCCACCATTTGTATTTGTTGCTCCTGAGTCTCATCTAGTACCAACAGGTTGGCCGCTTGAGTATTGTCTTGTGGCATTAGATTTTTCCACAATACCATATCATCATCAATTGCTCCATTTTGGATGTTCCCATTTACCTCAATATATGATTGAAACAAGTTCAAGCCAACATCTTGTAACTGATGAGAGTGGTTGTTGTCTGTTCCCATAGGCTGAGTATGACCATTTGTACCATTTATCTCATAACATGATTCAACAATGAACAAATATTGGTTAATGATGTACTTGCTGAATAAAATTTCAAATAACAGGTAAACAAAATCATTATAGCTACAAATGTTAGTAACTGGTTAAAGAAGTGCATAACAGCCTGTTTCATACCAATTATTTGGTTGTTAGCTCCAGTTTGAGAATTCTTTGGTTAACTGTTTTCATTAACAGTCATGTCCATACCATTGATTATCTCATCATCAAGGATGATGACTCAATTTTCCTCCTAGGTAACCTTTGGGGCAACATATCCACTTTCTTGGTTTAAGGGGTTTGATTATATCATCTCAAGACAAACTCTATGAAGCATTTACATTTCATGTTCCATGAATATGGTCTCAAGGGCTGTTTGGCTACTCATTAGTATCCTCCATGTGATCAGTTCTGTCATTGGAAAAAAAGAGAGATTTTTAAGCAATAAATATATATATTTGTTCTTATGTTGAAAAAACACAAATTTTACCGTTGTACTGTGCATTCTCGTATGCATTTGGGTTCTCAGGTAAGTATAATGTCCTACCCACAAGAAAAGGACTTCAACACTAAAAGTGGTATATTGCTACAGCCTCGGCCCCAATTGTGACAAAGAGCGTCAGATCAGGGTAGCAAAATCGAAGGGCCATGAAGAGAGTTTCATGAGCGTCCTCCGAGATATTTGAAGGCTTATTAGCGACGACATAAGGCTCTGACATGAGGTGTGGCATCCGGTATGTCAGAGCTACCGGCGTAGTAGTCTCAAGTAGGTATCTCCTACGAATATTTCCCATGACTAATTCATAGCTTTTTTCATCAGGAAGGTGGGCGTTGTATTCTAGATCTGTTGAGTCGGTTCTGAGTTTCCATCGCCCGTACGGTCCAATCACTCAAATTCCACGTAACAAACGAACAAATCGAGCCATGCTATGTTAAAGAGACAATAAAAAAAAGATTTTAGTTGAATTATTTTCATAAAATTGTCTTAAAGCTATATGTTCCGACAAAAGATATTGAAAGGGATTGTTTGGAAGTTAGTTTAATAAATGTGAATAAATGAAAATTATGGGTTACAAAAGTACAAAAGTGCAATCGAGACTCATACATGTTGGAAAATACCTTAACCAGGTTGGTGGGAAGCTTCAAACTTTTCCTTTTATTAGAGAACAACTTGGAGTTTGTCGGTGAATAAATGCAGGAGAAAGTGATCATTGTCTGATGGTAAAGGAGAACCTCTTCACTGACTAACCTATTATATACTGAATATGCATATTTGATTAACGATATGAATATAGATATATGTTTCTTTTATATTGGTGTAAGTATGGGTACCGTATATTGTGTAGATTCGGCATTAAATGAGCCGACTTACACCGCCATTTGTGTGCTTCAAAAGCATCCTATAGGTACTTGAGGCAGCTACCTAATGGGTTTGAAGGACCTAAAATATATTTCCTACTCCCTATGAAATTTGCGTTATCGTGAGGGAGGAGGGATATGTCATTAGCCACACAATTATACACAGTGATTTTGAGTTGTTTGAAAGTTATTGTCATTTACTTAATTTCACAACATTTCATTAATTGTTATACAGCTAAATTTCCCTCTTCTTTTTTTTTTTGTCAAATCATTCAATGTTTTTAAATACGCAAATTTACTAGAAACTCCAGAAAACAAAATAAACTCTAAAATTGAAAACTCAAAAAATTAAAGAGCTCATAAATGAAATTCAAAGCTTTGATAAATTATGCGTATTTTTGGGAAAATATCTAATTATTTTCTTTAATTATAAATTAAATAGATCACAGAAGAAAGATGATATCGATTCCAGCATTTCCATCATGCAATATACGTGGTGGTGGTCGCCGTTCAGGTTGTCTCCCGTCTCTCCCACTGTCTCATCCAGGTTTCAGAAAATATGTGGTGGATGCGAAGAGGCTTAAAATAATTGATTTGACTACCTATGTCACCAAAATGCACTTATATTTTCGGTCACAAGTCTTGAGAGAACTCCAAAGTTAAGCGTGCTTGAGCTGGAGCAATTTAAGGATGGGTGTCCTATTGGAAATTCATTTCTAGTACTGTGTGAGTGAGTTCAAAAACACAGGGAAAGATCACGTGGTGATTTGCAGGGTCAGTAAATAAGACTTTTGAACCTCCCGAACTAACGCATCGACCGTCGGACAGGGTGGGTCTACGGATCGAGAATGGACGGAGACCAATGGTAGAGGCGGTCAGGGCGCTACACCCACCACCATAAGTTGGGGTTTCCGGTATCCACTTCGTGTTTGAAGGCTTCACTTCTCCCAGTAATCGAAGTCTTCATCAAGAAAATAGTATTGTATCTATAAAAATTATGTACATGTTTATGATTATATGGATCCTACGTTATATATAAACATTTCTAACACAATCTCATTTTTGCTATCATGGTCAAGGTTCATCACAATTCTAATACTTTTGTGAGACAAAATTGTCATGTTCGGTAGAGTTTTTACCATGCCCATATATTGGATAACTACAAAAGTTAAACAGGGACCAAGGTTTCCATAAGTGGTCAAGATTTCAAAAAAGATAATGGGTTAATAAACAATCTGTACACTAGTAGTACCAATAAGCATATTATTAAAATAAAGTTCCGGAAAAGATACTAATGAATAATGATAATGGATATATCAAAAATAAAAAATAAAAAAAAATAAAAATAATGGATATATCATTTCTACCACTCCTTATATAGAGCGCAAAGGTTTCCTTACGAACCAACATCGGTACAAACCAGTCTTCTAGTTCAGCTGGATTATGTTTACAATGCGCGAATCAAGTGTTATCATTCATCCTAATTTTGTTCCTTTAAAGCACTTCAAGCTGCTCCCTAAATATGTGGCAACAAAAAAAAAGTTGTATTCTTTTTATTATGTATATAATTTTTTGTCTATTTTGTAAAAGTCAGACTACGTACGTATTTTTTCTTTGGTGTCAAACAAGTCAGACTACCTTTAAAACAACTTGTATTTACAAAGCTCCATCACAATATCTAGGTACGGATGGGATATCCGAAAAAATTGCAGAATTTGTGATTCGATTTGTTTTTGACAGATATCTAATTATACAATTTGTTTGATTCGAAAAAATTCGGATATCCGGAGTTACGGTTATCCATATTTTTCCAGATATTTACAGATATTCGAAAACTTACAGATATTTACGGATATTCAGATACTTACAGATATTTGTTTTAAAAGAAAATACCTAAAGAAAAACATTATATTTTTATTTAAGTTATTTATTTTAGTATAATATGTAAAGTAATTAATGAATAAATTATATAATTTTATTCGATATAATTAAAAATAAAATAAAATGGTAGAAAACGAAGTATTTATTTTTTATTTGAGAAAAAAATACAAAATATATATATATATATATATATATTCAATTAAAAAGGCGGCAATTGCAAATATGCCACTGTTCACAAAAATTTAATCAAATATGCCACTGTTCACAAAATCATTACGAGCGTGTCATTGTTCACTGATTAATTTTAAAAAAAACAGATCTCACTTTCTCTCTCATCTCTCTCACGCTCATCTCAATCCAAATTTTTTCTCTCACAAAATTCTCTTCTTTGAAATTGCAAATTGGATTTGGGTTATGGATCGAGAGTTTTTGATTCTCTCTCTCACTTCATTGGACGCAAACGTAGCGAGGATAGATCTAAGATTTTCAATTCTCTTTCATCCATGTAAATCTCTGTAAATTCCTTAAATCGATTTTGATTTCCTGAATTAGAAGAAGAAGAAGAAGAAGAAGACAACGACGAAAAAGACGAAGAAGGAAGAAGAATAACAAGCTTAATCCATGAATTTTGTTTTTTAAAATTCGATTTTGGTTACAAATTTGAGTTTTTGGTTGGATTTTGGTTTCGAATCTAAGCTTTTTATTCGATTTGAGTTACAAATTTGAGCTTTTGATTCGATTTTTGTTCAGATCTGGGTTTTGGTTAATTTTTTGTCAGATCTGGGTTTTGGTTGTTTTTTGGTCAAATCTGGGTTTTAGTTATTTTTAGGGTTTTCCCGTTTTTATAAAGTTTTTTAACAGTTTTATAAGACTTTTTTATATGTCATTAAAAACTAAACAGTTAAATAATTTATAAGGTTTTTAAAAAGTTTATAAGGTTTTTAAAAGGTTTATAAGATTTTTATAAGGTTTGTAAAGTTTTTAAAAGGTTTATAAGATTGTTTAAAAACCTTATAAAACTTTACAAAAACCTTATAAAACTGTACAAAAACCTTATAAAACTTTACAGAAACCTTATAAACAGTTTTACACGGTTTTTAAATAGTTTAATAAGGTTTTTTTAATAGTTTTACTAAACCTTTTAAAAACATTATAATTTTTTTTACAGTTTTATAAGACTTTTTTAACAGTTTTATAATGTAAAGGCAAAACCCTACTCCCATCCCCCCCCACCCCCCAAAATTTATACCCTAAATGCATAATAGTTAACCCAAACTCAAAAATTTACAGTCGTTTGTGTTTGAATTTGCTTTGAGATCTCTTCTTCTTCTTCTTCCTCCTAAATTTGCTCGATCTAATCTCAGATCCACGTTCTTCGCCAACAACAACACTTTCTCAAATCTTCGACAGAGATCAGAGATAGTGAAATTAGAGATGACGAGAATCGAATTCAGTGATAGTAAAATTCGATCTCATGATGCGTGATCTGGTAGAGAGAGAGAAAAAACGAAATTTGGATGAGAGAAAAAAATTTGGATATGGGAGATGAGCATGTGAGAGATGAGAGAGAAAGTGAGATCTGTTTTTTTTCATTTAAGTGAACAGTGGCACGCTGGTAATGATTTTAAAACAATAGCATAAATGAAAAGTGGCATGTCAATAGTGGCATAACTCAAAATTTCTCATTAAAAAATTAGTCACTACTTATTTTTACTATAAATATTTTCGCTTAATGTATTGAAAAATTATAAAAATGTAAATACATGTTATAGATCTCTCATATTATATGTACATATATGTAATTTACGGATCAGATCGGATTAGATATTCGGAGTTTTACAATTAGTATTTATGATTTGTTTCGCTTTAGATGGATCGTATATTTTACTATTTACTAATTTGCTTCGCTATAATTTTACTATTCGCTCTGTCGTAGATTTTACTATTCGCTCCGTTGTAAATTTTCGGATCGGATCAAAACGAATATAAAACGGATTTGCCCATCCCTGACTATACAACCCACTAGACCCACTAAGCCTACAAAAAGATCAAGTTATAGCCAAAAAATCGGCCTATTCACACCTAGTATATAATATATTAATATTCTATGCCTTAATTATCGTGAAGGCTATATAATAGATGCATTTAGTAAGGGGAAGAACAATTAGAGAGGAAGAGAAGAAAAAAGAAAAGAAAATTTTCCTTTATTCTTTCTTGTTCTCGGTTAGTTGTGATTTGGATTTTCTAGCGTTCGGAAATTTTGAGTGTGGATAAATTGTTGGAGTATATAGATAAGAAAATTGGTCTTTTGGATCAAGAGATTTAGCAAGTAATTTTGAATTAAATTTAATTAACTTTTTTGTTTTAAGACACTTTTGATTTTGGACACTTCCAATGGAGACACCTAATTTTGGGGGTCTTAAAAGAAAAAACTATTATTTTAATTCATTTTAATTTATAAAACATTTTATTAAACATAAAAACATTTAAAACATAAATAAAATTTGAATAAAATTTGAAACATACATGACATAAAAAAAATGTCAAACATAATCTTCTAAATCATAAACTAACAAGGAACGGTGCTTCTAATATTAACGTAGTCGCCATTTTTGTCATACATGCTCAATCAAATCATTTTTCAATTCTTCAAGGTTTTTTAAGTATGATACATGCTCTCATAATGTTTCCTATTTTTCCCTTATCCCAAAAAAAAAACTGTGTTTTTAACTATGGCAAACCAAGCTTGCAAGACTCCGAAAGCACGTTCAACATCTTTTTGGAAGTGGAATGGATTGGTAAATAAATAAAAAAATGGTGGAGCCAGTGAAAAGAAAAAAAAAATTGTTGGAGCCAATGAGAAGAAGCCACATCGACGGGTTTAATGTGTGAAAAAGGATCCAATATAAGACACTTTTTCTTTCTTTTGGATATGCAAAACTTTTGTTCAATTGCAATTTGGGCTTTTAGACATCCTCTAAGACCCAAAAGAGTTTGAAATGAATGCTCTGAGGACCGCACCATTTTACAAAAAATGCATTAATTTACAAAAATACCATCATGTTATTTTTACAAAAACTAAGTGAACTATAGTTGCCGGAAAAAAAAAGTGCACTACAGTTAACTTCTAAATAAGAATTTTATAAATTACACCTTAATTTTTCTAAATATTTATTTATTCATTATTTGTTATAAATTAAAGAGGGTTGAAAAGAAGATGATTCAGATGATTGAGAATTGTGATGTTGGAATTTCGGATGGGTTTGAGTCAAAATAAGCCGAAGGTTTTATTTTCTTAAACTTTTGGAGGGTTCTCTGCCTTAATCCGGTGATAAAGCAGTAGGGTTGGGCATAAATACTCGTTACTCGGCTTGTACTCGCTACTTGTCCCGTACTCGGCTTGAAAAAGCAAGTACTTGTCTCGGACAAGTCAAGTTGCAAGTCCGGGTCAAGTATCAAGTCATCAATTTTTTTTTACTACTCGGCCTGTTACTCGGCTTGATACTAGTTTATATTACTTGATACTTTAAATATTATTCTAGCTAATAATTCATTAGTGCAAGTATATTTTTAATAAGTAACCACATTTAAAAGTGACAATTAATTAAGTCACTAGTTAACGTATTTGACATTTAACGCCATAACCAAACCAAGTAATTTCAGGTTTACTATATGTTATGATCATTCTCACATTTGTTATGTTGGTGGAGCACCCAAAACTTATTTCTTCAAATGTTTATCTTTTGGAACTTTAATGTTTTGTGATTTTATAATGTAACTTTGAATGTTTTTATAGTTTGTATGAAAATTAATTTTTATATAAGTACTTTCAAATAGCAAATATATAATTTTAACAAGTAACAAGCCAAGTCAAGTTACTTGCAAGTAACCTGATTTTGGACAAGTACTTGATATAGCAAGTAACTTCGAACAAGCCAAGTATCAAGCCGAAATTTATGTTACTTGAACAAGCTAAGCCGGGTCACAAGTACTTCAAAATTAGCAAGTACTCGGCTCGTGCCCAGCCCTATAAAGCAGATCCGATCAATTAGTTGTCGTGGGTTTCAGAGGAAGGAATAGTCAAGTGGGTTTCGAAAAATTAGAGTTATGGGCTGTCAAGATTTTCCGACAATTTCTCTAACTCCAGAGCTCTTCACCGGCGATTGTTGAAGTCGGCGACGTTTCAAACCTGTAACTCAATAACGAAGGCACGTAGGAGACAACTGAAGTTTCCTACTGGGCTTGGTTTGGGCTTTCAAAGTATATTGGAATGGGTTATAGGTTGATTTGAATCCACTTGTAACAATTGGTCCTCTGTGGCTTTTATAATATTATGGTCGACAAAAAAATATTCATTCATTAAATAAAACTTAAAATCTCTTGTAATTTGATCCCAACCATCTTTGAATTGAGTCGAAATTACAACCTTAATCTATGTGGTTTCGGTCTCAAGCCCGATTATTGGCTCTAATGTAGAGACAGAATCCGGTGGTTCATTGAGGTGATTGAGATTCTCCATTTTGCGTTTGCGTTATATCGTCTAGTTTCTAGTTGTGATTTTCTCCGTGAAAATATTGTTTTCGAAATGTATATTTGTCAAAAAAAAAATAGATGGTTTTTCAGATGATAGAGGTTTTGTGTCTTTTATTTAAATTTTTGCGCCTATAATTCACTTACATCTATTGTTTTTGTTCTCATAAGTCATAAACTACTAAGATTTTTTGAGTTGGATTCATTGTTTTACTTGTTGAAACTTACCAACATTTTATCATTTTCCCCATGGGTCTTTGATTTCAATCCAATTGGTACTCAAGATTACAGCAAAACAAGAAAAAATTCAACATGATTGTATAATTTAAGTATGTCCCTGTTGTAGACTATTGTAACATTGTTTATGTTATGTATTGTGTTAGCTATAGGTAGTTCCGTAAAAACCAAGGATGCTAGCGCTAAAGATTCTAATGGTTAATGCACTTGATGTCCATCATCATACGAATTGACATTGTATTAGTTTAAAGTTTAAACCATCTCGTTCATACTTAGAGTCCACATACCAAACAACCAAGCTTACCGGACATGAAAATTTGAGAAAACATGTACACAACTCAACAAGTGGTAAGACCTTTAATGAATCAATCCAACTTAGTCCCTACAAATAACATAATTCCAATATTTGCAGCATCAATGGATGTTACATCTCATGTTAGCAAATCAACCAAACCTTTTTGACTTGAGTATAACCAAAATGGATAAACCTTAATATTCATATATTATAATACTTGTGACTAAACAAAACAGATTATATAAAAATGAAACCTTAATTAAGAAACACACGAACCATTAGATGATGATCCTACCACAATCTCTTCTCATTCATTTCTCCTTCTCTTCTTCTTCCTCTTGAAACCCTGTAACCTCTCTGTTTCTATTAGGACTATCCAAAGCTCTCTTCTCTTGTTCCTCCTCTGCTTCTCCTTCCTCATCCTTCTTCTTCTTCTCTCCAACACTCTTCCTTCTCTTCACAACTCTCTCCTTCAACACACCCAAAATCTCCCTAACCGCTTTCTCCGAATCGCTACGATTCCTTATCAACACTTCACTAACATCAGCAGGAGTAATCTCAGCTTCTTCCACACATTCCTCCATCTCCTTCAAAACAACACTTCCAATTTCACTTTCCTCAATCTTCAAATAATTCTTCAACAGAATCTTCAATGCAGCAAATCCACAAAAACCCATATGAATATGCATATCCATCCTCCCACTTCTCAACAAAGCAGAATCTAACTTCTCTATATGATTCGTCGTAAACACAAAGATCCTCTCACTTCCACAACAAGACCAAAGCCCATCAGTAAAATTCAATAGCCCGGACAGTGTCACCGAGCTTCCCGGTTCATCTAAACCCGACCCGGTTATCAAATTCGGGTCATAACTCCCATTCTTCTTTTTAAATTTCTCTCTTTTCGTCAAATTGATCGAACAATCAATGTCTTCGATTACAATCAACGACTTCGAACTCGTCTTCATCAACAATTTCCTTAACTCGGATTTGTTCTGAACCTCGGTGAGCTCAAGATCATAGATATCGTAACCTAAGTAGTTCGCCATTGCAGCGATCAAACTCGATTTCCCAGTTCCGGGTGGTCCGTACAACAAATACCCTCTTTTCCAAGCCCGGCCAGTTTTCTGATAAAACCCTTGTCCGTTCGCGAACTCTGTCAGATCCTCCATGATCCTTTGCTTCTTCTCTGGCTCCATAGCTAGAGTCTCGAACGTGCTTGGATGCTTGAAACGAACAGAATCCCATGGATGGCTTCTCGAATCTGTTTGATTAGGTTAAATCCAATCGATGGATTGGTTTGTGATATTGATTAGGAATTATATACACAAGTGATACAATATAGCCGTTAGAGGCATAATGAGAAGTTACCAAATATAAAGAGGAAATATATGCATTTCTAATATAGTCTTATTCTAATACCGTCCCGCAGTCGAAACGTGGGGAGCTTGCACGTGAAGGCTGAACTTGAAGTCATTGAATAAGGTAGAAGGGAGGCCTTTGGTAAAGATATCAGCATATTGGTGAGATGAGGGTACGTGAAGTACACGAACTTGACCAAGTGCAACCCGTTCTCGAACGAACAAGATGTCGAGCTCAACGTGCTTGGTGCATTGATGTTGAATGGGATTGGTGGACAAGTAGACGGCACTAACATTGTCGCAGTAGACGATGGTGGCAGTGGTAATGGGACAATGGAGCTCAAGTAAGAGGTTACGGATCCATATGGTTTCGGAAACTGCATTTGCTACACCTCTATATTCAGCTTCGGCGCTGGATCGAGAGACGGTTTGTTGTCGTTTAGAGGACCAAGAGATGAGGTTATCGCCAAAGAATACACAATAACCCGAAGTAGAGCGATGTGTGTTCGGGCAGCCGGCTCAGTCCGCATCCGTGTATGCGGTTATAGTAGATGATTCTTCATGGGTGCACACAGCTGCATGTTTGGTGGACTCCCATCTGTTAAGCTTCACATCAAATTGTGTCTTTAAAACATATCTCAGCAGTTGATGTTTGAACTGATCGGTATTATTAAATGTCTGCATCAGCCACAAGTATGGAGGCTTGTCATAATCAAAACGACTTCTCCTTCTTTGTCGTCTTGCTGAATTCTTTATTTTGTCCTCTTTATGAAAATTTGCCCACTCTTCATCCGTATCAACTGCCGAATTTGGATACTCACCATCTTCAATATGCCTCTCATCGTCACTTTCACTCTCGGGATATTCATCATTTACAATTGGTTGTGTAACCACAGCTTGTTCTACCTCTTCAATTAAATTTGTGAATCGAGGATCAGCAACACCATCACCTAAAATCTAATCTTCACCCTCATATTGTTGACCTTCTCCATCTGCCTTCTCTTGATCCTCTCTATTTTCCTTTTCATGATCTTCTTCATAATCGCTTTGTACATGTCTGATTTCATCATCACTATTTTCTTCATCGTCACTACTATCTTCACTACCATCTTCAACATCAACATCTTCACTATCATCTACACCATTCTCAACATCAGCCTCCTTACCATAAATATACACATCAACCTCTCCAATCCCTTTAGTTTCTTCACACATCTTCCTGATCTCAGAATCTTTGTCTTTGTATATCGATCTTGCCACTGAAATATCTTCACTGGGTAGTTTGTACCAAACTTGATCCACCACACTAATAATTCCTTGGCTTTTGCTAAAAATCCTCAAAAGTCGACCAAGTTACAAGGTCGGGATCAATGCTTAAATCCTGTTTAGTATGCCCACTTGAGTAATAAAAATTTATTCCCACTATACGACATCGAGCCCCCATAGGCCATGTGCATCTTCAAAACATCAAATTTGTCATTGTAATACAAAGTAAGTGACGATTAGTATAAATCAATGTTGCAAAATCAAAAACCAATCCATAGAGAAACAAGAAAATATGGATTATAAAAAGTTTCTTAGTCATTTAGCTGGACAAAAATCATAATGAAAAGAGTACCAAGCATGGTCAAAGAATTATTTTAATACTAGGCTCTCTTTAATTTTACTTTTGTGGACAACACAAAATCAAACTATGTTTACTAGGAATTAAGCACAAATTAACGAACTATTATCAAATTCTAAGAAATTGGGCAGAGCACGATCAAATAATTAGGCATGACACATGAAAGAATTATTTAAACCAAGGATGAATCACCGATTCGAAATGAACAAAATATCAATACCCATATTAGAAATATTTACATTCTCAAAATTTCAAAAAATTCAGATTCGTACCTCATCTTCTCAAACAAACTTTGTCGTTCTTCTCTTGATTTCCTAGATATTAATTTTTCTCACTCAACAGTTTGATTTGGACAACATTCATTCTCGATTAAACCTTCAAATTTGTCGTTCTCGGAGGAATAGGAACTGGAATCGTGATTGGTTCAGAAAGTTAGGGTTCTTAGTTTTGGAGTTTTTGTTGTTGGGTTAAGTCACGTCTAGGTTGAACGGGTCGGGTTATAGGTCGGTTAATTTGGGTGGTTTTCTTGGGTCAGAACTAGATCAATTAGTTCTTAACTATGGTTAATTTTAAACAGGAATTGACCTCCGTCTATAACATCGTTAACGTTTGTTTAATTCATGTAGTAGAATGGGTAGTCGATTAAGAATTTGAGTATTATAATGGGCAAAAAAATAGTTGGTGTATTAATCTGGGCATGTAAAAAGTTCGTGTATTAAAATGGTAATCAAAATTAAGTTGGTATATTTTTATGGAATTTTTCCTATTTAAAATGGGTTTAATGATATCATGGGCATAAAGCCTATTTATTGCTTAATGGGTGGTGCATTGTATTCACTCAGAAATAGGTTCGAAATTTGATACAACAAAAAAATAATAAAGCTTTCTTAACAGCTACAAAAACAATATTCTCTTACATCTTTATTCATTGTGATTTACTCAGAAGTCTCGCATTTCCTCTAACAACCCCTACAAATTCAATTGTATGAGTTTCGACTCCTACAATTTGGCGCCGACTAAGGGCACTCGTGAGACGTTCTTACTCAAGAAAATCACCGTGCAAAAGGCGGCCAGCAGCGTAACGTCGACAGCACCAGCGGTAACCAGCAGCGCAGCGTAGATCGCACCAGCGGCGACCAGCAGTGCAACATCGACAGCACCAACGATGCCCAACAGCGCAACGTGGATCGCACCAGTGGAACCAGCAGCGCAACGTCAACACCGACTAGTGCGCATAACCCTAGAGTCGAGCGCACTACAGATGAAGACTTTCAAATCCGAGATGCATTAGATGTTTTCAGCTAAGTCACTGGGCTGCAACATTCCCAAATGCTCCACCGTACAGGCCAGGAGCCGGAGATAGAGCGATGAAGCATACATGCGCTTCCACCTCTGGGCTCTTAAGCGGTTTCGCAACCAAGCAAGTGACATACGTGCCAAAGGCGGTCTATAACACTGTTCAATTACTTTGCTTGACCCGTACAGACGTTCTCAGGTAAAAGCATATGAGTTCACTAACACTTGGATAAAAATGACTCTTTTCTCACCTTGCTTGTGATTTTTTTGTTATTACAGATGTATGAACACCAACAAGTCTGTATCGGGTCTCGAAGGGTTCTTCTTGCAGTTAAGGATCGGAAAATGGGAAGAAGAGACTGGAGGAACCGGGTACCACGTAGCTCGCATAGACGGTATATACATCCATACGAATCAAGACTACAAAAAAACAACCCGCGCATTTCATTTCTCGAATCTTTGTAACTCAATGTTTGGTTTATTCTGGAGGGGCGATGGAGGGACAAAGCTCAAGGAGAGATAGAGAGAACAGTTCAATCTGTGTTAAGGTCGGAGGGATGACTTGCTTTGTTGAGTCGCAGTTGATCTCAAACCATGACTTTCTTGAGGTAGGTATATATAATCATCACACAAGTAATAGTGGTATGATAATTTTGACCAACTAAGTGCTTATAATATCTGAATATATTTGTATTG
Organism: Draba incana; assembly: GCA_963576765.1. NCBI lineage: Eukaryota > Viridiplantae > Streptophyta > Magnoliopsida > Brassicales > Brassicaceae > Draba > Draba incana. The sequence goes on along the minus strand of OY755212.1, from coordinate 11,558,324 downwards.
CTTTACATTCTGAGAAGGAGGAGTTGAAGGCTTGGTGGCGGAGAAGCGGAGGAGGCATCCCAACGGAAGAAGAAGTTGGTCGGAAAATTGTTAGGCTTTTAGGGGAATTTCAAATACTTTTGTTTGGGTATTTGATTAAATAAAATTTTATTACATTGCAATGTTGAGAGCAAATCATAGAATTAACGACAAAATTAACTGTAGATAATAATTAAAGAGTCTAAATGTTAAGAGTAGATACTTTTGTTTTGTTTGGGGGCATATTGTGTATTTAATTAAATAGGTTAGGTTATATTCCAATTTTGGATTTAGATTTCTTTATCCGTTCGAGAAAGAAAACATGTGAGTTAATTTAAGATTGATTATATGTCATAATAAGACAATTACAGAAACAATTATGCTTATTGGGATCTTTTCTTAATTTAATTGAGCCAATAAACAAATAAAAGAAGACCCAAAAATACCTTTTTCTCCATTCTTCTCGACGCCGCTCAAAAGTAGGGTTCTGTCTCACCAGCTCAATCAGCTCTAGTACTGCTACTGCGATCTTTGGAGATGAAGCGAATGATCACACTAATCAGCTCGGATGGGGTTTCCTTTGAGATCGATGAAGTTGTCGCAAGCCAATCGAAGACCCTAGCGCATAACATATATGACATTGATCCCTCCGACTCTTCTACAAGGATTACGGTGAAAAATGTCACCGGGAATCTTCTACGGAAAGTGACCGACTACTGCAACCAGCACGGTGGTTCTTCCTCCGACAAGGATCTCAAGAAATGGGATGAGGAGTTTCTGTTTGAGAACCACTCATCGATCTTCGGTCTCATTCTCGCTGCCAATTACCTAAACATTCCGAGTATGCTTGATATCACTTGCCAAACAATCGCAGATGAGATCACTATCTTGCAAAACTCCTAGTCAGATTCGTGCAAGGTACAACATCACCAAGACTGATTTTTCAGATGAGGAACAAGAAGAGATTTGCAAGGAGAATCAATGGGCATTTGATTCCTGTGATGTTCCGTATGAATACTCATCATTCGTTCAAAATCAGATAAAGAAATCCATGCTATATTCTGGAACTAATCAGGGGTCAATCCTTGATGATATTATATCAGAAATCTTGTTGCAAGATGTCGTTGTGTGTGTAAGCCGTGGGCATCGATTCTGAGTCTTCCCGCTTCCCACGCCTTGTTTGCGGCTCGAACAACTCCACAACTTTTGTTTCATTGTTGTTACTCTTCACCCGTTAACGAAGCATATCTCTGGGCCTTGGAACCTCAGCCGGACCATTTGTCCTCTGGCTTAGAAGCCATACTACTCTCTTCGCCTGAGAAGCTCAATCTCGGTGATTTCCGTACACCTATCAATGGTTTATTGTGTCTTAAGGATGCGCCTGCCGGACAATGCGTGATTCTCAACCCGTCTACGTCTAAAAGCTTTGTCCTGCCTCCACTGATCTTGACGGAATTCACTGATCCGGCCTACCCTATTATTGCTGATTCGGAGAGGAGGAGTGAGACTTACCTTGGCTACGATCCTACTAGCAAAGTCCTGGCCATGACAACAACTTACGGAAGATCACAGGAACATCAAGTCTTGACTCTTGGAACCGGAGATGTCTCCTGGAGAAAGATTGACTGTTCCATAGAGCATTTTCCTACATGTAATACATCGGTATACATCAATGGGAAAGTGTTTTATCCAGCTACATCAAGCTTCCCGAAAAGGACTGACTTAGTCATTGCTTTCGACGTCACTTTTGAAACTTTTAGATCCATCGAGCTCTTTGAAACTAAAACCGGTGGGACACTTGACATCACTGTTCGACTATAACGGAAAACTAGGCTGCTTCTTTGATGTTGATAAGACGAGTTTCGCGTTGTGGGCTCTAACCGACCAACAAATCTGGTCTAAGCAGCGTCACATACTTCCTTCTACCTGGTCTTCTAATCTTGAAGATAAGACAGTTCGATTTGTTGGACTCATTGGAGAAAAGGAAACAGTTTGGTCGCCTATCAAACATTCTACCGGTAGTCTTTCTGTGTTTTTTTACAACACTGAAACAAAAGCCGTAACAAAAGCGCCTTTCAAGTCTACACAACTGTTCCAGCGCACCTGGTACTTCAGAACCTTTCTCAACTACATGGAATGTCTGAAAAACCCATGGGAGGAGGAAGGAGTGTAGATCAGGTTTGTGTTGCTTGCATATGAGTTTTGTTTGTTTTATATTTCATTTACAATGTTCAGACATATTCTTACCATTGTTTTACACTAGGGAGGAACTTCACAAGGAGGATCACAAGCTCTAGGATGATCTATGTCACTGTTTTTTTTAAGTAAGCTCTAGGATGAACCAAACTTGTTTTTGCTTCGGATTATGGTAATGGCTTTTGCTTTAGATTATGGTAACAAGCTTGTTTCTTTTTGTTTTGGATTATGGCTGTTGGTAACCAGCTTGTTTTCCTTTTGCTTTGGATTCTGCTAGTTGGTAACAAGCTTCTTTCTTTTTGCTTCGGATTTTGGTATGTAACAAAACTATGTAACCAAATGATCATTGATGTTATTGTTTCTCTTATTACTCAAGTTATAATCGGGTTTTGACAAATAACAACAAGGAAACATCAGAAATTAGTGTTTCATTGAACACTTTAGTACAAATGAGTTTTTGGTTCATACATCTCATCCCAGAGATTTAGTACAGAACTTAAATGCTCGGAACGGAAGAGAAGAAGCGTCAAGTCTGTGTATTAGATGTTTTCAGCTTAGTCATTGGGCTGCTACATGCTCAAATGCTCCACCGTACAGCTCAGGAGCAATGAAGCACACATTCGCTTCAACCTCTGGCACGAAACTGCCCTTAAGCGATTTCACAACCAAGCAAGTGACATACGTACCAAAGGCGGTGTTTAATGCTCTTCAGTTGCTTCGCTTGACCCGTACAGACGTTCTTAAGTAAAGTATCCAAATTCACTAACACTTGGATAAAAAAGACTCTTTTCCAGAATATAGCACGGTTAAGGCTCGGAAAATGGGAAGAAGGGATAGGAGGAACCGGGTACCACGTAGCACGCATAGATGGTATATTATATATTTCCATATGAATCAATCAAGGGAAATTGGGTTCCAAAGCAAATGATTAATATATTTGGCAATATTACAAAACCATTGCCAAATATCCCTATGCTTCCCCTCACTCTCCCTCACTCTTTTGTCATTCTCCCTAATTAACCATTTATTCTTTGTTATGCAGCTAACTAACCCATGAATCAATTAGTACTCAAAAAGAAAACACGCATTTCTCGGTATCTTTGTAACTCAATGTTTGGTTTATACCGACATTATTTAGGGGCTACGGAGGGAAAAATCTCGAGGAGACAGTCGGAGAACGGTTCGATCTCGGTTAAGGTTGGAGGGGTGACTTGTTTTGTTGAGTCTCAGTTTATCTCAAACCATGACTTTCTTGAGGTATGTATATTTGATCACACAAATTAGTGATGATTATTAAGGTTTTTCATATCTGAATTATTTGTTTTTGTTGACATGAGAAGGAGGAGTTGAAAGAGTGGTGGCTTAGCGCCGTAAAAAGTGCCGGAAGAAGCGGCGGCAGTGTCCCAACGGAAGAAGAACTTGGTCGGAAAATTGAGCAGAGAGAAAGATGTTAGGCTTTTAGGGAATTTTAAATAGATAATACTTTTGTTTTGTTTGGGGGCAATTTGAATTTGTGTATTTAATTAAATAGGTTTTATAACAATGATGTTTCATATGCTTATGGAAGCTTTACCCAAGAAAATATGGTTTATGGAAGTTTGCTTAAATAGAATATTCTAGGGCTCAATATTCTACTGTGCCGACCAAAAAAAATGTTTTCTATATAATAGTATAAATATTGGGTGCCAAGTTATGTCTCTTGTCGTTTCTCCACAGCAAAAACCCCAGCAAAAGTCACGTCCACTTCTCGAATCAACAACAATGGTTAGTTCCAATCTCCATCTCTCTACCGAAACCTTATAATTTATTCGATTGGCTTTATATTTTTTTCACATCATCATGGTCTTAAAATTTCTATGTCGGAATCCGTAGGCTGACCAAGTCGAACATAAGGTTTGCAGCTGCAAGTTTATATTACAACTATACAGGTTTAGAAAATTGCTTCGATATAGAAAACCATACTGATACTCATTGGCAGGCCCGGCCCAGAGGACAAGCCTGTGAACCCACCGCTTAGGGCCCTAAATTTAGAGGTCATTTTTTTAGTTAAATTTTTGTTATAATTATAATTCAAAAAAAATTATAAACTTTTTCTACAATAATAATATTCGTAAGATTTTGTTTTCCAAATGCTTTTGTAATGTGTATGGCCTTCTCTAAGCACATGTTAACTATTCATTTAAAAAATTAATTTGAAATTATTAGTTAAAATTCGAAGTTGAAGCTGATAACAAAAATATTTGCGGTCGATCATGTGACAGAGAGATTGAATGAGTTAGATTTGTCATCCATTGCAATATAGATGGTTGAAAAACTCGACAACGTGAGTAAAATTAATGATTTTTCAGGTAAAACTTCAAGGAGAGCAATATTTCAAAAATAAATTTTATTTTGTTATTTTTCTTTTATTTCTTACTAACTATTTGGAATTATAAACGGTTTAATGAAGTTTTAATGTGTTTTTTATTTAGATTACTATTTTTATGGTATAAGAAAATGTACGAAAATGACACTTTTGTACATATATGCATAGGGCATCCAAAATGATTGGACCGGCATTGCTCATGGACTCGACTGTTGGGGAAGATAGGTATATTCACGAGTCTATGTTTTTTCTGTTTCTTCTTTTATTAGCTTAACAACTCACAAGGAAACAAAATCAGTTATTGAACTTACTAATGGATCAAATGTGACTTTCGAATGAAATAAAGGCGTGCACAGAGATGGTGATGCAAATAAGTTGCTCTAACCAGACCATGTTTCCACCATTCGAAAATGATGACAATGGAAAGCGAGAATTTTGTATGTTGGAATACGGTGTCAAGCCTCGACCACATTGGATCACTACCGAATTTTGTGGACATGTCAGTTTCATTGTTTGCTTTTTTCTTGTACATATAACAGATCTTTATCTCAACTTTTGATCAAAGTCTTTTTTGTTGTTGCAGAGAATAGAGATGGTGTTGAAAAGATTTGGTAGCAACATTATATTCTCCAATGGAATGCAAAATCCATAGAGCCGAGGAGGATGAGTTCGTAATCCCATCTTCCATGTCAATATATATTCTTCTACAACATGGGATTGATGTTACTGTTTTTTTTCAGGGTTCTGAAGAACACATCAAGCAGCATCATTGCGCTTGTGACCAAGAAAGGTTAACATTTGTGAAATTTATTATGGACCCTGTGATATAATTATATAAATGAAGACAATCTGAACATTGTTCTTGTTTAAAACAGGAGCTCACCATACTGATCTGAGGGGTGCTACAAAAGAAGACCCGGCCTGGCTAAAAGAACAGAGGAAGCAAGAAGTTGCTATAATGGAGAAATGGATCAATGAGTATTAAAGTGATTTGAGACAAGAAGAGCAAGATTGAGTAACATAATAATCAACTATCTATAACTAATAAGATCATTAGGGGGGGGGGGGGGGGGGGGTTATTGGTTGATGAATTCTTATAGATTTTTAGAATTTGTAGAAGGTTGTTATTGATTTATGGATTATGATATTATTAATGAAATCCCTTGTTATTGGTTTGATGATTTTTACATTCCATTTAAAATCCATTGTTATTCAAAAAGTTTAGTATTTATTGATTCTACAAATCTATTAGAATCTAGTGTTATTGGTTGATGGTTTTTGTACAATTTTACTCATAAAACAAGATTTTGAAAATACATCATCAAACCATTGGATTCTTAGAATTTCAAATAACCAAACTTTTTAAATACACAAAACTCTCTACAAATTGAACATATCTATGGATTTTAAAAATTCTATAACTTTATAGGAATCTATCAACCAATAACCCCCCTAAGAGTATTTTAGTCATTTTCCATTTAATGGGTGTTATACACCTAATTTTCAGTTAGGACATGTTACACACTTAATTAAAGATCCACAACCTATTATACACCTAATTAACCCTAAAAAAAAATATAATAAAACAAATGAAAGTATTCCGCCTTTTCGGAAACATTATGGAACTAAAAAGGTAAGACCGTAAATTAGTGAAAAGTAACTGTTACAGTGATACCGTGAGAAATGCACCACCGACATTTGAACCGGATCCATTAAAACGCCGTCGTTTTCGTCACTGCCCTTGGGAAAATCTAGTTTCTCCGCGTTTGGCACAACAGCACTTTTAGCTGTGTTTCCTTTTTTCACACTAATCTCGCCATTGTTGCTAACTCTTGGACTTGTGATTCGTTTCGATCGAGCAATTTTCGTTGTTTTTCCGTAACGATGGCTCGTCGGTCTGGAGATTGCATGAGATGTCTGGTGATATTCGCGGTTGTATCTGCTTTAGTTGTGTGTGGACCTGCTCTGTATTGGAAATTCAACAAGGGTTTCGTTGGATCCACTCAGAGAAACTCTGTTTGCCCTCCTTGTGTTTGTAATTGCCCACCTCCTTTGTCTCTCCTTGAGATTGCTCCTGGTACTACTTACTACCCTTTTTCTTCTGATTGGATCTATATTTCCTCGTTTTATGAATTGGAGTTTGTGTTTGTGATTTCTTGTGAAATTTACTTCCTTTTAGAGTAATAATGAGAATTTGAATTTGGATCTTACTCTGAAGCATTATGATTTTTTTATGGTTTCAATATTGGATCTTTTAATCAAGCTTTGGCTTTTGGGTTTTATATTGTTTAACAAGTTGATCTGTTTTGTTTTTTTCTTTTGCAGGGCTTGCAAATCTCTCTATTACAGGTTAGATCTCGATTCTGAGCTTGATGTTGTTTAGCTGCTGTGTCTGTGTTGTTTTAATTACTGTTTTTTCTGTCAAGTTTCAAATATGGTTTGATAGTTATTGAGGAGATTTTAATTCTGTCTAGGGAAGTGGTTTGGAAGATTGGTTTTCTGATCTAGGATCTTACAAGTTATACGAAGAACCGATTTTTGTGTGTGTGCATCAATAGCCATTTTTCATCCCAATAGAGGCTTGATGGCAGAACAGGCTTGTTACTTTTACAGTGTTACTCTGATTGTTAACTGCGATCAGTCTCTGCATCATGATGCATTACGTTTTTCAAATAGTTGCTCTTGTTTTCTCCTGTCAAGATGTTCCTGCTTTTGGTATTTGATGGTAAAAAATGAATCCTTACTTGTGTTGTGAACAGATTGTGGAAGTAACGATCCAGAGCTCAAACAGGAGATGGAGAAGCAATTCGTGGACCTTTTGACCGAGGAACTAAAGCTGCAAGAAGCAGTTGCAGATGAGCATAGCCGTCATATGAACGTTACACTCGCAGAAGCTAAAAGAGTTGCATCTCAGTACCAAAAGGAGGCTGAGAAGTGCAACGCGGCCACTGAGATTTGTGAATCAGCTAGAGAGAGAGCTGAAGCTTTGTTGATCAAGGAGAGGAAGATCACTTCTTTATGGGAGAAGAGAGCTCGGCAATCAGGTTGGGAAGGTGAGTAAACTGATCGCACTTCTCAGTACGAGTTTTTCTCCTGAGAAACCAAATTTTCACAATTCAATCTCAAGAAAAGGGGGGATTTGTTTAATTGTCAAGGCAAAGGTCTTATCTTCCACGTTCTTCGTATATGTAGTACTTTTGTTTTGCATTTGGGATCAGAATGTAGCTAAAGAAAGGCTTGCTTGGCCTTGTATTGACATTCCTTCATATATAATAATTGTCCATTTCAATACCACTAAGTTTCGCTTACTTCTCTCATTATATAAAAAGTATAGAAGTCAAACTCACTGTGGTTGACATTATTATGATCGCACCAGGTATCACGCGGTTTCAATATTCCTTACATTCACAAAATCAGCTGTATTCATTTCTATTTTTTTTAGCATATAGCAAATATAGCTTTGAGACTTTGGTTATAGATTCAACTAAACTCTCTTCTCTCGAGCTTCCTTTGTGTAGGACTCAGGCCGTCTATCGAACATGACCCATAATTTGAAAGGGCCTAAAATTATTTTTTCTATATATACATGTTACTAAAATATATTCAAGTTTATTAACCATTGAAGATTTTTTTTTTTAAAAAATTGTTTCCATTAAACAACCAAATAAGAAAGAGCTATTTAAATAAAAAAAAATTGTTTCCATTAAACAACCAAATAAGAAAGAGCTATTTAAAGTTTATATTAAAAACTTACTTTTAATATATATAATTAGTATAAGAAAGCGATGTATGAATTGATATCAAATGTTAATGTTAAAGAAAACTGGCGTTAGAGTATAAACTAGGTGAGAGCTCTTTTACATTTATATATTTTTATTAGTTAGATTTGTATATATATTGAGAGAATCTAACAAATTCTTCGCTAATTCTCTGGAAAGAATTTTTTACAAACACGTTCATGACAAAACCATAAATAAAATTGATCCGAGTTTCACAATCTGTCGTCTTTAATCATTCAAGACAACATCTTAAGGAACTTTCATGTTTTTATTTATTTATTTACTTAGTGATATATTTTTATCATATTTTTAGATTATATTATTCTTCAAGTTACAAACACAAATTAAAGAAGACTTGACGTGATTTTTCTTTTATGATCGATAAGACAAATAACTTTGTTTAAATATAAGCTATTAGTTGAAATTGTATGAATGAAACAATTTTGAGTATAAACTTTCATTTGTTGTAAAAATAAGAAAAAGAGTATTTATAATTATAAACTATTTATTAGGAGAAGTTATTGGTAAAAAAATTTTGTGTGGTAATCAACGTTCAAAAACTAATAATATCAAAGACTTACTTTTGATTACTTTTGATTTTTGAACAGACCTGCACAAAATTTAAGACTGTCCTGGTAGGACTTGTGCTCTTTTCTCAAACTTAGCAAAGTGCATTAAATTTGTATCTCTCGCTAGGCACAAAGATTGGTAATTTATTACTTTAAATGAAACGTTCGATGAACAAGAGAGGACATGGACACAATCAAGGGTATGCAGATAACTTGCTAGACTCAAAGAGACAGAAGCTTCCTGCTTTGGCAAGGTAAATAATATTTTACATGTGTTAACATGTCGTAAATTCTCAATAATCTTGCTTAGTCTTTTGAAAACAAAAACTCTTCTACAGTGTTATCGTGGAAGCTGTCAAGGTAGATAGTCTTCAGAGGCTTTGCTCATCTTTGGAACCATTATTTCGAAGAATTGTGAGTTTGATATCCTATTTAGAAGGTTGATTTCCTCATAGACTAAATCTTGAGATGTTTTTGGAGTTGTAAACTTGGTTATGGTGTGGACCAATGAAACATGTCAGCAAAGAGGTGGAGCGTGCCTTATCGAGGTTGGAGAACTCAAACTCAACTCCAAGGTATCGTCGCTAGTTATATACTACTAGTTTCCTTTTGCTGGTATGGTTCCATGATCTTTACAACAATTTGAGTTTTCAGACCAGAACCAAAGAAGATTCAAGGCCTCGATGGAAGAAGCCTGCAAATTCGCTTTAGAACACGAATGCCTCCTCATTTATTCATAGGTGGAAAAGTCGTGGGAGAGCAAGGCTCAGCCATTAACGTGGTTCTTATAGATGCAAGCACTGGAAATGTAGTGCAAACAGGAGAAGAATCGATGTCAAAGCTGAATATTGTCGTGTTAGATGGAGACTTCAATGATGAAGATTGGACGAGAGAACATTTTGCGAGCTTTGAAGTGAAAGAGCGCGAAGGGAAACGGCCTATCTTGACTGGGGACAGACATGTAATACTTAAAGAAGGTGTAGGAACTCTTGGAGAACTTACTTTCACCGAGCTGGATTAGGAGCAGAAAGTTTAGGCTTGGTGTTAAGGCGACATCGGGGTTCCACATCCGTGAAGCGAAAACAGAGCCATTTGCTGTGAAAGATCATAGAGGAGAATGTGAGTTCCTTAAATCTTTGGATTGGATTAAGAAGCATGAGAAAGAGTATCTTGGATTTATTTTATCTGAATCTTGAATTATCTTTTGGCGATGTTTTTTATTGGCAGTATACAAGAAACATTATCCACCTGCTTTACATGATGAAGTCTGGAGATTGGATAGAATAGCAAAAGATGGAGCGCTACACAAGAAGCTGCTAAAGGCTAACATTGTGACTGTTGAAGACTTCCTTCGAATTCTTGTGAAGGATCCGCAGAAGCTAAGAAGCGTATGTGCATCTTTATTATGCAAATATCTTCACAAACAGTTGTTTCTTGATTTGTATTTACGGGGTGTGTCTTTGCAGTTACTTGGGAGTGGAATGTCAAATAGGATATGGGAAAACACGGTGAAGCACGCAAAGACATGTGTATTAGGTGGGAAACTCTACGTCTATTACACAGATGTGACGCATATATATGAATGCCGAGGCCTAATTACTAATGGCCACTTTTTATCTCTGGAATCTCTTAACCATGACCAAAAGGTGTGTCATTTTTCTGTAAATCTAGGTTCTTTCTTCTTCTTCCCTCTAGAATCTGCAATCTCTGAAGTCAATAGTAATGTAGAGATACGTTTTTGCAATTCAACAGTTTTCTGCATACATTTTGGTGAAGACGGCTTACGAGAACTGGCATTTTCGGTTGAGTATGACGGTAAACTGTTGAATTTCTTACCACGCGCTAAGTAAGAAATAAAAAGCTTGCCGCAGCAAAAAATGGCCACTACACAAACAACTCAGGATGCGAATGGCTATTCATCAGTTACTCAGCGACCAATAGAGTATCTGTTTGTGCATCAAAGTAGCAATCAATTACGGGATTACACATCGATAGAGAGTTCTTCAGTTTCAGACACATACAATGGAGGCCTTGAAGATATTTTCACAAAGGAAATCCGGATGAGGAGTTTTGAGATGCTTGAAGCCAATGATATGCTGATATGCTCAAATTAAACCTAAGAGCTACTGTCTCAAATTAAGAGATCAATGCAGTACTTAAGGTATCGAAATCCACAGGGAATCAAAATAACACAATAGATTAATAAGTTCAGACTAAGCTAGGCAAGCTGATATGAAAGCAAGTAAATTAAAGGAAGCAATGAAATTGAGTTGTAAATCAATAGAAAGAAACGCTAGGCACATGGAAATCTCCAGTGAATCAGAATTGCAGATATAAATAAAAGATACGAATATTAAATGCAGTTTCTAAACATGAACACGAATATAAAATCAATCCGCTGTCGCTGCAGAGATTATCTATGTCTAAATCCTAGAAAACCAACTATCGTTGCGAATCCTATAAATCTAAACAAGCATTAAAGTTCAAATTCAATTGTTCACAAAACCCTAAACCAAATGTCTTTGCGAAAATGAATTTTGCTCATCAAAAACTAGTTCAAACAATTAATAAAACTGTCGTTTATATCAATTAACTTAAGATCGGATTCTAGGTAGCTAAACTAGAATAAGCATTAATCACAAGCCAAGATGAAGAACTTCTAATGATATTATCCTAACAATTAAATCAGATCTAGCAATTCATCAAACACCTTTGAATAACCCTAAACCTAACAAAAGAACTACTCAGACATATCAAATGAAGCAAATATTATTTTATTAAAAGATATCTCAAAGAATTCAATAAAAGAAAGCATAAGCCTAAACAATGGCTGTAAAAACGTATTTATAAGGTTCCTAAACCGTCATTAACATAATTGTAAACATCTGGAACTTTTGGGCTTCAAACGGACTTCTTCAAATTTGGAATTTGGGCTTGGTCGAGCAGGGTGTCGATCGACACTGATATTGGTGTCGATCGACACCAACAACCACTTCATTCCGCAATGCTCCAAAACTTCCAGTAAACATCAAATACGCTCAAATGCCTAGTACCTGTAAAGACTCTAAAAAAAACTGGAAAACACCAAAAGACTCTAGATAAAAGGACTTATATCATGGTCTAAAACGGGTAAAAACCATGATATATCAACTCCCCCAGACTTAGCTTTTTGCTTGTCCCTAAGCAAAAAGTGTACAAACTCCTTCTAGATCCACATACCTGCAAAGTCAATCCGGTGATACTTCGATGTGTCTCTAGAAGCTTAGCAATTCTTTAGATTGAATCCAAACCCCTTAGAGAATCTCAGACTTTTAGTTGCAAACCCCTTTCAAGTATTTAAGTGCGGTTTCATCGAGGGAATATCGATCGCTGGACCTTGTAGATTCTTTCCCTTCATGTAACACTTTCCTGCGTTTCACCCTCTCTCTTCCCTCCGTTTCACCCTCTCTCTTCCCTCCGTAACTGTTAATCTAATTAAGGATACCATAGAGATGCAAGTCATTGATCTGATTTAAGAACTTTTTTCGGACTGCACTTTTCTGCTTGAACTACACTTTTCTGTAGACTTTTTCATTACCTTGGCATCTCTATGGTTTCTCTAGACGACACTCAGTACTGTTGTTCCTTGTGAGAACAGGGTCCCGAGCGCTTCTTTTGGTCTAGGACAGTTGTAACCATCATCTGGGAAGAAGTTCCAAGAGCGGTCCATCCTCGCATTCTAGTGTTGAAAGAGAAATCAAGTCCTGCGATATCCAAGCCCCTTGACAAGAAAATTAGAGTTCATTAGGGCGAGGTCTGCAATATCCTTTCTGTCGTTTTCTAGAAATCTGAACTCGCTCCGTTTAACCAATCCACTTCCAGTTACCCACCTTGTAAAACCAACCAACTTGCATTGTAATGGTCCTTGAGTGCTGTTCGAAGCAAGTAGAAGAGAAGTTTCGACCCGAAGAACTCAATTTTTTTTGAAAACACACCATAAAAACTCAAAAGAAAACACTTAAGTTAGCAACCACCTCCCCCAGACTTAAACAACATTGTCCCCAGTATTATTAAGCTTAAGATTGGTGAAAGAAAGATAAAATAAATTGAAACGAATTGAAAAATAAAGAAGAAAACTTACCTGTTGAAGGGTGTCGATCGACACACTCAGTGGTGTCGATCGACACCATGAATTTTCGCCCTGATACGGAAAGGTCTGAAGCCAGACCAGGCTGACCTCTCTGGTTTGTATCCGCCTCAGGTGTCGATCGACAATGTTTTCTTCATCGATGTCTGTTTTTTTTTTTTGAAGCAAACTGAACACTTAAAGTAAAACGTTAGTAAAACAAAAAAAAAATCGAAATTTAAATATACTTACCAGTGGGTTGCCTCCCACTAAGCGCTTGTTTTCAGTTATTTTCCTGACTGTGTCGGGGTTCTAGCACTACAAGAAAAGACCCCCGTTTGCGACGGCGGTATTCGTCGCAATTTCGTCGCAAACACAATTTTGCGACGATTTTGAGTTTGTCGCGAGTGGCTCGTCGCAAACTCAAAATCGTCTCAAAATCGTCGCAATTTTGGAAAACGTCGCATATTCGTCGCAAAGTTAGCGACGTACTTGCGGCAAACATTTTGCGACGGTTTAGCGGCGATTTTAATTTTGAAAAGTTTAAAAACATAAAAATAAAACCGAAAGAAAATCTAATCGAAATTAATTTGGTTTTCGATCGGTTCCTCGCCTTCGTCTTCCTCTTCTATCGCTCTCCTCTGCGCTGCTGCCGCCTCTCTCTTTTCCCTCAACAACTCGTGTAAGACGGGGTTATCGTGCGCTAACAGCTCGAACATCTTATCGTAGGCCGTATCGCTAGCTTCCAACATATTGATAATCTTTGCATCTTTCTTCTGTTGTTTTCCGTGTCGAAGGACCGCCTTTTGCAACGTTGGATCAGTAGCATAGGTGGAAACGGGACAAAACGGAACTCCATGTTCATTCATCCGGATAGATCCAGTAAATGCCATCTTCCCCTTACGGTTTTTTGGAGCCATCTAGGAAAAAAAGGACGAGGTTAAATATTCAAACATTTTTAGTAATATAATAATTTTAATAAAAATAAAGGGTTAAGACTATAATGTAATTAAAATTTCTAATAAAAATTAAATTTTAAAATTAAAATATTTTCTTACCTCAGCGGCGATGCGGTTGACCTCAAATGGTGTCGCCTGAGTAGGCTGACCATCGGGAGTAGGCTGGGTTGCGAGTTCCTCGACCCGAGTAAGCACATCCTCGTGGAGCTTCTCGACACGTTGATCAATCCATGATCCATCCGGTCTGTGGTGCGTCTTCTCCCAAAGCTCTGGCATCGTAGCGGGACCTCCTTTTTGTAATGCCTAAAAATAAAAATATAATTTAAAATGTTATTTTTGTAAAACGTAAAACAAAAAACATTAAAAACTTACAATCTGTCGCGCGTTCTCCTCATAAGATATTTGTCCCGCATAATGCTTTGACGGCTGCTCACCGTTAACCGGCGTCAATCGAGCGGAAGAACACTGGGCCGATTTGATCTTGCTACTCTCCTTCTCCCAAAACGCGACAAGACCAGCCCAAATGGTCGGGTTAAACCAGCGTGGCATACAAAATTCCGGATCTGGGTTTTCCTCCCACTTGTCTTTCCACCGTCCAATTTGGTCGTTGAGGCGAGCCTTCGCTTTTGCATCAAAATGTTCCCGAACATAGCCGTTGATCGCGGGCTCCCAGTAATACTTTTGCTAAAAAAAACAAGAAAAACCAAGTTAATATAAATTTAAAAATTAAGAAAGAAAACAAAAAGTTATATAATTACCGCAAATTTTTTGTAGCACCAGGCCCTCGTCTCCTCGGGAACATACTTCCAACTCGTATGTAGCATGGTGAAATCCCGCTCGATAATCTCCCTAATAGACTTTCCGACGGAGTTTTTCGAGAACCTGAAAAAAAAACAGTAATTGAAAACATGTTAGGTAATAAATGTAATTAATAAAAATATTATATTTTCAAAAGAAAATGTAGTACCACAATTGGTTGCCGGACGGCTCAGGATGTAGCTCGGGAAGTACTCGGCGTGCAGGACTAACGAGAAGCTGAGCAAAAGTCATATCATCCATCGACGGAACTCTACGATCGTCCTCTAGAGGAGCCTCCGGCGGTGGCTGAGTCTCGGAAATCGCAGAAGAAGAAGACCCGTCGTCTCTAGGCGCATGAAATCCAGGTCGTGGAGGTCTACGTGAAGGGTTCCCCTGTAGAAAGTCAGTGTACTCGTTTGGTGTACCACCCGTCATCTACAATTATTTAAAATTATAAAAAAATTCATAAAAATTTATGTTAAAATTTTAACATTTTAAATATCTAATCCTAACAATTGTAATAATTCTCATAATTCTAATTATGCTCATAACATATTACTAACCATTCTACTAAATTATATAATTCAATAAATAGGAAAAATTAATATTCTAATATCCTAATCCTAACAATTATAATAATTCCCATAATCCAAATTATTCTAATCAACAATATAATCCTAACCATTCTAATAAATCATATCATTCTAACAATTCCAAAAATTTAATCCTAACAAATATATAAATAAATTAAAAGAAAAAAGGGAATTTTGTACCTTGAAATCGGAATTTAGAGAGAGAGGAGACGGTTTTGCGAGATGGGAGAGAGGATTGTGCGACTGTTCAGGGTTCTGGGCTCGTGCTTATATAGGAAAAGATTCGTCGCAAAACCGTCGCAAATTTACGACGCAAAACCGTCGCAAAACTTTGGTTTCACCGCCACTTCCGTCGCAAAACCTTGTTTTCACCGCCACCTCCGTCGCAAATTCGTCGCAAATCAGACTATAATCGTCGCTACACCGTCGCAATAATGGTTCTGTCGCAAAATCACCGCAAACGGGGTTTAGGGTTTGTTTAGGGTTTCGAGTTTTCTGGACCAATTTTTGGAATACAAAATGCTAAATATACTTGTTTTTGGGTCCCTTATGCATATAGCGAACAAAGACGGACAATAAATGAAGAAAATCAGCAAATCGGTGTAAATGATAGATTTACCATATTTATTGTCTAAATGTATGATGTATATACTTATGTTTCTCACGGTTGATAGATTGATGTTATAATAATTTCAATAAGAAAGTTTTTATTGCTTATACTACTGACTCTTTAGTTAATATAACCCAAAAATATGATAAGAACAGGTAACCCAAAAATTATAATTTCGTCGCAAATCCCTCGCAACCCTTAAATCGTCGCAAATTCGACGCACATGTTGCGACGGTTTTGCGTCTAAACGTACAATTCGACGCAAAACCGTCGCAACATATAAATCGACGCAAACACGTCGCAAATTTTTGCGTCCAAACGTACAAGTCGACGCAAAATCGTCGCAAATTTTACGACAGTTTTGCGTCCAAACATACCCGGAACATTGACAACACAATCGATATATATATAGAGTACATTATTGCTCAAAAACGTAATACAAATAAACTGCTAACATAAACACATATTTATTTTCATTTCTTTTATTGATGACGTAATGTATTACTCATCATCAATTTTTTCACCACCATCCGTTGTTGACCCTTCGTCAGATTCCTGGGATAACCAATTGTTTGGATTTCGATTAACACGACTGCTACTACTTTATTCTATGAACGTTGTAGCCATGTTTTCTTTAGATATAACCTGTGAAATCAAATTCTTGAGTTATGTGTAAGGATACTACTTAATACAATACCTTTAAAATATATATTATACTTAACTTACATTACTTATGTTCTCAAGAATAATGTTAAGATATGTTGTCGCCCTATCAAACTTAACAACTACAACCTCCTTTAGAACCAATACCGAACCTTCCTTTATGTGCGGCCCATATTGTTATCAGATATGGCGGACCTATGAATGCTCGATTGTACAGTCCCGGTAGGATCCTTCAAGGAAAACAAATAACATTTATCGATTACTAAATATATAATTTGTTAAAAACATCTTTTCTTATAACTTATATATACATTTTACCTTTAGTATGACCATCGCATCCCCCAATCCATTAGGTTCTATTTTATGAATCACTGCTACCACATATGGTACGTGACGCCATTGTGGTTTTATTTTATGCAACTCTTTTACCAGTGTCCACCCACGTGTATGTCCACCTGTATATATTCAACGTAGAATAAGTAAAATATAATTAAATGTCAATTAAAAAATATACAAACTTTGAAATATAATTATTTCTGTTGCTTACTAATATATATTAATAATAATAACATTTCATTATACCTGTTAATCTGTTGACATTTCCAATTGTCGTCTTCCAAAGGACATCGGTGAACGATGGATCTTCTGCCTCAACAACACAGTTAACCATCTGTACATGTCTCTCATAAGAATTGCATTCTTCCAACATCGATTCTTCAAGTTTTTTCCTTGCCTGTTCTTCTGCTTGTCTCACACCAGCCGGACCCGGAATCAAAGATCGATTGTTATCCATATTTGTTGAATTATAGAATGTGAGATAATTATCTGAATTATAATGTGGATTTTATAGAATGTTCATTTCAGTTTGCGACTAATTTGCAACGATTTTCCAAGACTTTTGCGACTGATTTGCGGCTAAAATATTACACTCATAAACAAGTAAGAATCAATTAAAACGTGTTCAACCTACTTTCGTCGTAAATCCCTCGCAACCCTTAAATCGTCGTAAATTCGACGCACGTGTTGCGACGGTTTTGCGTCCAAACGTACAAGTCGACGCAAAATCGTCACAAATGTGCAACGATTTTGCGTCGGCAAGTTCCTACGCAAATTTGCGACGGTTTTGCGAGTTATTAAGACTGTTCGTCGCAAATCTATTGCAACTAGGACGCAAATTTGCGAGGCTTTAATGCTGTCGCAAATTTCCGTCGCAAAACCACCTGTTTTCTTGTAGTGTAGGCATCTGGTGGATCTGCAAGGAGATTTGTATCTCCTTTATCCTTAAAGCCTAGTATTTTTCCTTTCTGCTTCCGGGGAACCTTACTAGGAAAGAGCTTCCTAGTGTTCTGCAGCAACGTCTGAACAACCTTCTCTCCTGTCTCCTTGATCTCTGGAGGAATGACAATTCTCTTTTCACAGAAAGGCTTTGAACTCCTTTCCAGCTTCACCTGGATGGATTACTTCTCTTTCCTGCAGAATCATCAACAGAAAAACCAAGCTTTCGAGAAAGTCGTTGCTTACATAAGTGTGAAACAGCCTCTTTACATTTAAAATTTGTATTGATGAATTCAGGAGATTTTGAATTAAGTACAGAAAGTTCATACCTTGGCTCTATAAGAGGTTCCTCAGCAAATGGTTTGGTAGCGACTAATCCCTCAACAATCGTAGTAGTGATGTTCTCTGAAGCTTCCTTGATTGACTCTTCTTCTAGTGGAGTATCAACAGAGAAAGATTGACCATCTATATATGGTGGGTTGTCTTCTTGTCTTGTCCATGTCAAAATCCATGATAATATCATCCAGATCAAGCTGGATCTTCTGTTTCCTCACATCTATCTTAGCTCCTGCTCTTGCTAAGAATGATCTTCCCAGAGTTAAAGGGTCTTGAGGCTCTTCATCGTATTCTAAAACAAGAAAGTCTATTAGAATCACGTAGTTCTCGATATGAATCAGAACATCCTCTAAAACTCCTTCTGGAAATCGACTTGAATGATTAGCTAGGATAAGAGAGATCCTAGTCGCCTTAAAATTTGTCATTCCCACTCTAATAATAATAGATAGCGGCATCAAATTTATACAAGATCCTAAATCGCAGAGGGAATGAAAAAACCTTTCTTCGGAGATCGAGCAATTAAGCACAAAGTTTCCTAGATCCGGTAGCTTTACTGGAACTCTACTCTGAATCATCGCGCTAACTTTTTCAGAGACCACTACCTCTTTCCTCTTCTTCTTAGGTACTAGGCCTATGTCCAACAGAATCACTCGGATGTCTCTGGTAAGCAAAGCTCCTTCTTTAGGACTAACTTCATTCGCAACCATTCGCTTAATGTATCTTCTTATTGCCAGAGAAAGCTTGACCGCATCAATAAGAGGCATCTCAACAATGATCTTCTCAATCATCTTCTTGGAAATAACCTCTTCAACGTCTTGGTTAGGCCTTCTTACTCTGGAAAAAGGAAGCTTCGGCTTGTAGACAGTTTCCTTGACGGATTAAAAAGCTTTCGGAAGAATTGGCTTGGTCTGGGAGGGGTGTCGAGCGACGCTGCTCTAGTGTCGCTCAACACCAACATATGATTCAGGTTCTTCGTCGATCCGCGTATCAACCCGTATCGTATCTTCCTACGGTGTCGATCGACACTGGCTCTGCAGTTCCGAAATTTGCTTTAAACTCATCGAAATAATCTTCTTCCTCCATTCGAATGGCATTGCAAGCTCGCTTGGGGTTGGAATCAGTCTTCGCAGGAAGAAAACCCTCTTGTCTCCTGATAGATTCTGCAGTTTGAGCTATTTATGAATCTAGTCTCTTGACATGTGTGCTCAAAGACTTAAACTTCCCATTAAGATCAGAATACAATGCATCCATCTTTCCATTGAAGCTCATGGTCATCTTCTATTGGCCTTCAAGAGTCTGCTCAATCATAGACTCTATCTTGCTATCTGATGACGGAGGTGGAGGATTCTGATACGAAGATGAATTGTAGTTTCTAGTGTATCCACTGCTCTAAAACGGCTTCTAATAAGAGGATCCATATCCCTGCTGATTGCCAACCTTCTGAAATCCAGAACCATTAATGTAGTTCACATCCTTGTCTTCGTTTCTTACCTCTGGATCGAAAGCTTCTGCTTTGTGAACGAACTGAACTGCCTTCTTTCCAGCTAGAAGACTATTTATCAAATTCAGCTTCTTAGTCATCTCAGCGAGCTCGTTGTTAGTGATGTACTAGCCAAACTTGCTTCTTTTGAAATCGACGTTCTTCGTGGAGTTGTTGTTAGCTAAGTTCTTTATCAGTCGGAGGGCAGTCTCTGGAGAATTCGTGTTGAAGTTCCCTTGGCTCGCAGCATATAAAGTCGTAGAATAACTCAACGCGATTCCTCTGTAGAAGATTCCTAGCAGCTGAACATCTGTGAACCCGTGGTGAGGATAATCTCTCTGATATCCTTTAAATCTGTGTCACGCAGCCTGAACGCCTCATAATCTCCCTGCTTAAAGGTTGTAATCTTGGTCCTGAGCTCCTCAGACTTTGCATCGTCAAAGAATGTGCTTAGGAAGGCATTCTTAGTATCCTCCCAAGTAGTAAGTGAGCCTGGTGGAAGCGTCATCAACCAATAAGATGCTTCCCCAGTAAGTGAGTTGGGGAAGAGCTTGTAGAAGATGTAGTCACTGGACACACCATTAGCCTTGATGCAAAAAGCTAAATCCTCAAATTTCTCCATTTGGTCCATCGGGTGCTTATGAGTAATTCCATGGAATGGATCCTGCACTACAAGGCTGAAGTAGGTTGGCTTCACCTCAAAATCATTCCTCTGGAAGGCAGGTGGACGAATCGCAGCTCGATTCGCATAGAACTGATCAGGACGGTTGTAATCAGCCAAGGTCTGCGGCCGGATCTGGGCAGGGTATCGATCGATGCCCCCTGCATGTCGATCGACACCAACTTCTCTTCCTTGTCGAGCGATGTCTTCGGTCTGTCGAGCGACATATTCATTCTCTTGGTGTCGAGCGACACCGTTGTGGTGTCGATCGACACCATCTTCTTCATCATGTTGAACGATTGCTCCTTCATGTACTTGCTCGACAATTTCTTCGACGATCACTGTTCCATCGTCGTTGATCATCTGTCCATGCTCATTGTACTTCAATTCTGCCGGATCACGCAGAATTCCATCCCCTCTTGGAACTAGAACGAGTATTGGTCTTGCAGCCATCGTAGCTTCTTTGACCGCTCTTCTATTTTCGTGTTCTACACGTGCAAGTTCCTGAAGATCGTATCCTACTACTTCCTTGTCTTGATTGCTTCTAGTGTTACGATTGGGCATGTACCTGAAACGCAAAATAGAAAGAGACAAACGAAACTAGCAGCAATAAAAATAAAAATAAAAACCTAGACAAAATCCTAATGGTATATGAAACCCCGACAATGGCGCCAAAATTTGATATGCTCAAATTAAACCTAAGAGCTACTCTCTCAAATTAAGAGATCAATGCAGTACTTAAGGTATCAAAATCCACATGGAATCAAAATAACACAATAGATTAATAAGTTCTGACTAAGTTAGGCAAGATGATATGAAAGCAAGTAAATTAAAGCAAGCAAGGAAATCGAGTTGTAAATCGATAGAAAGAAACGCTAGGCACATGAAAATATCCAGTGAATCAGAATTACAAATATAAATAAAATATAGGAATATTAAGCGCAGTTCCTAAACATGAACACGAATATAAAATCAATCAGCTGTCGCTGGAGAGATTATCTATGTCTAAATCCTAGAAAACCAATTGTCGTGGCGAATCCTATAAATCTAAACAAGCATTAAAGTTCAAGTTCAATGGTTCACAAAACCCTAAACCAAATGTCTTTGCGAAAAAGAATTTTGCTCATCAAAATCTAGTTCAAGCAATTAATAAAACTGTCGTTTCTATCAATTAACTTAAGATCGGATTCTAGGTAGCTAAGCTAGAATAAGCATTAATCACAAGCCAAGATGAAGAACTTCTAATGATATTATCCTAACACTTAAATCAGATCTAGCAAATTCATCAAATACCTTTGAATAACCCTAAACCTAACAAAAGAACTACTCAAACATATCAAATGAAGCAAATATTATTTTATTAAAAGATATCTCTAAGAATTCAATAAAAGAAAGCATAAGCCTAAACAATGGCTGTAAAAACATATTTATAAGGTTCGTAAACCGTTATTAACATAATTGTAAACATCTAGAACTTTTGGAATTCAAACGGACTTCTTCAAATTTGGAATTTGGGCTTGGTCGAGCAGGGTATCGATCGACACTGATAGTGGTGTCGATCGATATCAACATTAAAATCTAATTCTTCACTTCGATCTTCACCACTTCATTCCGCAATGCTCCAAAACTTTCAGTAAACATCAATTACGCCTCAAATGCCTAGTACCTGTAAAGACTCTAGAAAAAACTGGAAAACACCAAAAGGCTCTAGATAAAAAGACTTAATCATGATCTTAAACGGATAAAAACCATGATATATCATATGCAGAAATTGCTCAAGACATTTGAGAGATCAGACCGGTGTGGTCATTCCAATGAGGCCTGCTATGGTTTCAGTGATCAGTATGTAGCTCAGATCGATAAGGGTTATGGAAGGGGACAAGGTAGATGCTCAGGGAAAGCTGTGGTGGGATGGCTTAAGCTTAAAGCTGCATTGAGATGGGGTATCTTTATACGCAAGAAAGCTGCAGAAACAAGGCCACAAATTGTGGAGATCGACTAAGAAACTACAGAGATTTTGGGAATATTTTGTGACAATTTGAAGCAATTACTTGTCTTGGTCAATTACTACATTAAATCTAAGTAACTTATGTAGCATACTTATTTGTCTCTCAAAGGAAGACAGGATTACATCTTTTCTCTGTTAGCTTTTCCTACAAGTTACAAACACAAACTCCAAACTTGATGCTACATTACATTTTTGTTTTATACAGGAGATCGAACATCGAGCAAAACCCCAAGAACAGAACTACATTCTACGGTAAACACCTTCCTAAACCCATCCTTGTTCATCGAGTGTCTGCGACCTTATGTTCAACATTGAGGAAATGACTCTGCAAAAGCAATTGCCTTCCTGAGTGTTCTGCGTTGAAACCACATTACTACTCCATAAACCCAAGCTACTTTTTCTTGAATCTCAAACACCGATTGTGCTTAGTTTCAGTAATACTGGGCTCGTTGGTTAGTTGTTTAGGTGGTGGATTGGTTAAAGAGAGTTTCTCCATTGCGTTTACGAACTTACGCAAATGCTTAATGTACTCAGGGTAAGTCTCAAGGTTACAATGCCCTCCTCCTTTCACCCATAGCGGATCGTACTTCTCCTTCGCTAATTCCCACAATCGTTTCCCATGCGATAAATCCACAATCTCATCATTCGTGCCCTGCAAGGTTACCTCAAAACATTCAGCCAAGATTCAATACAAATTCTACAGTTGATAAAACTTTACTTACATGTATAACAAGAACTTGAGAATTGACATGTCGAATCTTGTCTATGTTCTGCAGTACAAAAACAGAGAGATGAGACCACAAGACCAAAACCTAAAAGAAATACATTTTCTTTTGTGTTTTAACTTACTTTGAAGATATCGAACCAGAGTGTCATTTTGACAGGATACAAAACTCTAATGCCAGAGAGAATAGCACTATGAAGAACAACTCCTCTTAGCCTTTTCAATCTTGAAGCCATGTGTAACGTTGGTCCACTTCCTACCGATTGTCCGTACAGAATCAGCTCTTCTTGTTTGATCCCATAATCACTTCTCAAGCAATTGTACACTGCCTCAATGTCATAATATGTGTTGAACTCAGATGGCTATATATATATACCACCAAAAGAAGAAATTTATAAAAGTCAGAAAAACATAAGAAAATCACATCAAAAGGTTTAAGATTTGAATTGATTTTACCTTTCCTGTTGAAGCTCCATATCCTGAATAATCATAACTGTTTCAATGACATAAAAAATGTAAGAAAATTAAAAAAAAAACGCATACTCCCTCAATAGATAAAAAAAAAAAATTAAATTTACATTCAAAATTGAAAACTTCATTTTATTTGAAACGACAAATTTTTCTGTAAAACATCATCTATTGTGAAACACAGGGAGTATAAAGTGTTTAGCTTTCGTATATAGATTTATAAACCTCATGATGTTGACACGGAGATGAGCACGAAGCTCGATGAATAGCTCAATCATTTGACCAAGATCAGCTGCGTTACCATGTGAATAGAGAAGCGTGAATCTTGCAAAAGGATGTCTCCAAAACGTGGCTACGACTTGGTTACCGGACTTTGTGGTTAGCCGGTGGACTTCCATGTTCTTGTCCTGAGAGACTCCGGCAAAGACCAGCTTCCCGGTCTCTTCCTCCGTGGTTATACCGTATGTGGCTGGCTCCGGTGGGAAGAAGGCGAACTTAGCCGCCACGTTTGATGTTACATTACCCATTTAGAAAAAACAACAAAAAAGAGAGAGATAACTTTTGATGAAGAGAATGAGAAAAATCACAAAAAACACAAACCCAAAATCTTTCTCTTTCTCTCTCTTTGTCTAAAAAAGAATATAAAAAAATGTTTTTGTTATTTGTTTTTTTTTTTGTTTGGTGGGTTTTGTGTTTTGAGAGGTAAATGGAGAGAAGGTGGTGGTGGTGGAGGAGAGAAGATGAGATCCGAACTTGGCGGGTGAAAGAAGAAGATGAGTTGTATCATGAAACCAACTTTTGTTTTATTTAAAGAGGTTTTTATATAATAATAAATTGAATATGCATTAAATCTTTTAGAGATTCTTATGATTTAACAAATTAGGCTATGAGAAAATTCAATATAGAAATAGTAATGACATACGATTTGTGAACCTCGTGCATGCATAGTTTTGTAATTCTGATGGCGTAATAAAATAAATCTTCTTTTGTTTTTGGGTCAAAAAGGAAATTTTGTTTTATGTAACTATAATATTTGCGTAAGCTTTTTTTAACTTGTGTTCCTCGTTAGGTGTGTAAGTTGAATGTTCATTTGTGATAACTACTTTTGGTTGTAGACGACAATAAATCAATTTTAGACTATTAGGAAGTTAGAGGTAACCGGAGTCCAAGATGTTTCAAAATCAAAATTTAAGCAACCAAAAGTCACCCAACAAACCTAATAAATTTCAGTCAAGCACAAACAACTAACTAAAACTAAAGAACGTATAAGTTTCAAAAAAATAAAAAAAAATAAAGAACGTATCTTGCTAATTAATTATCAAAGATCAAAAATATTATCTGTTAATGATATTTATTTAACAAAAATTAACGTTTAAACATGCGAGATCTTAGAAGATCGCTATCACCGGATGATTTACACTTTCCACATTTGGTTACTATCCCTTCACATTGAAATTTTAGTCACTATTGATGTATATAAAGATTGATATAGTTGAGAAAATGGTTTGTCATAGTCTACTCTATGTAGTGTTAAACAAATTTAGACATGTTTAATACCATTATTTAATTATGCTTGTGTCTCGAACACATTAGAGTAATCTTTCTTTGTTCCTTACCTGATTTATAACAATTTTACACATGTTTATTTAATTCAAGTTTGGGTCTTGAAATTAGAGTTACACATAAGAATGAAGGGCTAAGATTTGGTCAAAGGCTGCAAGTGAAAGCTTTTAATGGAATTGCTGTCAGAGACTCAGACATTCCTCCATGTATGTCTATATTTTAACCTAAATTATCTTAATACTACTGGTGTTTTTTTTGTTGGTAACGTTTTCACTTGCAATTTCTTGTCCCAATATTCTATTTTTAAAGTACAGTAAACAAACAAAGGAGACATATTCCAGTTTGGACAAGTATGCTTTTAATTTCTGACAGTATTCTCTGTGCTTTGGACTTTGTCAGCTCCAGAGTTTGACCAAAATTATTAGCAAATGGTGTAAAAAACTAATGATACAACTAATTTACAGATTTGCTTACAAAATCATTATTATTTGAGGCTTTAACTGAGGAATTGCCGGTGGAATCCGCTATATTATATCATGGGCAATTTGTTGGAACTCGTTTTTGACGAAATGATTTTATAATATTTTATGGTGTGTTCTGATGGAGGCATCTATTAGAAAGACCTATTGGACACGATGGAATCGTCGCTGCATGTAGTGTATCTACTTGTCAAAATAGGAGTTAGTTTGAATGAGAAATGGAGGTCCTAATGTTGGTGACATGAAAAACTTGAGAAGTTTAAAAATTTGGCTAAGTATAAAAACTAGCAAATGTCCCATATTAGAAGTTAGGATTAAATTTCTTAAATATATAAATGGAGAACCAATATAATTTGGTGTATTAGAGAATGGAGATTCCGGGCCAAACTTTGGTTTTGGATTTCGGGAATTGGCAAATGGGCCAATAAATAAAAAGATTATCTTGAACTAAATTTTTTTAAAATTATAGAATTAATTAAAATCTATAATATTATTAATATCTCCTTAAATTAATTTTCTTTAGAACATTATGACATTCAATTGTGAAGGAATGATTATAACGTAAAAGTCAAAATAAATTCAATCATTTATTGAAAGAGGTGTAATGAGATTAAATTCTAATTCTCCATTTAAATACGTTGAGAGCTTGAGCCATTTGATTATAAAATCAAGGTCTTCCTTTTCTCATGGGTATAATTACATCGATCATATTGATCATGGTGAAGAACAACAAAACATTCTCTCACATTTTAATTTTTTTATTATTAAGTATCTGAGAGTATAACACAAAATCTAGCGTTTGTGTGCTTCTATTGTTGAGTGGTGCAATATAGAATCGATTGTAGTTGTCATGCAACCATCACACTACGAGGCGTTTTCAGAATTAAGGATAGAGATCGTATCTCGCCTCTACAAATTCGTTCTTATCCTAAATCATGTATCGGTATTTTTGTTATTATAATATCGTATTTATGTATTTCATTTCACAAATATTATTTTGGTCATATGTAGTAAATTAAGTTCCTACAATCTTAATTCTTTAATTTTCGTTATTATACTAGCAAAAAACTGATGATTTGTTGAGTTTGGTGATAAGAACAGGTCTTGGTGGCGATTTGGAGATTCAATTCTGAAGTATGACTAACAACAAACAAACTTTTATCAATGTTCAAAACAAGGATGCACCGATCGTGACAACCGTTCATGGTGAAAACGGGTCAAGTGAGTTGACGCTCCAAATTTAGTTTGGGAGTGGTCTACCTATTGTGAACTTATCAGTGCCTAGCATTGTAAGCGTAGGAATGATGCCGAAAAAGACTTATATGTCTAAAGGTGCAAAGAAATTCGCACTAGCAAAGTTTCTTGAGTTCGAAATGGTGGATTCCAAACCCATCATAGAACAACTGAAAGCAATGAAATTGCTAACGCATGAGATAAAGTCTAATAGTATGTTCATTTGTGAAATGTTCACGGTGAAATACTTTATTGAAAAACTCCTTTTTAGTTGAGAAGACTTCAAGATCTATCTCGAATACATGTGGGAAAAAAAATCAAACTCTTAAAGAGATGATGAATGTGATGTTAGAGGAATCTGAGTTAGTCTCAAAAATGTGGGGGAAGCGTAGCTTACCCATAATTATATTCTCAACAAAATATCGCACAAGTCATTGGCAAAACACCATATGAACTTTGGAAATGTGTTGTAAAAAATACCTAAAAGTGTGGGGGTGCCTAGCAAAAGTTGTAATGCAACCTCATAAAAAGGCCACAATCGGACCTAAAATGGTGGATTGGATTTTTATTGGATATACACACAAGTGTAGTACTAATTAATCGGTTTATGGTTTATAAATTAGTTTATAAATTAGACATACCAGATATCTAGATAAAGTGGCTGAAAAATATTTGGAAAATATTCCTAAATCAGGATAATGATAAATCATGTCATATATAAGAATATGATTAGACACTTTATCTCAATTGATGTAATAATGAAAATTACGAGTGACAACCTAACGGATCCATTTACTAAAGGTTTGTCTAGAGATCAAGTGGCAAAATCATCAAGAGGAATGGGTTTAAAAGCCTATAACAGAAAATGACGCTTAATGGATACCCAACTTGTGTCACTGGATACCTGACGACATAGGTTCAAAGGGCCAACAAAATAAAGCTGATTGAGAGAAGAACCCTGTAAGACTATGTCTATACACAGTTCCTAGGATGATTATATAGTGTTACTTGTATGTGTAGAGGATAAGCGTTTGCTTTTAATGATTTGAGTCTATAGTTTGAGATATAAGTGGAGTATTACAGGATATTCCTTTAAATGGCAAATCAAATGTGGCCGTTTCTAGGAGAATGAAGGGAAAGCTATATTCTCCAAGTTCACTCATGATACCATGAACGTTCAAGGCCAAAATGAACACAATAGAGAACCTAGTTCTGTGAGAAAATGAAGTTGTGTTATAGGTATTGTCTAGGTTTACATCAAAGCCCAGGTGGTTCAGGACATCATAATCACCTCCTGGTCGAGTAAACCCGATAGCTTTTAACAACGATTGGTTCAAAGCTGAAAAACGCTACCAACTCAATATGCAGTTGATTTTTTGTTTATACTCTCAAAAGTCCGTTTTATCAAGTCGTCATGTGTCTAGAGTCATTTCTATTCATGTGGGAGATTGTTGGAACTCGTTTTTGACGAAATGGTTTTAGAACATTTTATGGTGTGTGTTCTGATGGAGACGTCTATCAGAATGACTAGTTATTAGGCACGATGGAATTGTCGCCGCATGTAGTGTGTCAACTGTGGGAGCTGGATTCCTACAATTAGATTTGTCGGGTTCGCGGAAGAACTGCAAAACTTATATGTTAGAAATCAAGAACAAAAATAGAGAAGAAGATTTTTATTAGCTCTGTAGCTGTGAAAGAATACAATGGTTTTTGCTAAGAATTCCTGATCCCTTCTAATGAGGGTGATACAACAATATATATAGTAAACTAAGTTGGCTAGGGTTTTTGCTTGAGCTGCACTTCTTAAGCCATCCGGCCTATCAGCTGTTCGGCCCACCTGTGATTCGGCTTGGCCCGGCCCAATTATTTGGGTTGCACCGAATTGGGCTTGGTAAGTTGAAGTCCATTCTGTAAGTCGGTTCATCCGGTTTGTTTTAGTATCACATGTGGTTTTTGGGTCTTCTAACCGGCTAGTGGATCCTAGGCGTTTTCGGGTGTTGTCCTATATCCAAACTTAGTCATTTTTGTCTGTTGATCTTCAAGGGGTGGAAATTGACCCCTACATCTACTTGTCAAAATCGGAGTTAGTTTGAATGAGAAATGGAGGTCCTAATGTTGGTGACATGAAAAGCTTGAGAAGTTTTAAAATTTGGCTAAGTATAAAAACTAGCAAATGTCCCATATTGGAAGTTAAGATTAAATTTCTTAAATATATAAAATGGAGAACTAATATAATTTGGTGTATTAGAGAATGAAGATACCGGACCGAATTCTTTTAAAATTATAGAATTAATTTAAATCTATAATCCTTAAGTTGAATTTCTTTAGAACATTATGACATTCAATTGTGAAGGAATGGTTATAACGTAAAAGTCAAAATAAATCAAATCACGTATTGAAAGAGGTGTAATAAAATTAAATTCTCAATTCTCCATTTAAATGCTCGTACGTTATAGACGTTGAGAGCTTGAGCCATTTGATTATAAAATCAAGGTCTTCCTTTTCTCTTGGGTATAATTACATCGATCAAATTGATCATTGTGAAGAACTACAAAACATTCTCTCACATTTTTTTTTTTTTATTATTCTGTGTCTGAAAGTATAACACAAAATCTAGCATTTATGTGATTCTATTGTTGAGTGGTGTAAAATAGAATCGATTGTAGTTGTATCCTGGTATTCGGAACGTTATGCAACCGTCACACTACGAGGCGTTTTCAGAATTAATGATAGAGATCGTATCTCACTTCTACAAATTTGTTCTTATCCTAAATCCTGTATCGATATTTTTGTTATTATAATATCGTATTTATGTATTTCATTGCATAAATATTAATTTACTCATATGTAGTAAATTAAGTTCCTACACAATTAGAAGTTTAACAAGAAATTTCTATTGCAGACCATTCGTTGTAATTTTTTTTTTCTGCAAAGGAATCTAAGTGATCCGCTTAATAGGTCTAGTAAAAAATGTTAGGATATTGCATCAATCATTATACTAGCATATATATGTTTTTGTATATGCGTACATGCACTACAAGAAAACAGGCCCATTTGCAACGAAAATTTGCGACGGAAAAAAGCCTCGCAAATTTGCGAGACATTTGCTACGGTTTTGCTACGAAAACCCGCGGGTCGACGCTAAATTGTCGCAAATTTGCGTGGCAACTTATCGACGCAAAACCGTCGCAAACACTATAACATTTGCGACGGTTTTGCGTCGATTATTAAGTCTCGACGCAATTCCGCTGCAAAAATTGCGACGATTTAGCGTTGACCCGCGGATTTTCGTAGCAAAACCGTAGCAAATGTCGAAACCCTAAACCTTACTGGTTTGGAATGATTCTTATGACTTGGTATATAAAAACATATAAATTAGGCCTTAATTGATATATGAAATTATTTGTATCAATGTCCAAGTCATAAGAATCATTCTAAACCTATAAGGTTTAGGGTATCGACATTTGCTACGGTTTTGCGAGGCTTCCGTCGCAAAGTCGTCGCAAAATGACACTTTGCTATGAATTTGCGACGGAAGCCTCGCAAAACCGTAGAAAATTTTGAAACCCTAAACCTTAGTGGTTTGGAATGATTCTTATGACTTGGCATATAAAAACATATAAATTAGGCCCTAATTGATATATGAAAATATTTATATCAATGTCCAAGTCATAAGAATCATTCCAAACCACTAAGGTTTAGGGTTTCGACATTTGCTACGATTTTGCGAGGCTTCCGTCGCAAAGCCGTCGCAAAATGACACTTTGCTACGGATTTGCGACGGAAGCTTCGTAAAACCGTAGAAAATGTCGAAACCCTAAACCCTAAGCAATACATTATTTACGCGGTTTAAATAGGCCCTTCTTTGAATTTTACAATATGAGTATGAGTCGTCCAATAAATAACAATCCCTCCATAATTATTCAAATAAGAAACTTATGAGAACATTATGGAGAAACATATATAACAAAGTATAACATAGACTTATACTATGAATATGAACAATCTATCATTTTTGGCGATTTTACGAAGAACTTTAATTATTGGACTACCTTTGGTCCATACATGCACTAAGGACCTAAACAATTGTATATTTACCATTTCCGAATCGTGATTTTGGTCTAAAACATCCAAACCCCTAAGTATACCCTAAACACCATTTGCGTGGGAATTGCGACGAATCCGTTGCAAATCCATAGCAATTTATTGTTTGCTAAGGAATTGCGACGGACTCGTCGCAATTCCGTTGCTAAATGTGCTACGCGTTTGCGACTAAATTTGTGGTCAAATCTATTAAATGACCGTATATTCCCCTTGGGATTTACAATATGCGAGGCATTTGCGACGGTTTTAAAATTTTTGCGACGCATTTGCAACGTTTGGTGCGCGGGAAACGAAAAGATTGGGCGGCAAACATGCATTGGGTGAAAAAATCGGCCCGGAATTGCGACGGAATTGCGAGGGAACTATTT
This sequence comes from Draba incana, assembly GCA_963576765.1. Classification (NCBI taxonomy): domain Eukaryota; kingdom Viridiplantae; phylum Streptophyta; class Magnoliopsida; order Brassicales; family Brassicaceae; genus Draba; species Draba incana. Next base: position 11,526,970 of record OY755212.1, on the reverse strand, counting down.
CCCTATACATGCTTTTCCAATCTCTCGCTCATTCCTCACATCTCTCCATCTCTCTCTCTACCAAAAACGTTTCTCTCTCTAAAAAAAGTTTCTCGCACATTCCAAATCATACCCGACCCTCTACGGTAATTCTCTAAATTTTTCTTTTCCTTTATAAATATTAAATTTTTCATTCGTATGTAATTAATTAGGTAATTGTGGTTTTTAGGAGAGTGGTTTTGAATAATTAGTTAGAAATGGAATTGTACTTTAGAATTAAGGATTAACTAGTGTTGCAATTTTTATTTATATTATAATAGTTAAGATTGTTATTTTACTAATTTTGTTAAATTATTTTAAAGTTTAATGTTATGATTCATTAATGTTGATTAGTTTAATTTAGTGTAATCATTAAAATTGTTAAAATCAATATTGTCATTGACCGAGTCGAGGAACTTGAATCCCAACCTACTCCCGTTGGTCAATTCCCGACCTTTGAAGGAAATCTTCTAAACTTTTCTTGTGTTTTATTACTTTTAAATTTTGTATTTGTATATAATTAATTAATTAAGTGTGGTGATTAGTATTACAGTTGGAAACTATCGAGACCATCTACGATGTGACGCACAGATTTTTTTTTTTTAAACAATAATTGTACAGCGGAAATAAACACATCAACCAATTCCCTAACAAGTTCCAATAGCACAACCATACAAAGATCCATATAACAACAATATCACAACATGAAGATACATCGTAGTCTGGCAACCTAACACCGGGTTCACTAGACTAAACAATAACACAATAAATCCTATCATCCCCTCCTCTGGCCATGATTCCGCGATCGCACTTCTTTACCTGCAACACAATTGGGAAAAACGAGTTGCGTAAGTATTTAACAAATACTTAGTGAGACGGTCGTCCCATCTACAGGCCAATTACTTGAATAAAGCAATACATGAAATACCAGGGTTATCACACAGTGCACCAAACAATCAACCACAAAACAGAAAACCAGACATCGTGTCGATCGACAGGAACTACCTCTGTCGATCGACGGCCCACACGACCCCGTGTCGATCGACAGGAAGCAATCCTGTCGATCGACAGGAAACCTACTGCCACCGGAGGTTGGCCTATCCTCTCATGGCCAAATCTCCCCAAATCCGACCAACACCTGCGATTCAACCACAAAAGAATCCACCCAACACACAACAAGCAACGTACAACATATACAACTCAATTCAAGGACCTATGGTCGCGCACTCACCTTAGATCTGAAGAAAAGAGGGAAAACCCACGAAGAACACGAAGAACACGAGCTTCAAACTCCGATTTCCCGCACGAATCCAACATCCCAAGTTTTCCCCACGAAGACACACCATCTAGGATTGAGATCTAAGGAGAATCCACAAGAATTTCCTTTAAAACCTTCTCAAAATCCCCAAATCTCTCTTTTCTCCCTTTTTCTCTCCTCCCCCCCCCCCCCCCCCCCCCTCTGCCTCCAACAAAGAAGAAGAAGAGCCCTTTTTATAGGGAACCCTAATTTTCACAATTAGGTCTGACTTTAGCCCGTGTCGATCGACGGACACTCCTTGTGTCGATCGACGCACCCCCAAAATATCCGAAAAGATGGCCTCGTGTCGATCGACAGACACATCGTGTCGATCGACACGACACCCACTGCCAAAATTCCCGAGGAAGAACAACCTAGTGTCGATGGACACACACCTCCTGTGTCGATCGACACACCCCAAAAATTCCATTTTTGGTTCACGGGTGTTACAATTCTCCCCCACTACACTGGATTCGTCCTCGAATCCCGCAAAAGCACGTCCACACAGGACCACCCTCCGGCCTGCCCCGGCCGAAATTACTGGGGAGCACTCGCACAATCCCAAAAACACAAGTCTACCCGAGACTCCACTTTGGCCCGCACCGGCCAAACCATGGGGAAAACACGCGAAATCCCCGAAACACAAGTCTACCCGAGACTCCACTCTGGCCCGCACCGGCCAAACCACTGGGAAAACACGCGAAATCCCTAAAAACACATACTTAGCCCACGCTAAACACACGCGATTCCAGACATTTATTACGTTTTAACTCAATACACGCACACACACACTCTAGAGAACCCACTGTCTCTCAGCACTATAGGGAAAACCACTGTCCCAATATAGGCTCTCTGTACTATAAAGGAAACCACCGTCCCAATATCAGTACACAGGGAAAACACTGTCCCCAGGTCATGAGTCATCCGTAATAAAATCTCGAACGCCTAACCACCACCACCACCACAAGGATCTACAAGAACGCGCGAGGCTTCTAGCCCGAGATACCAGGATGCAATGCTTCCTAATCTTGCCTAGGTCTGCCCAACTGATTGCACAACAATCAAACAAGAACATGTACAACCCGCTGTAGACCCCGGAACTTGATCTATTGATTGTGCAACAATCAAACAAGAACATGCACAACCAAGACACTACATCCGATATCCCAGTCGTTGAAACCAACGCCCCAAGAAAACATCAAAGTCTGTATTCCTTCCCATTCACATGCCACGGTCAGATATTGACTACTCATAATACCGTCATCATCACACTCTCAGGACGCCTCCATCGAGGTAACAATGCCGATGCCATTCCACTCTCGGGACGTCTCCCTCAAGCTCTGGCTCTATATAGGAAAATCATTTCCTTAGAGTAACCAACACATACACAGACAAGGACCTGAGAACCCGGAACACTTTCCTTGATAACAACCGACATGCAACCTATTTCAGCAAGGCAACCCTACGCCTGCAGAACACTTAGCAACGCATCCGAACCAAAGATGACCCACACCTCCACACTCGAAGCACAACACTACACGAGATTCCCACTCGTTCCGCAGTTGTCCAACATGGACCACCATCCCGGCCCGACACGGCCGATACCACAAGAGATTCTCACACAATCTCAGAGACCCATGAACTAATCCTATGTTTATACACACGTTCCTTAGACGTTTATTACGTATGACTCATCACACACTCTAGGGAACCTCCGTCCCCTCTGCCGCACCATAAAGGAACCTCCGTCCCAATACAGGCACACTCTAGGGAACCTTTGTCCCCTCTGCCGCACCATAGAGGAACCTCCGTCCCAATACTGGCACACTATAGGGAACCTCCGTCCCCTCTGCCGCACCATAAAGGAACCTCCGTCCCAATACAGGCACATGAGTCAATCGTAATAAAAATCCAAAAACGCCTATAAACATCCGCGACTAGGCCACCTCACCAGGCCTATACTCGATACTCCCACAGAATATCCACGAAACACAACCTCAACTAGCCACAACTCGATCCTGACCCGAACTGATCACACTATCCGAGATCCTAGGACTCGATCTCCGAGGCTCTAGTTCCGTCTCATGCTTATACGCCCGTTTCTAGACATCTATTACTCTTAACTCATTCGACACCCCTCCCACTCGCAGGACGAATCCTTTGAGCTATCGGTGTCTCGTGTCCCTTCCACTCGCAGGACGCATCCCTTGAGCTCCGGGTACACAGGGGAACTACTCATCCCCTCGAGAGAACTCGTCATCCCTCGATACTCGTAATGGAAACTCGACATCCCAAAGAGTATACAGGAGAACTCGTCATCTCCTGATAAAATGAATGAGTTATTCGGAGCCGCAGCCCCTAGAGTAATAAATTCTAGAACCGTCTATAAACATCTATCGACAAGAACTACCCCGTGTGGCCAACTCGATACTCCCTAACCCGGAATATCGCCACAAAACACGCCCTCACGGGCCAACACCACGATACATCCGAACCACCAACTGCTAACTCAGAAATATAAGAAAACGCATCTCATAAATCGCCAAGGAATATGTATATCGATACCACGAACGAACATACATGAACCAAAAACACCACAGGCACAAGCCTACGCAAAACTGGAACCACAAAGAAAACTGAGCTCAAATGGCGACCTGCTCGTCGAACCATTTCTTAACTTCAGCTTCATCTTTGCCCCCTAAGTCCCCTCCTGGCAACCGCCAAAATCCCATAGGATACGCAACAACGGGATCTTCTTCCGACGCAATTCCTTGATCCTCCTTTCCAGGATTCTCACAGGAACCGCCGGAACTGTCATATCCGGCTGAAGATCCGCAGGGATCTCTGGCACTAGCTCCTCCGACTCATGCAGGCACTTCCTCAACATCGACACATGGAAAACCTTATGAAATGCCTTCATGATCGGTGGTAACTCTAACCGATAAGCCACTGGTCCAACTCGCTCCACCACCCGGAACGGACCCATAAACCTCGGACTAAGCTTGTTCTCTGCTATGGATCTGTTAGGACCCCTTAACATAGCCATCTTGAGATACACGCGATCTCTCAGTGAGAACTCAAGCTCACGCCTACGCTTATCCGCATAACTCTTCTGCCTATCCTGGGCTTCCTTCATGTTCAAACGCACAATACGAACCTTCTCGGTCGTCTCCTGAACATAAGTGGCCCCATGAATGCTGCGCTCCCCCACTTGGGTCCAGCATAAAGGCGTCCTACATGGCCTCCCATACAAAGCCTCGAAAGGAGCCATACCGATACTCGCCTGAAAACTGTTATTATACGCGAACTCCACCAAGCCCACATGATCTGCCCACTGACCACCCCAATCCAAAACACACATCCTCAGCAAATCCTCCATAGTCTGAAAAGTCCTCTCTGACTGCCCATCAGTCTGCGGATGATAAGCTGTACTCATATGCACCCTAGTGCCCATCTCTGCCTGAAAGGCTCCCCAAAACTCGGATGCAAACCTGGGGTCTCGATCCGAAACAATACTGGCTGGCACTCCATGCAGCCTCACAATCTCTCGCACAAACTTCTTAGCCAACTTAGCCGCTCCATCGGTCTTCTTAATGGCCAAAAAGTGTGCTGACTTGGTCAATCGGTCCACGATCACCCAAATAGCATCGTACGTCCGCGACGTAGGCAACCCGACCACAAAATCCATCGTGATCATATCCCACTTCCACTCCGGGATGGGTAAACTCTGCAGCTTGCCACTCGGAACCTTGTGCTCGGCCTTGACTAACGAACACGTATTGCACTTAGACACAAAAGCTGCCACGTCTCTCTTCATCCCGACCCAGTGATAATACTGCTTGAGATCACGGTACATCTTGGTCGCCCCCGGATGAATTGAGAACTTGCTCGCATGAGCCTCACTCAGAATCTCCTGCCTCAACACCTCATCCCGTGGTACGCACACTCGACCACGAATCAGAATCGTCCCATTCGGAGAGACAACATACTCAGACCCTGCTGCTCGCGACGAATCAAGCAACATCTGATCGCTCTGCTGGGCCACTCTGATCCTACTAAGAAGATCTGCCCGATCAACTACCTCCCAGCCCAACGGCTCCTCCGAGAAAGCACAAAGACGCAACGTGCTAATCTCGCCTACCAACTCCTCGATAACCCGCTCGTGGGCTGAATCGGACCTCCGCCGACTCAAGGCATCTGCCACCAGATTAGCCTTGCCCGGATGATAAATGATCTCCAGATCATAATCCGCCAACAACTCGACCCAGCGTCTCTGTCTCATGTTCAGTAACGGCTGAGTAAAGATGTGCTGCAGGTTCTTGTGGTCCGTGTAGATCTGAACTCTCCCTTCATAGAGATAAGACCTCCAGATCTTCAGAGCGAACACTACTGCTCCCAGCTCTAGATCATGCGTAGGCCGATTACGCTCACTACCCTGCAACTGCCTCGAAGCATACGCGATGACTCGACCCTCCTGCATCAAAACGCAACCCAAACCAACTCCCAAAGCATCAGTATACACGGTATAAGGCTTCCCCGGCTCGGGTAGTGCCAACACCGGCGTACTAGTCAACATCTCCTTGAGTCTCGCAAAACTCTCCTCGCACTCCGGTGACCAAACAAACGGAACATCCTTACCGGTCAGCTTCGTCATTGGCTGCGCCATACTCGCAAAGCCCTTGACGAATCTCCGATAATAACCTGCCAAACCCAAGAAACTCCTGATCTCGGTCGCACTGCTCGGTCTAGGCCAATCCCGAATAGCCTCAATCTTAGCTGGATCCACAGAAACTCCCTCTGCAGACACAAAGTGACCAAGGAAACCCATCTCTCGCTGCCAGAACCTGCACTTGCTCAACTTAGCGTACAGCTTCTGCTCCCGAAGCCTCTTGAGGACCAAACGTAAATGCACCTCATGCTCCTCGGAACTCCTCGAATAAACCAGGATGTCATCGATAAAGATGATAACAAACACGTCCAAGAACTCCTTGAACACGTCGTTCATCAATCTCATGAAAGCTGCAGGCGCATTCGTCAGACCAAAAGGCATCACCACGAACTCAAAATGCCCATAACGCGTCCTAAAAGCCGTCTTGCGCACATCCGCCTCAGCAATCGGAATCTGATGATAACCTGAAGCCAAGTCTATCTTGGAGAACCAGGTCGCACCCCTCAACTGATCCAACAACTCATCAATCCTCGGGAGAGGGTACCTGTTCTTCACAGTGACTCGGTTAAGCCCCCGGTAATCGATGCACAACCGGAAACTCCCATCCTTCTTCCTCACAAACAACACCGGTGCTCCCCACGGTGACACACTCGGTCGAATGAAACCCTTACCCAAAAGGTCCTCCAACTGCTTCTTCAGCTCTGCTAACTCTGCTGGAGCCATCCTGTAAGGGGCCTTAGATATCGGAGCGGTTCCAGGCTCAAGCTCAATCGTGAAAGGATCGGACCGAGATGGTGGCAATCCCTCCAACGATCGAAAAACATCCTCAAACTCCTGAACAACCCGGATATCCTCCAAAGCAACCTCACCACTGGACTCCGACATCACAATCGTCGCCAGATAAGCCTCGCGACCCCGCTCTATCATCCGCTCCGCCTGAATAGCCGAGATCACGAGACTATCAGAAACCGGCCTCAAACCCTGAAACGATAACCTGCCGCCCTCCCGCTCGAAGATCACTCTGCCCCTGAAGCAATCCAGATAAACCCGGTAGAACGATAACCAGTCCATACCTAGGATTACGTCATACAACACCACTGGGCTAATCACCAAGTCCGCTGGCATCGAATGCCCAGCTATCCGTACATCCACTGCCCTAGCACGGCCCGAAGTAGCCAGGAATCCATCTCCAGCCACTTCGACCACGCCTGCGCGCTCACCCGCGCTACTCCGGATGCCACTACGCTGCTGATGCTGACTCCCCGACTGGACTGCAGGAGCCTCAGTAGGCTAAACGACCTCTGGACCAAACCTGCTCATCAACCAACCCGTGCCCCGCATGAACAGCCAACCTGCTGAACTCGGCATCATACTCGCGCACCAACAGCTCTCTCCGTGCCAACGACATAAACCTCAGATGCCACTCATCCGCCTCCACAGGACCCACACGGCCCTCAAACAACGGCGCACCGATCCTCTGCATAAGTCCCAGACTATCAAGGTAAGAAGGCACCTGCGCTGCAACCGCAACCCTCGGCTGTCAGCAATCCTTCAACCAGGTCATCACGACCTGGGGCTATAACAGCACCCCCACCCGGGCCCACTGGAACTCCCCTGCCACTACCGGCACCAGACAACGCACTGGCATTAACGACTGGGACTCTGACGCGGTCGCTACACTCTGCGAAACACTCGGCGCCACGCTCCCAACTAACTCAGCGACTGGTCCACAACCACGGCCCCGGCCTTCACGGCCACCAACTCTGCCCCCACGGGCTACTGCTCTGCCCCCACTGGCTACCTCTCTGCCACGACCTCTAGATCTGGTATCCATCTCACTTCAACACTAACAGAGATAAATACCCTAGAAGTCCCAAACAAAACACAACAAACTTACCGCGGAATCTCTTTGAAGGCCGGAGAGGATGATACTAAGACTAGAATTGATTAAACACACAAAATCAATTACCACACATAGTTTCAGTTCATCACAATCACCACTAGCCCTAGAACCGTAAGGGCTCTGATACCAAAATGTGACGCACAGATTTTTTTTTTTTAAACAATAATTGTACAGCGGAAATAAACACATCAACCAATTCCCTAACAAGTTCCAATAGCACAACCATACAAAGATCCATATAACAACAATATCACAACATGAAGATACATCGTAGTCTGGCAACCTAACACTGGGTTCACTAGACTAAACAATAACACAATAAATCCTATCATCCCCTCCTCTGGCCATGATTCCGCGATCGCACTTCTTTACCTGCAACACAATTGGGAAAAACGAGTTGCGTAAGTATTTAACAAATACTTAGTGAGACGGTCGTCCCATCTACAGGCCAATTACTTGAATAAAGCAATACATAAAATACCAGGGTTATCACACAGTGCACCAAACAATCAACCACAAAACAGAAAACCAGACATCGTGTCGATCGACAGGAACTACCTCTGTCGATCGACGGCCCACACGACCCCGTGTCGATCGACAGGAAGCAATCCTGTCGATCGACAGGAAACCTACTGCCACCGGAGGTTGGCCTATCCTCTCATGGCCAAATCTCCCCAAATCCGACCAACACCTGCGATTCAACCACAAAAGAATCCACCCAACACACAACAAGCAACGTACAACATATACAACTCAATTCAAGGACCTATGGTCGCGCACTCACCTTAGATCTGAAGAAAAGAGGGAAAACCCACGAAGAACACGAAGAACACGAGCTTCAAACTCCGATTTCCCGCACGAATCCAACATCCCAAGTTCTCCCCACGAAGACACACCATCTAGGATTGAGATCTAAGGAGAATCCACAAGAATTTCCTTTAAAACCTTCTCAAAATCCCCAAATCTCTCTTTTCTCCCTTTTTCTCTCCTCCCCCCCCCCCCCCCCCCCCCCCTCTGCCTCCAACAAAGAAGAAGAAGAGCCCTTTTTATAGGGAACCCTAATTTTCACAATTAGGTCTGACTTTAGCCCGTGTCGATCGACGGACACTCCTTGTGTCGATCGACGCACCCCCAAAATATCCGAAAAGATGGCCTCGTGTCGATCGACAGACACATCGTGTCGATCGACACGACACCCACTGCCAAAATTCCCGAGGAAGAACAACCTAGTGTCGATCGACACACACCTCCTGTGTCGATCGACACACCCCAAAAATTCCATTTTTGGTTCACGGGTGTTACATACGATAACATATTCGCAGAGTTAGCGAAGACGAACCCCGTAATTGTCGAGGTTATGGTTTCGAAGAAACAAGAAACTTCGCGAAGAAGGGCCGAAACAGACGAAGGAGGCACATCGAGCGTGGATCCGATCGATGATAATAATTTCGGCTTTAGCTTTATGTAGTAAAACTTTATTTTATGGTTTTTTAAATTTTAAATATTTTTGGATATTTTAATTTTAAATATTTTATTTTAAATTTTAAATATTTAAATTTTTTTTTTTTATAAATCAGCTCACAAATCTTCGCAAATTTAAGCCGCAAATCCGTCGCAAAACATTTAGCCGCAATTCCGTCGCAAAACGTTTCGACACAAAACAGCCGCAAAAAAAACCCCGCAATCTCGTCGCAAAACTTGAAGTCGCAACTTCCTCGCAAATTAGTTAGACGCAAAAGAGTCGCTAAACTAACGGCGTATTTGCGACGAAAATTATATTTGCGGCGATTTTGCGACGATTTTGGGTTTGCGACGAGCCAGTTGCGACAAACCTAAAATCGTCGTAATTTTCCATCTGCGACGGTTTTGCGACGAAAATCGCCCTCGCAAAAGGACCTGTTTTCTTGTAGTGATGATTGATTAGCATAAATACGTTTTTGCATATGTATGCACTCATGATTGATAGAGCATATATCCTAAATCCTATATACAATTCTTACATGTGTGTAAATATGTTGTTTGGTTGGTAACTATAGTGGATGATTTTTTTTGGTAGGTTATAGTTTGCCCTCAAAAGAAATCCTCATCTCCCAATGGGCTCCACGTTCACTCTCGGCCCATGGGCCCACCCATGACAGACGGTCGGTGAGTTAGTCTGGGAGGCTCGAAAGTCATGTTTACTGACTCTGGAAATCACAACACGATATTTTCTCGTGTTTTGACCTTACTCACACGATACTGAAAATCACTTTCCAGTAGGTCACCCATCCTGAAACTACTCTAGCTTAAGCACGCTTAACTCTGGAGTTCTCTCAAGACCTGTGGCCGAAAAAATAAGTTCATTTTTGGTGATATAGGTAGCCAATCCAATTTTTTTAAGCATCTCCGCATATACCGCATATACTATATATGCTCTAAAACCGAAGTGTCACAACCTTCAATAGAAAACCTACACTTTGATAAGATCTTAATATACATAGTTTCATGATTTTTCATTTTTTGGAATAAAAGAATTACTTTAAAGACGCCTCAACCCAATTTACCCGGCTAATTTTCAACAACATATTTCTTTGTCAATTTACAATGCTTAGTGATTAACAAATCTTATATATAATAGCAGAGTTCTCTCTCCTTTTAGAGTATCCACGTCAGCCTTCTTTTTAAGTGGACCCTACTATTAAAAATACTTCACAACCAAATATCGGAGAAGATGCAAAAACACCCATGACTTGCCACGTGTCAATTAGTTTTCCAATCTCAAAGTTAAAGCCGGCTTCTCAAACGTTTACCCTTCCCTCTTCTGCATCTTCGATCTCATGGGTTAATTGTAACTTTATTATTCAACCTTTTCATTCCTTCCTAATCCAGTAATGAACAAGAAGGGGTTAGACTCGAAGAATATCAAGAATGAGTGCAATATTCTGGTGCCTTGTGTTTAACTTCGTGTTTGAATTCATGCAACCTAATACAGCTTATTGATTTTTTCTGCTTGTGCTTCATTAGAAGAAATTGAATAGTATTCTTTGTCTACAATTAAACGATTTTTTATTTTGCAGAGCCTGACGAGATGGGATGACACAATTGTACGAGTTTGTTTTGTTACTAAGAGCATGATTATAGAGGGGTTTTAGGGGGTTTCTTAGTGTAAATATAAAATATAAAATTATTAAAACACACTATCTTCCTTTTACTCAACTTTATACCTTCTTTTTCATCATTTTACTCAACTTTTATTAATTTTATATTTAAACACTCTCTCTTCCTTTCAAAAATACTCTCCAAAACTTCTTAAATAAATAACTCTCTCTTCCTTTTACTCAACTTTTATTAATTTTATATTTAAACACACCACTATCTCATCTCTTTACTCAAATTTTATTAATTTTATATTTCAATACACCCCACAAAACACTCTCTTTCTTCCTTTTACTAAAATTTTAATAATTTTATATTTTAACAACCCACTATATTTACTCTAAGAAACTACCTATAAACTAAATTTGATACAAATTCTTCAAGGTACTTATTTTCTTATTTATTTTATTCAATTGGATTAAGTGATGGCTATGTGCCTTTTTGTGCGAGGGTTTGAATGAGCGAGGATTGTATTTAGTCATCGATCCAATAGCTCATTCAATAAAACTCCTTTTTCGTCTATTTCAGTCATTCCTCTGATTGTTATTTAGTCACCACTCATTATATTCTCGGATATCTAATTCCTTATTATCTTCTGCTTCCTATTTGTTTTTAATAGTTCAAAACCCTCTTAACTTTTAGTGCTACACTTTTTTGGTGTACACGAGGAAAGGATGAGCAAATATATGAAGATTGTTAAAGGTCTGACAAATATAAACATACCAAAAATGGCGAAGGAGAAAAATGGCAATGAGAGTATGCAGAGTTCATACTTTCCATTGCATGATAATTTCTCTGTGAGAAGTCACAAGGTGATTCATTCGTTTTCTATGTTATTGCTTCTTGACATATAAATATCAAAAGGAAACGCAATTAACACTGAACAATAGGAGATATGAAAGAAAAAGCGGCAGCATAAAGAATAGTGGGATCTGGGAAGGGATGAGAGAAAAAACAGTTTGTTCCTTTGACCTCAAGAACCTGTTTAGTTGACCTATTGACCCGTATGAATGATTAGAAATGGCTTTAGAGAAGACAACTTATCTAGCTGGGGTCTATCTGTTCTTTTGTTAGCCCATCATTTTAATTCCTTACCCGCCTATGAATGGTTTAGTTAAGAACCAGTTTATTTGATCATTTGACACTTATGTTGGCTTAGAAATGGATTTAGAGAGGAAAACTCATCTAATATCGTTTGATATCTGTTCTTATGGCCAAATACTATATGTTATATGCAATTTCTCATATCTTCTACTTCCCCTTGGAAGACTTATAACAAGACATAGTTAGGCGAATCATATTTGCTTCTGTTTTTAAAGTTGGTGCTTTTTATAAAAGAGGTTCCATAAAAGCAGGAATGAAGGTAAGACACATTGTTAGTTACGTAAAAGGTCTGCAATGGTGTATTACATTAATTGTTTTGGGGTTAGATTTCAATCTAAGGCTAAGTTTATTATCATGCAGGCCAAAGTGAATTGTGGTCGTATAATTATTACTCAAGGTAAATATTGGTCTTTGATTGCCAATAGGTAAGTAATGTTTTAACTTTTAATCATCATCATGATTTATGCACACACTTCTAATCTTTGATTGCATTTTTTATCTGAATACTGCATCTAGGATAAAAAAACCTGCTCATCAGCATTGATGTAATAGCAGAGTAATGTGGGGAATTATGTGATGCTATTGAGTGTGTTGAGAAGAGGTTTCAAGAAGAGTATATTTCCCTTGTCTCCCACTAAAAGCTTCGGCCAAGCTCAAGTCTGACAACATTTATTTGTTTTTTTTTGGCAAATAGCCTGAGAACATAATCAAGCTTAGAATTCTAGAGTATTCATGGTAGAATTATGGTGGAGATACTTTATCTATTTACGCCTACAAAATTTCTGAAATATAGAAGCAACTTATATTTATGATTCTCAGTTGTTATAATTTTCCATTGAGAGAGTACTAACGTAGGTGTCACTAGATTAAGCAATGCCATTTTGTATAAAGGTTACTTAACGAACGTATGTCTAGACAACTAAAGTTTCAAGCTAATAATGTAAGGAAACGGTTCCACAAACCTCATCTATGTTTTTGATCTTGAGTTTCTTACTTTGTAACTCTACTTATTTTGATTGGTGCATTGAATTTAAACACATGAAGTCCGTGGCTGTCTCGGTTTAGACTAATAATGTTCGGAGGAGAAATATATATAACTTTCAGCTTAGCAATAAACCCAAAACCATAAATGTTAAGCAGAAAGAAAAGTAATGCAATAAACTTGAAAAACTGAGCTTTGTAATTGAATTCATAAAGAAAAATTCTAGCTTTAGATGGCTCATGTATATCACGTACCTCCTCCAGTTCTTCCCACCATAATTCTCTAAATGGTCAAAAGTATGGAATATGGAGGATTTGGTGCGATTCGAGTAGTCATACCTAATCGATTTAATAAAGACTATAATCCAAGCATTTCAAGGAACGAAATTATAATTTCACCGTTTAAAATTTTCGTTTTGCAGTATTCAGATTAGTTTATGTGATTGAAACCAAAAAACAACAAAGCATATTGAACTTGGTTCCTAAGTTATGATATCAGGGATATTTAAGCTCCCGGGTTCTGATGAGGAGATGGTGGTTTCTTTCATTTATGCATCAAACTTGAAGGAAGAAAGGAAATTGCTTTGGCAGGAGATTATGAGGTTATCTTCTAGTTCCATAGTTTCTGGAAAACCATGGGCTCTTCTGGGAGATTTCAATCAAAAATTGGATCCAATTGATGATTCGTCTGGATCTTCAAGAATTACGAGTGGTATGAGGGAATTTAGAGACTGTTTGTTGTTTTCTGAGCTTCAGGACCTTACTTATAAAGGGTCCCTCTATTCTTGGTGGAATAAGAGCAGTGTCAGCCCGTTGGCGAAGAAGCTGGATCGTATATTGACTAATGATGTTTGGAAAACTAAGTTCCCTTTATCTTATGGTTATTTTGGTGAGCCGGCGTTTTCAGATCATAGCCCTGGGTGTATCTCCTTTGGGAGTCACATCGGCAAAGGAAGACCCCCTTTTAAGCTTCCTAATTTCATTCTTAATCATCCAGGGTTCCTTTCATTGATGGCGGAGTTTTGGTCTTCGGTTTCTATTCGTGGTACGGAGATGTTTGCGTTCTCTAAGAAGTTAAAGCTCTTGAAGAAGCATATAAAGCGGCTACACAAGGATAATTTCTCAGGAATTGAGAAGAGAGTTGCTGAGGCCCTTAAGGTTTTAAGGGAATGTCAAGTAAGATTACTAGCCAATCCCTCCCCTGAGCTGGCAGTTAGAGAGAAGCAAGCTTACCGGAAATGGCATGAACTAGCTCTAGCAGAGGAGAGCTTTTTCAAGCAGCGATCAAGGGTTAACTGGTTAAAGGAAGGAGACTTGTGTACTAGGTTCTTCTTTCTTACGGTTATGAGTCGGCGTGCAAAGAACCATATTCATTACTTGGTGAACGGAAATGAGCGGATTGAATCTTACTCGGGGATAAAAGAGCATTGTATTCACTTCTTTTCTTCCCTGTTAGGTTCAGCAAATCCTCCTCTTATTCAGGAGCAGCTCACGGAGATTGAGGTTAATACGAAGATGAAGTGTTCTGATTCACTTAAGAGGCTTCTAACTGAACCTATCTCTTCTTTAGAGATTAAAGAGATAGTTTTTAGTTTGACGAAGAATAAGGCCCCTGGGCCTGATGGTTATACTGCTGAGTTTCTTCAGAGAAGCTGGCCAATTATTGGGTTTGATTTTGTTTCAGCAGTTCAAGAATTCTTCTCTTCGAGCTCTCTCTTAACCCAATGGAATTCCACATTGATTTGCCTCATTCCCAAGGTGATTAATGCGGACAAGTTGACGGATTTTCGACCAATTTCATGTTTAAACATCGCTTACAAGGTCATTTCTAAAGTTCTATCGAGGAGATTAAGAGCTGCAGTCTCGGAGCTCATCTCTCCATCTCAATCTGCTTTTGTTGAGGGACGTTTGATTGTGGAAAATATTTTGCTGGCAACAGAGATGGTTCAAGGGTTTTCCAGACAGCAACTCTCAAGTAGAGGCTTGTTGAAAGTGGACATTAAGAAGGCCTTTGATTCTGTGAACTGGGACTTCCTGCTTAAGGTGCTTTGTGCTGCAGAGTTTCCGAATCTGTTTATAAAGTGGATAGAGCAGTGCATTACCACTCCTACTTACTCGGTGGTAGTGAATGGTGAGTCATGTGGTTATTTTAAAGGTGCCAAAGGTCTACGCCAAGGTGATCCTATTTCCCCGTATCTCTTCCTTATTGCAGTTGAGTACTTAGCTTCCTCTTTGGCAGCTGGTTTTGAGGATGGGCGGATTGGATATCACCCAAAGGCGAAATCATTAAAGATATCTCATCTTTCTTTTGCGGATGACCTTATGATTCTGTTTGATGGAAATGAATCATCCCTAAATGGCATCTTAGGTATTCTCTCTCAGTTCCATTCGCTCTCTGGATTGGGAATGAATAGGGAGAAATCAGCATTGTTTCTTGCGGGCTTAACTGAAAGTGAAATCTCAGCAGCTATGGGTTTCGGTTTTCAAGCTGGTTCTTTCCCAATTCGATACCTAGGCCTACCTCTTATTCAGCGAAAGCTTCAAATTCGTGATTACAGCTCCTTGTTAGACTCTTTATCTAAGCGTTTTAACACTTGGGAGAATAAGGCCTTATCTTACCCAGGTAGGCTCCAGTTGGTGATTTCGGTTATAAACAGCACCATCAACTATTGGATGCAAGCGTTTATCTTACCGAAAGGATGCATTAATCGAATAGAGCAGATGTGCAGTCGCTTTCTTTGGAATGGAAATACAAGGAAGGTCAAAGGTATCAAGGTAGCTTGGAAAGATCTTTGTCTTCCAAAAGCTGAGGGTGGCTTGGGTTTAAAGGATTTGCGAACATGGAATAAAGTTTTTGGTCTTAAGCTCATATGGTCACTGTTTGTTTCGAGTGGATCATTATGGGTGGCTTGGGCACGAGATCACTATTGTAGAGGCTCTAGTTTTTGGTCCATGAAGGAGTCTCAGACTGACAGCTGGATTTGGAGGTTTCTTCTGAAGCTCAGACCGTTAGCTAGCCAGTTTATAAGTTGCAAATTTGGAGATGGCAAATCAGTGAGCTTCTGGTATGACCGGTGGTGCTCCCTGAGTCCCTTGATCGATTTCTTTGGAGTTAATGGTTCAAGGCTTTTGGGTGTTCCTAGTGATGCAGTAATTGCGGATGTCGTTTGTTCAGCTGGTTGGAACTTGAGGCCTGCTCGAAGAAATGCCAAGGTGCAAATTCTCCATTCTGTCCTGGATGAGATGAATCCCCCTTCCAGTCTTCAAGGTCCGGATCATTATTGCTGGCAAATTCCAGGTGTTCCTTCTCAATCGAACACTTTCTCCACATCTCTTACTTGGGAGTTTTTGAGACCAAAGGCTGAGCTGAAAAGTTGGGCTCCGGCAGTTTGGTTTAAGTCGCATGTGCCTAAACATGCATTTATCTTTTGGTTGGCCCATCTCAACCGGCTCTCAGTTAAAGAAAGGATGAGTAGTTGGGGAATAGATATTTCCCCATATTGTGTTCTCTGTGGGACTCATTTGGAGACTAGGGACCATATTTTCCTCCATTGTATCTACTCATTGCAGGTTTGGCGGCTAGCATTGTCTCGACTAGGACTTTCGTCTTATCAGTTCATAGACTGGCCTACACTAGTTACATGGTTACTTACGATCTCTCCAAACTTGAGTCAAACACTTAAGAGGTTGGTTGTGCATTGCTCCATCTATCACTTGTGGCAGGAACGGAATGTTAGGATCCATCATGGCTCCTCCAAGTCACCTCAAGTCCTCTTCCGTGATATCGATCGTTGTATCAGGGACAGGATTCTCGGATATAGGGAGAGGAGAGCTTACCGGAATATGCTCTCTTCTTGGTTGGTTTTCAGTTGAGTTTGTTTGATATGTAGTGTCTCTCCTTTGATCTTTTTTAATTTTTTTTGGGATCAAAGCTGAGTGTTAATATGTGATGTACAGTTTTCCCTTTTGGGCAATTAATTCAATTATTATCAAAAAAAAAAAAGTTATTTCAGTCCCAAAATAATCCAAAAACTATTTTCTTCATAACCATATTTAATAAAGAGAAAATCTCAGATTCTGGCACTTTTCAAGTTTAGTATGTCAAAAAATGTCACATTGTAGTTTCTCTATCATAAACTGTCACATGGCCAAAACTTTAACCAATTTATGCCAAAAATGCCTCTAACATTAATGGCAAAAAAGTGACATAATCTATGTGAGAAAAAACAGAAAATCATAGATAGGAGTATAGTAATAAATGCTATTGTGTCGTCATTGTCGTGTCAGTTAAGGAGAAGTTTTGTTGACTTAAAGTAAAAACATTATATGTTGGAGAGAGAATTTGTTATTAATGTACATACATGTTCTTAGTGTACGTTTATGTTCTTATTGTACGTACATGAGTGAGTAAGTACATTAAATGCTGGAAAGAGAACATGTTATTAGAGAATGTACATGAGTGAGCTAGATAGTACGTACACCATCCCCGTACATCAATTTTAGTATATATGGAACTTCCATTTCTATATTCTTTCGATCCATATTTTTTAGAAACTAAAGTTTTACTGTCCAATTTTTAGGAGTATATGGGACACATCAAAGTGTATACGTACACAAAATCATATACGATATCAAATAAAATCTCAAGTGTACGTACACGTGTATACCATAGTCTCTATACCATATTAAATAAAACCACACGTACACCATACCATATACTCATACTTCATCAGTCATGTGCAGTCAGTAAAATTATATGTACACAAATTCATTCAAATAAAATCACATGTACACTAAACCGTATACCCATTCGTCATCGTGTACACCGTACACCATAGATGTACACCATGTACGTACAACGTACACCATAAACGTACATCGTATACCATAGACGGTATTAGTCATTAACCGTAAACCGATTGGTCATCCGGTTCACTGTCTGGGTCGGGTTTAAAAACATTGCCATATACCCATTCGCCATCGTGTACGTACACCGTATACCATAGAAAATATCAATCATTACCGTAAAACGTATACTCCATTCGTCGTCGTGTACGTATACACCGTCTTGTACACCGTCAACGTGTACATCGTCACCATAGACGTACACCGTGTATCTATGTTGTACACCATAAACGTTCACCATATATGTTCATCATATACCATAGACGGTATCAATCATTAACCGTAAACCATATACCCATTTGCAATTGTGTGCGTACACCGTATACCATAGAAAATATTAGTCATTAACCGAAAACCGTACACCCTATTCATCGTCGTGTACGTATACACTGTCTTGTACACTGTCAACGTGTACAACGTCTGGACATTATCATCGTGTACACAGTACCTACTCGATTGAAATGTCGTCGGATCAGGGTAAAAAGAGCTAGAATTTGGGAAAATTCATCTTGTCGGTGTCGAAAAAGAATAGTTCCGCTGCAGGATTTTGTGGGGAAGCTCTGATTTTATCATCGAAAAACCTTCGATTTTGTTTATTAAAAGAGGAAGAAGAAACCCATGATTTATTTTGTAAAAGAGAGAAATAAGAGATAACGAAAAACTTGGAGATTTCTATGCTATTTTCATTCTCTGTTTTTAGTTTTTTGGAGAGTGGAAAAAGATAATGAAGAGTTGGTTTTGGGGTGAAGAGAGAGAGCGTGGAGCTGAAAAAGTGTGATGTGATATAACATAGAGTCAGATACATTTTTTATTTTTAATAAAGAGTTGTGCACAATGAGTATTTTTGGGGCAATTTTGTCATTTTGAAAAATTGTGACAGATGCTGAAATAAAAAAGTGACCATGTGACATTTGTTTAATTAAAACTGAGCCATATGACAATTTTGTAATTTTTTCTTTAATAAAATTGGGGAAAATATATTCAGAAAATTACCATATATTATGTACAAATTACATAATAATTTCGTTGTAGATATGAATATACACATATTTAAGAAAATATATGCAAAGAAAACCCGCGTGTATGCGCGGGTACTAACCTAGTATAAATAGTGGATAAGTGAGTTACAATTTTAAATTGTTGTTAATCAAAACCTTGTCACATTTGCATCGGTTAGCTTATTTAAACATTGTGCTTGGTACAAAAAAGAGTAAAGTGTCTTGAGTCAACAAAGGCATGAGAGTTTTGTGTGGAAGTTTGAGCTCTTAAATCTTAATCATACCCTCAAATCAGCCATAAGAAAAAGCAGGAAAAGCCAAAGGTAAGTAAAAAAGTGACGAGATTTGTAATTCCTTTCCCTACTTTTTGTTTTTATTATTTGAAAATTTTGAATATTTATGTACAAAGGTAAAGATAAAACATAAGATATGTAACTTACCATATTGAAGATTACAACTTGTACCATATTGAAGATTACAACTTCACAAGTAAGCATAAACCCAAAGCCCAAAAGGCTTCTTTTGTAAGGTTTGTTTAGTGTGTATACATGACAAATTACTGTTGAGAGAGCCAAACAGACTATAATCTAGCATTCAGAGTCTCACCTCTGTCCCAAAAAAAAAAAGCCTAAATGTTCCGCTTATGTGTCTATATGGAAGTAAATGAAGGTGAAGAATGGTTTGTGTGATTGAAGTGAATCTCACTCTAGAACCGGTGATAAAATTATTCTTTTGTCATTCTATATGAGTAAACAAACTATGTTAACTGAATTGAATTGAAGAATTTAATTGATTTTGAGAGAACTAGACTTCTTAGAGAATTCCAGTGTTATTCAAATTTTTATTTTGTGAATTTTTTTAAAATTCATGTGTTATTCAATTGATTAGAATATTAATTCTTTTAGATTCATGTGTTATAGGTGAGTATATTTAAAAATTGTAATCTTCTAATTGAACGATAAGATATACCTAATTCTTGTTGGTTTAAATATTTTAAGTGGTAAGATTCAGTTCTCCACCATGTATGAGGAAGATCAGACAATGGAGATATTGTCATCCACTTCGAATACCGATGGTTTGAAGGTATCCGCTTTCCAGTAGGGGAGAGAAAGGTCATCGATTGTGATCAAGCCTCTGATCACGGCTCTAACACGAAGAACACAACCACATGCGATCTCCAGAACCCCATTGAATCCTTCCCGAGCCACAACAAGCTACTATGGATCACAAATCCCTCAAGAACACTCCCAATCTCCTTTTCTCTCTAAACTCACGTGTTTTTCACCTAAAACACGGCTGCTCGTCATGAATAACCTTATATTCGATGACATGTGATATATCATGGTTTTTACCCATTTAAAGCCATGATATAAGTATGTTTTTGGAGTCTTTTGGGTGTTTTCTGTGTCTTTTAGAGTCTTTGCAGGTAAATATGGAATTGGAGCTAAAGGGAAGATTTTGGAGCATTTTGGAACATCAAGAAAGAAAATGCTAAAGGATCAAGGTTATGACGATCGACGGAGCAAGATGAGCGTCGATCGACACGTGTTTGGCGTTTCAAGAAGATTTGGACAGAAGGTCTAATGTCGATCGACAGGCACCTCTATCGATCGACACATGTTTTTAATGAAGACAGATCTTTCACGGGCCCAAGTTTCCACACGTTTCTCCTAAAGCCCAATCCGATTTTTACCTCTGGTATATATAGTTTTGCCTAGGTTTTTAGGAAAAGGGGGGTTCTATTCTATTGAGACTTAGCAAGAAAGAGATTGAGAGAGAGATTGAGCTTTTAGGGAGACAAGTCAGACTCTTTTCAGAGATTTCATCTTCGAACCCTTTTGTATCTCTATCTTTATCTTTTAATGCAGTATTATTCAGTTATTATGCTTGTTTTAATCGTCATGTCTGAGTAATCCATTAATTAGGTTTAGGGTTTTCAAAGGCTGATGATAAATTGTTAGAACTTTATTACTGTTGGGATCAATCTAATCTGAGTTCTTCAACTTGATAGTTTTAATTCTATTTTAGGATTGATCATCCTGAATTAGATATGATAGGTTGATGGAAAGATGCGATAGCATTATTTGTTAGCTGGAACAATATCATAGGTGAGCAGAATTACCTAGATGCAAAGGAATTTGGTTTAGGAATTCTGTGAACAATAAAACTAGAACTTAATGCTTGTTTAGATTCAATAGATTTGCAAAGGAATTTGGAATCTAGGGATCTAGGGATAGATAGTTTCTGCAACGGAAGTTGATTAGCTTTACATTCGTGTTTGAGTTCAAGAACAGCTCTTAATAAATATCCCGACAGTAATTTAGTGCTTAATTTAGAGTCATGCCTGCGAAATATCCGATGCCTAATGCTTCGTTTCATTGAATTAAACAACAACAACCATCGTTTGCTTTCTTTTACTTACTTGCATTTACATTATACATTATTTACTTAGCATAATTCGAATTTGGAATTTCATTCTGTGAATCTTTTCCCTGTGGATTCGATCCCTAAGTACTACTACGATCTCTTAATTTGAGAGAGTAGCTCAGGGTAAATTTGAGCATATCAAATTTTGGCGCCGTTGCCGGGGAATTAGATTTCACGATTAGAATTTCAATACTAGAGTTTTGTCTAAGTTTTTCTTTTTTGTTTTAGTCTACTAACTAGTTTCTTTCCTTTGTTCTTTTTGTTTTGGGTTTCAGGTGTATGCCAAGGCCTGTCACAAGAAGCACAACAGACAAGGAATTGGTTGGATTTGATCTTGATACTTTAGCTCTTCTTGAACGAACGAACTACAAAGCGGCTAGAGGATCTAAGATGGCAGACGCTCAGATACCACCGATTGTCTTGATAACTGGAGCAGACGGGGTTCTGCGCGACCCAGAAGGGAACGTTTACAATGCAGCTGGGCAAAGGCTTGATGATGCTGGGAATGCAATTGTGCAACCGCTTGTTCAGGGAAACGCAGGTGGCAGGAACGGACGTGGTCCAACTTTGGGTGATTACAATCGCCCCGATCAGTTCTATGCCAACCGATGTGCTATTCGCCCACCTCCATTTCAGAGAAACGACTTTGAGCTAAAACCGGCATTCTTCAGTCTTGTAGCTCAGCATCCTTTCCATGGGCTTCCACACGAACACCCAATGGACCACATTGAGAAGTTTGAGGATTTGGCATCAAGCATTAAGAGCCAAGGAGTGTCAAGTGACTACCTGTTCTGTAAGCTCTTTCCCTACTCACTGGGAGGAGATGCTTCTTATTGGCTCAAGCAGCTCGAGCCTGGATCTTTGACTACTTGGGAGGACACCAAGAATGCCTTCCTCAACAACTTTTTCGATGATGCAAGGTCTGAAGATTTGAGGATGAAGATTGCTACTTTTCGTCAGCATGATACTGAGGCATTCAAAGCTTCATGGGCTCGATTCAAGTCTTATCAGAGAGATTGCCCTCATCATGGATTCACACCAATCCAGTTGCTTAGGATTTTCTTCAATGGAGTTGATTGGAGGTATCAGATGACCTTAGATGCTGCGAGCAGTGGAAATTTCACTACTAACTCAGCGGAGGATGCCATTGCGCTCATCGAGAACCTAGCCTCAAGCAACAGTAGCAAGAACGCAGATTTCGAGAGGAAGAAGCTCAGTGGCGACAAAGGTAGTGGTCAGTTTGCTCAGGAAGTCAAGGCCAAGATTGATGATGTGCATAACTTTCTAGTGGGAAAGAAATCAGTTCACTTTGCTGCAGAGGTTGAGACTTTCGAACCAGAGGTTGAGAATGAAGAAGAAGGAGTGAACTACGTCAATGAAACTGGATTTCAGAGTCAGAGGTATGGGAATCAGAATGGGAACAAAGGTTATCAGAGCAATTACCAGAAGAACGACTTTCAGAAGCCGTTTCAGAGCAACTATCAGAGACCTTCAAGCCCGAGCTATCAGAAGAATGACTTTCATAAACCTTTCCAGAGCGGTAACTACACAAGGACATATGGTTCTTCTTCTTACCAAACGCCTCCTGCTAAGACTCCAGATAGCGAGATGAAGTCGATGCTTGAGCAGATTTTAGAGGGTCAGCAGAAGTTGACTGTGAACTTCAATGGAAAAATGGATGCTATGTACCAGGATCTGAACGGGAAGTTTGAGGCGTTGAACACCCATGTCAAGAAGTTGGACACTCAGTTTGCTCAGTCGGCAGAGAACTCGCGGAGACAAGAGGGATTTCTTCTGTCTAGGACTGATTCCAATCCCAAGCATTCAGTTGCTGCTATCACCACGAGGAGTGGAAGGATTCTCCAAGGGTCGAAATTGACTAAGGGATTGAGTGCAGAGCAGTTGGACGAGCTTCACGAGGTTGAGGACGAAGAAATTTTGGCAGATGCTCCACCGTCGATCGACAGGGCCTGAATTCCACGATTTTGAAATTTTTCCAGAGACTCAAGCGTCGATCGACCCACCTACCCCCGTCGATCGACACGTCCCCCGAACAGAGCCTCCTTTGTCAAAACCTTCAGATAAGCCGGAGGAGAGGGTCTACAAACCCAAGTTGCCTTACCCTAGGAGGGAGAGGAAGGCTAAGGTCGAGCTAGAGGATGCTAAGTGCAAAGCTATTATGGATAAGCTTGTTGTTGAGCTCCCTTTGATTGATGCAGTTAAGATAAGTCCAGTGATCCGAAGATACGTGAAGAGGATGGTCACTAAGAACTTAGGGCTTGAGGAAGGAGCTTCAATGATTTCAGAACAAGTGAGTGCAGTGATTCAGAACAAGATTCCAGAGAAACTCACGGATCCAGGGAGTTTTGTGTTGGATTGTTTCATCTTCAAGGATAGGTTCCCAAGATCTTTATGCGATTTAGGCTCAGGTGTCAACCTCATGCCACTGTATGTTACTGTTAAGCTTGGAATGACTGATTTCCAGCCTACTAGGATCTCTCTTATCCTAGCCGACAGATCAGTAAGGATCCCAGAAGGAGTACTAGAGGATATCCCAATCAAGGTTGGAGGGTGCTTGATCCCTACTGATTTCGTAGTCTTGCAGTACAGTGAGGAGCCAAAGGATCCACTTATTTTGGGCAGAGCTTTCCTAGCCACAGCTGGTGCTATGATTGACTGCAAGGGAGGCAGTATTACTTTAAGTGTGGGGGACCTTGAGATGAAGTTTGAGATGGACAAGCTGATGAGAAAACCTACCATAGATGGTCAGACATTCTTTGTGGACACGCTCACTGACCTCGCACAGGAAGTTTTCAATGAGATGCATCCCATTGATCCTTTGGAAAGGACTTTGGTGAACTCTGTTATAGAGAAAGATCAGCTTGACGAGGATGCGAGAGGATATGCAAGGATGTTGAGTGCTAGCAAGGAATTGAAACGGTTAGTCTTTAGTGCTGATTTGGGAGAGACTTCAGTGAAAACCACTAAGGATAGTGACTGGAGTGAACAAAAAGCTCCAAAGCTTGAACTCAAGCCACTTCCAGCTGGGCTAAGGTACGCATTTCTTGGTCAAAATTCCACTTATCCAGTTATTGTTAGTGCTACTTTGAATAACGTGGAACTCCCGTTACTACTGAACAAGCTGCGCAAATTTCGCAAAGCTCTTGGGTACTCTCTTGATGATATTGCTGGTATCTCCCCAGAATTGTGCATGCATAGGATCCATCTTGAGGATGAGAGCAAATCATCTATTGAGCATCAGAGGAGGCTTAATCCAAACTTGCAGGAAGTTGTCAAGAAGGAGATCTTGAAACTTCTTGAGGCCGGGATCATCTATCCCATTTCAGACAGTGTTTGGATTAGCCCAGTTCATGTCGTGCCGAAGAAGGGAGGAGTTACAGTGGTGAAGAACGACAAGAATGAGCTGATTCCAATGAGAACTATGACTGGACACAGAATGTGCATAGACTACAGAAAGCTCAACGCAGCCACCAGGAAGGATCACTTCCCGTTGCCTTTCATTGATCAGATGCTGGAGAGGCTTGCGAATCACCCATATTACTGTTTCCTTGACGGATACTCGGGATTCTTCCAGATCCCCATTCATCCAGAAGACCAGGAGAAGACTACGTTTACATGTCCATACGGCACCTTTGCATATCGCAGGATGCCCTTTGGACTCTGCAATGCTCCTGCAACATTCCAGCGGTGTATGATGTCTATCTTCACCGACATGATTGAGGACTACATGGAAGTCTTCATGGATGATTTCTCAGTGTATGGTGATTCTTTCGAGGGCTGTCTTGGGAACTTGGAGAAGGTGCTTGCTAGATGTGTGGAGAAGCACTTAGTTCTGAACTGGGAGAAATGTCACTTCATGGTGAGAGATGGCATAGTACTTGGCCATAGAGTTTCAGCTGATGGAATCGAGGTTGATCGCGCAAAGATCGAAGTGATGACAAGTCTTCAACCGCCCACCTCAGTCAAGGAGATTCGCAGTTTCCTTGGACATGCTGGATTCTACAGGAGATTCATCAAGGACTTCTCCAAATTCGCTCGCCCGCTCACCGCTTTGCTCTGTAAGGATGTTAAATTTGACTTTGATACTGATTGTTTATCTGCTTTTGAGCAAATTAAGCAGGCTTTGGTGAGTGCTCCCATCGTGCAACCTCCAGACTGGAATCTACCATTCGAGATTATGTGTGATGCCAGTGATTTCGCAGTGGGAGCTGTTTTGGGTCAGAAAAAGGACAAGAAGCTTCACGCTATCTATTATGCAAGTAGAACACTTGATGAAGCGCAGAGGAATTATGCGACGACGGAAAAGGAACTGTTGGCTGTGGTTTTTGCCTTTGAGAAGTTTAGGCCGTACTTGATTGGAGCTACGGTGATAGTGCACACGGACCATTCCGCACTCAAGTATCTAATGCAGAAGAAAGATGCAAAGCCAAGATTGTTGAGGTAGATTCTCCTTCTTCAGGAATTCGACATAGAGGTCATGGATAAGAAAGCAGTGGAGAATGGTGTCGCAGATCATTTGTCGCGCATTCGGATTGCAGACAGCATTCCCATTGATGATTATTTTCCAGAGGAAAACGTCCATTTTCTTGAGATTGGGCCCCAAGCGAGCAAGGATGCGATTCGACAGAGTAAAATTGATCCAGAGACCTACCTGTCGATCGACGAGGACCCGTGTCGATCGACACGGGATTTTAAACTCGAATCCAAGATTTCTCCAGAGACGAGTATGTCGATCGACAGTACCCTACGTCGATCGACACGAGCTGCGACAATCGGATATCAGGTTGTTTGCGCAATTTTCGGATCCGATAGGCCTTGGTACGCTGACATTGCCAATTACCTAGCTACAGAGGATGTTCCTAGTGACCTTAAAGGCTATGAGAAGAAGAAGTTCATGAGAGAGCTTAGGAGGTATTACTGGGATGAGCCTTATCTCTATAGGCATTGTTCAGATGGTCTCTACAGGAGATGTATTGCAGAGAGTGAGACTAGAGGAGTGCTATATCATTGCCATGGTTCTGAGTACGTAGGACACTTCGCCACTTTCAAGACTGTCTCCAAGGTTCTACAAGCAGGTTTCTGGTGGCCTACGATGTTTAAGGACGCCAATGCCTTTGTTTCACAGTGCGATGCTTGTCAGAGGAGAGGAAAGATCAGCAAGCGACACGAGATGCCACAGAACTTCATCCTTGAGGTTGAAGTCTTTGATTGCTGGGGCATTGATTTCATGGGTCTGTTCCCGTCTTCTTATGGGAATGAGTATATTTTAGTCGCGGTGACTATGTTTCTAAGTGGGTTGAGGCAATTGCTAGTCCGACAAACAATGTTGCGGTGGTTATTAAGCTGTTTAAGACCATCATCTTTCCGCGTTTTGGAGTCCCCAGAGTTGTCATCAGTGATGGTGGAACACATTTCATTAACAAGGTTTTCTCTCACCTTTTGACTAAGTATGGTGTTCATCATCGAGTGGCTAGTCCCTATCATCCTCAGACGAGTGGGCAAGTGGAAGTCTCGAACAGGCAGATTAAGGAGATCCTTGAGAAGACTGTGAGTGTTACAAGGAAGGATTGGTCTAACAAGCTGGATGATGCATTATGGGCTTACATGACAGCTTACAAGACGCCCTTGGGAACTACTCCTTTTCACTTGCTATATGGGAAAGCATGCCACCTTCCAGTGGAATTAGAGCACAAGGCAGCCTGGGCAGTGAAACAAATGAACTTCAACATCAAGCCTGCTGTCGATAGGAGATTGATACAACTGAACGAACTGGATGAAATCAGACTTCAAGCCTATGAGAACTCCAAGATATACAAGGAGCGCACTAAGTCTTATCATGATAAGAAGATCATCTCCAGGAAATTCGAGCCAAATGACCAGGTACTCCTGTATAACTCTCGTTTACATATCTTTCCTGGCAAATTACGCTCTCGTTGGTCTGGTCCCTTTACTATCAAGGCAGTTAGGCCTCATGGAGCAATCGTTCTACTAAGTCCAAAAGGGAATGAGTTCATTGTCAATGGCCAAAGGGTGAAGCATTATTGGGCGAAAGCCGAGATTCCAGCAGGGAACATTGTTCCTCTGGACGACGCACCCGTCGCCTAGACCTGACAGAGTCAAGCTAACGACTGAAAACAAGCGCTGAGTGGGAGGCAACCCACTGGTAAGTCTATTTAAGTTTTGATTTTCATTTTGTTTTACTAACATTTTACTTAAGTGTTTCAGATTCAGTTGAAAAAAAAAAAAAAAAAAAAAAGAGTTTGGACAGAGAGGTCAGTGTCGATCGACAAGCCTCTCTGTCGATCGACACGGGGCGTGGACAGCACGAGGTAAGTTTTTCTATAAAACCTAACTTTGTTCTTCACTTTTCTAAAATCCCCATATCGCAAAAACCTCTTTTCCATCGCATCTCTCTCGATTTTTCACCAAATCCAACGATTTCTTACTCTATTCCACACGATTTCTCGCCCTCTTTTCGATTCTAGTCTCCGTTTTCACGATCTGCAAGGTATGTGTCTCGAAATCCTCTCCTTTTATTTAGGCGCGAAAATGGCACCTAAAGTTCCTCCAAACAAGGGCAAACGTGCTAGAACCGATCAGGGATCGAGTTCTCAACAGATTCCTTACACCATTACTCGCCACGCATCACCGGTTTGGCCAAGGGCTGAGAACACACCATTTGCAGTTGAATTTGAATCCGAGACGAAGACTCTGAAGAATGTTTTGCAAAGCAAGGAGGTTGACAATCGTGAGCTTCGCCGCCAATGGGATGATTACAACTCTTTGCTCTACAATGAGTGGTTGAAGGTACCAATGGCGCCTAGCAAAATCCCCCACCATCTCGCCATGGCTAAGCTGAATATCGGGGATGAAATTGAGACATTATTGGCGAAGGCAGGTTTGACAACGATAACGACTCGCAACCCGATTTGGTCAGGCAGTTCTTTGCCTCGGTGAAGTTGGGTTCTGATGCAATGAATGATGAGGATAGGAAGGATCCAAAGAACTTCAAGATGACCTTCTGCGCCAATGGGAGCCGGTATGGGATTTCTGCTAAAGAGATTTCCAGGATTTTCGAGTTTCCTGAGGTTCCAGCTGGGGACCTTCCGTCGGATATTGATGGAGGAGTGCAGACACTTTGGCATCTTATTGGTGCAGGTCCTTACATCGTGGGCAGTTCTACGCACTCGGACGTACGTCATCCGGTCATCCGTTATCTGGTTAGGTTGTTCTCCACTACTATCTTGTGCAAGTTGGAGCCAGGGAAGTTGAGGAAGCATGAGCTGGTTCTGCTTTCTTACGCTTTGAGAGACCTCGTACCTAACAAGACATGGGCCACTGGGTATCAACCCAACATGGCAATGGTTTTCATGGATTATCTACACTCGTTGAGGCACACTCCACTCACGGCTACCACTTTCGGTAAGAAGAAATTAACTACGGGGAACATGCTTACACCGATATTCAGGCGATGCAAGATCTCCTTTGTTGGGTACTCATATGACACCACGCTCGGGTTTGTGGACGAGGAGCACATGAAGAACGCCCACTGGATCAAGACTGAGTATCCTATGAGTTGGGTCTTCCCCCTTGCTTTAGGCCAGCCTAGGATGGTAGAGATTGGGAAGGTTGAGGACTTGATGCCAGTCACTACGAATGCATCTCTTCTATCTTTTGAGCCCGCAGAGGAGTTGATTCGACCGGTAGAGGCAACTAGGAAGATAACGACTAGAGGAACCGGTCCTTCACACGCTAGCACTTCTGCACCACCACCAGAGCACCTCCATGTTTTCCCTTCAGCTCCACGCGGTCATCTGAACGAGGAGGAGCGATTTCAGTGGCTTACTTGCGCACTTCAGTTGACTTGGGATGTTTTATCATGTAGGTCCAATTGTGTTCGTCCTCGCACTCCATCTCCACGACCATCTCCATCACCCGATTCTCCAGCCACGGAAGAGGACGACTAGATCTCCTTTTCACTCTATCCTTTTTATTTTTGCTTTTATCTTTTCTTTTTGAACTATTTGTGTCATTTTTATGTTTTCTTTTGAGTCAGTTTGTTTTGATTTCTCAGGATTTTAGAACTTGATCATCTTTATTTATGGATTACCTTGTGTTTTCCTTTTGACCGTTTGTTTATTTTGATGTAGAAGCAGTTTCAACACTTGATCAAACCTTTCAAATGGTTTGACATCATGCATAATTTCGACAGAGACTCCACCGTCGATCGACGGGGACTTCTGTCGATCGACGGACTTCATTATAAACATCACAAAATTTTGACAGAGACCTCACTGTCGATCGACAGTCATGTGTGTCGATCGACGGAGTCTTCTAAAACCGGTACAGTTGTTCTTCTCAATCAACTTCCATTTTCCTTTGATTTCTTTCGCCAATCTCGGGCTAGATAACACTGGGGACAGTGTTGTTTAAGTCTGGGGGAGGTAGTTGCTAATTATTGTGTTATGTTTTGAGTTTTTATTGAGTCAGTCCGGTTTTTATGTTTTATTCGGGTCGAAATTCCCCCTTTCCACTTGCTTTGAACAACACTCATGACCATTATCAACGCAAGTTAGATGGTTTTATTAGGTGGGTAACTGATTGTAGATCGGTTTAACGGAGCAAGTTCAGACTTCTGGAGAACGCCAGAAACGATGTTGCAGACCCCGCCCATAATGAACTTTAAATCTCTTGTCAAGGGCGTTGGTTATCGTACGACTTTATTCAGCCTTCAACACTTGAAAGCGAGGAAGGACCGCTCTTGAAACTTCTTCCCAGTGACGGATATAACTTTCCTATATCTGGTGGTAAAGGACCCTCAGCTGAGGTAACCGCCATCATCAAAAGCCTCATAGAACAATAGTAATGAGAGGTGATCTAGAGAAGTCATAGAGATGCCAAGGAAAGTAAAAAAAAAATTCTGCAGAAAAGTGCAAGCTTCTAGCTCAGATGGTAAAGGACCCTCTGCTGAGGTACCCGCTATCACAATATTCTTGGTCACCGAAAAAAAAATAGAGAAAAAGGCATTGCATCTCTATGATATTCCTTAAGAGGATACAGTTTCAGAGGGAAGAGAGAGGGTGAAACGCAGGAAAGTGTTAAAGGAGGTAAAAGAATCTAGAAGGTCCAGCGATCGATATTCCCTTGATGAGACCGCACCTAATTGATTAAAGGGGTTTGCAACAGAAGAGTCTGAGATTTTCTAAGGAGTATGAGTTTAATCTGGAGGACAGCTAAACTTTTAGGGACACATCGAAATATCACCGGTTAGCTATGCAGAGGTATGTGGTTGCTAAAGGAGTGATTACATCTGTTTTGCTTAGGGACAAGCAAAAAGCTAAGTCTGGGGGAGTTGATATATCATGGTTTTTAGCCATTTAAAGCCATGATATAAGTATGTTTTTGGAGTCTTTTGGGTGTTTTCTGTGTCTTTTAGAGTCTTTGCAGGTAAATATGGAATTGGAGCTAAAGGGAAGATTTTGGAGCATTTTGGAACATCAAGAAAGAAAATGCTAAAGGATCAAGGCTATGACGATCGACGGAGCAAGATGAGCGTCGATCGACACGTGTTTGGCGTTTCAAGAAGATTTGGACAGAAGGTCTAATGTCGATCGACAGACACCTCTGTCGATCGACACGTGTTTTTAATGAAGACAGATCTTTCACGGGCCCAAGTTTCCACACGTTTCTCCTAAAGCCCAATCCGATTTTTAACTCTTGTATATATAGTTTTGCCTAGGTTTTTAGGAAAAGGGGGGGTTCTATTCTATTGAGACTTAGCAAGAAAGAGATTGAGAGAGAGATTGAGCTTTTAGGGAGACAAGTCAGACTCTTTTCAGAGATTTCATCTTCGAACCCTTTTGTATCTCTATCTTTATCTTTTAATGCAGTATTATTCAGTTATTATGCTTGTTTCAATCGTCATGTCTGAGTAATCCATTAGTTAGGTTTAGGGTTTTCAAAGGCTGATGATAAATTGT
This sequence comes from Draba incana, assembly GCA_963576765.1. Classification (NCBI taxonomy): domain Eukaryota; kingdom Viridiplantae; phylum Streptophyta; class Magnoliopsida; order Brassicales; family Brassicaceae; genus Draba; species Draba incana. The sequence goes on along the minus strand of OY755212.1, from coordinate 11,495,532 downwards.
TAGAACTTTATTACTGTTGGGATCAATCTAATCTGAGTTCTTCAACTTGATAGTTTTAATTCTATTTTAGGATTGATCACCCTGAATTAGATATGATAGGTTGATGGAAAGATGCGATAGCATTATTTGTTAGCTGGAACAATATCATAGGTGAGCAGAATTACCTAGATGCAAAGGAATTTGGTTTAGGAATTCTGTGAACAATCAAACTAGAACTTAATGCTTGTTTAGATTCAATAGATTTGCAAAGGAATTTGGAATCTAGGGATCTAGGGATAGATAGTTTCTGCAACGGAAGTTGATTAGCTTTACATTCATGTTTGAGTTCAAGAACAGCTCTTAATAAATATCCCGACAGTAATTTAGTGCTTAATTTAGAGTCATCCGATGCATAATGCTTCGTTTCATTGAATTAAACAACAACAACCATCGTTTGCTTTCTTTTACTTACTTGCATTTACATTATACATTATTTACTTAGCATAATTCGAATTTGGAATTTCATTCTGTGAATCTTTTCCCTGTGGATTCGATCCCTAAGTACTACTACGATCTCTTAATTTGAGAGAGTAGCTCAAGGTAAATTTGAGCATATCAACCTGGGTTCTCAAAACCCAAACCGAGCAAAACCAACGATTAAAATTGAACCTACCCGAACCGTAGAAAGTGAGTGTTGATCAACACACCAACATGGTGTCGATCGACACCACCTAAAAATCACCAAAATAAGTTCACCAAACCTGTGTCGATCGACAAATACCCCGGGTGTCGATCGACACCACCGAACTTCAAAAATTATGGTTCGCGGTCTTTACACATCAGATTTTACCACTTTTTAATATGTTTCAAGCTGAAACAACTAAGTTTTTTATTTTATTTTTATAAATAAACAATGAAATAAATAATTAACCTGAATTTAGTATTCCCATAAATACTAAATTTTCAACGGCTAATTCAACAATTACCAATGCGGAAACCAACAACTCAAATCAAAAATTAAAATTCCATAAAAACAGTAAAATAATTCAATAACCAAATCCTATTCAATTCTAATTCCAGATAACCACTCAAGTAACTCTAGCAACCCTAAACACCAGGTTCTACTAGAAATAAAACACCTAGAAAGATTCTTAATCAACCTTTTTCTACGCGATGATTCAGCGATCACACATTCCTTTTACCTGCAACACATGGAACAATGAGTTGCATAAGTATTATTATAAATAATTAGTGAGATGATCCTCTCCTCTACAAGCTATGTATATCAAATCCAATAACAAGCAAAACAATACAAATAAATATGCTCAACACAGGAATTACACTGGTGTCGATCGACACTACCACTAGGTGTCGATAGTCACTCATTCAACAAGGGTATCGATCGACACTACCAGTAGGTGTCAATCGACGCTCATTCCACAGTGATGTCGATCGACACTACCGCTAGGTGACGATCGACACTCGGGTCGCATAATTGCAGAACGAGCCTCTCCTCTCATGGCTCAAACACTGCACTGAAGTTCACACCACAAATCACACAAACAAAAAATATCATAGAATAACACAATTCCAAGCACAATCCATCATATAAACAAATTAAATGATCATCAAAACCCGCTATTGGCTAGATAAGCCTACGGTCACGCACTCACCTTGATGAACGAATTCAGAAAGGAAAAAAAGTATGAAAAAGAACCACGAGCAGCGACTTCCTTCACTGGAAATCACCGAGAATCATTAATCAATCGTTCTCAACACTCCCACAAGCTTTTAGAAAGAAAAACCACGAGAAACAGCTCACAAATCACTTCGAATAACCCTTTTCTCTCTAAAACCCTAAAAACCCACTTCTCAAACCTTTCTCACGTTTTCTTTTTTCTGAAAAACGTCTATGATCTGCGGTTGGGTTCCTTATAAACATCTGCCTAGGGTTTCGCATCCAAACCGACCTAAACCGCGCAATTAAAAATCAAACCGAAACGGTTCAAAAACATTGGTTACCAAAATACTATAATTTGGTTTCGGGATGTTACACAAGCACATTTTTATCAAAGCAACGACTTGGTTTTCGTATTTAAATACAACTTTTTAGTGCTTTTTGGGGTTGAGAGCTTTATAGGAATTTAGAGCATTTTAGGTAAAAAGGAGTGAAAACAAACAATTTTGAGAGAAGACAGATTTGGGCCGTCACATGTTTCACCTCAAAAGAAGATGTTATCACCATTTTAAAACAATATAGAGGAGGATCTCGGCTTCAAATATCATATTTGATTATGGAAATTAGACAGTTAGATATCAAGATATACCCAAATTTCTGAAAACAGATCGTGCAGTCTCGAAGCAAAAGCAAGAGCAGGATATTAAGGGATGTGACAGATCGATCATCCACATGTCCGATTAGTCCTTAAGCTTCTGGATTCACATATTTGAACATTAACAAGACGACCGGTCGATCACCAAGTCTGAATTAAGAGATTTACTCTCTTTTTTTGGAGAATATTCCCTAATCTCTTAGGGATTGACCATCGTCGACCTTCACACATATAAAAGGAGAAGAGAGGCCACAAAATTCAATACCACTTCCGTCACGCCTTCATCACCTTTTATCACTTCAAACAAGCCAAAGAGAAGTTTCTATTGATTGTTTCATCACAAGTTTGTTAGGGAGATGAGTTATCATCTTTGTATCAGACAGAGAAGATTTATGAACCCTTTCTTATTTATATGAGACACATTTATTCAATCCTTTTGATGGTTGCATTCTTCATGATTAAGTTGTTTTATTGTTGGGTTATGGAGATCTCTTAAGGGGGTTTCATGGGTCGCTAAATATTATTGTTCATTCATAGGATTTAGTAAGTTTTCATCTACACTTACGTAAAATGCTTATCACTTGTATTACGAGAGTTGACTTGTGGATTGATTTAGATTAATTTTTATTGATTAGTTTGAACTAGCATTTATATGAGCTTAGAATTTTTACATGCGAAAATTGAGTTAAGGATCTAGATTAACATATCGAATCTTGATCATTTATGCATATCTATCATTTCTAATTACTATTGCAAAAATTGAGCAATTAGGTTGTCTAGATATCTTAATCTCCACTGCGACACTCGGTTGATTATATGATTAAATGTATTCAAGTTAGGAAAATAACTTGCTAGATACCGCATAAAGATCTGAATGAATCGGCCTGTGAACCCTGACATTTTCCTAACCCAACGTTTGTTCTTATTGATTACAAAAGAAAAAGTTACCAAATCTGAATCATTCACAACCAAAACCACGTACCTCATTTGTGTTAGCCTGATTGTTTTCTTGCAAACCTATAGAGTTACCACCAATCTCTGTGGATTCGATCCCTAAGTATTACGATTGATTAACCGTGCATTTGCAGCTTAGATTGTTTTAATTAGGGTAAAAATTTACATTCCATCAAGTTTCCATGAACAAAATATGATATCATTAAACCTTTAGGGATTTTCATAAAATGTCATTATCTAGTGGGCCATAAAACTAGTATATGGACAACATCCATAAACATAAATCAAGTCCTTCCTTTTCTTGCGAGACTGATATGGAACTTTAAAATTGTTGCTTCCACCACAAGAGAGTAAATCTCTTCATAATCAATTCCATATCTTAGTGAGAATCCTTGAAGTTAAACATGCTTTCTCACAATGTCGCATTTTATTTTTTTTTGCATAAATAATACCGATTCATATCCAACTATTTATACACCTTTAGGTGTATGGGTTACTGGTCCAAATACTTTTTCTTTTCTAAGAGATTTTAATTCTGCCTCAATTACTTCTTTCAATTTTGGCCAATCATTTTACTTCATGTACACTTTGCAATAGGCTTTCACTCAAGATCCTCTTTCTCATTCATTTCTCATTAATTTGCTTTTTGGTTCGATTTTGGTTCATTACATAACTCTTTGAACTTTCATTATGAATTTCATTAGGTGTCATGTTTCTCTTTTAGAGATTATTCGGTCTCTTCTAAAGATCTTTCACATATATATTTGTTTCCCTAGTATGACCATTGTCAGTTACACTTCTTTTTCTTTATGAGGATTCTTATCTTTAAAACCAAATATATCTATCATGCTTCATGCAATCTTTAGACTCCCTAGCAGTTTAATATTATCCTTCGGGGATATCAATTTCAATTGGAGCATTTGTAGCTAGTTAATGTACCTCCGTCCTTTTATTGGGTCAATATATGTATCTGGCAACGACATTACATAACTATGTAAATGAATTATCCTTTTGGACTTCCTATTCACATTCTTTAGCCCGAGGATCAATGATAACTCATTTTCACTTATTTTCTTCCCCAACTATTTATTTTCTCCCTTTAATGTTGAAAAATTAACATTCTTTAGATGAATTTACTCTATAGGAACATCTAGAAAACGTGCTCATAATCTAGATAATTGAGCGTCTCACTATTTTTAAGTTGCGCAATGATAACAAGGATACATGCGACTATCTGGTCGATGCATTGATTTCTATATGGTGGGTGATCAACTATACACATCTTCTTGTATACATTCCATGGAATTAATATATTTCAAATCAAGCCTTTGTGGATGGCTTTTATTCTTAATTACAAATGGAGATTCGTATCAAACACATTCTCAACCTTCCATCTCATTATATTGTGGTAGAACAATTTGGATGTATATTGCTCATCCACATATTCTCTGTTGGGTTATAGTTTGGTTTCTAACCCAAAACAAAATTTTAGTGGGGATACCTTTGATTACTTATTGGTTTGATGCGAATCAATGTTGCTGCATTGTGTGTATGAACATATGTTATTAGATGTTCAGCGTTATTCTAAACGACTTGAAATAAATTCATCTAAGGACTTAGACATGAATTCACCAACATTCTTTAGATGAATTTACTCTATAGGAACATCTAGAAAACGTGCTCATAATCTAGATAATTGAGCGTCTCACTATTTTTAAGTTGCGCAATGATAACAAGGATACATGCGACTATCTGGTCGATGCATTGATTTCTATATGGTGGGTGATCAACTATACACATCTTCTTGTATACATTCCATGGAATTAATATATTTCAAATTATCTAGCTGGCGAAGACCGTATTATATAGATCTTGCCTCGTGAATAATTATCACTGAAAATTCATTAAAAAGAATCTTCTCATTCTATATTGAAAGTTCACATAATTTACTAATTATTTTTTCCCATTAATATTGAATAGAAATGGTCTAACTGGCTCATGCCAAACAACGATATATTTGGTAAACTTCTAGCTTACCATAACATTGATCTCCATTATTCGTATATGTGTAGTACAATTAAGTGAGGAATGTGAGTAAATTTTCCATTCTCAAGATGTGAAGGTATTCATCATTTCCTTCACATAATTTCTCAGCATAATAGATTCTGAAATCTCATGGATTTACTATGTAAATAGTTCAACAAAATCTATTTTTGAGTGTGAACATAATCATCTAGATGTTCCACTGAATGTGGGATTCTTTAAATCTCCCCATCAAGATGATGATATTTCATATCAATCCATCGCGAATCGAATCCCACCTCGAAATCGACAATATACCCAACTTGGGTTATATATTATCATATATGCTTTTACTTTGAGACTTGAGATGGTATATAACACATCAATTATTTTAAATTGTATTTGTAATACCCGCACTTTTGATTAGGAGTCAACGGCAAGATATTAGCCAACTTTACGTATCATTTCATTGCCCTAACAATTTCTTTACATTGTTTGGTAAAGTACAAAGTAGTTAGGTACTATGCTATACTATCTTGGGAAAGTCTTCACCATTGCCTGCTGCCCTATCTTTGTCATCCTCTAATTCACCTCCTTGGTCACTTTTCCTTACCACTTTGTTAAGGAGTGAGTATTGAATACTCAGTAAAACTGTCTTCTCCATTCCACGACCTAACATATCCTAACTACTCATAACTATTACAACTTTCACATAATGCCCCAACACTATCTGTCTTGCCACTTCACAAGTGAATTTCACATTTATCTCTTTCATACTTGACCATATTACCATCGTCCTAAGTAAAGCTTAGTCCGTTACCATCCCGAGTAACCAGAATCAGTCATATCTTTTAGGTAAACGGTAACACTTTAACCATCAGTAATCCCATCGTGATTACCGTCATTCGGCCTATCGGCAAAATGTTACTTTATCCGTTAGCCTTCTATGGCAAGTTAGGTCTCCGTGCCCTCTTTCAAGCCAAACACAATCAAGGTGGAATATACGTCCATACATACGCCCTATGTAATCATATACGCCTTGGGAACCGACTATCCTAATGTTTTAACATGCATTCTACTCTAGATTCTTTTCTACGGTTTATAGGGATCGGATTTTACCCCTATGGGATCGATGTAATGACAATGATGTATCTCCAAAAAGCATGAAGAAATCATGAGCATGCTTGTAAAAGCCCAATCTAAAATTAGACCCATAATGATATTAAACCCATATACAAAGTGGCTTAATAATAATATGGGCCTAAAAGTTATTTGACTGTTTAATGGTCAGGCCTAAATCTATCACTTAGCCTAGACTAGAAAAACTATATATAGCTCATTCTATTCACCCACAAAGGAACGTTCAATCCGAGCTACACAAAGTAGTCAATAAGGCACCCGAGCTCGATCGGGTACTGTAGGAGGTCCAAAACATCCATTTCACAAATGACATCAAGCGAGTCAGAGTATCCGATCTACCCATCAGAGCACTTAACAATGTTTAGGATCGCGCTGGGTCGAGCTAACTTCAAAGAAGGTGAAGAAGACGCTAGACGCTGTCTTCTTTTAGTCGAGCATTCAATGGGTTTCCAAGCTACAGAGGAATTGCATTGACAATTTCAAACAGCTGTCCGCAGCATTCTTGAAGCACTATGTTATCTTCATCGAGCCTGAAGCATCTGACGTAGATCTCTAGACTCTGCATCAAGGTTAAAATGAGACTTCAAGGAGCTTCATCGAGCGCTTCAAAACAGTGTTGCCTAAAGTTAAAGGCGTCAGCAATAAAAATGCGCTCGAGGTGCTCAAGAATTCATTATTGTGCGATACTGATTTTCGGGGAGAAATGATCTTGAACAAACCAACAATAATTTAAGATGCTCTGCACCAAGCCACTGACTTTGCAAAAATCGAGGACGAGAGGAAAGTTTTTGTCCAAGCTCAAGAAAAAACAAAGCCCACACCTCACCCTCCACCTACTCAGAATCAACCACTGGCTGAGAAGAGTAACCAAAGATCAATATTTGTGCACTACGAGTCAAAAGATGCTCATAATTTCCAAGTGGAGTCTTAAGGTTAAAACAGAGGACAAGGTCGAGGTCACGGGTGCGGTTGGGGTCGCGGTAGTTGGTAAAACACGTGGACAAGAGAGAGCAAAATAACTACAACAAAGAAGCATACTGCGAGCATCATAAATCCTTTGGGCACTCTACATCAAAATGCCGCATCATTGGTTTGAAACAACGCTGTGCTAGCTGCTGGGAAGCTTAAAAGCAACAATGTAATCAAGGATTTTGAGATGGAAACCACCAAGCAGCAGCTTGCACAAGGTGGGACATCTGCACTGAAAAGGAGAAATAATGAGCCAGCTGCAGGAGGAGTTCGTCGTGATATACTTATGATTATGGGAGGATCTCATTATTGCTCAAACATGGTAGCTTCCATCAAAGCATACCAGCGAAGAGCGGAAGTCAGCAAGAATCTATTCAAGCCATCTAAGCTACCGAATAATGCTATCCTTTTCAAAAAGAATAGATAGCGCGTATTGATCAATCCCATAATTACCCTCTGGTACTCAAGCTCATCGGTAACAATTGCAACATGTCCCACATCCTCATCGATACAACTCTTTGGACGTCATTTTCCGCAAAATGCTCTAAAGGATGAACATTGACCTCGCTACTCTGGAAGGATGACCAAGGCTGGTTACTTGTTTCTCCGGCAAAACAACCTTGACAATGGGGATCACAAAACTCCCTGCCAAAGCTGGCGGGATATAGAAAATTATAGAATTTTCAGTAGCCGATCACCCAACCATCTACAACGTGATCTTAGGTACTCCCTAGATCAATTCAATGTGTATTGTGCCATCTACCTATCACCTCTATCTTAAGATCCTAACTCTAAATGGTGTGCAGATTGTTTCCTCGTCAAGCACAAGCTCCGAAATCCTGTAACAGAACCTAGTGCGAAGACACAACGCAAGAAGATGTAGACATATCGCAAGCCTGTGAAAAAGCTCTTTAAGCTCTTATAGCAACTATCGCTCAACGAGGATTGCCTAGAAAAACCTCAACCCACTTGCGATCCCGTTATCTCTGTATGCATAGACGACAACTTCCCAGAGATGCGTAGAAGTTAGAGCTAAGCTTGACGAGAAATGCAAGGATGACCTTGTCTCATTTGTGAAGAATAACATCAACATATTTGCCTGGCTAGCAGAAGATATACGAGGAATCGATATAAATGTAACCTGCCATGAGTTGAATGTTGACCCAACTTTAAAACCTGTCAAATAGAAGAGACGCAAACTCGGGTCAGAGAAAGCAAAAGCAGTGAACGAGGAGGTGAAGAGGCTCTTGCAAGTTGGATTAATTACCGAGGTGGAGTATTTTGACTAGCTAGCTAATCTCATTATTGTAAAGAAGAAGAATGTAAAGTGGAGAGTGTGCGTGAATTTTGCAGACCCCAACAAAGCTTGTCGAAAAGACACCTTTCAACTTCCCCACATAGATTGACTGGTGGAAGCTACGTCAAGTAATAAATTCCTAACGTTTATGGATGCTTTCTTTATGTGTAATCAGATCTTGATGAACCCTGAAGACCGAGAGAAGACAATGTTTATTACAAATTGCGGGATCTACTACTACAAGGTGATGCCATTCGGCCTCATAAACGCTGGAGCAACATACCTAAGACTTGTAGACAAGATGTTCACAGAGCAGCTTGGGAACACTATAAAGATCTACATAGACGAAATGCTTATTAAATCACTAGAGGAAAAAGATCACGTAGTGCACATGGAAGAATGTTTCAAGCAATTGAATTTGCACAACATGAAGCGGAATAAGATGAAGTGCAGATTTGTAGTCACATCCGGCGAATTCCTAGGCTACTTATGGACTCACTATGGCATTGAAGCAAACCCAAAGCAAATTGACGCACTCATCAAGATGGCCTTGCCGAAAACACAAAGAGAAGTGCAATGGTTAGCTGAAAAGGTAGTTATGTTGAACCATTTCATTTCGCAATCCACAGATAGGTGCCTGCCTTTCTAAAATACCCTACGTGGAAATAAGAAGTTTGAGTGGACAAAGAAGTGTGATGAAACATTGCAGCAATTGAAAAGCTTTCTAGCAAGTCCACCAGTGCTCGCAAAGCCAGTGGAGGGAGAACATTTGTTACCCTACACCGTAGATTCTGATACTGCATTGAGCAAAATGCCAATTTGTGAAAAGAGAGAGGCGAGCAGACGCCAATCTTTTATGTCAAGAAAACTCTTATCTACTCTGAGACAAGATATCCGCATATGGAGAAGCTACCCTTGTCGGTCGTCATGTCTGCTAGAAAGCTAAGGCCATACTCTCAGTGACATACAATCGTGGTCCTCATCACCTTTCCACTACACTCCATCTTGCACAACACTATTTAGTCTATATGATTGGCTTAATAGGCTATTGAATTGCATGTTCATTGAGTACCGCAAACGAACATGCGCAAGATCACAATTTCTAGCTGATTTTTTTATCGAGCTCGGAGGAAGCAATCACTAAAGAAAATATGAGCCAAGTCTGGCTGCTTTATTTCGATGGTTCATCATCCAAAACTAGCTCGGGAGTCGGGATTCGCTTAACATCAACAACTGGCAAAATATTTGACTAGTCATTTTGCCTAGGCTTCCGAGCATCTAACAACAAAGCAGAGTATGAAGCTCTTATAACCGGCATGAGGCTCGCCCATGCACTTAAACTCGATCCTATTCACGCCTTTTGCGACTCCTTGTTAGTTGAAAACCAGTACAGTGGACAGTACGCTACAAAGGACGAGCGCGTTGAAGCATACCTTAAACTTATCCAGGAGTTGGGCGCGCAGTTTACAGAATTTACACTCACTCGGATTCCCAGAGGAGATAACACTCTCGCTGATGCCCAGGCAGTCCTCGCGTCTACCTCTGATCCAGAATTAATTCGGATTATACCATTGGAATTTACGAGCATCCAAGTATTACTATCCCAGATGCAGTTAACATATTAACTCGATCTCAAACAGTCAAGAATGTCAAGGAAAAAGCAACTACAACTGCCTCAGAGGAAACAACTAACGACATGGATATCCAAACAGCAACAGAAGACAATCTCATAATTGAGCCTTTTCTTGATGGAAGACGAGAACTTGATTTCCAAGTGGACATAGAAAATGATTCAGACAATCCTTGCGAAGTTGGATCTTGTTGTCCTTCAATTTTGCCTCAGATCGGGCAAGAGGTGGTTGCCATGGACAAAGATCCCAACTCTTTGTCAGACAATGTTGCTCCCAACGCAAGTCCCTCTGAAGCAAACAAAGCAGCTACAATGGAGAAAGCCTCACCTGAATTAGAATATGGTTGCGATACAAATTGGCTTGCCAATATTCGCAGATACGTCGACAACGGTGTAAAACGCACTCATAAATGGGCGGCTTGTAAACTTAGAGCCCAAACTGCTCGATACATTCTACTGGATGAAAACGTGTTCAAGTGGAGCTGGAAACATGTTCAAGTGGAGCTTATCAAGACCACTGTTGATTTGCGTCGAAGGAAAAAAAGCTCGTAGAATAATGGAGGAAGTTCGATGTGGCTCATATGGCAATCATTCCGGAGGACATGCACTAGCATTAAAAATCAAGCATCACGGATACTACTGTCCCACAATGATAAATGATTGCGTGAATTTTCAACCAAGTGTGAAAAATGTCAACGCCACGCTCCCAATATCTATCAACCAACGGAGAGGCTCTCTTCGATCCTCTCTCCCTGTTCGTTCATGAGATGGGGTATGGACATCGTTGGACCCCTACTCCCTTCAAGACAATAGCGCTAGCTGTTTGTGTTGACATACTACTTCTCAAAATGGGTCGAGGCGGAAGCTTTCACATCCATCAAAGACGCGCAAGTGGAAAGCTTTGTATGGAAAAACATCATCAGTAGACATGGTGTTCTTTACAAGACCCACACTCACAACGGATCCCAGTTCATATTCGGACATTTTGAAGCCTTATGCAAAAAATGAAAGATACAACTTAATAAGTCCACCCCACGGCGACGACAAGGTAACACTTTAAAAGAATCAACTAACAAAATTTTAATCACTAACCACGAGAAGCGCCTCGACGAGAAGAAAGGCCACTAGGCGGATGAGCTAGATGGTGTCATATGGTCTTACCGTACTATACCTAAAGAAGTTACCTTAAAAACCCTGTTCGCTCTGATTTACGGGACCGAGTGTGTCATCTTTGTAGAATACAATTCCCAGGAGTGCGACGCATGCTAGTTCCTTAGGAGGAAGAAGCCAACTGATATGCTCAAATTTACCCTGAGCTACTCTCTCAAATTAAGAGATCAATTGCAGCATTTGGGGATCGAATCCACAGGGAATCAGGGACACAATAGATGATATACTTTCAGATTAAGCTAGGTAAAATATATTGTATGAAAAAGCAAGAAAAACAAATAAGCAGGATGATAAGATAAGCTTTAAAACAATGAAGATAAAAGCTAGGTTCAGGGAAATCTCAGGTGAATCAGAATTTCAGGCATAAGCAGATAAATAGGATTATTAAAGCTCAGTTCCTAAACATGAACACGAATGTAAAACAAACCAACTGTCGTTGCGAATATTATCTATGTTTAAACTCTAGCCAACCAACTGTCGTTGCGAAATCAGATTGATTTAAACAAGCATTAATGATCAGGTTCAATTGTTCACAAAACCCTAAACCAAATGTCTTTGCGAATAGGAATTTTGCTCATCTAACACTAGTTCAAGTAATTCAATAATGTTGTCGCATCTACTTAACAACCTAAAATAAAATTCTAGTTAGCTACGCTAGAATCAACAATAAACACAAGTCCAGATGAAGAACTCTAATGATATTATCCTATTAATTACGAACAACCCTAGCAATTCATCAAACACCATTGAATAACCCTAAATCTAACGGAGAAACTACTCAGACATATTCAATGAAGCACAAAACATCTTTATTAGAGATATCTCTTAAGAGTAGGTTCTAAAACAAAGTAAAATAAAGCTTAAGCCTAAACAATGGCTGTAAAAACGTATATATAGAGGCCCTAAACCGACTGGAAACCTAAAAGTAAACATCTGGAACTTTCGGGCTTCGAACAGGCTTCTTCTGATTAAGTTTTGGGCTTGGTCAACATGGGTGTCGATCGACACTCATGGTGGTGTCGATGGACACCATCTTGAAAATCAAATTCTTCGCTTCGGTTTTCGCCACTTCATTCCGCAATGCTCCAAAACTTCCAGTAAATATCTTTTAAGCTCCAATCGTCCAAGTACCTATAAAGACTCTAAAAACAACTGGAAAATACCAAAGGACTCTAGATATAGGACTTATATCATGGCTTGAACAGGGTAAAAACCATGATATATCAACTCCTCCAGACTTAGTTTTTTGCTAATCCCTAAGCAAAACAGTGTTATCACTCCTTTAGGAACCACATACCTTGAAAAGCTAATCCGGTGATACTTCGATATTTCCCTAGAAGTATAGCAGTTCTCTAGACTGATTCCAAACCCCTTAGAGAAACTCAGACTTTCACTCGCAAACCCCTTTAGTTTATTAAATGCGGTCTCATCGAGGGAATATTGATCGCTGGACCTTCTAGATTCCTTCGCTTCAATGAACACTTTCTTGCGTTACACCCTCTCTCTTCCCTCTGAAACTGTATCCAATTAAGGATATCATAGAGATGCATTGCCCATTTTTAAACTTTTTGATTCAGGATTTTTCGGATTTTCGGACTTGCACTTTTCTGCTTGAACTACACTTTTCAGTAGACTTTTTTATTAGATCCTTGGTATCTCTATGACTTCACTCGATCAGCGTTCACTACTATTGTTCTATGGTGGGAGACAGGGTCATGAGGCTTTTTTCTTTTTGATCTAGGACAGTTGAATTCGTCATTTGGGAAAAAGTTTCAAGAGCGGTCCGTCCTCGCTTTCAAGGGTTTGGAAGCTGAATCAAGTTTTGCGATTTCCAAAACCCAAGACAAGAGATTAGATATTCATTAGGGCGGGGTCTGCAATGTCTTTCTGGCGTTCTCCAGAAATCTGAACTCGCTCCGTTAAACCGATCCATTTCTAGTTACCCACCTTGTAAAACCAATCAACTTGCAATATAATGGTCCTTGAGTGCTGCTCAAAGCAAGTAAAAAAGGGGAGTTTTGAACCGAATAAAACAAAAAAAAATTTGAAAAACACCATAAAAACTCAAAAGAAAACACATAAATCAGCAACTACCTCCCCTAGACTTAAACATCATTGTCCCTAGTGTTATTAAGCCTAAGATCGGTGAAAGAAACATAAATAAAACTGAAACGAATTGAAAAATTAAGAAGAAACTTACCTACCGAGGGGTGTCGATCGACACACACAAAGTATCGATCGACACCAAGAAATTTCGTTCAAAACAGATCGATTGATCAGGTCGATCCGCGTAACGAGCGGTTGGTCTTCTCCTCGGGTGTCGATCGACACACTCCAAGAGTGTCGATCGACACTGATGAAATACTCAGCCTGACCCGAAAAAGTCTGAAGCCAGACCAAGCTGACCTCTCGGTTTTTTTTTTTGTGGGTTGCCTCCCACTCAGCGCTTGTTTTCAGTCTTTAGCTTGACTGTGTCAGGACTAGGCATTTGGATCGTCGGGAAGTATCGTACCTCCCTTATCCACTAGGATGGTTGCAGATCTGTTCTTTGTTCGACCTTTCTTTGCAGTTCCCCCAGACTTATCAAAAACAATTTCAGGGAAGAGTTTCATCGTATTCGCTATCTTTTGCTGGATCACTTCTTCTCCTTTCTCCTCTAAGTCTGAAGGGATGACGATCTTGATTTTTGCGAAAGACTTTGGAATCCGTTTAAGCTTCACCTTGGGTGGATCACTTCTCTTTCCTGCAGAAACATCAATAGAACAACCAAGCTTTCGAGAAACTCGTTGCTTGCATAAGTGCGAAACAGTTATTTCACATTTTAAATTCTTATTGACGAAATCAGGAGAATTAGAATTAAGTACAGGAAGTTCATACCTTGGCTCTTTCAGAGGTATCTCAATCATGAGGGGCATGCAAAAAGCTTCTTCAATCTCCTGTTTGGACTTTCTAGCTCTAGGGAATGGAAGCTTCGGAGTATAGATCTTTTGCTCGGATGATTCAGACGTTTTGCGAAGATTTAACTCAGACTGGGCTGGGTGTCGACAACGCTGGAGTAGTGTTGCTCGACAACGCTGGAGTGGTGTCGCTCGACACCACTATCAAATTCAGATTATGCGTCGACCACAATGTCGAGCAACGCTGGTTCTTTTTCAAGTGTCGATCGATGCTTGTCACTAGTGATGGTCAACACTAGCTCTTTAACCTCGGATTTGCGATTTTCTTCGAGTGTCGATCGACACACTTGCTTAGTGTCAATCGACGCTGACTCTACAGTTCCAAAAATTGCTTCAAACTGATCGAAATAACCCTCGTCTTCCATTAGAATGGCATTTCAAGTATGCTTGGGGTTTATATCAGTTGTCGCAGGAAGAAATCTGTCTTGCCACTTGATAGAATCAGCAGTTTCAGCAACCTGAACATCCAACTTCTCAACATGAGTACTAAAAGCTTCGAGCTTCCCATTCAGATCAGTGTTCAGTGAATCCAGCTTTTTGTTGAAGTCCTCAATATCTTTTGCTGTTCTTCGAGGATCCGCGCAAGCATAACCACCATCCTGCTATCGGATGATTGAGGTGGAGGCATTTGATAGGTTGAAGCACCATAGTTCCTCTGGTAATCATTCTTCTGAAACATTGGAGGTCGAATCGCTGATTGATTCGCGTAGAATTGCGTAAAACTGTTGAAATCGGCTAAAGTCCTTTGTTGCTGGACAGGATGTCGATCAACGCTAAAGCAGTGTCGATCGACACCAGCTTCTTTTACGTGTCGAGCGACCGGTTCTCCATGTCGGGCGACACTTTGATCTTGGTAGTGTCGAGCGATGCTAAAGCAGTGTCGCTCGAAACTCTGTCCTTCGTCTCGTCCAAGTTTGATTTCCTCGTCGCGTCTTTGCCGCTCTTCGTCGATCTGCTCAATGATCACGTTTCCTTCAGTATCAAGCTTATGTCCCAGCTCGTTGCACCAGTTCCCTTCTAGATCGAACAATCCTTCGTCTATTCGAATCAAGATCAACTGCGCATCCATCTTTTTCACGCCTGAAACTCAAAACAAAACAAAAACAAAAACAAAAACAAAAATAGTGAGTAAAGCAAAGAAAAAAAATAAAGACCTAGACAAAATCCTAGTTATAAAAATCTAATGGTATGAATCCCCGGCAACGGCGCCAAAATTTGATATGCTCAAATTTACCCGGAGCTACTCTCTCAAATTAAGAGATCAATTGCAGCATTTGAGGATCGAATCCACAGGAAATCAAGGACACAATAGATTATATACTTTCAGATTAAGCTAGGTAAAATATAATGTATGAAAAAGCAAGTAAAACAAATAAGCAGGATGATAATATAAGCTTTAAAACAATGAAGATAAAAGCTAGGTTCAGGGAAATCTCAGGTGAATCAGAATTTCAGGCATAAGCAGATAAATAGGATTATTAAAGCTCAGTTCCTAAACATGAACACGAATGTAAAACAAACCAACTGTCGTTGCGAATATTATCTATGTTTAAACCCTAGACAACCAACTGTCGTTGCGAAATCAGATTGATTTAAACAAGCAATAATGATCAGGTTCAATTGTTCACAAAACCCTAAACCAAATGTCTTTGCGAATAGGAATTTTGCTCATCTAACACTAGTTCAAGTAATTCAATAATGTTGTCGCATCTACTTAACAACCTAAAATAAAATTCTAGTTAGCTACGCTAGAATCAACAATAAACACAAGTCCAGATGAAGAACTCTAATGATATTATCCTATTAATTACGAACAACCCTAGCAATTCATCAAACACCATTGAATAACCCTAAATCTAACGGAGAAACTACTCAGACATATTCAATGAAGCACAAAACATCTTTATTAGAGATATCTCTTAAGAGTAGGTTCTTAAACAAAGTAAAATACAGCTTAAACCTAAACAATAGTTGTAAAAACGTATATATAGAGGTCCTAAACCAACTGGAAACCTAAATGTAAACATCTGGAACTTTCGGGCTTCGAACGAACTTCTTCTGATTAAGTTTTGGGCTTGGTCGACATTGGTGTAGATCGACACTCATGGTGGTGTCGATCGACACCATCTTGAAAATCAGATTCTTCGCTTTGGATTCGCCACTTCATTCCGCAATGCTCCAAAACTTCCAGTAAACATATTTTAAGCTCCAATCGTCCAAGTACCTATAAAGACTCTAAAAACAACTAGAAAACACCAAAGAACTCTAGATATAGGACTTATATCATGGCTTAAACAGGGTAAAACACATGATATATCACCAACCGCCTCCTCTTACTAGATGAGTTGGAAGTAGTTAACGAGCGCCAT
Source organism: Draba incana (assembly GCA_963576765.1). Lineage (NCBI taxonomy): Eukaryota > Viridiplantae > Streptophyta > Magnoliopsida > Brassicales > Brassicaceae > Draba > Draba incana. Next base: position 11,478,712 of record OY755212.1, on the reverse strand, counting down.
GACCAAGCATTAGTCCGGATTACCAACTACCAGTACTTAGCAGCTAAATACTACAACTCTAAGGTGCATGTTCGACGCTTTTACAAATGCGACTTGGTTCTACGCGAAGTCTTCTAGAATACAACAGAGCGAAATGTTAGTAAATTTGGCGCTACTTGGGAAGGACTTTATAGAGTCACTAAGGTAGTCAGACCAAGCGTCTACGAACTAGCCAACATGGCTGGCGCTAGCTCCAATTCCAAGATCCTGGAATGCTACTTATTTGAAGAAGTACTATCAGTAAGTTACTTCACTTAAACTACGAGGCGGTTTGATCCCTGTAAAGGGTATGTAGGCAGCTCATTTTCGGATGGGTTCAGCTGCCCCCCTCCTCAAAATGATAGAGAGTGAGGTACGTATACTCATATACTCCCACTTCTCTTACTCGGTTTTTCTGCAAGGAAAAATCAAACAGAGCAAACTTTTTTAAACAGTTTCACTTGTAATAATTAAGTTTTAACAGAAAAAGACTTTTTTCCAAACAATCTTTGTTTACATCCTCCGTGGATAACCTAAGTCTTACTTGAAACAGACACAACACCTCGCTGCTGGCCACATCAACGGTCTACTTCTCAAACTTCAGATCTAACTATTATTTCCTTACCCAGATCGCACAACATGCGATACTAATGTATAATGTTCATTATAGGAGCGGATGCGTTAGTGGAAAACGTGTCTGTAAACCCAAATGTTCATTTCAAAAATCCAACTAACAAAGCGTTGGTCACCTCACTGGAACATGTTCAGTAGTGGTGTTGAGGCATTAGTGGAATATATGTCAGTAAACCCGAATATTCATTTCAAAACCCAACTACCATGAGGTTGGTTAACTCTCTGGACAATACTCACTACTGGAACATGAAGGTAACATAGCTATAAACCGAAGTATTTATTAAAAAATCCAATAGTCTAAAATGTTGATCTTAACACAAGAACATACTCGCTTCTGAAGCAGAAATGTTGATGGTAACACTTCTGTAAACCATGGTAATCACAAAAAAAATTATTTCCAGAACAGACTTATTCGACATAACAGAAACAACATACTATATCATTATAACAAAGGTTAAAAACAAAGCAAAAAAAAGCATCAAAAGATGAATAAAGTCATCCAAGAAACAAGTGTAAATAAAAAAGGTAAACACCACCCAAGCTGAATAAAATACTAAAAACCAAAAATAAAAAGGAATCTAAGGCATTTTATCCCCAAGCATCTTCAACAACCTCGACAACTTGTTCAGATAGAACCCTGGTCGCAGGTCTGACGAATCCCCATCACTAGACAAACTAGAAGAACTCGAGTCCTAATCAGCCTCCTTGTGAGCGATACCAGGAACATCAGTAGCTCCTCTGTTGGATCCCAAACTCCCAAGGATCTCCTTGAGTTTGGGTACGTGCCTAGCAAATACCTCATCAGCAAGCGACAAATCTGCCTCTTGCTTTTAGAGACCGCCAAGCTCGTCACCAAGATCGGGTGCCTCGACGCTCTTTAGCAGCTCCACGAACTCAATATTACTCTGAACTTGAGATAGATCGATACTATCAATCCTCTTTTGGTCTTTGATCACTCTAAGCTTCTCTCTAGATCGGCTCATCCTCGCCTCGTACTTTGCCGTCAGTTTGCACTTTGCTTGATCAACAGCTCGCTTAACAGCCGCATCCTGAAGCATGGCTGCAAACTCTAAACGGGAAGTCAGCCTAAAAACTTCTTTCTTCAAGCGTTTCCTCTCGGATTCAGACTTTGAAATTGTGCCACCTATCGCGCGATGCTTGTTCTTTATTTCCTTCACAGTAGCTTGCAAATTAGTGGCTCGCTGCTCCGCATCCCGCTTTAGCTTCATGAAATCATCACATGCTTCCATAGCCTTAGCTAGCTGACGAGTCTGGCAGCGGGTAGTCACCTCACAGTCATTTTCAAGCTTGTATAGCGAAGAAAAGATTTGCCAAAAACAAAAAAAGTCATCAGACCCAAAACAAAGGGAAAATGCTGCAGAATTTATCAAAAACTCATACAGTCATGCAATGAAGGGCCATCCCCGAATAAGCATCTTTCTTCGACATTTTGTCTCTGAGGAGGAAACTCAGTTTTTGGGAAGACGATCTTCAACAAGAAATATGCCGCCATAGCACTACTGCCAAATAACTCCCTCGAATTACCAGCTCTAGGGATTGACGATGACAGTGTAGCTCACTGTGACGTCTTCGTACTGGTGTTAGCCTTCGCCTTAGAAGCTTTCCTCTTGAGCGCAGATACTTCCTGTAGTTACTCAACATTTTCATTGAGGAATTCAACAAATGCGCTCCAAAGCGACAAACTAGTGCGTCTCTAACTCAGCATAAAGAGAAATCTGACTTCCAACTACATCTTCCAGCGATGAAATCGGCGTGAAGATAAAATAGGTCTTCCGAAATCTTGTCAAATCGGTTTGGAGCTGCAAGACAATAAACAAGAATAAAGGGGTTAGGATTTGACTAACTTATAAACAAAAGAGACAATATCGCTATAGTTAAAAATGAGCATCCAAAAGAAAAACGGCACGACCAAGTCAGCTATCACAAATCTTCCATTTCGTCTGATGTCTGGAAAGATGATCACGTTCGACATAAGCATTGTTTATTCGCACAATGAAAAACTTCTTCTCTCAGGAGCGTTCCACGAGGGGGAAATCCTTAATGACTTGAAGATCTACTTTGCCATCAATTAAGTAAAGGAGTTTGTCTTTGCGACCAGCCTTCTTACCGTCAAAAGGCTTAAAAAGTGGTTTACTCCAAGTTCGCAACCGCATTCATAACTGCGAATCATGATCCCAACTAAACCACAGAACGGTGGCGGAATCAATCGGTGTTGGGGTCAATTTCCACCCTTCCAGGATCAATGTTCGAAATAACTAAGTATAAGGATTAACAAGCTCTGTGAGGTGAATGAGGTCAACAAGCTCTGCGAGGTGGCTGCTTAGAACAAATAGTGAAGCTAACGAAGCAATAAAGCTAACAGGTCCGAGTGTAAACAAAATGTTTTAAGTCTGTTAAGGTCAGGTCAGCATTGAAGGTGACGTGGGCTAGGCCCAGATGACTTGGAGGAATTAGAACGAGCTCGCTAACAAAGCCTAGCAAACATCAGGAAAGTTTCCTAATCTCCAAAGAAGAGGACCTAGCCGACTTAGTAGACCTAGCCGACCTAGCAGACCTAGCAGAAACTATACATACTTGAAAACATCTCTTGCAAAGGGGATCCGCAACTTATTACACAAAATATCAATAAAAGTTTTCTTTACAACAATTGCAACCTACATTCTTAGCTTTAACCTAGAGATCTCTTTCCCTTCATAAAACCCTTGACAAATCTAATTGTTTTATTTTCGACTCCCACAATTTGGCGCCGACTAAGGGGAAACTTGAGATTTTCTTACTCAAAAAAGCTTACAAATGGCCGATCTTATGATGGCTACGAGCGACGATCATTAACTCACTGTTGAACAGCAACATATCGTCGAAGAGCAACGTATCGCCGAAGAACGACGTATCGCCGATCAGCAGCGTAGCGAAAACACCAACGACACAATCATTCTTGAAACTCCAGCTACGGTAACTCATGTGTTCCTAACTGGCCTACAAGCGACGGTACACGCGCTGCTTAAGAAAACAATAGACCAAGAAGAAGTTGTAAACGAGCTACGGGTCCTCGCAACCACCGACCGAGGTCGCAGAAGAGAGTCTATGGTCAAGCGACCCATTGGGCGAATAAACCCTACGTCCTTGGATTTCTCAACCCCGGTTAACGCTCCTAGAATTCGCAATCCTCACCTCGATCATCCTGATGCATTACGCGTGGAGAGAAACTTGGACGCACTTGCTACAACTGCACAACCGCAAGCAACGGCGACAACGGTGATCAACTTAGAGAACACAAAGAATGAACACGCCCCACGTCGTTTACCTGCTCCCAGAGCGGCGACTACGCAAATCAGCGATACCACTGAGCAGAACCAAGGATCTCAGGGCGAAGAAGATAATTTTTTCTGGTTGGAACGCTCCGAGTTGGAAGAAGAACGTAGAGCGTTGATCCAGTCTCAAACAGATGAGATGGCTAGAATAAGAGCAAACATGGCACAAACAGCAGCGGAGATGAGAGACTTCCACTCCCAAATTTACAAAGCAACGAGCCACGCTCCTGAGTTAGATAAAGTTCTGGAGGAGACGTAAAATGTTCCATTAAAAGCAAGGATAACCAGAGCACTGATTACCGATCCAGGAAAGATGAAGATTCCCGCTTACGATGGCAAGTCTGATCCTATTGAACATCTGACAGCGTTCTCTGTAGCAATAGGACGAGCAAGCTTCAGAAAAGGAGAAAGAGACGCTGGTCAGTGCCTACTATTCGTGGAAACTCTCAAAGTACCAGCCTTGGAGTGGTTCTCGCGACTTCCACCAAACTCAATTGATAGCTTCAACCAGTTAGCTGCAACCTTTCTAAAGCACTACGCGATCTTCAACGAAAAGCGCACGTCTGATGTTGATCTCTGGACAATGGTTCAAGGGGAGAGTGAATCACTACGAAGTTTATTAGATCGCATCAAAGGAGTATTGCCTAAGATGGAAAGCGTAAGCAACGTTTCCACACTACAGGTGCTTGAAAAAGCACTTAGGTTCGAATCTGCCTACCAAGAGGAGATGGCGTTAAGCCCTCCTGCTATGATCCAGGACGCGCTCCATCGAAGAACGCTTCATGCACGATACGAGGAGTAGAAGAAGGTCTTCGCTCAAAAGACAGGGAAAGCAAAGACTACCAACCCTCCTCCTCCGCAGAATCAACCGAATACAAAGAAACATAACCAAGGATCAAGATTCGTAGAACACGAAGGAGGAACCGGAGGAGCTCACAATTATCATGTAGATTATCCGAGTTACAGTCGAGGCCACGAAGGAGGTTCATGGAACAATAGCTGGACTCGAAGTGAGAACACCTACGATGAAGCTGCTTACTGCGAGTTCCACAAGATACATGGCCATTCGACTACAAATTGCCGCGTTCTAGGCTCTCGCCTCGCGAAGAAACTTGCAGAAAGAAAACTCATCAACAACATTCGCGTTGACGACTTCATTGACGTGGACGCCAATCAACAAGAACTTGCACAACTTCCAGCGCTACCTCGACGAGGAAGAGACAACAATGCAGAACCGCAACCCGTAGCAAAGATACGAGAAATTCATATGATAATGGGAGGATCCCATTACTCAGCATATATAGTTTGTTCGAGTAAAGCTTACCAGCGACGTGCAGAAGTTAGTGCCAATTTCTCTGCACCCTCCAAGTTTACAAATGACGTGCTGTCCTTCGAAGAAGAGGAAACTAACGGATTCGATAGGCCACATTATGATCCTCTGGTAATCAAGCTAGTCATCGCTGACTTTCTTGTGTCAAGGGTGTTGATCGATACAGGAAGCACGATTGATATCATCTTTAAAGATACAATCAAGAGAATGGGCGTCGCCTTATCTGAAATCAAAGCATTTCCAAAACCACTAACTGGCTTCTCTGGTCAAACAACTATAACGTTGGGAACCATCATATTACCTATTTTGACTGAAGGTGTGACAAAGGTGGTAGAGTTCTCTGTGTCCGATAACCCAGCACCGTACAACGTCATCATGGGAACTCCTTGGTTGAATTCAATGAGAGCAGTAGCTTCGACGTACCACTTGTGTGTCAAATTTCTAACTCCGAAAGGAACCAAGACGATTTTGGGAAGTCAGAAGGAGTCCCGAATGTGTTTCATGGCAGAGTACAAACTACGTAACCCGATTACCAATCAAATCTCCAAAACTGGACGTAAGAAGATAAGGGTACACAAAGAGCCAACAAAGTCCTCTCTCAATTCCCACTAAGGTACTTTTATGGAACTACGGGTGACTTGATCCCTGCAAAGGGTACGTAGGCAGCTCGTCTTCGGATGAGTTCAGCTACTCCCTCCTCAAAAAGAGGGGGAGTGGGATACGTATACTCGTATACTCCCACTACTTCGTTGCATTTCATAAAACTATGTTACCTGGAGTCATCTCCTGATTCTCATAAACATCCTTCATGGATTATTTTATGTCATAGCTACAAAGCTCAATCACATCCTTTATGGATTCACAAGAGTCTTTACTATATCAGACTTAGTTTTCATAACCCAATCGTCACTGCTGGCCATTGTGGCGCATCTTATACTTAAGATATTTTCAGATCTGACTACTACATCCTCATACGGATTCAAAGCGCGCGATGATCATCAACGGAGCAGGTGTTTTTATGGCAAAACGCTTGTAAACCAAGGATGTTCATCTTAAAACCAAACACACGTTGGTTACTATGTGTTCATTGTAGGAGCGTATTTGTTACGTGGATAACATTTGCGTAAACCCGAATGATCATCAGAAAATCCAATTAACATAACATTGGTGTCAACTAAACCCAACAGTCTATAACGTTGGTCTCAACATGAAAATATGTTCATTATAGAAGCAGATGTGTTAGTAGAAAGCGTGTATGTAAACCTAAAATTTTATCTCCAAACCCAACTAACGTAGCGTTGGTAATGACAAATAAAATTTTCACTACCGGAGCGGACATGCTTACAGTAGCATGATCGTATACCGAAGTGTTTATTCAAAACCCAACTATCAAACGTTGGTCTCAACGCGATAACATACTCATTGATGGAGCAAAGTTGTTAAGAGCAGTATCTTTGCAAACCAAGGCGATCACTAAACAATTTATTGCACAAAATTAAGAGATAACTCGCTCTACAGGCTCTGCACCTCGTCCATCTAGTAGAATTTCAAGGGTCTTCTACAGATAAATTACCAATCTTTTAAACTTGTCGTTACTCAAGCTCTATCCCACTTCGTAAGCTTATCTACCACTCAAGCTTGTCGCTTATCTAGACTGACGTGCAGGCTGCATGAGCTCTTTGCTTTTTTAATCCAACATTTCGAGCTTGTCGCTTCTCCGATTAACCTTCGGGAGCTCTGAGCTTCACAACATTCGTTTATCTCATGGCGTGAGCTCCACTTCTTCTCCGTGCAACCACAGCTCAACCACTTGACATCACAGCACCACCAACTTGAGGCTTGGTGTTAACACAATTACGCAAAACAAACTTAACATCTCTTGGGACGCCAAAGTAGGATCTAAAGGCACTAAAGACTCTTGCGTCGACTTAGTAGGTTCTGGAGGACCAGGACTACTTCGTTTCTTTCTTACAGGAACCTCAGAGCTAGCAGTATCATCAGAAGCATCATTACAAAGAGTAGGAGGAACTGGAGCAACATTAATATTACGGTTCAACAAGTTTCGGGAAGACATGTTCCTGCAGAAGATAAACAATTCTGTAAGACTCTAAGTCAAGCAAGATCATCAAGCTACACAAAAAAGAATTTTACTTAAGTCCTCAACAAAGCCTAAGTCACGGTTCAACCTAATCAACACCTACGAGTTCTACTCTAGCTACGCAAAGTGAGCAAGCGAGGTAGGCTGGAGCATCCATCGGAAGCAATGCAAAAAAAAAAAAAAAAAAATTCACCTTGCAATGCCGGAGCTGACCTCGCCACTTCGCTGAGCTCGATGTACCGCCGTTTCACCTTGTCGACCTTGACGTATCCTTGCCTCACCTCGCCGAGCTTAAGTTGATGCTCAATCAACCTCTTCGAGCTTGTTTACTATGCAATCGACCTCGCCACCACGTCTACATCTCCAAGCTTGCAGCTCGACAAGACAATTCAACCTCGTAGCTCGTGCTCGTCTTCAACTTACGCCACCTCGCGAGTTTCTTCTCCAAAATCAGCCTTCACCTTGCAATCGGGTCGAATCAACGAGTTGGGGTTATCTCGTCGCACCTCGCAAGCTCGCCGAGCTCGACTCGACCACCTTACAACAAGACGGCTCATATCTTCTCCTCCTCGCCAAGCTCGACCACCTCACCGCAACTCCTCCGCTTCAAATTGACCTTGTAGAGCTCGAGTTACCACTCAAACGACCTCGTCAAGCTCGATATTCTCCACTAAAATCACCTCACAGCCGACCTCGCCACCTCGCTTCAATTAGGCTCGGTTGAAATTGACCTTCAAGTTGGATCGACGATGCGAGCTCCTCTGCTACATCAACACTTTGCACCTCACGGAAAAAACTTGATTCAACCTCGTTAGCTCGATGTTAAATTTCTATCAACCTCGTAAGCTCAATTTCTTCTTCACTTTGCAAAAACAAGCTTCTCCTCTGCCTCACCTCGCCGAGTCAACTCGTAGCTCCTCCTTACTGTCAAACCCGCAAACTTGAATTCACCTCGCACTTTGCTGATGACGAACCGAACCACCTCACTAACTCCCAACCTCGCAAGCTCGTGATGTTGTCTCAAATCAACCTCGCACCTTGCTAGATAAGCTTGAACCGACCTCGCAACGACTTGAATCAAGCTCGAGCTCGCTGTATCACCTTGCGGTCTCGTCACGTCTCCAAATCGATTCACCTCGTGACACACCAACTCTTAGGTCACCTCGCAGCTCCGAGACCACCTCGCTGCCCTTTATTTCAAACTCAACGTTCTCTCAACTCACCTCACGAGCTCCATGACGTGACAAACCAATTCCTTTGGCTCTCGAACTCGCTGTTAACCTAAGATCAATCTCGCGAGCTTACTTCCTCTAACAAATCGCCCTCGTAAGCTCACTGCGACAAGAATCAATTTTGTTCCAACATTGATTCACTTCTTTAAGCCATGCAAAACCACCTCGTCACTGCAACAATTAATTATGCCAGTTTGCAAGCTTCTCTTTACCTCATAATCGAGCCGAATTAACGTTGCTAGCTCAGCCCACCTCGTCGCACTTCGCGTGCTCGCTAAAGTCAAACAAGTTCTCTCCTCAACTCAAAGTCACCTCAGCTGCAAGTTTGTTACCGACTAAATCCACCTCGCGTCGCTTCTCTTCACTTAGTGGATCCAACCTTGCTGCTCTGAATCGGCTTGTAAGAAGAAGAAAATGACAGCGGTGGCTTGGTGAATCAGAATAAGATGTTTTAATCTCGGGTTACTTCGTTGGTTAAACGCAACACTTTGACTCAGTTAAACGTAACACTGAAGTTTGGTTAAACGCTAATACTTGACCTGGATTAGGTTCTCTAGTAGCGTAAGATTTGTAACATTGATCCTAACTCTGCAACTTTTAACTCGGCATCATCACATCTGATACTACCGAGCTGGGGGGGCTAACTGTTGGGGTCAATTTCCACCCTTCCAGGATGAATGTTCGAAATAACTAAGTATAAGGATTAACAAGCTCTGTGAGGTGAATGAGGTCAACAAGCTCTGCGAGGTGGCTGCTCAGAACAAATAGTGAAGCTAACGAAGCAATAAAGCTAACAGGTCCGAGTGTAAACAAAATGTTTTAAGTCTATTAAGGTCAGGTCAGCATTGAAGGTGACGTGGGCTAGGCCCAGATGACTTGGAGGAATTAGAATGAGCTCGCTAACAAAGCCTAGCAAACATCAGGAAAGTTTTCTAATCTCCAAGGAAGAGGACCTAGCCGACTTAGTAGACCTAGCCGACCTAGCGGACCTAGCAGAAACTATATATACTTGTAAACATCTCTTGCAAAGGGGATCCGCAACTTGTTACACAAAATATCAATAAAAACTTTCTTTACAGCAATTGCAACCTACGTTCTTAGCTTTAACCTAGAGATCTCTTTCCCTTCATAAAACTCTTGACAAATCTAATTGTGTTGGTTTCGACTCCAAAAGAAAAACAGCGCGACCAAGTCAGCTACCACAAATCTTCCATTTCGTCTGATGTCTGGAAAGATGATCACGTCCGACAGAAGCATTGTTTATTCGCACAATGAAAAATTTCTTCTCCCCGAAGCGTTCCACGAGGGGAAAATCCTTGATGACTTGAAGATCTACTTTGCCATCAATAAAGTAAAGGAGTTTGTCTTTGCGACCAGCCTTCTTAACCGTCAAAAGGCTCAAAAAGTGGTTTACTCCAAGTTCGCAACTGCGAATCATGATCCCAACTAAACCACAGAACGGTGGCGGAATCAATCGGCCCTGGAGAACAAGGAAGAAAAAACAAAAAAACAAAAAAAAAAATTGTTCGATACTAAAAAAATCTACTACACGACAAAAAAAAAGGAAATTAGTTTACCTTTTTCTTTGGAAAAAGTCACTTGGTAAATATAATGGGAGAAAATGAGATCTATTTATACCTAGAGGATTTTCTAAAATCCCTAGGTTTTTAGGAAAAATTCCAAATATTCTCCTCACGGAAAATATACTTGTAGCTTTCTTAACAGAAATAAAAACAAATATTTATCTTTCTGCATTGTGTTTGACCTAGAATTCTCACTTCTTCCCTTACAACCCTTACAAATTTAATTGTGTGAGTTACGACTCTTACATGGTTCACAATCAACATTCCTACTTCCGGTTTATCCTAGTCTTTGTTACCTCTAAGTTCTCAAACAATAGCTTAAGCATTTCACACAATACATTTGCCCTGTATGGTCAGCCCCAGGTAAGCATGGTTATCCCAATACGTTACCCAGGAGATATCTATGGCCATACGGTAGCCGTCTTTGCATAAATACACACATAAAATTATCCGTTAATTGTAGAAGGCTTATAAACCATATTGTAGTTTATATCCCTCATCTAATCCTTGAATCGTATAAGATCAAGAATGAGTTTGCTTGAACCTCTCAAGCGCTTCTCAAACTGATCTCACCAGTAGACTTATTGTCGAGTAGACTAAGAATCGATAGAGCAACGTTTGCATTTGCTCGGTCCAAACCTATATAGGTAGGAACTTACCCTAATGATACGTTTTACTTGGCACAAGCGAACCAGTGAGTAATGATATTTCTTTTGATCGAAGCCCTTGTTTTAGTCATACTTAATCATACAATGAGTCCCCAAGAGTAACTACAAAGTTATGTGGGTCAGTTCTCATTCTACCTTGCGATAGGCTACTTTCTGTGTAACAGAACCTATGATTAAGCTTAACTTTAAACTTAGACAATCCTCACTCGATCGCTTATCTTACCATATCTCTATTTTAATGATTTAATGATGATCGATCGAGCCACTTACCAGTGACCGCAATCATATCATACACTTGGCTAATGAAAGCTCTATGGGTAGGGTATAGCTATGCCCATGCAAGTCTCTATTCGGAAATGACAGTAAATCATCATTTCTCAACTTCCTAAACAATCCTTACAATATGAATGTGAGTTGGAAATCAAAACTCCTTAGAGTTCATGTTCCTCCTCACTAAACAACGAGTCACTCTTGCCTTAGCCTTAGCCATGGTTGAAGTCCAACGTCGTGTCCTCAGAGCGTGTATTCAATCCATAGGCAACGTGTTCATAGATCAAGTCTATCTTTACCCTATATACCATTCACACCTATGAGTCCTTAGCTGGATCACCATGATCCAACCATATGATTTGTCATTGTGCCTATGGTTAAACTTATGCTTATCCTTATGGTCTGTGATGTTTTCAGATTGAGGTCTTATTGATTTTACTATCAAGACCTTCCAATCCCCGGACAACTCCTTTCTAGGTTAGCATTGATGTGATCGTTGTGCATACACTGCCCATCTTGACCTTAGACAAGATATATCGAGGCATCCCTGAGACCATACCGAAAACATCTCCAAATCATTCTACTAAGGCACGCCACTGTCATACCAGTATACTATTGAAACAACCAACAATTTTTTTTTTAATAGTCCGAATTAATAATCCTTAATTATTAATTCTCAATGACTAACTTAAATTATTAAACTATGCAGAAATTTTCAAGAAATAATTCAATTATTAAAATTATTAAATAACCAATTCAATTCTCAAAATCTAGGAAAACACAATTCCAAAAATAATAAAAATCTAGCAACCTAAACACCAGGTTCCACTAGACTAAACAAATACTACAACACCTTAATCATCTTCTTCTTTTGGCCTAGATTTTGCGATCACACATTTTTTTTATCTGCAACACATGGTAATAAGAGTTGCGTGAGTATTTAATAAATACTTAGTGAGATGGTCTTCCCGTCAACAGGCTAAGTACGACTAAGTCAAAAACCAAACAATAAACAATTTAAAAATGCACAAGTAGAATCAACTGGGTGTCGATCGACACTACCACTAGGTGTCGATCGACCCTTCAAAATCATTGGCGTCGATCGACACAACCACTGGGTGTCGATCAACACTTGATAACTTGGTGTCGATCGACACAACCACTAGGTGTCGATCGACACCCTGTTCTATCCACGAAGAACATATCGAAACACGAACACGAAAACACGATTAACACACGAAATCATCACCAAAACACACAAAAATCATCCCAACATACAAGCACCGACCAGTTCAACCACTAAGAACATTCCTAATCATTTATCAATCGAATTTTAGCCTATTCGAGCCTACGGTTGGCACTCACCTCGATTTCGCGGTTGAGGAAAGAACGGATAAGAAACTGACACGAACAACGATCCCCCTTCACTGGAAATCACTGAGACAACACAACAAACCCTCACCAATGACCACACGAGTCCTTCACACGAAGAACGATGAAAAACGGATCACAAATCCTCTTGATTCACCCTCAAACTCTCAAAACACAATTTCTCCTTTAATTTTTTGCCTCTGCCTCTGGAGAAACACGGCCCTCGTGTTTATAAACAAAGCTTAGGGTTTCCGTTCCCAAACCGTAACAAACCGGACGATTTAACATAAACCGAAACCGAACCAAAAACATGGTGTCGATCGACACCCACACATGGTGTCGATCGACACCCCTTACCAAAATCCAAACTTTGGTTTCGGGATATTACAACTATAGTCATGGATTAATCCACGTACCGAACCACTCTCCGTTCCATTGGTTTGAGCCCTTGTCTGATTCTCTTAACTAGACCGAGTTTCTCTCGACCCATCACTACCCTACCCTAAACCTCTACTACTAAAACACTACATAAAAACTATAATGGAGAAGAATAGAAAGGAATATGTTAAGTACAGATCGCGCCTTACCTTGGCTTTAAACCGCTATCCTAGAGACTTGGGGTGCTAAGTTCCTTCTTAAGCTTCTCCTTATTCTCTTGCTCCTAAGCGTTTATCTTTAGCTCTAGAGTGAGAATGATTTTCGGTGTGTAGAATAATGAACTCCTTTGCTCACTATTTATACTACACCGAATGCCCTAGGAAAATATTCACTTTCCAAAATTTTCTCCAACTCCTTTCTTTGTGGGCCAAACCCGTTCACTTCCCTCCTCTCCAAGGAAAATCCTTATCCACATCCTCCTTGCTTTTTATGGGCTTTGGAAAATCTTGTCTTAACCATTTCCCATTTTCGGACCATTTCTTACCCACTGAAATTCTTGATTATTTCTCTAAGTATTCCTACCCAATTCCTACCCTGGTGTTCATATGTTACAATATTCCTATAGACAACCATATATATGCTCTTTCGAAACCTTCAATAAACTTTACATATATTGTACTCACACTCGTTTCTTATCATTAGATGAGAGAAATATATATTTTTGTTACCATCTTTATTTTCTCACTTCTCGTGAGAATTTGGGTTGTTCAAGAAAACTTATAGACCTCAACCTTGATCATTTTTCTCAACATGGAAAGATTTATAAATTAATTCAACGTGAAATAACACTAACCAAATTGAGAAAATAAAAACTCAGATTTTGGGTCAATGTTTTTCAACCCTATTCTTTTCGTTTTCAATGTTTTCAATGCATTACCTTATAACTAATAAAAATTAATTACATTACTTTTTTAATAGCTTAATAACAGAAATTAGAAATTGGTTTTATGGAAACATATTTACACTTATGACTTAACGCTCACTTTTTACGAATACATTTCTAAAGATAATACAACAAATGTCACAAGCTCTATAAGGCGTACAAAACTGATTAAATCTCGTTTTATATTATACAAAGACGTGAAAGTCGTTACCAAGAGAATCGAAGATCATGGAAGTTGGCGAAGGGAGCAACAATGGACGTGGCCAGAGCCAGAAGCCGGGGCAGATGCGACAGAGGAAAGCATCGGTGGGAATGAATTTCGAGCAGAGTGTGGAGAATCTCTCACGAGCTGGTAGAGAAACGCTCGTAATGGTGATGAATAAGGAAAAACGTGGAAAAATATTAAACCGTAGACCAAACACTACCTGTGTTGTATTCGACAATAGTAATACACAATACCGTTGGCTTCCCTCTGGGTGGCTCGTTGAGGAGCGTTTCAAGGTGTTCCCTCGCCGACTCTACCGGGTATTCACTTGATATATATTATGCAACGAAAATCATTTTGATTAAGTGATAGTAGTGTTATCATTATGTGGATCTAGAGTTTTGTTAGACGCCTCCTCTTTTTAAGATCTAGTAGTCTATCTTTATGATGGAATCTCCGGTTATATAAAAACATGGTATATTGTTTTCATCCAATAGAGCCTGTTGCATTATAAAAATAGAAGAAGATAGAGTCACATTCAAAAGATTCAACGACCATATTGTGTGTGGATGTATGTGTGTCGAGATATATATATATATAATATCATTACAAATGAAAAGTTATCTATTTAGAACATATAGACTACGGTCGATTTAGTCATAGAGTATATTACCGACGCTTTTTTTTTTTAATTTTAAATTTCTAGGTATACTACCCGTGCTATTTGTGAATTAAATATTTGAGACATTTACAAAAATGCTACTTTTACAATGTCACTTTTCAAATATGTCACTCTTGTATTATTTTCTTACCAACATGCCGCTGCAAAATATGTTTTAAAATTTTATATCTCAAAATTTTCAATTTTAAAAAATGTTTTGATCCCTCACAAACATTAAACCCAAAAAACTAAACCATAATATAACATAGTTAACACAAACATAAATAACTTAAAAATTAGGAAAAAGTGATAGTGACATTTTTGAAAAGTGGCATGTCAAAAGTGGCATATCTTGAAATTTCTCTAAATATTTTACTTGATAAGCCTTCTAAGTGTTAAATTTACATTGTTCTTTTGTGTGTAGGTCTAATTAATTACAGTAACCTCTATAAATTAATAATGTCAGAACTCTATCAATTTAAGGAGTAATTAATTTATCGATACATTAAAATTTATTAATTTATAGTGAGATATTTCTAATCCATTATTTTTAGAATAAAAATAAAATAAAAATCTTACGTAAAATTTCATAATTTGTTTTTTAATTGTTTCTATATTTTTTACATATTCATCCTATCCATATCATATTACAAATCTCGATCATCATTATAAGATGAATGCTAATAACCTACTTGATTATTTATATGCAAGAATAAAAACTGAAATGAAGTTGAAAACAAGATAATTATAGTTTTAACAGTATAATACTCTTCAACATGATGAAAATTAAGTTTACAATACCACATTTTTTATGCAATATGAAAAATTAGAAATTAATTTCAACAAGTTTCCAACTTTAAGAAGAAAAGATACATCACTATAGTCATACAACACTAAACTATATTATATATATATATGTGTGTGCGCGTTTAAGATTTATAATTTTAATTTGTGCTATGATTGAGACCATATTTTACATAGGAATTTCAAAAAATGAGTATCTTATTACTTATCGAATTTTACACTAATATAATTTGGGATCGAAATAATTTATTAATTTATAGTACTATTAATTTATAAAATATCAATTTATAGAGGTTCTACTATATATATGCCTTTTCCGTTTTTAGAACTAATTTGAATATGTGTAGTTGTACTAAAACTTTAGAAGGATCCAATGAAGTGTGATAGATAGAGGTATTCGTTAAGCGTTATCTGAATTTTTTATATTGGAGGTACATTTGTATTAATTTTTACTCCGTATCTGAATTTTTTTATATATATATAAAACACATTTTCATTTTCATAAAATTTATCTGTGCAGTACTATTATGATCCAATAGGACAAACGTACAAAACCAGGGAAGAAGTGGAGACTATATACCGAGACACTGAAAACAATCCCGTCGTAATCACCCTCGACGACTAATATATCAAGAATGTTCAAATCCAATCTGTGTTAAGTTCTGGGTTTTACGTACCCAAACTGTCCCTTCTTTTTCCTTTTTCTTTTCAATGGCTATTAGCCAAACTGTTGTCTTGATTTTATATTTCTAATATGAGGATAATTTAAATAGTTTTCCATCATTGTTTACACAATTTACAGAATGTGATTTCTAGAGAATTTCCAGTAGTAGACAAAAAAATTCATTCAAAAACACCATTAGTATCGTAAAGTTTTATTGGTGCTCAAAGAAAATAGTTTAAGCTAATTTGTAAACATGTTTCTTGGTTATTATTATTATTATTACCAGTGTAGCTAATTCATGATAAATGTTCTACACATGCAAATATATGTCATTGGCATTTGGATTAGGGCCTTTTCGATGCATTGTCGCTAGCAGTTTTAGATGAAGACACAAATATTAGAATCGCTTGAAAATGAGTGTTTGTTTTCCTGTTGTCACTGGAAGTCTGAAAGTGATTGTCGGTTGAAAAATTCCCTAGATTGTGATTGATTGTATATTTTGTACGATATTATGATACATATTTTCTTATAGGAATTCGTAAATAAACTTTGCTGATAACCTTTTTTTAAGCAGCCAACTTTTTTTAATGTTAAGATGTATAACTTGATGAAACGAGTTACAACGTCAATAAACTTTGCTAATATAGCCAATGACTTCACACTCAGGATAGAAGGAGAATTGACATGTTGAGATAAACGTCTATTGTAGACCAAAGAGTCAAAAACAGTATCAAAAACGTCTACAAGCACGGCACAGATGAAGCATAGATAATGAATCAATAGACATAAGTCGATCTAAGTCATAAGATATGTATGTAACATACCATATTGAAGATTACAACTTCACAAGTAAGCATACACCCAAAAGCCAAAGGGATCCTTTTGTAGGTTTGTTTATTGTGTATACAGACAAAGTACTGTTGAGAGAGCCAAACAGATTATAATCTCTCAATTCAGTGACCAAAATTTTTTTTAAAAGGACTAAAATTGCCTAAATGTTTCTCTTATGTGTCTATATGGAAGTAAATAAAGCTGAAGAATGGTTTGTGTGATAGAAACACATAACTCAAGTGGAGGGTTTCAATGGTGGATACATACTACTTAATGACGTTTCATCTCCTGGAAAATGTTGGAAACTCTCGGAGACAGTCTTGGAAGGAACTTAAACAGCTGCATAAGAGAGAAAAATACAGTTTAAAATGCCGAAAGAGATAACGAGCAAAGAAGAAGAAACAAAAGAGAGACGCGTAAAGGTATAAAGAAAATATACCCAGAGCTTAACACAAGCGTCCATAATAACGGGAACAAGGCAGATAAAAATGGTGATAGTAGATTGCTCGACTTCCAGACCATAATGTTCCATGATTATCTCTAACAATGTCTCCCATCCAGATTCAGAATGGTACCTTCAAAAATAGTCATTAAGTTATACATAACTTCTTTGCACAATGGGAAATTGATAAGAGTCGATCTATCGGTGATATCAGTTAACGGGACCGTGACAACTTTGTTTTTAACATTTGTTACGAGCTTCATTTCTGGTGTTTGCTCTTAATGAAAGAGAAGATTTGGACATTTACCCCAAGAAAATGTCGGTGGTAAGGATGATGAGAACTGCCTTTCCCGTGTCAGAAATGTTGTTTATGATCTTATTTCCCGTAAATTTCAACAACGCTAGCTGATAAAAGTTCATGAAGTAACCAAATCATTTCACATGTTAACATAATGGGTTTAACACGAAAAGAAACTTCATTTTAGGTTGATTAGAAACAGAAACTTACTCTACCCTGATTGGCGTACAAAAGCACGAACAGAGAGATCCCAAAAACCATATCAGACCATATGTTGGCAAATGCTTTCCGGTTCTCTAATCTCCACTCATCTCGCAGCTCCAACCTGTTGAAGAAACCAATGGTAGGAACAAAATAATCCACAGTGAGGCTATATGTGCAAAATCAACTACCTATCTGGTACACATATCAAGATGAGTTTTCGACACTTAAAACATCAAAATAACCCAAAAAAAAATGTGGTGTTGAGTCTTACGCTTTACCCCGCAACTCCCACCATAACTCATCATCAGAAAGTGGCGGAGATTTGCCAATCTCGACTTCAAGACGATACCTAGCTTTTTCTCTATTCAGTTCCTTCACCATTTCTAGCTTCTGATCTCGTCTCACGTCAAGCGCCTGGGCAGCAAGTGGTACAGTATTCACATATCTGTACATAAAGGCAGACTAAATAATCAGACTGGGGACTAACACAAATGTAATTTGAGACATAATCAGGAAAAATTAACAATAAACAATGAAGAAACCACCTCTCCAAAAAGGGCATAAGTACATAATCATGAGCTAAAAAGTCTAACGCCCATGGTATGAGTATCAATACCGCCAAAAACTTTGCCTGTAAAGAGTTACAATGTCAATGAGCGTTGATCAGTCTTCTTGTAGAGTATTACAATCAACAACAAATGTAACAAGAATCATATGAACCAATGGCAAATTTATCTCAGAACTCACCGATTTCGATGATGCATAACGAAAAACACGGTCTTCGTATAGAATATCTTCATCTTCAGCTCCTAAAACAATATCCTTCACCATATTAACCAACCCTCTCTCTGGAATAGTAAATTCATCGAGCTCTGATTCGGTTTCGATTGCAGAATCTCTGCTCCAAGATTCAACTAAACTATCATCTGAATCCACAATCCAATCCTCCCATTTCTTTCTCACATCATCAGTACCACCAATCTCCTCCTGACCTTCCCGTAACTCCACAATCGCCTCTGCTCGTCTCTTCCACGTCTCGAATTTCTCTTGGTCAGACATCTCATCATCTTTTGCAATCTCAGATGTCTCATCAACAATGTCTTGGTCTCTTAAACCAAGCCAATTCCCATCATCATCAAAGAAAAACCTCTGCCACCAACTTCTTCTCTTCTTCT
Organism: Draba incana; assembly: GCA_963576765.1. Lineage (NCBI taxonomy): Eukaryota > Viridiplantae > Streptophyta > Magnoliopsida > Brassicales > Brassicaceae > Draba > Draba incana. Next base: position 11,459,572 of record OY755212.1, on the reverse strand, counting down.
CTGCATTAGGAACAAATCTCCAAAGCTTCTTTCTTCTCGTCTTAGCCAGCGACGAAATCGAGTAACAGGGCTTGTGATGAAACGATGATTCAGGAACTGGGTTTTGGTTAGTGAATGATAAGCAGTGGCATAAGACCATTGACGAGCTCATCAAGGACATGAATCATTGTTTGGACTGTAAATTTAAGGCAAAAAGACAGATTCTTCAACGAAGCCAAAACAAACCAGCATGTTTCTTCGTAAATTCAACAACTTTAACAAGCCCTAAACACGAAATTCACTGAAAAAGAAGAAGGTGCTTCGAATGGATAAGAATTAGGGTTCTTCCCAGAAAGTTACCGAAAGAGAGAAGCAAACCCCAATTGCGAGAGGAAGATGATGATGGACCAAATAGATAAAGCCAGTATCTTGTTTTGTTATCTTCTTCAGATTAAAGCATGTTAATATCTGTTATCCATAAGATTGTTTTGGTCCAAATATTTACATTAAAAAAATATAATTTTTTTGTCAAAATTGTCGTTTTTGATTGGCTAAAATTGACTTGCTCTTCGTTTTCAAAAAATAATTTTAAAGATTCGTGTTATGGAGACGTTGCATCGAGTAGAAACACTACTTTCTGGGCTCCATCATCACCGTCGAACTAACACCAAGAGAAACAGAATACCCAGATCTGTCAAGGTCTTAAACTCGAGGAATCATGAACACCCAAGAAAGTAAAGTTTCGTTCTTTGTATCTCAGTGGGTTTTCTTCTCTTTTGTTCTTTTAGGCATTTTAACGAACACCTTCTGTGCAGGTGCGAGTGTTTTGACCTATACGACCAGTTGGTCCCATACAAGGAAGCTTGGTCATGGCAGAAAACCATTGTCGAGGAGAAAAAGGCATTGATTGATACAAACCAAGACTGCCCAGATACAGTGATTTTATTACAACACGCTCCTGTTTACACAATGGGAACTGGTAGTACAGAGAATTATCTCAATTTCGACATAAAGAATGCTCCTTTCGATGTGTATCGAACTGAACGTGGTGGTGAAGTCACTTACCATGGCCCTGGTCAGGTACTAATATGAACATCACATTGAAAATTTCTTTCTTTTTCTTATGAGTTCTTCAAAGCTGATAATTTGTCATTGAATGTGATTGTTTGGAAATGTAGCTAGTTATGTATCCTATAATCAACCTTCGAAATCACGAGATGGATCTTCATTGGTACCTCAGGATGCTTGAAGAGATAGTAATCCGTGTGCTTTCGTCAAGTTTCTCAATCAAAGCTACCCGTCTTGATGGTTTAACTGGCGTTTGGGTCGGTATGTCTCAAATCATTTCATTAGTGAAGTATATATATAATAGATTTCGAGATTGATCTTGTTTTTCGTCTGCCTAATGATATATAGGCAACCAAAAAGTGGCGGCCATAGGTATTCGTGTGTCGAAATGGATAACATATCATGGTCTAGCTCTTAATGTCACAACAGATCTGACACCATTCAACTCAATAGTTCCGTGTGGGATTAGAGACCGGCAAGTTGGAAGTATAAAGGGCTTGCTTGAGAATGGAGAACATGGAAATGTCGATGATTTGAGGTTGATAGATATAGCTCACGAGTCTTTGCTGAAGGAATTCTCTGAAATTTTCCAGCTTGAAGTTGAAAAGCAAAGAGTTCTAGATCATAATATTATGAAAGCTAAGCCTTTCAAATGTTTGAAGTGCTGAAAGGAATGTTGCATTGGTAGAACAATATTATTGCATCTCTATCAGTTTTAGAGTCGCTATAACATTCTTGTAAAGCCTTGAACATAAAGATCTTTTCTTATATAAAAGGTTTTATTGGCTGTTTGTGGCAATGTCTGCTTCTTGTACACATTCTTCCCTCTTCTGGGTCTCTTTGGCACTGAAGAGTTGTGGTAGCTGCAAGCCCAAATGGTTACTCGCACTGCCACAAACATAAACCTTTGGCTTTTAGAAGAGACATAAACATCGGTTCGTGTCCGAAATTTCCCAGAAAGCATTCTTGCGTTTGCTGCAATTAGTCATTTGCTGTAATTGAAGGCCAAGCCTATGCGTTAAAGAGAGAAAGGTAGCAATTACAGTAGTCCAGTAATGATGAATACAAATCTGGATCTTTTGAATTAAATGAGTTTCTTCAGTAGAGATATTTCTATAACTAGCTGATATTACTTTTATATGCGTACCTGTCCTCTTGCAGTTTCAACTGTTTTGCCAGTTCGCTGATGGAGATCCATGTGCTATGTATGACGATTATCAATGGTCCCTTTGCGGTCCATTTAGGTGATAGTGGAAGATTCTCCAACTGAAGTACAAGATTATGCTTTAGTGCCTTGTACAATTGAAAACATCATTGCACAATTAAGATTATGTGATCCTTATAAATGTTTCTGATCCCAAAAGATTTGCAGGCCATTTACCTTTTTCGCTCTTTCCCATTTCGATAGTTTGAATCGTTCTTTCCATTTCATTGTTGCTAGGCTTGCTTCCTCGGATAAGAAGTAGCTGAGGTTCCAGGCAAAGCTTTCACTTAAAGCATCCTCTTACTGCTCACAGGACTTGGATCAAATGTTTCCATCAAGGGATGTCGGTTATAATTATTGCTTTCACCGGTTATCTGGCTACACATGGAAGAAAATTGAAACTTAGCTAGCTTTGGATTGATCGGAAGGTATCTTCAGAAATTGCGGTAGTTCTTACGCGTGTCTCAACTTGGAAATAAAACGGACATACGACTTTTAATAAACTGTAGATTCTTCCTCACCTTTTTACTTTCTTTTGCGGAGTCTCTCGTTTAAGAAACGTATGCTTGACAGATAAATTGGCTTTTACCTTGTCAGTCGACTCCCCCAGATGGAACTCTCGAGGACTCTACTATGCTGGCACAACCGTAGTTTCTTCGTTGCCACGTGCTGCTGATAAACATCGCGTGCCTCCCCATTTCATCTCCACCTGCTCCATAGCTCAACACAAATGTTCTCTCTCCCTTTGATACCCTTACTTTTCAGTTTCTAGAGCCCGTATACTTGTGCATATAACTGTTAAACACTAATCTGGAAAATTTGCTTATGTTAGGGATATGATGCCACCCTCTACTCCTAAATCTCCTTATCTTAGCTCTTCACTCGAAGAAGCTCATGAAGATCGAAGATTTAAATGTTATAGGGGTGTCCGAAAGAGGGCGTGGGGCAAGTGGGTGTCTGAAATCAGAGTTCCAAAGAGTGGAAAACGAATATGGCTAGGTTCATATGATGCTCCAGAGAAGGCAGCTCGAGCCTATGATGCTGCTTTGTTCTGCATTAGGGGGGAGAGGGGAGTTTTCAATTTTCCCACTGATAAAAAGCCAAAACTTCCGGAAGGTTCAGTCCGGCCGCTTTCCAAGAACGACATACAGACAATAGCAACAAACTATGCTTTATCAGTTGTGTCTGTGCCTTCCCATACCACCACAACCCCGGTAACAGCTCATGTTCCCTCTCAGGTTCCTGCTTCCCCTGATGTATCTCTTTCTACTGAGATTATAGAGAACGCTTCTGCAGAATCAACATTCGCAATAGAAGACTTACAACTGGACAATTTCCTCATGATGGACATCGACTGGATAAACAATCTAGTCTGATCATGCGTGACGCTGCTCCAGTTACTTATAGCTTTAATATGGTTTAACTACCAGTCACCTGTGTCTCTTTAGTTGCTGCTTGTAATACTTGCATCCTTGTCTTTGAAATTGTTTCATTTCGCATGCAGTTTGTTGTGCTTGTTTTTTGCGTCTGTATTCTCTCTTTCTTTTCTCTGCTGGACTTCATGCGATGTTGAACAATGAAATGATTAGGAGTTGGCGTCCAACCTGAATCTTCTGTTGCATGTTTGAGGCATTTCGCCATTTGTTTTCTATATCGTTCCCAAATGATCTGCTTCTCCTTTTTCTACACTTCTCCAATTACCAACCTGCACAAACCGAACATTATTATGTTATAAACAACTTGTAGATATGATGCAACATTATGCCATCATATCTTGGTACTTGACAAAATATTCAACATAGCCAAGGATTAAAATTACTTTCTATGATATCTACTAATTTACGCACCTTGTCATCACAATTACACGAGGCCAGCCGACAAAAACTCAGAACAAAATTTTCTGACTTCTCCTATAAGGTCCAAGAACATTCTTCAAGAGAGTGTGCATCAGTGATGCTACTACTAATCTGCAGAAAGAGAACAATGCGTAGATATAATCTTCAGATAGGGCGTTGAGGTTTTTCCTGGCGGTCTACTGTCTGCAATTCAGAATTTAATTTCGCTGAATCCGTAGCATTTATTCAGTCCCCGTCTCTGCATAATGCTCCTCACTTCTTCTGCACCATAAAAATTACCAGATTCTGTGTGAATCTTGCTCAGCAATACAAAATTGGCTGGATTTTCAGGTTCAGATTTCATTATCTCACTTGCAACAAATTTTCCTGCAACATCAACCCTCCCATGAATCTCGCAAGCAGACAGCAGAGAACTCCATATTCTTGCACTTGGATGCATTGGCATATTTCTTATAACCTCACAGGCATCGTTGATCTTCCCAGACCTGCCAAGAAGATTGATATAGCAAGCATAGTGCTCCAATGTGAGTGGCATTTGGTAAGTTTTGCAAGCCTGCGTGAATATGGTTTGAGCTTCTTCTACCAAGCCAGCGTGGTTGCAAGCCGATAAAACTGCAAGAAGCGCCATTGCATCTACTTCCTCTCCACTTTTTATCATCCCTTGAAAGATTTCCAAAGCTTCTGAACCATTCCCATGAAGACCGTATGCATTAATCATTGAGCTCCATGACACAAGATCTTTCTCCTTAAGTTCATCAAATACTTTACGCGCCGCAAGAAGACTGCCACACTTTGCATACATGTCTATGAGGGCGTTCCCCAATAAGATATTTGACATGAAGCCACATTTCAGGATGTGAGAATGGATTTTAGATGCAAAACTCAACGATGCTGAATGGGTGCAAGCTGAGACAATAGCCAACAGAGTTACCGAGTTGGGTTCAGTTCCTTCTTTTCTCATTTGACTTAGCAGATTCATAGCTTCGGAGCAGTCTCCAGTCTCGGCATAGCCACCAATCATTGAACTCCACATTACAACATCTCTCACTTTTGATTCTTCAAATAGTAACCTAGAGAGGCTTACATAACCACATCTGGAGTACATAGTCATTAGAGCAGCTGTTAATTGATCATCTGAATGGAATCCATGACGAAAAGAAAATCCATGAATCTCCTTCACCAGCCTTAAGCCAGAACCCACTTCTACCAGTGCAGGTAGAATAGACATCAGTGTAACGCGATTGGGCCTCAAGTTTTCTCTCTGCATTGCTAGAAACAAATCAATACCCAATTCATAATTATGATTTGCAACACAACCCGAGATCATGGCGGTCCATGAGACCTCATTCTTCACCTCCATTTGATCAAACACATGGAAAGCCGCTGCAGGATCACCAAACTTTAAGTACATATCAACCAATGCCGTTGATAAGAGAACCGATCCCTGCATCCTGTCATCAACTAGAACAACAGCATGAAGCATTCTTGCTACATTCCTGCTGCTTCCTACGCGAGTACAGAGAGCCAATAGAGACGCAACCAGCTCGGACTTCGGAACAAAACCATCAAAATACATCTCCTTCAGAAACTTTAACGCTTCATACAACAACCCATCTTGGCAATAACTATTGACGATGGAGCAATAGCTAACGGTATCTCTTTGAAGCATTTCATCGAATACCTTGCGGGCGGAGTATGTGCTAGAGAATTTTGCATACATAGAGATGAGAGAATTGGACACAACGGTATCGCAATCAGCGCCTGACTTATGACAAACGCAATGAAGCTGTGTGCCAAGTAAGAAAGGCTCCTGTTGAAAAGAGCAAGCTTTAATAACAGAAGGAAGAATCGCTGTGAAGCCATCAGTGCCTAAAGGATGAATCTTTTGCTTGTACAATCTCAATGCTTCATCGTGGAGTTTTTCCGACACCAATCCTTTCAGCTTATTACCCAGCTCCAAGTTTAGGCGAGAAGAGAAAGATCTTGCCATTACAAGACTGTATACAACAAACAAACGATACAAATTACAAAATATGAATAGTTCCCTCTTTTCTGGAATAAATACTTGAAACATAGATTATATATATTTGTTTTGTTCAATAGCAAATAGCACCCATGGCCTAATGGATAAGGCGCTTGACTTCTAATCAAGCGATTGTGGGTTCGAGTCCCACTGGGTGTGTCCTCTGGACAAATATCTGCCCAATGCTATTCATTTTTTTTTCCTTTTTTCACTTTTGCAGTTTTTATCCAACCCTTCTGGTTGTTTATTTATCATTTTAAGAGGTACACAAAATTCTCTTACAAATCACAATCAAGAAAATTCTCGATATTATCGTAATTGAAATTCAATTTTCTGGATGGAAAAATAATAAATTGTCAAAACTGGATTTAAAGCCCAAAAAGGTAGTAATGGGCTAATAAAGGGCCCAATACTCAGAAACTTGATACAGAAGCACGTGGGGATCACGTGCGTTGACGTCGATGTGGCTGTACCGGTGGATCTCGAATTTCTCCTCTTTTCCCTTTGGCTTCTCGAAGGAGAAGAAAACTGTCGCAGAGAGAAAGAGAGAAGAAGACGAAGCCAATCATCGCCAGTTGTTTTCTTCTTCGATATATTCAAATCCTCCGTCTCTAGAGAATTCCAGATCAAGAGAATCAGGCAAGTTGGCGATTCTCGGATCCTGAGTTGAACAATTTCTGCTTTCTTAAATCTTCAGGTTCCGATGATCGATTATTTGATTATTTTTTTTGCAGTGGTTTCGGTAAATTTCGGTCGCGGTGTTGGTGGTAGTGCGAAGGAGATAAGATATGGCTCAGGAACAGGAAGGAGCGGTGGTTGAAACCGTTGAGCAGAAGAATGATTCCGCCGTGGCCGCAAACGCAACCACCGATAACGTGACGGAGAAGCGAAAAGGATTCTTCTCGCGTATATGGAATGGATTATTTAGGGCTAGAGGAGACGATTTCGAGAAGAGACTTCAATACATCTCGAAAGAAGAAGCGACTGTTCTCTCAAGGATGAAACGCAGATCGACTTCATGGAGGAAACTCACTAGAAATCTCATTGTTTCCTCTGTCATACTTGAGGTTCCCATTTGGTTTTCAATTTTGAATTTGATCATGTAGTTAGTTTCCATAGATTGTGATCATATGGTAGATTTTCTTCCATTTTCAGATAATTGCTGTTGGTTATGCGATCATGACAACGAGAACGGAAGATTTGGATTGGAAAATGAGGAGTTATCGGATCTTACCGATGTTTCTTTTACCTGCAGTGTCTGCTCTTGCTTATACTTCAATCGCTAGCTTCTCAAAGATGTGTGAGTCTTTTGGTTCAGATTCTCATTTCATGTGTGTTTTTCTCGTAGCTTTGGTGTTTCTAATCGTTTCTCTGCGTAAAATTTGTTGTATAGTTGACCGCAGAGATCAAAATACCTTGGAAAAGCTTCGAGCAGAAAGGTTGGCTAAAATCAATGAGCTTAAAGAAAGGACCAATTATTACATCACACAACAACTTATCCAGGTGAGATATTAGTCTTGAAAGTTTCTTAGATTCTATTAGGATTTCCTTGGTATTATGATTTGCTGCCGTTTCTTTCTGACTCCTATTAATATGAGCAACTACGACGCCTTAAATGCTTACTGGATAGGTAGTATTTGCTCAGAATTCGTTTGCCATATTTGGGATAATGGCGATTGTGAATAGAAATAGTGGGACAATTGGGATTCATTGTATTTATTGCCATGGTCACAAGCAACTATGCTTGAGCATAGCAAGAAAAAGATATAAACTAGTTTGAAAGTACGTCTTGTATGTGTGGCATAGCAGTGCAATATGTTGAAAATGTCAAGGCGACGTATGTTTCTGTGACTTAAGGTCTTTTATAGCTTACTACTGCAATAAAGCTAGTGCTAACATGAGCCTTTTTTATGCAGAGATATGACCCGGATCCAGCTGCCAAGGCAGCGGCTGCAACTGTCCTGGCATCCAAATTGGGTGCTGATTCTGGCTTGAAAGTATTTCTAGGTGATGAATCCCAACATGATCCATCCTCGGGCAAGAGCAATGACATGGAAGTTAACCAATCACGTGGACTGAGGAATCGAAGACAACCGAATGCCAGACACCACAGTTCTGGGAACACTTCAGCACATCATTCTGATGATGAGTCACACCATTCGGGCTCAAGCGAGAGATTTCCAGGCATCCCAGAGCAAAACCAGCAGATGTTGGTTGAGCATTACAATCCTCAGGGATATGTTGCTCCCGATGGCAGTTGGATCTCACGTATGGCGGCATTACTCGTGGGCGAAGATCCCACACAATCATACGCACTCATTTGTGGAAACTGTCATATGCATAACGGTGAATTAATCTCAATGCATCATCCTTAACCCAAATCTTCTGCTATATGCTGGTTTCTAACGTAATTTTGCAATGTGTTTTATATTATTGTTTAGGACTTGCTCGGAAAGAGGATTTCGCATACATTACGTATTATTGCCCCCACTGTAACGCTCTGAACAAACCGAAGCATTCAGAGGAGAACCCACTTCTTCCTCCTGTTCCCGCTTCACTGGTCACAGACTCTCCGGCATTGATCGAAACCAGTGAAGTGGTAAATAGCAGCAGCTCGTCTAGTGAACGTGGGAATAGCCCAACTCCAGAAATAAAGGAGGAAGCTGTGACTACTGAGACTGGGACACCGAGCTGAGGAAGATCCACTTAGCTAAAGAAGAAGGCTGCTTTTGTGTGTTTGTGCTACGGAGAGAGAGAGATTTTGTGTGTGCGGTCAGGTAATCTTATGTTATGAATTGCAAATATCTGAAGCTGCTTACAGTTTTGATTCTGGTCTGTTTTTATACGACAAGACAATAGGGTTTTGATGGGTAAATATATACGATTCTAATGTCGTAAACGATGATTGTTATACGTTTTTGGGCTTGAAATCTTTTACAGATAATTTGTGTTTTGTTAATTTGGATCATTCTGTATTTTAATATATTACGAGCTACAGTTTCTTGTTTACTTTCTTCAAAACTTGAATTTTAAATCATGAATGGTGTTCAATCGTTTTGGTAATGTGCTAGTTCATGATATGAACGTGACTTTTGCAAGAAACGGCATTTGCAAAAGATGCTATATTTCTTAGTTAATCATTAAACTTCTTTGTTTTTGACATCTCCACTTGAAAAGTTCTAAACTTGCCACCATATTTAAACCAAAAGTATAGCTTTTTCCGTTGTCTTATTGACTGAGGAAGAAAAAGAAAGATGTTGCAATAAAGTATTCCAATTATGAAGACACCATTAGTCGGAGGAACTTTATCCTCTGTCTCCACTCACCAAATACCGTCTTGTCTGCTACAATAGTAAGGAACATCAATTTTTGCTTTTGAGTATAGAAACATGAGCTATACAAATACAAATTGCAGCTCTCTCTTCTTGATCCTCTTCAAGAAGCTACTACTTTTGCTGATCTTTTATTCTGCAGATCTTGTTGCGTCAAGCCCTTGTCGAAAAGAGTGTGGAAGAATCGCGATCCCATACCCTTTTGGAATCGGAAGTGATTGCTATCTCGACAGGTATTACGAAATTGAATGTCGTAAAACAAATACTTCAAGAAAGGTAGTTCCTTTCCTTTCTGCAATTAGCAAAGAAGTTGTATCAATCTTCCTAACCAAGAACGTAGTTCTATATATGGTGAATCATTTGGGTTTGTTAGTCCTCTAGAATATGGGGTTGTTCGTGTCAAAATGCCGATAACATCCACGGGATGTTTCAGAGATGGAAAGGAGTCTGCAGCATCAGTTTTGAACCTGACGGGTAGCCCTTTTTTCACTGCCAACCAAAACAGTCTCATAGCGGTTGGTTGCAACAGCAGAGTGTCGTTGACGCATATAAAGCCAAACATGGTGGGATGCGAGTTGAATTGCAAGAAGGGCAGAGACTTACAACTCAATAACATCCCTTTTCTCAACAAAACTGGGTGCTTGAGCCATGTTTTTTCCTATACCTACGACGAGGCTTGTGGAGAAGAAACAGGATGCGATGGTAATGGATGTTGTCAGGCAAGTCTACCTGACGAGCCTCAACAAGTTATAGGTATCAGAGTACAGAGCAATGATAGAGACTTGACTACGAGAAGAGAACATTGTACAGTCGCCTTGTTGACAGATGATGTCTACACTTTTTCAAATGGCACTAAACCACAAGAGTTATTTGCCAAGGGATGTGCTACAATGAGTCTAGGATGGTTAATCCAGACGAAGAATGCTTCAATCATCAACTCATTGGCTTGCAAAATTGGAAAAGATAATGGCGATACCATTGAACCCGGAATTAAGTGTAGATGCGGGAAAAGAACCATTTTCGGGATTAGTTATGCAAATTGTGAATGCAAAAACGGTTACATAGGTAACCCATATGTTCCAGACGGATGCAGAGGTCAGTACATGTTCCTTCCTTATGCTCTTCTTGTTGTGTATGTGTGTGCAGTGCAAGCATCTATTGAGTTTTACAAATCATTTATAGATTTATATCATCATGATACATATTTCTTAAATGCAGATATTGATGAATGTAAATTCAAATCCAATGTATGTGGAAAAGGAGGTAATTGTGTGAATCTTTTGGGAGGAGGCTATAAATGCGCAGGTGATAAAACTAGAGCAATCATGATAGGTAAAGCACTGAGTTTTCCTTTAAGTTGAGTTGCAAATTTTTAGCCTTTATAAGCAAGCCATCATATTCTTGTGTGATTACTGCAGGGGTGGGTGCAGGTTTTGGTGTCTTAGTCCTAGTCGGTGGAGTATGGTGGTTGAGAAAATTTCTAGTAGAACGAAGGACGACAAAGAGGAAGAAGAAGTTCTTTAAACGTAACGGTGGACTACTGTTGCAACAAGAATTAAACACAAGAGAAGGCAATGTCGAAAAGACGAGAATCTTCACCTCGAAAGAATTGGAGAAAGCTACCGAAAACTTCAGCGAAAACAGAGTTCTTGGACAGGGTGGTCAAGGTACTGTGTACAAGGGTATGCTGGTAGATGGTAGAACTGTTGCAGTCAAGAAATCCAAAGTTATAGATGAGGACAAACTACAAGAGTTCATCAACGAGGTCGTCATTCTCTCCCAGATCAACCATAGACATGTTGTCAAACTCTTGGGATGTTGTCTTGAGACGGAAGTTCCTATTCTGGTTTACGAGTTTATTCTCAACGGAAATCTTTTCCAACATATCCATGAAGAATCTGATGATTACTCTATGATATGGGGAATGCGTCTACGCATTGCTGTGTATATTGCAGGAGCTCTTTCTTATCTTCATTCTTCTGCAAGTTCTCCAATCTATCACAGAGATATCAAGTCAACAAATATATTACAAGATGAGAAGTATCGAGCCAAGGTGGCTGATTTTGGAACATCAAGGTCAATAACCATAGATCAAACTCAACGGTTATTTCAGGTACGGTTGGGTATGTTAATCCAGAGTACTACCGGTCAAGCCAGTACACTGAGAAGAGTGATGTTTATAGCTTTGGAGTTATTCTCGTGGAACTTATTACTGGAAACAAGCCTGTCATAACCGTAGCAAACACTCAGGAAACAATAAGTTTGGTAGAGTATTTCAGAGATGCCATGAAAGAGAAGAGATTTTCTGATATTATGGATGCTCGGATAAGAGATGATTGCAAACTTGAACAAGTAATGGCAGTGGCAAATCTGGCGATGAAATGTTTGAGGTGGAAAGGAAAGAGTCGTCCGAATATGAGGGAAGTATTTATAGAGTTGGAGAGGATATGTACTTCTCTAGAGGATTCACTGGTGCAGATTCAGGTTGATGAAGATGAAGACGAAGAAGAAGAAGAGGAAAAAGAAGATATGAAGATAATAAACAGAAGCGAGTCGTGGAGCATTGGTGTTACTGCTCCAATTGTGGCTTCATCTTCTTCTTGTTCAGATGTTGAACCATTGTTTCCTCGTTTCACATGGTGACTTAATCAGATTAGATTAAAGTTATGGTTGAATAAATTTGATCATCTTCTTAAAACGTGTGTGTAATAATGTTACTTAAGATCAGGGGCGGATCCAAAATCTATTTCAAACGGGGGCACAAATACTAAATCAATAAATATTTTAAAGAGAAAATTTTTGTTAAATGAATAGGTGAAATTAATGAAAGATTTTTAATAAAAATTCTAGGACTACATGCTTCAATACTTAAGTTATTTTGTTTGTTAAATGAGTTTAATTTTTTTTTTTTTTCATTTGAGCTATATCTAATTTGTTAATGGGTGCACATTTTTAAATAATAGTGGGTGCACATAAAAAATTACATATGAAAATACATTAACTTTTCAGAAAACTATGGGGGCACGTGCACCCTCCTCCTCTATGCTACATCCGCCACTACGTGCACCCTCCTCCTCTATGCTACATCCGCCACTGCTTAAGATGTATGTTGTAAGTCTGTTCCCACTTAGGATTGACCCGTAAATTATGTGTTTGAAAATAATATGTTTTTCTAAACTCAATTGATCAATATGAAGAGATTTAAAAATTATGCAGTTTATACAATAATTTAGTTAATTACATACATGAATTTTACTGAAAAATTCTAAATCAAACAACAATCCCAATATCAAACTCTTATCTCATAACAATTATCTATCTCTACCATGAGACTCTCCATGCAGAAACTTTGAAGTTTCCTTCATAACTTTATTTCTCCTAACATCAGAATCGATATTGCCAATATTATTACTTGACGATGAATCTTCACCCGACTCCGCAGAAGTAGTGACATTGGTTTGGTACCTTTGGGAAATTCCAATCATAATCTCTGGAGTAATGTCACCTTGCTGCATTCTCGTGTCTAGGATCTTAATGATTTCAGAACTCACGAGGTTTCCAGGACGTAAATTTGCACTATCTTTGTCAAAGTCAAGTCCAAATCTTTCAACGAACAAACTCCTTATGTGTTGAAGTTCCTTAAGCTCGCCCATTCTTGATGCTGCAAATATCATTCCGGCCATTGCTTCTTTAGTTTCTTCCGGTAAGAGATTAACATGGCTGATTAGAGAAACAAAAAAAATCATTAGTGTTTTTGAACCGTTTAGGTTTTCTATGTTGCCGTGTCACAAGCATGGGCGGATCTAAAAGTAAATTTTAGTTGGTGCATAAAATGAATAAATTAATTTATGGATGCATTTTACCTTAGAAATTAACAAATAATATATTAATTAGTAGATATATTTTCATTTTGCCTTGGCAAATAACAAAAATTAAAAAAATTGGTGGGTACATGTGCAACCATTCTCTCCTCTTTGCATCCGCCCAAGTCATTAAGAACAACTTACCTTTGACGTATAAAAGGAGAGAAATTCTCCAAGATGGATTTACATAAGAACTCGACATGATTGTAGGCCGATAACCTTCTCTCGTTTTCATAGAACTGCTTCGCCTAGAGTAACAAATCGCAAACCGGAAAAATAAAGATGATTCAAGGTGAAATTATAAAAATATAAAGCAAAGTGATTCAGATTTGGATCAATAAATACACAACTTTACATGGTGATTGAAATTAAGTCCCAATACCTTAGGAAGTGCTTCTGAAAAGCGGCCATCGGGAATGAGCTGAGCAATATCGGATTGGGATTGTCTAACCATAGTCTCTGTTCGTCTTCGATGTATTTTGATTGAACATAACAAATTTTGTATATGATGTTTGCTGCAAAATTTAAAGAAAACAGAACAGATTGGTACTTGAACATGAAACAAACTATTTATCGTGTAATGCAAAAACAAGGTTTCTTTACCACTTAGAAGATTCTCGCCATTTTGAGGAACGAACCCAAACACCACACACATTACTAAAGCAACCAAACTTTGGTTGTGTTTTCTTTGCAAACATGATTTCTTTTTCTTCTAAGGAAGATGAACAGAGAGTTACTATGAACATATATAGTAAAAAAATCTCTATATATATATCTAGATTTCCTACGTAAATTGGTGATTAAATTCCATTTAGTATTATGATTCAATTATGGTATTAAATCTTGAAAAGATACACTTTTTCTTTCCCTATGGAATGTGTAAATCCCAATACATATTTAACGTTTTATTGTTTTAATAAGATACATATACATCAGTAACTGCACTAATTAAGAAAAAGGACAAATTACTACAAGCATTTCATGAGTTTCATTTACCGGTGGCAATTCAATCGTCATTTTATTTTATTTTAGTAAAAGTTTCAATTTTAATTATGAGAATGAATGAAAACAAAACAATTAATGTTTCGCTAATTAACGTTATGAGTGGCGGATAGAGATTCATGGGTCACTGTGCTTTTGACACACACTGCGAGAACTCATCGACAACGATGATCGTCGAAGAACGAATCAATCATTAAGAATTAGGGTTCTTCATTTTTCTGACCCTTTCGGTTCCTTAATTCTCCGATAGAGAAATGGAAATTGGGATTCATCACAACAGATTGAGAAATTTCGTAACTTTAGAAAGCTCAAGAATTTTCCAGGGTTTGCCCAGATCTTACCCTAACAGGTCTTGACAAATTTCAAAATATGTCTTCTTTTCTTTTGGGTTATTGATTTGATAAGCCAAAATCTTTGTTTTCAGGAAGAGAATCCATGTGGGTGGTAAGCGAGCAAAGGTAATTTATAGTTTAAAGAAAGCGACTCTCTCTGCTTCGAGGAAACAGAGGATTGAGCTACAGGTTAATGGAGAAAAGAAGCTTACTTTTAGTGAGTTCTTGAAACACCCATCTGGTATTGAAGCTGTAATCAACGCTAAGGCTTTGCAGAGTTATAGTTTAGTTGATGATAATGATAACACCTACAGGTTCTTCTTTCTTTAAACCTCTAGTTATCCATGTTCATAAGACACTGAAAGTTATCTTATTGATCAGTTTCTGGCATAAAGATCTTTGTTTGCAAGTGTTTTAGTGTTTCATGTACCTTCTTTGTCTCTGAACTGTGTTAAGAGGGGAAATGTAGTACAAGTATCTAAAGAGTGTATCTGTAGACATGATTTTTAATCTGGAAATGGAGATAGTAAATCTTGATCTTACAGTGCAGATGTACATTGCCAAAAATTCAATTAATGAGCTTTGAGGTTTATCCAGTACTGGTTTTGAGGGTTACTCCCACTCAGGGAGATTGTACAGTCGAGATGCTTTCCTGCAAGGTTGGAAATGAAGATGAGCTATGTTTGTTTTGGTTTATCAGATATGTTCCTTGTTTTTCGTACTGACAAATGTTTTGAATCGCTTTCTTGCAGTTGGAGGGGTCGGAGTTGTTGGAGAGCCAAAGTGAAAGGTTTTTAGGTAAACTATGTCTTGAAAACACAGCATATGATTGTTAATCCAAGGTTTCTGATGTTTTTTTTCATTTCTGGTTGGCAGCGAATATGACAAATTGCATGACTTGGAACATGGAAAATCCGGAGCCGTATTTGGAGGTTGACGTGAAATTAAATGTCACTCTAGAGGTTTCATTCGTTTTCTTGTACTTTCATTCTACACTGCATACTTCAATCCATCATTGTGCAGATAGATCATATCGACTTATGTCTAGCATTTTGTTGTTAAATGACAATTGTGCTTAAAACTTGGCTTTGTGTAGATTCGCAAGCTTAAAATGCTGCTGTGTCTAACAATGTCTCTTGTTCATGGCAGATCTCAACGCGGCCATTCACAATGCTTCCAGTATCAGCTGTTGAGGTTCCTGGGAATCTGTAAGAAAACACGATTCTTAACTTTACCTCTTTCATGCTTCATGGCTCGAAACATTGAGCAATGGTTTACATTTTTGATATGATGATGACAGAGTGATGCAGACACTGGTAGATTCACTGGTTCCTCCTCTGCTTCAACAATTACTCAAAGACTACAGCGAATGGGTTCAAAAACAGCAATAAGACTCGTTATAAACACGAACTTTTTAATCTGTTACCAATGTTTTATCAAATGTCGGATGTAATATTTGTTCATTTTGTTTTGGCCATTTGAGGTGACATACGTGTATTGTAGACAGCTTTGTATTAAAAGTACAAACATTAATAATGTCAAACAAATTTTGATTCACTTGTAAACTTTGGTCTATCTGTTGTCATAAAAATACAGCACACTGAAATTACATCACTTCTTCATAAATTAAGTCTCTCTCTTCTGTATCCTAAACCCTAAAGGCCAACCCAGTAGGAACGACCATTAGTGTTGTGCATCGGAGATGGAGTTGGCGAAGATACTGACCATTCATACCAAACCTGAACCCAAACAACAGAGGATCAATAATAGTTCTTGAGACAAAAAAAAATAAAAAAGAATGAGTTGTGTGGAATCATTGTGGTTATAGCTATTATTTTTACCTTGGAGGAACCACAACACCTCCAAAAGTTTACTTCTAATGGAGAATCAGGGTGAACCTCCACAGGCTTCCTTAATGGGAAAAAGATCGGGAACCTGCCAAAAGGTAACACGATATTAAATTGGTTTTTTTCCCATTCTAGCTAAGGAATATATTCGATAGAAGAGAGCGATTTCGCCATTTAATGCCATATTTAAACATTAAGCCATTACCAGCTGAACATGTTTGGTGTTGCGGTTGTGGGCTCGATACCAAGATGGACATCTTTATAAAGGACGGAGTCAAAATAGCCAGCAAATCCTGTTGAGTTATGTATGATCGCAGTAGATTCAGTTTCAAGTTAGGAAAACTGGAGATAATGTTTCCATTTTGACAGACAAAAGACTAGAAAAGTGCGTACCATGCACCAAGGCTGAGCCAGCGTCACTTGGTAGGTTGAAACGAAGCTTCTTGTAGCGTTGGTTGTTGATTTTTGTTGAGAAGTTTGGATGAGTAAATGTGAAAACCTAATTAAGACCAAAACAAAACACCTGAGATCAAGAGATCGACAAGACTTGTATAAATGTGTTCAAAGAGGATGCCTTAAAACTATTAAGCAATCCTGAAGACAGTGAGAGACTCACAGATTGGGAAGGAGCAAGTTTAGCAACACTGTGCAGTTTGACGACATAAGCAGTTTCAAAGTGCGCAAGATCTTTATGAGCCTTAACCTGCCAAATAGTGTAAAAGGCTAAGCTCAAACCGAAAATTCTTATGAGAAAGAATACGCAACAAAATGCAGAATAACCTACATCATTGTAAAGCTTCGAAGCTGTCACAGGTTGTATGAAACTTGTATACCTAAAAAAGCAACAATGACGATATTCGAGTTAGAGAAACAGATGAATAGATATAACGTCCTTCAAGCTTTAAAACTGGCCTAGCAGTAATAGAACATAGTTTTCTTATGAAAAATCGACTAAGCAAAGGAGTACACATACGAGGATGGTATTGAAATTCCATCTGGCTTCAGAAACCTTTGGGCTCCATCAAGACACTCAGGAGAGAGTTCATTGTCTCCAAAAGAACCCAGCAGTTCGCTAACCTGAAGAACAGAAGTGAACAAGAATTAGATGAACTGTATAATGTCGGTATGAGTAATAGCTACCAAAATCTGTACTACTAACCAATATATCAGCTTTCTCAGGAGCAGTCCAAAAACGCATGTCACAGGATATTATTGTAACAACGTCTTCCCACCCTTCCAGCTTAACCAAATTCTGTCAGAAAGTATAGCAATGCTCTATGAGTTAATTAAAAACTGCTCCGCACATCCGAAAGAAACAACATAAACTTAGCCATATTTAAATTGACTCAGTTGCTGACAACTTACGTGGAGTGTTACAACTGCATTAGGATTCTTTTCAACAGCATAAACTTTCAACTTGCGATCAGTTTCTTCAGCTGCCTGGGAAAGGTAACAAATGGATACGATAGATTAAGAAATATGAATTTCAAAGTCTCCTTGTCATCAGCAGGGAATTGCATCGGAACATTACCTGCAATGATGCCCTCACAAGGGGTCCTCTTCCTGCTCCCACAACCATCAATACCTACAGATAAGGTTACCAAAAACAAAACATAAAAAAATATGAAATGGCAATTTAAGCTACGAAAGTGAAACATTGACATGTGACTTACAGTAGTTAACTCAGACGCTTTTTCATCAGGGACCCTGTCCACCAAGGCTTTAGCAACTGCCCTTTGATACTAACAAAGCAAACATGGACAAAATTTAGGTATGACATAGTGTAAAATATGGTATGATTTTGAATTGTATAACAAAATTCATCCACTGATCTCCTCCCTTCTGCTAACTGAAGCAGAATAAGAAACGGGAAGGATAACAGAGAAGTTTTAAAACACTTAAGATGTGAAGGAAATAAAACTAGCATATGTAACATACTTGGATGTATTTAACAGAGTCTCTCTCAAATGTCTCATAGGTTTGGGCTTCGAGGTTATCCATCAGAGGCTGTATTAAAAAATCAGTAGAAGCTCTTTACAGTAAGAATAGAGTACTTTCATGACAGGGTAAAGTAGTATGATGAACAGATAGAAATCAGTATTACTTATGAAGAGAGACTAACCTGCAGAGGTGCCTGCAAAAAATCTCTATAGCCAAGCTGTAAAAAGAACAAGATAACTGTCAGAACTGAGCTTGGTTATGCCTGCTAGCATCTCTGGTGATTAAAAAAAATAGAGAGCACTGAGACAAAGGGTACAACAAACAACCTCTATGCGTTCCTGTTCAGGAAGTGCTTCCATTTTTTGGAACTGATAAGCAACATAGTCCAAATATGACCGCAGGGGATGCTTCTGCGAAGCTGAGAACCATAACATTTGGAAACTTGTCAGACAACAACGTTGTATACAAACAATTTAGCTCGAAACATGGAACGTCTATGGTTATAAATGATGCCCATTATAAATTGAACTATGAAAAATAAAGCCCAGAGGATAACAACTAATTATCAGCGGACAGAAAAAGATACTGAAACATTACCCTCAGTGTTCGAATCAGAAGCCTTTGTAACATTATGAACAAGCTTTCCAGAAACTACAACCTGCAATCAAAGGATTGATGATAATGAGCCCTACGACGAGAGAAATAGATATTTATTTTCTGGTTTAAGAAAGGATTCTTATCACAGAATGACAAATAATCAAGAAAAGGCTGATCACTTAAGGAGCCATATTCTTGGCGTTTAAATTTAGCAGTCTACATATCAAAGGCAGGAAAATTTATTACCTGGACAGCATGATCAAAAAATCCAGCTATCAACTTTTGGTGGCGTTTTGACAAGCAAGGATAACCCCGAGCATTAGTTAAGAAAGACTGCACACCCAAATTAGAAGCATTTTGTGAATCACAGGAATTGGAAATCAAGTTTTTAACTATGTGGTAAAAAAGGTGAGGCACATACATCAGTGGTTATTATGGCTGCTCTTACAGACTCTCCCATCCAGCGTCCTAGTGAGCTTTCAGAGGGTAGCGTACTCCTACATAAAGAAAATGGTGTTATGTTTGCGAAGGGGGAAAAATAGTCCACATTAACAAAAACCAATCAAGAGTTCTCTCAACTCACATAACATCAAGAGCAACAGACAGCTTACTGTCATGCTCACAGAGAAGACGGAATGAATTCCAAAGTTCCCATGAATCAGTCTGCATAGAAGCAGGTATACATTAAACTCATCATGACATAACAAAAAAAAGGCTACAAAAAACATGAACAGTTAAGGATGCTCACTTGTATTTATAAGTTTAAAAGGCCTATAAACACAAGCAACATAAAAAAAAATTGAGGAGGCACAATAAGTAAGAACTTTTAAGTTTGCATCAACTATGATACTATGTCTTACCAGATCCTCTAAGGTAGCATCCATTGAATCACCATCCGACTTCACCAGTGGAATCCTCAGCCATAACTTCAAAGCAGAATAACATTCAAACAGTTAGAGCTTGATTGAAGACACAAACGTAAAAAAAAACGCTCATCTTCAATAAAGCTTGAGCGAAAGCAAGAAATTTGTAAACCACCTGCAAGTTAGTCAGTCCTTGTAAGATCTGGTTCACACATCTGGCGTAGTTGGCACACGAGGTCCCTTTAGGTGTAGGAAGAAGGCATGCCTGCAACATATAACAAAGATTAACAAGACGATCTAACGCAGTAAAAGAACGGAAACAAATCCATGGATTCACAGGCACCTGTAAGGAGAGATGAGTAGCCCAAGCTACTTCTTGCTTCAATGTGGTTTCTGAATCCATCCGCAAGACCTCATCTTCAGAATCCAAGTCAATCCAGGAACTAATTTTACCTAGAGAATCAAAACTACCACTAATCAAAACCACATCGTTCACACATAACCAACACTAAAGAGAGAAATAATCAAATAGAAACATACCAACGACATGGCTACTCCACTGAGAAGGTGCCAATACTAAATCAGAGCCAGATACTGGTAAAACCTGAGTATCCGAACCGTTTCCTTCCACCAAGCTAGGTCTATACGACGGATTCATCTACGCAAATCACAAACTCCATTAGAGACATCAAATTTCGAAAGCGAGATTTGGGAGGGAGAGAGAAGCGAACCAGAGGAGCGAGGACATAGTCGAAACCGCCGGTGGAGATGTGGAAGGAGAGGAGAGAAGGAACATCGTCGGAGAAATCGGTTTCAACGCCGCAGTATCTGGACTCGCTCCTTTCCCAACCACCTCTCTCTCCGAGTGGCATATTTACTTTACTCTCTTCTCTCTCTCTGTATCGAGCAAACAAGGAGTGAAAGGAGTTGCAGATGCAAATGAATCGCCGACGACGAAGAAGAAAGGGTTTTTGGAAGGGTTTAATTTGAGAGAGATGTACAGTTTCTATCGGGCTTTTTGCTAATGGGCTTTCTGAGTTGTAGTGCGAAGAATTTTAAAAAGATCAATGCACTCTAAAGCTATTGTCTTCTCGGAGGATTTCTTGATTAATTAAAACACAAGTGTTGGTCATCAAATGATACTTTTATGTCTCTCAAACTACTAGAGATAAATAATCACACACCATCGATTTTTTTTTAATTTTTTTTTTAAACAGTCGATTTTCATTTCAGTGCCAATCTTTGGGAAAAAAACAATGTTTTGAAAACCAAACCGGACCGGCGGTCAAACAGGATTAAACCGGGAACCAGAGAATTGTCCGGTTCGGTTTGACACAAAAACCCGGTTCTCCAGTTTTTTTGTTGTTATACTTTTTTTGTTGTCATAAATCGATAGTTAGTTGTTAGATCTATAATATTTGGAAGTAAAACAACTAAAAAAGTAAGAAGAAATCATGAAAATACTAAAGAAAACATGGAAACAACTATTAGGGTTTTCGCAGGTCTCAGGGAAGGAGATGAGGATAGAAAAGTCATTATACAATTCATTAAACGAAATTGTAAAAAAAAACCATTAAAAACACGTCTGAACTGATTCGAACTCGCGATCTAGGCTTTCCAATTCACGAATTTGGGCCAGGAAGCCACTGAACCAAGTAACACTTTCATAAAACTTCCTTCCAATATAATATATTAACCTGGGTTGAACCAGGTTAAACCATGACCCGGACAACTTTCCGGTTCAGCATCCGGTCCGGTTTTAAAAACATTGGAAAAAAATAAAGCCACAACAAAAGTGCTTTAATATAAAACAAAAAGATCTTACAAAACAATTAGGCATAGAGCACGAATGCTTATCTCTGATTTAAAGGTAACAAAACCAAACACCAAAACCGCAACTAATAATATGTATAATACCCAAATAATTTGTTGAAAGCAACAAAGATGAGTTTCAGACCGTAACCGATAGGCAGCTCGAGAGCTTACATGACATGAGGACTGTAAGCACAACATTGCATCTTTCAACTTTTCCCCTAAACCGGGATTTATATTGTTTCTCCAACCTAATCACTGCACACCAAATTTTCTTGTTTTGGCCGTGAATAACGTGAGGCCCATCTTTAATCATGGTCCACTCACACCATATAATTACTAGTTTCCTACCATGGTTAACTAATTGAAACGTACGGTTGTAATTAACACGGTTTGCGTAAAGATCATCCAAACGATAAACTATATCCCACTTTCAACGCCTTGGATTATACCACTTGACCTTACCGCATTCATCAATAAACACTACATTATTTATAACGCACCAAGGTCCAATTGTACTACTACTACTCATAGGTTCTATCCCCACAAACCCAACGTCTGGTACTACCCATCTTCCTTCTTCCGGATCATATGCATACTTGTTACCATTTATGGTAATAACGTATAGCCTTCCTCCAAAAACTACAATTTTGTGTTTCGGAAGGAACATATAATCAATAGGGCTAGTCAATGGCTTCCAAGTTTGAGTCTTTAGGTCGAAAACCTCACCCCAATTCATGGGTTTCTTGCATCCTCCTATTACATATATCTTCCCGTCTAAAAGACAAGACTTTGCGTGTTTCCTTGCCACTATCATGTTACGAACACAACGCCACTTGTGACTCCGACAATCGAACACAAAAACCGCTTTAGATCGCCAGTCCTTGACAGTTCCACCCATTTGGTAAATTTCAGAATCAGCGGCTACAATGCTTGAGTTTATCAATCGACCATAAGAAGATTTGGAGGAGGAAGAAAATGTTACCTGTGTTAAACTTAGCTCACCCTTGTTAATCTCACCGCCGTTGCTGATTAGGGTTTGATCAGGACTAGTATTAGTGAGAGTTAACCAGCTATGATAATTGGTGGGTGTAACAAGGCACAAGTAGAGGCAAGGTTCTTTGACTCCGATTTGGGATCGGATAGTGTAGATATCCGGAGAAGAGAAAAGAGTGTGGAAGCTCTTGGAGACTAAGTAGAGTGAACGGTAGTAAGTTCTCGAGGTCCAGGCTAAGCAATTCACAATGATTTCATCTGGAAGTGAGGATGATGAAAAAGATGGAGAAGATGTGGTAGGATTCGTCATCTTCAAGTTATCTTCTTCTACTTTGGAGGAGTCCATAGCAACACGATGGTGGTTAATAGGGTTTTTAGGTTTTGAAACACACACATATATAAGAGGCCTTTTACCTTTTCAAACAAAGAAAAATGAACCAAGTCCCCTTATTAAAAAAATAAAATTGTAAACCGAGCCTGTTAAAATACAAAACCACCTGTTTATTTGAAAATTTGAAATACAAAAGTTTATTGAGAATTACTTGCTAACCAACGCGATGAATTTCTGACGCAAGTATTTTTTTTTTTTTTTTGAATGACTTCCGACGCAAGTATTATTTGAATATCATCAACTAAATAAATAAATAAAATCAAATGAAACCTTACTTTGTTTAATAATTAAATGACATGACAATTTGATTGGTTCTGACAAGGGAAGTGAACAAATGGAGGTGAACAAAGGGGGTGAATGCAAGTATTATTCGAAGGTCTCTCAAATAACACAGAGATAAATGATCAAACCATCCGTTTTTATTTCATTGCCAATCCTTGGGAGAAAATTAAAGTTTCATGGAACAAAAGCAAAAACCGAAACCAAGACAACAACAAAAGTGGTCAACATAAATTGAAAAGAGTTTACAAAACATCTTGGCATATAGCGCGGATGCTTGTCTCTGATAACAGAAAAAAACGTATCTTATTAGTAACTAGGACCAAAATAGGTGTACTGATCGATAAACTAGGACTTAGTGAAGTAAAAAGAATATATACTTTTTTTTTTTGACAAATTACTACAACCGGTATTAACTTCAGAGAATTCTTTGTTAATAAATCAATTCTCTTTATATTCTTAAAATGTTAAGTTGGTGTGATTTGCGGGGTTTTTCGTAAATAAAAATCATGATGTTTTAAAAAAAAATTTGGTCGGCAATGTTAGTTCCCCTAAAATAATATTTAAACAGTAACAGATAATAAAACCAAATCGTAAGATTCTTTTATCAAGTTTAGCTAAAAAAAAAAAAATTCTTTTATCAAGAATCTGAGTAGATATATATACAACTTAAGAATGACAAAGCAAATTAAAAAAAAAAAAAAAAAAAGTAGAAGAAAACGAGAAGAAGCGAATTATTATTTTCCTAACCAAACAAGCGCAAGAATAAATTTCAAACCCATATCATAGCCAATACCAATAAGCAGATAATTTCTCTCAAGCATCAATCTTGAGATTGACATCCCTGGAGGAAGAGTTCCCATTGACGCTTCTGTTTTCAACTTCATCAAAATGGTCTTCACGGGCGTTATCAGCGAGCATAAGAGCGACCAACCAGAAAAGGCACGAGTCCAATGACACAAAGGCACCTCCACCAAGCAAACCGGTCTTAGCAGTGGGGCATTTGCTCTCCAAGTTACGGTGAACATTTCGGGTCAAGTGTAGGGTCTCAGTAATGGTTGACCATAGCAACAGAGACAATGCAAGTCCAGATGTTATCCTACAATACAAAACCATATGTCACAAACATCTCTTTTTATAAAACCAAGATATTGAGATTGAAAAGGAGAGGATATGGATATGCTTACAAGGCAATGTTGAAGAACACGGAGAAGGTGGTGCTTTTGAACAAGACAGAATGAGGAACAGACTTTCCCTTGTAAGAGATGAACAAGGATTTGTATCCTGCTGCAGTGCAAGCAATGAGAAAGGCAGCAGAAAGGTATCCCAAGGTAACACTTGGATCAGATGGATATTTGCAGATCACTACTCCCTTCCCGCTTATCGGAGTCCCCGACGCAGGCTAAGATAAGAAAAGAAAAAAAAAACAAATAACATAAAGAGAGCTCAAAATCAGATAACAAGTATGAATAAGAAAGGCGAATGGAACGAAAATAACGTAGTTACTGATGAGGTCAAACAATTCTGTAGTATGGTTTCAGTAGACCAACAAATTTAAGATCAAACAAATTGGTTTCCCCATCATTGGGTGTAATTATGAAACTGTGACAAAGACTAGTGCCCAAGATCACTGTTCAATACAACTCCAACAATTTTGGAGTAAGAAAAATCTAATATCCTCCATTGAGCAACATGAACAAAAAGATAGAACCAAAATCATCCTAAACAAACAGGAAATCAAGAAGCTATGGACACAAACTTCAAACAATTAGTTTCTCCATGGTTAGATACACTTATGAATCTGTAACAATATCTGAATGAATTTCCTGTGATGAGAACAAAATCTAACTCCCTTAATTCAGCAACAAGAACAAAGGATAAGCACATATAACACCCAAAATCATCCCAAACAATACTATAAACACAAAAATTTAAGCCTTTCACGTGAATCCTAGATCGATAATCAAAAGGAGAAGACGAACAAAAAGGCTTTAAGAATTGTTTACCTTCTTGTTCTCCGCGATTACTCCAAGAATAAACGACAATACACCAAACGCAGAGACGATCAACGACATCTGTTTCATACTAACCGCCATGATTCCTCTTCTTCTCCGATTAACCTAAAATCAATCGCAGATTCGATTTCACCGGAGGCGATTAACGGAAGTGGCAAAGAAACACTCACCGAGACGACGAATCTGGAGATCGGATTGAGAGAGGTGAAATCGGAGGATATGGTTGGTTTGATGATAACTTCTTCTTCTTCCCCACTTGCACTGAGGATTCGGATGATCCCTAAAAAGTCTCCGCGTTCACGAATGTTGATTTTGGGCTCATTAAAGATTATGTGATAATAATTTAGGCAGATATGAATTAAAACAAAAAGATTCGATATTTATCCTTTTAAAAAAATTTACAATCAGATTCGAATTTGTTCGGTCGTAGATTTTTTTTTTATATTTTTAGTTACGATGGAGATAATTACGTCGATCGTCCGGGTCATCGTTGATCCAGAGTTCTGATGGACCTAAGCTAAAAAAAACAATATGGACGTTTTACTCTTTGAAAAAATATTTTAAATATAAAAACAGTATTAAATCTTTAACTCATGATCTATTGTAAAAAGAATATTGAGTTTTGGCTACTAAACTAGAGAAACTTTTATAGATTTAAAGACCAATTTTGTTATAAAAAAAATATAAAAGCCGCAAGCAGACGAATTGTCTGATCTGGGTATTTGATATTGGTAGTAGATCGTCATTTTAAAATTTATGATGGATGCTATCATCTGCATGACCAAAATAAATTGTGAGCAAATAAGCATTTTGAAATACGTCGGCCAAAGAGAAAACAAAGTGACTGTAGCAGTATCAAGTAGTACACTCACTAAAATTTTAACATATATAAAACATAACACCGTTCGATTGACCAATTATAAACGACTAGACAATTTAACATTTGAAAATAAATCGATTTCTAACAACTATTTTCCAAGTGAGATCACTAGTCCACTATAACTTAACCAATATTTGTATTAATTATCCGATTATGTAATTAGTTTAAATGCAAAAGAGTCTGACGATTGTGGTAAGAGGAATCCACTACTGAAACTTGTCGTATAATCCACCTCTAAAAGTTGGAAAAGTAGCGAATATTCTGATTTATATTCATTTGCGTCTACAAATGGACGACGCGAAGCGGAAAAATCTAATTTCCTACATACCAGAAGTCGATATCCAGTCTGGCACTTCTGATCCGGTGAGGTACCTGAGGATGGCGACAGACGTTTCTTCGCCAAACAATCATCAATTCAGAGGCAAATCAAATCACACAAGCCTAGGCAGTTCTTTGTCTTCAAAAACCAAAATCAACATCTAAAATAACTAGATTCATGTATATCACACATGAGACATACCTTTTTGTCAAAGCTAAAATATGAGGCACAAAAAGTATACTAAACCATCTTAAAAACTTAGAATCCAAGCCAATTTTCTTTAAGTGTAAGATGGACATTACATAAACTAGGCACGAAACCCCCGCGAAATCGCGGGGGAACTCGACTTAAATAAAATTACCTAGATTAAACTATAATTTGGCATTTGGAAGTTGAATGTACGATGGTTTTATCTGAACATGAATTTCAAAATCATTAATGATATTTCTAATAAGAAGGGATAATTATTGTGTTAAACAATAAATTTCAAAATCGTTAGTGATGTTTCTTATAAGAAGGGATAATTGTTGTGTTAGAATGTTTGATCGATTGATATGAATATACAAAATAATCTTTTTGTATTTTAGTTGTTGACTAACTTGAAATTATGGGGTTAGACGCTTAGAAAATACAATATTGTATAGTCAGTTGTGTAATTTTGCACATCATTGGCAACATAATACACATATAAACAATATTTTAATTCAAAATTTCAAACACAAAAAGTGATTATTATATATCAAATCGTAAACTAATATTTAAATGTTATACATATATATATATATATATATATATATATATATTTAAGGGTTACAATTTGAAGAGTTGCAACTTTTCAATTATTAAAGTTATTTTGATGAAAAGTTACTTTTCAAAAGACTTGTAACTATTTGAAAAATTAATTAAATCATTAAAATAGATTAATTTGTTTTTTATTAAATTATATAGTTAACTAACATATAAATGTGATATACACGTTAAATGTAATAACATAATTGGAAAATTATAATATATATATATACTGATTAAATAATATATAGAATGTAATTGTTAAGTTACAATTTGAAGAGTTGTAACTTTTCAGTTTAGTAAGTAGTTAATTTATGAAGAGTTACCTCTCAAAAAGACTTGTAACTTTTTAATTAGTTGAATCATATTTGATATATTAATTCAAACACTAAAATGATTATTATATATCAAATCATAGTTAACTACAATTTAATGTTATATATATGTTTAAATGTTACAATTTGAAAAGTTGCAACTTTTGGATTATTAAGTAGTTATTTTGGTGAAGAGTTTCCATTTAAAAGACTTGTACCTTTTAAATTAGTAGACCTAAAGCTATTTGAAAATTTAATTAATTCATTAAAATAGACCTTTATTTTATTAAATTATAGTTAACTAACATTTAAATTTTGTATACACATATAAATATAATGACATAATTATCATGTTAAATGGTTAATTCTATTCTCACATCTTGACGAGACCGTCATAATGAAAAGAAAAACTTTTGAAAACAACTACTAATCGAATATTTTTAGGAAAAGTCGTCAACCCAAAATGAAAATACACAATAACAACTATATATAAACCGAAAGAACAAAAAAACTTTAGCCATAAAATGTGCATTGTCTAAAGAATTCAAAATTGTACAATTCAAAAATTTTAAGCCAAATCTTAACATTTGTATGGTCACAAGAATCCCGAAATTCACATAAATCAAGAATTTTATGAACTTATATTTTTTTAGTTTGTTTTAAAAAATCGTATGACATTTTCTATCATTACCATACTTTTTTCAAATTGATAACCATAAAGGAACTAAACATTGAATTAAAGAAATATATAAAATCATTTAAAAAAAGTTACTCAAAACATAACTCAACCAAAAATAACCATAAAAATGGTTATTTTTGAAAAGACACGATCTTACAAATTTGAAATGACACAATTCTTCATAACAACTATAATGCAGTTTTTTGGAAATAATGCGACTACGAAATATTTTCAAAAATACACTATCCTACAAATTCCTAAGGACACAAATTTTTTTTAAAAAATTATAAAACCGTTTTTTTTTTGGAAAAGAAGTGATTCTACAAAAAAAATTTGAAAACAATCTTATATAAAACTTTTCATAATAACCATAAAGCGGTTGTTCCCCGAAAAAACGCCACTCTACAAAATCTTTTTGAAAATACATGATCTTCTTTGACGTTTTGTATAATTATCATGCTTGAAGTAAATTTTAAATTGATCTACAAATAAATTAAAAAATTAATAAAAGAAGAATATTGAAGATTTTTTTTCCGAAAAGCCACGACTCAAAATATACCACATGAAAGGACACAACTCTACAAAATAACCATAAAACAGTTATTTTCGAAGGTGCGTTTTTACAAAATTGAAAGGATACAACCCTTCAAAATAATCATAATGCAATTTTTTGGAAAAAAAATACTACTTTAGAAAATAATTCGAGCATACACGACATTACTAATTTCAAAGGATAAACTTTTCAAACTAATCATAAAGTAGTTTTTTTTTTGGAAAAAATATGACACTAAAAAATAATTTCAAAAATAAACGATCATACATTGTCTACATTGAAATTTTGGATAATTTATCAATAAAATCTACACTGTTTAACGAATTCCAAAATTATTGAAAAAAATTAAGAATTATATGAACTTCTACAATAGTAAAAAGATCAAAAATTTTAAATAATAAAAAATGGTGTTTTTGATGATTATTGTTTTTAAAGTGAGTTATAAAATTTGAAGCCAAAATTAAGAATACATAGAACAATTAGTAAGACACATATATAAGACGGAATGGTTTTGTCATGAAAGATTGCAACCATTCAAAAAATTAATTAAAACGGTTAATTACAAAAGACACATTTTTGAAAAACATTATAAAACCATATCTTATTATATAAAGGAGAATTCGCATAATTGTAACTCACGAGATCGCGACACGTGTAAAATATCGTTTAGATGATGACACATGCCAATTAATTAAATATGTAAGTTTTTCAATATCAAAATTGTTAAATACCAGAAGACCCAAAAAATTATAAATACGTTTATGTGAAAGGAC
Organism: Draba incana; assembly: GCA_963576765.1. Classification (NCBI taxonomy): domain Eukaryota; kingdom Viridiplantae; phylum Streptophyta; class Magnoliopsida; order Brassicales; family Brassicaceae; genus Draba; species Draba incana. The sequence goes on along the minus strand of OY755212.1, from coordinate 11,429,865 downwards.
ACAACTCTTTGATTTTTTTTTTGAGAATTGTTATTATCATTTACAGAATCATATAATTTTTGTATTATTATTATGTTTTAAAGAAATTTTTAAATTGATAGCCATAAATAATAGAAAGAAATATATTGAAGAATTGTTTTTGAAAAGTCATGACTAAAGAAATACCACCATAAAAGAAACAACTCTACAAAATAAACCATAAAGCGGTTATTTTCGAGGAGTTGCGACCTTACATATTTGAAAGGAACCAACCCTTTTAAATAACCATAATGCGGTTTTTTAGAAAAATACGAATCTATATAATTTTTGGAAATAACTATTAAATGATTTTTTTTTAACGAAAAGTCACAATCCTATGAATAATCAAAAAACATATTTGCACCTCTTGACGAGATAATTGTAATCAAAAGATGTATCTTTTCAAAAGAATGACTAAACGGTTATATTTACAAAAAGTTGCAACCCAAATGAAAAGACACAACCCTTTAAAACAACCACTAATTATATGCGAAAAGATACAACCCTACGAAATAACCATAAAACGGTTATTTTCGAAAAGATGCGACTTTATGAAAAGACACAACCCTTCAAAATAACCATAAAATTGTTATTTCCGAAAAGGTGCGACCCTACGAAATAGAAAAGGCACACCCTTCATGAACATTCGCAACTCAAATAAAAAAACACCAATGTACGATAAGTCGCAACCCAAATGAAAAAACACAAACCGTAAAACCAACCACTATAAATAAAACAAAAAAACCAACCAAAAAAATATTCATTTCTATATAATTTTTGGAAATAACTATTAAATGATTTTTTTTTAACGAAAAGTCACAATCCTATGAATAATCAAAAAACATATTTGCACCTCTTGACGAGATAATTGTAATCAAAAGATGTATATTTTCAAAAGAATGACTAAACGATTATATTTACAAAAAGTTGCAACCCAAATGAAAAGACACAACCCTTTAAAACAACTACTAATTATATGCGAAAAGATACAACCCTACGAAATAACCATAAAACGGTTATTTTCGAAAAGATGCGACTTTATGAAAAGACACAACCCTTCAAAATAACCATAAAATTGTTATTTCCGAAAAGGTGCGACCCTACGAAATAGAAAAGGCACATCCCTTCATGAACATTCGCAACCCAAATAAAAAAACACCAACGTACGATAAGTCGCAACCCAAATGAAAAGACACAAACCGTAAAACCAACCACTATAAATAAAACAAAAAAACCAACAAAAAAAATATTCATTTGTTTGGGTTTGCTATTATATATAAGATAACTTCCCCCACATACCAAATAAAAGACTAAATTTATAATACTAAAGAAAAATAAAATACAAATATGTGAGTTTCAAACGATAAAACAAAAGGCATTCTCAAATCTCATTAGATTAGATTAAATGTTCTTCTTTTTGCAGAGTAAGAGTCTATGAAGATCCTCAAATACACCACACATTACTTGGTGAAAATCCAGAAGCGAACGATTTGTCTATTTGATGGATTCTAAGTTGATGATTACAACTTGTTACCCTCTTAATCCAGCCTCACATCCTTGTTGAAGCACTCTGCAGTCCATAATATTCATCGACTCATTTTACTTTTATATATCTCATGTAAGTATAAAACAAATCTAGATGAAAACTAAAACAAGTTTGTATAGGAAATGTAAACACGTTTGACTTAGGAGAGTCTCTGATTTTTGTTTATATATAAACAGATTTGAATCAAACCTTCACAACTCTCGTTAACAAAGCTAGAAAAAAAAAATTATTGGTTTCTTCATTTTCTCAAGAGAATCATCAATCATAATGGCAATGTTAACTCGAAGAAGGTCTCAAATCCATGGTTCATTACTCCAACAGATTTGGAGCTCATAAACTACCTTCGCCGAAAAATCGAGAGAAATAAAAGGTCTACATACATGAATGTGTACGAGAAAGAGCCATGACTTCTTCGACAAACATGGCACAAATTACGTACACTCATCACATGCACTCCATCCATTTTTTGTATCTATTTCCATCAAAAATATTAATCATTTTTTTTCTATTCTACACATGAAATCAATATCCACTAAACATACCACAAAGTCTGCTAAAAGAAGTGTAGTTTTGTTTGTGTCACCCTCTAACATATACACAAGAAACATAATCGTAAGCTCATGCCTTAGGTAAACAAAACATTGTTGGTTAAACTTAAAATAAAATAAAGTACAACCACTACTAGAAAACAGTCAATTAGTGACTACTGTTTGTGACTGAAAAATCAGTCACTAATTTTTGTGACTACTTTGAGACTCTTAAGTGACCAATTTGTGACGACACTAAAATCAGTCGCAAAACAGTCGCCAATTTGTGACTGATAACTTCGTCATAAAAGCGTAACAAATTAGCGACGAATTTGAGACAGACATTCGTTGGTTTTCATGTAGTCGCAGAGTAGTCACAAAATACAGACTAATTAGCGACGGATAAAGTGGTCACAAATTTGCGACTGTTTTGTTACCATCAAAGTAGTCACAGATTAGCGACTACTATAAAAGCGTAACAAAAGAGTCACAAATGTTTAAATGTAGGTAACAACAATATTTTTAAAATTGGTAGTGACGAATTTGTGACTCTTTAGTGACCACTTTATTCTATCGTCACATATTTGCGACTACATTGCTACTGATTTGTGACTAATCCGTATGATTTTTAGAAATTCATCAAAAAAATATTGTAAGTATATTAGTTTTAGGTTTCTACATAGATTCAATTGTAGTTACACTAATATACAATCAACTAGTAATTTATTTTATTTAACAAAAATTTATAAACTTTAACCTATCTAATATTTGCATCTTAAATAACAATTGCCTTTATATTACATATATGTTTGCAATCTAATGATTGTTGAAGTGTATAGTTTTTCAAAATTTACTTAATTAGTATTATTTAACACTACATAATCAAGCATAGACTTAAGAAATATACTAGGAATTATCTATTAACAATGTGTATCAATTTTAAGGGTTTAAATGTTTAGGGTTTAGGGTATAGATTTGTGACTGAGAAATGAGTGTCACAAAACAGTCACTAATTTGTGACTACTTTATTCTATCGTCACATATTTGCGACTACATTGCTACTGATTTGTGACTAATCCGTATGATTTTTGGAAATTAAACAACATATTCTAGGTTATACGATTTAATTTTAGTATTTACATTGTACTCAACAATATGATACAGAAATAGTATACTTTACTAGTAAAAAAAAAATCATATTCAATTTTCAATAATCTTTGTAACATTTACATTCATGTCTTTAGAGAAATGACTTGTAGTTTCAATCTAATCTTTGTTCAAGTTGAATTTTTTTCTAGATTAACTTGATTAGCACTATTTAATTGTGTTTAATGACATAAACAGTTAAGAAATACAATACAAACTGATTGGAAAGGTAAATGGCTCATTGTTATGGCTCTAAAAGTTTAGGGTTTAGGGAATTGACTTGTCACTACCAAAAAGCCTCACAAAGTAGTCATAAATATGTGACTAATTTGCTACTAGTCAGGAAAATATATCTCTAAGTTTTTAAGATTTTACCAAAAATATTAGGCGCTTAATTCTTGTTTTGCTAGCTCTCTCTCTCTCTCGATACCAAATAGATCTGATTCCCAAAATCGAAAACCCTAGTTTTGCTACTATCTCTCTCGATCCCAGTCGTATCTCGATCCCAGTCTATCTCTCTACTATCCTCGCAACACCGGAAAGCTTCCAGCTTCAACCGCCGGTGCTGGAGTAGCTCCTCGCAACCGCCGGAGTAGCTCCTCGCAACCGCCGGTGCTGGGAAATCAATGGCCGGAGGTTCCGGCCAGGCGTAACTCTGCTTCACCACCTGGACCTCCGATAAACAACGTCGGCGGTGGTTCACCAACTGCAAGAGGTGGCGCTTCTTCGCATTCCTCTAACCCGTCGAGTCAGCATTCTCTGTCTTCTCTTCGGACACCGTCATCTCAGGGCACAACATCAACCCCTCGAACCTTTGTCCCCCGACAGTACCCAGCTTCAACTCAACCGCGTGCATCTCATCAACTCCCGTTTCTTTTGATTTCTTCTTCTCTTTCGTGAATTTTGGGGTTTTTGTGTTGTGAAACGATGGGAAGAGGCAAGTTCAAGGGCAAACCTACCGGCCAACGCCGATTCTCCAGTGCAGCTGATATACGTAAGGATTTTGTTCTTCTTCTATGGATTTAGGGTTTTTGATTTCGGAGTTCGTATGTGAATCGGTTTTGTGTTCTGGGTATATCCTCGATTTTAGCCTTGACTGGTTGGGAATTTTCATTTCTTGATCGTTATTCTGATGTTTAAGCCTTAGATGTTGTCTTCTACAGATCGTAATTTGAGTGTTTTGAGCTCGAATCCACAAGATAAGTTTTGGTTATATACTCGATTGCTTGATTTTGTGGAATCTTCATGTATTATGCTCTAATTGGCTTGCTTGATTTAGGCCTTTGGAACTACCAACTTGTTTCCTCTAAACTGTGTTTAGTTGGTATATATACGTATATGGGTTTGAGAATTTCTTATGGTTATTCTGCAGTTTAAGTCAAGATTCTCTGTTCCATAGATATTCATGTGTTGATAAATGTTCTATGGATGTTCATGGTCTATGTGCAGTTTAGTGTTATCTGCTCCGTGTATAGTAGATTTTTAACTTTGGTGTTTCTGGTTTTGTAGTTGCTGGCACTTCTGCTGCACGTCCTCGATCATTCAAACAGGTACTTTTGGTAGTTTTCACTTACAAGTTTGATACTTTTGTTGATTTTTCTGTGTGTTGAATCATTATTTGGCCTTTTGATGACATTATCAGAAAGAAGCTGAGTACGAAGAAGATGTCGAAGAGGATTATGAAGAGGAATCTGAAGAAGAATCTGAAGACGAAGCTGATGTGAGTGTAAAACCCTTTCATGTTATGTTGCCTCATCTGTTATCAGTGTTGGGAGAATTCATGTTTACTTGGTATATAATAATATCAGGTGAAGAAGAAAGGACATGAAGCTCTTATCGAAGTTGATAACCCTAACAGAGCTAAACCAAAGACCTTAAAAGCAAGAGACCTTGATGTAAGTTCCAGTCAGTTTCTATGAATCTGTATATATATGTTTGTTTCAATAACTCTGAGTGTGTTTTTTCTGTTCTTCCCGTATGCTAGGCTAGTAAAACCACTGAACTCTCAAGGCGTGAGAGGTTTGTTACTACTACCTAACACTATTAAGAGCTCCCCCAAGCTTGATTCACACCGTTTTAAAGACATTCTCAATGAGGCATGTGTACTTATTCTTTCCATGATCTATGTATTAGGTTTCATCAAGGCGATGGTGAAGATGATTGAGCTCATGAAGAACAAAGATCCAACACTTAGGCTGCTTCTTCAACTCTTGAACTCTCTCTTCTTCTTGTTTTTTGGTCACAAGAACTCTCTCTTCTTAACAAACTAGCATGTTGTAATACTTTTTGTACTTTGGTTTCAACCATTTTGTACTTTAAATGCTTGAATATGTAGTATGCTTTTAATTTCAAGGTTTTTTGGTTATTCATTTGATTTGGACAATTCAAAACAAAACAAATAAACAATTAGTAGCATTTAAGTGGCAAATCAGTGGCAAATAAGTGACCAAAATATGACTAACCCAAAATGTGACAACAATAATATAGTCTCTAATTAGAAGCTAATTAGTCGTTAATTTGTGACGAATATAGTTAGTCATAAGTCAGTCGCAAAATTAGAAGTCGCTAATTAGTCGCTTATTTGCCACGCACAAAACAGTCTCAAATCCGTTGCTAATTAGTGACTACCTTCCTGAGTCACACAAGTGTCGCTTATTTGCAACTGAAATGTGGAGTCGCAAAACTGTCGCAAATTAACGACGGAAAAACAAAGTCACACGTGCGTCGCTATTTTGCGACTGATTTGTGACGAATTTGCGACTCTTTGTGATAGTCACAAATTTGCAACGACACATTTGCGACTACAAGATTCGTCGCAAAGTAGTCGCAAATGGCTCATTTGTGACGAATTTGCGACGAATCTAGTAGTCACAAATGGACTGTTTTCTAGTAGTGAACACTCTTGACAGTGCCTTGGTCGGAATTTGTGAAGACAAATCCAGCGAGAATGTAATAACTTGGAGATGAATGATCATATGTACACCATTCATCGATCTATATCCATAATAGAATAAAACACAAAACATAGTGAAAACACTATATTATAAAAAGCCAAAAAAAGAAAAACAATCAATAAACTCATAGGTTGTATTTCCAAGCTGAAGTTAAATTCTTCCCCTTTTCTCAAGACTTTGAAAGACATTCTTAAACGAGGCTTTTCCATAAATATGAGGTTATATTAAAATTTAACCCATGTTTTTCCACATCAAAAATTTACAAAACAGAAATTCATATGAAAAATAATAAGTCAATAACATTATATAACAAGGCAAACTAACATAATCAAAATATACCTTCTACATTATTCCCTATGGGAATGGGAATGCCATCAATTGAGGAGAGAACATCAATCACCTTCAATTTTTTTACCTTGCGAAAATGGATGAATCGTAGTCAAAGCCAGCCTTGAAAATTTGAAGGCCTCAATCAAAAAAAATATTGGACTATATTTATTGTTGATGAAAGAAAAATAAACAAAATGGCAAGACAAAAATCGAACTCACTACCCTTAACTTTAAGTCTACAATTTATTACTAACTTGCCCAGACCCGCAACTATTTCGTGGATTGATAACAATATCCTATCCTATATATATTAATTGAGGAGACATTAAAAGTTAAAAATTCTAGGTTTCAATCAAAGAGAGTTTTAAGAAACATATTAATCCTAGGTGTCATTCAAAGAGGATCTTAAAGAACACATTAATTAAATCAACCAATCAAAACATTTCAATTTGGCATGGTAGAAATATCTACATATTCAATATTTCTAATATATATGCGGCATTGATGACAAAAATATATACTTACCAAATCCATTACCATACCAGAAAACTCAAACCGATTCAATAAGTAGTATTTTGGTTAGTGATAAAGTTGGGTTTAAACAGATTTTATAGAGTTATTGAAAAACATTTATTTTTGTAAATATAAGATGTATATCACTCGATTACATTCTTTGTCATACATTATAACATAATATTTCGCTTTTTAGTTTCGTTATTGTAAATCAATTTTTTTCATTTTTATATTTTATATACACTTAAAACGTAAAACATATCACATATTAAGACATTCAAGATTCAAAAATCGATCGAATAATTTTTTTAGTGGACATAATTATTTATCTAATATTTTTTTGGTATGCATGATGTAAAAATATATATTTATTCTACAATAAACTGAAATTTATATTTCCACGCTTGGCGTGGGTCAAATCCAGTATATATTAATTGATGAGACACTAAAAGTTCAAAATCCTAGGTGTCACTCAAAGAGGCTTTTAGGAGATATTAAAACTTAAACATCTTAGGTGTCATCCAAGGAGAGTTTTAGGGGATAATTATCATCCTATTAAAAATTTAAAAAGAAACACATTTTTAAACTTATAAACTTCCCTAAAATTTCGTGTAGATTTTCCTACAATATTGTGAAATATATAGTTTCTAAACTATAAACATTTACAACAAAAATGTCTATAGAAGGTAATCAATATTGTGTTTAATTAATTAAACAAAATATTTAACTTTCCTATCAATTCTAAAAACATGAAAATTAATTTTTTTTTTGTCGATCAAAGATAAATAGATAATAATAGGATTTAAAGTTATTTCATAAAATTATTTTCTCAATTTATATGTTGGTCGTATGTATTTTATGCTAATCAAAATATATAAATTAATAAACTAAAATTTATAATCTCGCATTTTATGCGAGTCCAAATCTAGTGTACTTGAAATGTCCATACGCTGCTATTGTTGTGAGAGTATGTTGTTGTATCAATTTTGGATATAATATATATGTTGTTACCACGTGCAATTTTGTGTATTAATAACTGATAGAGTAAATAACCAAAATCCAATATAATGGAAAAGTCAAAATAGATATTAAACCAAAAACTCTTCCTCCTTTCATGTATTTGTTGAGACTAATTTAAGGAAAAATCATTAGTAGGTACACCAAGTATAGCTCACCGCATAGCTACACATCCAAACTATACTAATGTATCAAAAACCTATACGAAAAACTGAATTTGCATAGTAACATTTACAAACAAACATCTATATATATAAAATTAGTTTTTCTCTCTTCTCATGAAGCCATCTCATCATCCAAATCACATTTTTTATTTCATTTTTATTATTTAAAAATTAAAATTTAATATACATATTAATTAACAATTATAGATGTTGTTTTAACATAAGAAAAAAGAATTTGAAAAGTCATAATGTTCAATTTGGTTAAACTGTAACTAGATTAATAACATATTCAATATATTTGGTTATACTAATATATTGTACATTTCATATATTTTCAATTAGGTGGAATTATATTTGCAAATATTACAAAAAAACTAAATCATCAAAAAGGTCATAACAATTTACAAATAATTTCACCTACAACTAAATTCATACAACAAAAACATAAGTTGCTACATCTTACAACTAATTCCAATAAAAATTTGAAGGTATCCTTAAAAGAATAACGAAAATTATGCACAACAAAAGTGAAAAAATTAAAAGAGAAACTATTGTTTTCAGAAAATATTGAAAGTATTTACAAAAAATATTATATAAATGTAAATAATTAAGAACGTTGTGTTTTGTAATTTTATTTTCATCAACAAATAAATTTTAAATACAACTATAAGTGGAGGGAAATCTATGTTATAAGCAATCACAAAAAAGGAAAAAACTTATTACTTTTAATTAAGTATAATTGCAATAATTGTCTTAAGTATAGCTGAATTTAATTGATTTATTAGATGTAACAATTTTCTACTTATATTTTGCTGTATAAATCGAGTTATAAATCAATTTGTTTGTTTTTTTGGATAATTTCAAAACTGCCACTTTTGAATTATTTTTTGCAAATATACTATTGTTAAATTATCTTCTTACAAACATGTTGTTTATAAAACCTTTTAAAAATCTTATATCTCAAAATATTCAATCTTTAAAAAGTATGTGGAATATCCATACTTTAAATTTTCACTGCATGTTGTAGCCAAAATATTTTAACTAAAATATTAATTACACCTTGAAAATGGGTAAAACTATAAATATTTGCCTCAAAAACTAATCTAAGCTTCAAAAATTAAATATTATTATGTTTTGTGATTTGTATTTTCTTTTGTCAAACAAACATTTAGTTATATGAAATTCACACTATTGGTTATCTAAAATGGAGGTAAATTGTTTTATCATTTTCTTTTTAACTCAAAGAGAAAATATATATGTCAATATAAGAGCATGATGAAATAAAAGTTCTAAAACTTCACTTAATAGGAGGAGAAAAAATATGATGTGCTGTTAGTCCAATTAATATGTTGGAAAGTATGGAGAATAATTACTAAGTTGATGATTCAACCAATAGTTTTATATTATCAATGTTACTAATCAAAATTCATAATAAAAAATGTCTAAAAACAAAAACAATATAATGAATAGAAAATAAACGATAAATTTTAAAATAATAGAATATTAAAAGTATCATAATTTATAGATAAGATATGTGAAATATATGATATTTTATGTATTTAGCAAACAAAGTTTTAAGTGACAAAAAAAAACCTAACAATGTTTAAAACAATGAAATACATTTTCAAATAGTAATCATTAATGTTCAAATGGTTAAAAATCACCTCATAGTTTCATATTCATACAATATCATATAGTTAAAGAAAAAAATACTAATTCATTTCCAACCAATCACTATTTTTTATTTATAAAACATTGCTTAATTTTTTTAAACATAATAATCAAACTATTTGTTTTCAAGTGTAACAAAATTGTAAAATAAATACTTGCGCAAAGCGCGAGCCAATTCTAGTATGTTATATGACTAGCACCATAACCATCATTTTCACAACTGTTTTGGTGGACCGCAAGATAGAATTTGGTACACTCTCGTTAGACCCGAATTGATCCATGAAAAATACTAAACCCGTTAGTAAGTGGTGAATCCGGTCTGCGATAGCAAGCTCGGCTTCAATCCAAAATAGGTGGGACTTTATGTTTTAGGGCAAGAACAATCAAAGAGCTTAAGAACAAAGAAATGTGTTTCCAAAAGTGTATTGTATTCAATAGAGTTGTGGATCCCCTTCTAAGTAAAATATGATACATATTTATACTCTCTTGAGCCGATTAAATAAACGCTAAAAATATATGAAAAATATCCTAAATATTGAGATTTACTCAATATTCTAGTTTATTTTTGGCTTATTCTCCAAGTAGCTTCAGGTCGGTGGACTGAGCTAGTTTCGGCCTTCAGTTTTCATAATGGGCCGAGGACGGCATCTTCCAGCCCATCTTCTTGGTTTTAGGAGGATATTCGGATCGGTTCAATACTGGGTCGGTGTTGGGATATCAATCCAAGTCCCACATCTGAAGATTAGACAAGATTGGTCTAATATATAAGTAAAGTCCAACCAAATTAGTATGAGGCCTTTTGGAAAGGAAACCAAAGATAAATCCGTGCGGGTTTTGCCACTTGGACCCAAAACGGACAATATCATACTAATTAGGGAAGTTGGAATGGGCTTAAAAAGCCTCTCAACATGGTATATGAGCGGTAACGATCCTAGGAGACCTGGAGAAGTGGATGGGCTATAAATGATCTGGGAGCAGACTCTTCATAAGATGACCTTGCGAATAAAAAGGTAAAAGACGGTGCCAAGATTTTGCTAGACCCTAGCAAAAACGAGATGGGTACAAGATGGTACTTAATGTTTAGCTAGAGGAGAGGACACAAGTCATGTGGTTCTTGGTTTGAAGGAGAGAATGTTGGGATATCAATCCAAGTTCCACATCTGAAGATTAGAGAAGATTGGTCTAATATATAAGTAAAGTCCAACCAAATTAGTATGAGGCCTTTTGGGAAGGAAACCAAAAATAAACCCGTGCGGCATTTAATGCTTCGGCCCAAAGCGAACAATATCATACTAATTAGGGAATTTGGAATGGGCTTAAAAGCTTCTCAACATGGTATCAGAACGGTAATGATCCGGGAGACCTGGAGAAGTGGATGGGCAAAATCTATGATGTGGGAGCAGACTCCTCATAAGATGACCTTGCGAACGAGATGGGTACAAGACGGTGCCTAAGGTTTCGCTAGAACCCTAGCAAACGAGATGGGTACAAGATGGTACTTAAGGTTTAGCTAGAAGGGGAGGACACGAGTTATGTGGTCCTTGGTTTGAAGGGGAGAATGTTGGGATATCAATCCAAGTTCCACATCTGAAAATTAGACAAGATTGGTCTAATATATAAGTAAAGTCCAACCAAATTAGTATGAGGCCTTTTGGGAAGGAAACCAAAAATAAATTTGTGCGGCCTTTAATGCTTCGGCCCAAAGCGGACAATATCATACTAATTAGAGAAGTTGGAATGGGCTTAAAAAGCCTCTCAACATGGTATCAGAGCCGTAACGATCCGGGAGACCTGAAGAAGTGGATGGGAAAAATCTATGATGTGGGAGCAGACTCCTCATAAGATGACATTGCGAATAAGAAGGTACAAGACGGTGCCAAGATTTCGCTAGACCCTAGCAAAAATGAGATGGGTACATGATGGTACTTAAGGTTTAGCTAGAGGGGAGGACACGAGTCATGTGGTCCTTGGTTTGAAGGGGAGAATGTTGGGATATCAATCCAAGTCCCACATCTGAAGATTATACAATATTGTTCTAATATATAAGTAATGTACATCCAACTTAGTATGAGGTCTTTTGGGAAGGAAACCAAAAATAAATCCGTGCGGACATTGCCACTTGGACCCAAAGCGGACAATATCATACTAATTTGGGAAGTTGGACATGGGCTTAAAAAGCCTCTCAACATGGTATCAGAGCGGTTCGAGAAGTGGACCTGGAGAAGTGGATGGGCAAAATCTATGATGTGGGAGCAAACTCCTCATAAGATGACCTTGCGAATAAGAAGGTACAAGACGGTGCCAAGATTTCGCTAGACCCTAGCAAAAACGAGATGGGTACATGATGGTACTTAAGGTTTAGCTAGAGGGGAGGACACGAGTCATGTAGTCCTTGGTTTGAAGGGGAGAATGTTGGGATATCAATCCAAGTCCCACATCTGAAGATTAGACAAGATTGGTCTAATATATAAGTAAAGTCCAACCAAATTAGTATGAGGCCTTTTGGGAAGGAAACCAAAGATAAATCCGTGCGGGTTTTGCCACTTGGACCCAAAGCGGACAATATCATACTAATTTGGGAAGTTGGACATGGGCTTTAAAAGTCACTCAACAGTCGGGTCATGGTAGCGGATGCTAAGCTCGGTACCACCAGTAACTAACCCAAGTATCAATTACTTCGAACTAGACTCGCCTAATTGTTAACCAAATAAAACATCTATGATCCACATATAACCGACTGGGCATTAAACTTTAAAAAAAGCTCTCGATGCATACTTTAAACTTGAAAAAAAAAATCGATCCAGACTTCTAAGAAACAACGTCAATTATTTTCATTCTTGTTCTCCAACTAAGTGGAGCCTTTCCACTAGCTGCAATGGAAAAAAATTGAAAGAAGAAAAGTGTTCTACCAAGGTAGAAAAAAACATTACATAAAATGTAAGTGATATTTTAAGTTGTATTCTCCATATGGTCATAGAACAAGAGCGTGGAAGATTGAAAACAAAAACGTATGAGAATGCTTTGAGATAACCTATGATGATTATGGTGTTAGTCACATAACCTATCTTTGTTTGTGAATGTTACCATGTAAATTCAATTTTTCATTTAGGTTTTGACTTTTGATACACTAATTTAGTTCGGATGTGTAGGCATGCGGTGGGCTGTACTTGGTGTAGCTGACAATATTTTTTTCCCTTATTTAAATATGATTTTTCCATATGAAATCAGATTCATATAATATTTCCTACGTGATAACTACTTCTTTCCTTCTCTTAAACTTTCATGTTTCTGATATTTATCATATAATCATAGATTCCAACAGTATTTAGCCAATAGAAGACCTTTCACTACAAGAAAACAGGGCCTTTTCCGACGGCCAAAACCGTCTGTAAGCTGTCGGAAAAGGACGTATTCCGACAGTTTCCGACGGGAACAGGCCGTCGTTTCTATCACGTCGGAAAAACAAAAACCGTCGGGAATCCGTCGCTTGTTTGCGACGGATTCCCGACGGATTTATGTCGGCGACCCAAAGGAGACGGAATACCGACGGGTTTTGTTTTTCCGGCGATGAAAGACGGAATTCCGACGGTGGTTGGTTTTCCGGCGATGAAAGACAGAATTCCGACGGTTACCGTTTTCCGGCCATAACAGACGGAATTCCGACGGGTTCCGTTTTCCGGCCATAACAGACGGAATTCCGACGGGTTCCGTTTTCCGGCCATAACAGACGGAATTCCGACGGGTTCCGTTTTCTGGCTATAACAGACGGAATTCCGACAGTTTAATTTTTTTTTTTTAAAAAAATAAAAATTATTTAATTTAATAATATAATATATTAATATTTTTAATAATGAAAAATAAAAACTATTTAAAATAAAATATATTAAATTTTAAAATTACAAACTAATAAAATTAAAATGTGTTTTACAGTTTTACAATCAAATTTAAAACTCTAAAAGGCCTATTCCGGCCTCCCGGTTCTGAAGAAGTTGGTCATCTTCTCTTCCATCGCTTTGAATTTTGCATCGGCCTCCTCCTTATCTCTCGCTCTCGCTTCCTCCCCTGCCCTAAGCCGGTCGTGCAGCTCTCGGGTTTCCGCCTCCAACCTCCTATGACGATCATATCGAACCGACGCAACAGACGAGCTACTCTCCTCAGGGAGGTCGTAAACACGGCCTCTGGTCTTGGGTGTCGCCTACAAAAATTTATTTTTTCAAATGTCATAACTTGTATTAAAAATAATGTTTAAATTCCATTAAATGTGAGACGGTTACTAACCTCGAAGGTGAACTGGTTGGTCATCTCGACTGGAACTTCGGTTGGCACCGGAGTTCCTTCCACGATCGGTTGCGATTGGAGGAACTCCTCCTCCCGCCTCTGCACAGCTTCCACGATTTCACGAGCAATCGGGTCTTCAATTTCACCGGTCTTCTTGTTGGTGTGCGAAAACTTGACCATATCGAGGTTGGAAGGATAGACACCGGTCTCCTCCATCTGTTACCATATACAATTACGTTACAGAATTCAAAAATTTTATGAAATATTTAATTACTTACTATTTTCAGAGCAGCTGAAGCCTTGCTAATTGCACCGAGGTTGTGGGTCGCTTTTCCCTTCCCTTTCCGGTCGCTGTTGCAGTTAGTCGAGTGTTTCTCGGAGTCCGTCTTGGTTGCCTCTAACTCCCAGTGTCGAAGAAGTCCAGTCCACATCTCAGCGGGTTTATATTTGAAAACCTTTGCCACCTTCCCCTCTTTGTACCACTTGTCTTTCCACTCGTTCATCTTCAACGAGAACTTCCTCTTTGCCTTTTTGTCGAACTCCTTTCGGACCCTGGATGTGAGGACTGGGTCCCATGTAAAATCTTGCTGCAAAAAAAAAACATTCCCGCATTAGTAATTAAATTAAGCGTCATATAAGAAATACAATTGAAACAAATAAAATAAACTCTTACCGCAAATTGTTGGAACCAAGTGTCCTGGTCCTCTGGAGGCATGTCGTTGTACGTGGGGTAAGGTTTATTGAGCATGGAGTTCATCATTTCGTTGATGGAACTCGTAATATCGTTTTGTGAGAATTGGAACCTATTAAATTGTTTATTAAATATTTATGTAAAATTATTAAATCCACAACATATTAAAATAAGACTTACCACGTCGTCTTAAGTGGCAAGTCTGGATCCAGACGCGTCAACCTATCACGCCCAGGTTGCGCCACAACCTGGTCGATGGTCAACGAGCTGGGGGCTGAGTGGGCTGTAGGCATGGGCTGAGACGGGAATGGGGTCTCCTCGGGGAATGGGGTCTCCTCGGGGAACTCGGTCTGACTCGGAGACCGACCTCCCTACTAGAACTCGCACCACGTCTAGAGTTATGAAAATCCTCATAATTTGCCCTACGATTTCCATATTTTGAAGATTTAGATTTTTTGGGATTTATGAAAATTGGAATGTATAAGATTTTGTGAGTTGCAGATTTTGGAATTTAGATAATTGAAAATTTTACATTATGGTTTTTAAGGATATTGGAGATTAGGGTTTTATGTAATTTATTGGTTTTATGTCATTGAATTAAGTTGGGGTTTTATGTATTGAATTAAGTTGGGGTTTTTTAAAAATATTGTTTATTAAGAAATCGAAGTTTATGGAATTAGGTTTTGTTGGGAAATTGATATGTATAAATTTACATTTGTAAAAGTTTAAATTGTTTTATTAATATTATTTAAAATTGTAAGGATTTTAATACATTTTCATAAAATTTTGTATATATATATGATATATATAAATTTAGAGGATTTAACATTTTAAATTAATAGAAAAATTGTTCGACGTTATACATTTTAAATTTATCAAATTTTAAATTTAGAGGATTTAAAGTTTTAAATTTACTTATTTTTATATAATGTTAAAATTATTAAGGTTTAAAGTCTTTTATTAATGTGATAAAAATTTTAAATTATACGGATTTAAATAGATTACCTTCAAATATTCTATATAAGATATTTAGAAAATTACAATTTATATATTAATTACATATTAAATCATAATAAATCCCTAAAACTCACATAACACAAATGAAAATCTAATTCTTAAAATTAGTAAACTCCAAAAATTATCAAATTTCAAAAATTTTGCAAATTTATTTGAAACCTAATCTAATAAATTTATAACATCCTCATAAACCCTAAAATTTTTATTTACTTAATTTGTTAATTCATAATTCGTTTAAAAAAAATATTAACAATATTTTTATAAAATTTTCAAAATAATCTACAATTCCTAATGAAAAATTTCTTAACCATTCTCATGAACAATTATTTGTTACTAATCCACTAACAAATTTCGGATCCGATTAACTAATCCACGAACAAATTCATAACTAATCCACGAACAAATTTCGGATCCGAATAAAATCATGAAGAACACTTTTTGAAAATTTCTAATAAAGTATGGAAAACTTACATTGATTTGGTTTTGGTGAAAGATGCAGATGCTTAACGACGGAGGAGAAGATTCGGCGAGCAATCGGAGAAGCAACGGCGGCGAGCAATCGGTTTGAAGAAAACTTTTCGTTTTCTGATCTGAGATCGGGGAAGACGATGACTGTGGATATAAAAGGGGGTCCGACGGAAATCAGACGGCTTTCCGACGGTAATAAAAAATTCCGACGGTACCTCCGACGGTTTTCCCGCTTTGACGAAGATTACGAAGTCTTTTGGCGGCTGGGCAAATTAGGGTTACCGTCGGAATTCCGTCTTACATTTAAGACGGAATTCCGACGGTTATTCTTTTAAAATATTTAGTTGTAAATTTTTTTATATATTTTCTCTTACAAAAACATTTTTTCTATCAAACATATATATGTGATTTTAAAATTATGTGATTAGAGTGATTAACTTTACAACTTATAATGAACTTTAAAACTTTAAAATCAACTTTTAAACTAAAATTATGTGATTATAACTTTAAAACTTATAATGAACTTTAAAATTACAAATAATGATTATAAACCTTATAATGAACTTTTAAACTTTAAAATCAAAAACATCCCAAAACCGTCGGATTTCCGTCTTACATTTAAGAGGGAATTCCGACGGTTTTGGGGGTTTTAATTAAACTACATTTCTTGCTACAATTACAAAGAATAAAAAATCCGAAACCGTCGGAATATCGTCTTAATTTTAAGACGGAATTCCGACGGTGTTGGGAATTTTTTTTTCAATTTAAAGTATATGATTAAGGTGTAAAGTTTATTACAAGGTTTTTATAATTAATTATATAGATTTTTATAAAGAATTATATATACTTTAAATATATAAAATTTAAAATAAATTTAATTTTTAAAAACCTTATAATCAACTTTCAAACCATATGATATACTTTTAAATCAAACAACTTTAAAATTTTTAAAACTTTATAATCAACTTTAAATATGTAGATAATATTTAAAAGGATTAAGGAAAGAAACCGTCGGAATTCCGTCTTTCATATAAGACGGAATTCCGACGGTTTGGAGTTTTTTATGATTTTAAATTTGGGGAAAAAATTTACAAATAATATAACTCCAAAACCGTCGGAATTCCGTCTTTCATATAAGACGGAATGCCGACGGTTTGGGGTTTTTATGATTTAAAATTTGGGGAAAAAATTTACAAATAATATAACCCCAAACCGTCGGAATTCCGTCTTCTAATTAAGACGGGATTCCGACAGTTTCTTTCCTTAATCCTTTTAAATATTATCTACAAATTTAAAGTTGATTATAAAGTTTATAAAAATATAAAGTTGTTTGATATAAAAGTATATCATATGGTTTGAAAGTTGATTATAAGGTTTTTAAAAATTAAATTTAAGCTTTGTCAAAATTATATGTCGCTAAAATGTTAATTTGACCATCGCAGTCAAGAAACATAAATATATTAGTACGGCTTCGAAACGTATTACACATATTTAACACCTCTATTTCTCATTCCATAATAGGAATTAAAAAACATGACAACATTATAAAATCGTACAATAAATAGTAGGACATTATTTATTATTACTGCAACATAAAGCTTTAGAGGTTTAAATTATTTATTCTTCATCGGAGTCTGGCACTGTTTCATATTCGTACCCAGTAGTTTCTTCATCTTCCTCCTCCATGGTGCATATTTCCGTTGGGTAGTATTCAGCAATCATCGAATTAGCACCGATTATCTGATTCGTAACTGAATATAGTTAAAACCATTCCCAAAAATCATTATAAACGTATGGTGTAACTACCTTAACAATGTTCCGCTCTGTGATATTTAGGTACTTTGGGGTCCTATCAAATCGGCAAACGGTAACATTCTTCAAGATGAATACCGCACCTACACCAGTCATGAGTCTGTACTCGTCATTTTTTAAGATGTTATGGTGCATGGTTCCCTCGATTTTTCCCGAAGGATCTTTTAAGGTTACGAGCAGATCTCCCTGGTCATTGGGGGATAAAGAAGAGAGCATAGCAACAATCTGAAAATTAAATAAAATATAAATACTAGCTTCTCAGATAAAATGTGTCTATAAATTAATGTTAATAAAATTGGACGGAAACCTAAACCTTTTTTATTTTCACAAATTGTGAACGCGGGGATTGAATTTCTGCAACTTGGGTCCAGAATGGTGTGATCCTATTATGATAAGAACCTACATTTATGAATGATAGATTTTGTATTAGTCACCTACGTACATTAATTCATTTTTGAAAAAGTAAAAATGATAATTAAATATAAATATATATATATATATATATATATATACCTTCCCGGATTATGTAATCGATAGTAGAAGTCCACCGCGGACTACTAAAATCATGGTCGGCTTGTGGTGCCTCGTTAATCACCTCAGAAATAAAATCTTGTGTTGGGCGTGTTTGAGAACTTTCACCTTGCAGCACCTTTGCATCATGAGCCCTCTTGCGAAACAATCCTTGCCGTACGACTTGGCCAGGTCCCGGTATTACGGGCGTTTGGTTCTGCGATTGTTGAGTTGGATAGAGTGAAATTGTCGGTTCACCATCAATAACATTTAAGTTATCGTAAGGAGGGCTTGATGGAACACGAGGTGTGTTGCGAGTGTTTTGACCAGGGGCTCGGTTTTGCATATAGTAATTCCATAGATCATTATTAGCCATTACGCAATAGAATATTTTATGTTATGAGTATGGGTTCAAATTTTTTATGAATGAATGCAGAGCCGGGATGCTTATATAAAACTTACATATGTCCGTCGGTAATCCGTCGGAAATTCTTCATTACTACTGACAGATGTAGTGCGTCGGAAATCCGTCCATAACCACTGACCAATCAAACTTTGCCGACATCTGATTCCGTATAAATACCGTCGGAAATTCATCATTACTTACGACAGATTTAATGCGTCGGAAATCCGTCCATACCCACTGACCAATCATACTTTGCCGACATCTGATTCCGTATAAATACCGTCGGAAATTCATCATTACTTACGACAGATTTAATGCGTCGGAAATCCGTCCATACCCACTGACCAATCATACTTTGCCGACATCTGATTCCGTATAAATACCGTCGGAAATTCATCATTACTTACGACAGATTTAATGCGTCGGAAATCCGTCCATACCCACTGACCAATCATACGTTGCCGACATCGTGCTGTCTGAATTCCGTCAGTATTCCGGCGGTAACGGCCACTGTATATGATGGAATATCGACGGTTTAGACATATAACGTCTTCTATAAATACTCCCTATCGAGTTTTTTATGTTGTACAGCTTCAAATTATAAAAAAAATGTCTTCCAACTCTCCTAATGAAGACTCAAACACAAAAGGCGTGGCTAATTTTTTCATTGTTCCAAAATACTCGTGGGAATCCGAATCCCTATGCGACGAATTCACTCAGCAAATTCCCACTTACTCATGGGAATTTGATACGTGCTCACCAATCGATGAAGAAGATTCCACAGCAACAGTAGTGCCTGACAGCCAGTTCGCGCCAAACATCCACAACATTTACGATAGGCAGCCACAATGTCTTCATCAAGAGCGGGATACCGAAGGTGAACCACCATGTGACTTGGTGGAAAAGTCAGATACTTACGGTGCAAGTACTTCAAACGTAGGTAAGGATCAGTCGTATGACTTTGAATTCGCGCAAAGCCCGGAACAACCAAACTTAAATTTAGATGTTGATGCAATCAAAAAAGATTTGTGGGACGGTTTTTTAGAATCTCCAACAACGGATCATTACTATGACTTCCAATTCGCCCAAAGCCCAGAAAAGCCAAACATAAATGTAGACGTTGATGCAATAAAAAGTGAATTGTGCGACGGATTTGTGGATTCTCCAAGAAAGAAAAAAAAGGGAAAGAACATCATGAAATGGTTTTAACAAATGGTAAGTTCGGAGTGGAAACAGACATCTGATAGTCCTTTGGGGAGGTTATTGTGGACTTGTACCATAATTGTTAGGTGTTAAAAATTTGCAATTCCTTATTGTACTTGTTTAAGATTGTGTTAAAAATATATGTTTCATTAAATTTAATGTTTTATTGGAGTTGCAATACTCAGATTTTCGTCCACAATCGGTTTTGTTTATGAAATGTAAAATGTTATAAGGAACACATGCACAAATGTGAGAGACTAACATGAATAAGCACAACTAATATTTATTCTGAATCTCCGGTAGAACCATCACTGGGGATTGAGTCTGAATCGTCGTCAAATTCTCCCCGTGTTTCCTCTTCGTCCGAATGCACTAGATCATCCCCGACATAAGTGACATCAACGACAAGGTCAATGTTATTCATCTCCTCAATAGGTGACATTTGTACACTTCTCGATGGTTGTAGAGCATCTTGTTCTGGAACGCCATAGATTTTGCCTCTGGGTTTATTGGAGTTACTGTGACCCACGGATCTGTACGGTAGGCAACTCGAGGATATGAAATGTAGCAAACCTATTAATAATTAGTGGATATTGTTATTATACATGAACAAGAAACCTTAAGTATGAGTACATAGGTAAACATATTAGTGTAAATATTGATACCTGGTCTGCTTGAGACGCAAGGATAAATGGATCAAAATACTGCAATCTGCGGCTTGAATTTATCGAAATAACACCAAGCTGGTCGACTCGAACCCCTCGACCATTGGATGGATCATACCAATCGCACATAAATACAATGCACCTCAAGTTCACCATTCCAGGATAACGGATTTCCAAGATTTCTTTTAAAATCCCATAGTACATGGTATCACCAGATTGCGCCGAAATACCATAGTCCGAAGTTGATCTTTGACGTCCTTCCTCATGGATCCTGAACGAATATCCCCTAGTGCAAAACTTGGGATATGAAATCGCCGTGCTGCGTAAACCATAAGAAACCTCCACTAACCATGTCGGGACTGATTGATCAGTTGATCTACTATCGGAAACCTAAAAATTATATTCGTAATATCTAATAAGTAAAAAATGAACGTGCAAACATATATGCAAAAGTAAGCGTAATTAATTATATTAACTTACATAACATTTCAACCAGTCCGCAAATTCTTCATCTTTCAATACAGCAAGTTCGGCATATGTCTTACCATAATGGTAAGCACGTGCGAGAGACATGTATATCCTGTAACATAACAGTCGTTAGTTGATGAAGGCAAATAATTCCAGACATTTAGTTTAATAACTGAGATACCTTTCGTACTCCAACATTTCGTCACAGTTTCTGAGGATATACGTATGCAGATGTGTGACCTCCTGTGCAGATAGTGTGCGTTTCTTTCGTTTTCCACTTGCTCGACCAACTTGGGCAAACAACTCAGGAACAACCACGTCATAGACTGCTTTCTCACCTCCATCATCATGTCGGGCAGGGCGTCTTGCCTTAGTACTAACTTCCCGTGGAAAATAACATTCGGCAAATTGTGAGACTTCCTCGTTTAGGCTTTGTGCGACAATAGATCCCTCAACTTTGCTCAAATTTTTGACCTTTTTCTTGAGGTGGAACATGTAACGCTCGAACGGATACATCCATCGGTATTGAACAGGGCCTCCTAAGGCTGCTTCTCGTGGGAGGTGAATTGGGAGATGTTCCATAACGTCAAAAAAGATGGTGGAAATATCTTCTCAATATTACAAAGGAGTACTGGGATATTGGCCTCCAAGTTACGTATCCCGTGGACGGTAAGCATTCGTGAACATAAATCTCGGAAGAATGCACCAACTCCTACAAAATAAAATTAAACAAGTTAGTACATATATAGTAATATAATGATAGACATAGACTAATGGGAGTAACAAATATACCTCCTATTGCTTGGTGGATAGGTTCTGGAAGAAGATATGCAAATACAAATGGAAGAAGACGCTGCATCACGACATGACAATCATGACTCTTTATTCCTATAAACTTCCCTTCCGTCGAATCCACGCAGTTACCTAGGTTAGATGCATAGCCGTCTGGAAATTTTACAAAATTTTTGAACCATTCAAAAAATACTTCTTTCTTCCTAGCGTCTAACCGGTACGCAAGCATAGGCAATCTACCGTTCAAAACATGAAGAGATGGCCTCGTACAAATCGATGGCAAGTCGATTCTAGACTTCCAATTGTCTTTGGTCTTTCCTGGGACATTTAATACGGTGTTCATGATGTTGTCAAAGAAATTCTTTTCCACATGCATGACATCTATATTATGCCGCAGTAGATGGTCTTTCCAGTACGGTAAATCCCAAAAAATAATCTTCTTGTGCCAATTGTGATATTCCCCACAACCGTCGACTGGGTAATGACCATTTCCCCCACATTCAGGAGTTCGCTCTGCACCAAAATCTCGTAATTTTTCCAATATGCTATGACCATCTATCTCAGGAGGTGGACCATGAAACACTCGTACATCCGTCTTGAAATGTTGTTTAGACTTACGATATGGATGATTGGGCGGCAAAAAACACCTATGGCAATCAAACCATGAAGTCTTCCTGCCGTGCTGCAATTGGAAAGCTGCAGTATTGTCTTGGCAATAAGGACATGCCAATCGTCCATGCGTTGACCATCCAGATAACATACCGTATGCCGGAAAATCGCTTATGGTCCACATAAGAACCGCACGCATGGTGAAATTCTGCTTCACTGAAACATCATAAGCCAGAACACCATGCTCCCATAACATCTGCAACTCACAAATCAATGGTTGGAGGAATATATCGAGCGACCGTCTTGGATGCTCTGGCCCGGGAACTAGAATTGAGAGAAACAGGAACTCGCGCCGCATGCACAAAGATGGAGGCAAATTGTAAGATGTCACGATGACCGGCCACAATGAATATTTCCTTCCATGCTTGCCAAACGGGTTGAAACCATCAGTGGATAAGCCTATGTATACATTCCGTCGTTCACCGGCAAAATCTGGATACATTGATTGAAAGTGTTTCCACGCTTCCGCGTCAGAAGGATGCGTGATATCTCCATCTTGACTATGCTCTGCATGCCATCTCATAGCCGATGCTGTGCGGTTTGATTCGTACAGCCTCTTCAACCTCTCCGTTAAGGGTAAATACCACATCCGTTTGAATGGAATCTTCACCCTGCCACTTGTATCCTGAAAACAGGGTTTGCGGCAAAATTTACATTTATTTCGGTTCTCGTCTTCTCTCCAGTATATCATACAGTTGTCGATGCAGACATCTATAACCTGGTAGGGCAAACCAAGACCGGCAACAAGTTTTTGTATCTCGTAGTATGATCCGGGGGCCAGATTATCTTCTGGCAAAATATCTTTCACGAACTCGGCGACAGCATCCACACATTCTTCGGACAAATTATAATCAGTCTTTATGTTCATCATCCTAGTAGCAGACGATAACAGTGAATGGCCATCCCTACAACCGCTGTATAGTGGTTGCTTTGATGCGTCTAACAACTCGAAAAACCTTCGAGATTCTAAATTAGGCTCTTCACCCCTATCACCCTCATACCCACCCGACTGCATATTATTCTCTCTATACGCATCATTAACCATCGCAACCGTACTTACCCCAACATCTACTTCCGTTGTAGGTTCCCCTACGACATCAGGAAAATAAGGTTGATTGCTACTAGTACTACCATATTCATAATTCATTTCTCCATGTAAATACCAAACCTTATATCCCGGTCTAAAACCATATCTATATAAGTGATTCCAAACATTATGAACGGCAACACTAATTCTATTACAGCAATTAGAACAAGGACATTTAATATCCTGACCTTTTTTTGCTGCGTCTACATTACTGGGTAAATTCATGAACTCCCATAATCCTTGAGCGTACTCGTCCCTTAATAAGTCCGAGCCCTCTTCCGTCATTGGCTCGTCCATCCATGCCCGAAAATATGAACTCATCTTTATATTTTTTTTGTTTGTCGAAATTTTGTTCTGATGGAATTGAATGAACTGTTCTGCAAACTTATGTATAATAGATTTCCGTCAAGCCACCGTCGGACTTCCGTCAATATGTCCGACATATGACCCCGCCACATCCCATCGGCCACCGCAGACGATATCTCAACCACTCAAACTTTGCCGACATCGTAAACCGTCGGAATACCGTCGGAATACCGTCCTAGTTTCCGACAGATATAAGCCGTCGGAAATAAGTCCGATCACTCAGACGTCGCTGACATCGGAAATTTTTACTTCCGTCCGATTTCCGTCGATGTGGCGTCGCCATTTTGCGACAGAAAACAAATCCGTCTCTATTCCGTCGGTTTTTCCCGACGGCTTTTTTGTCCGTCGGGAAAAACCGACGGAATAGAGACGGATTTGGTTTTTCTCGAGAACCCGTCGGGATTCCGTAGGAGTTACCAGACGGAATTCCGACGGAAACAAAATGTCCGTCGGAAATCTGCCTGTTTTCTTGTAGTGTTTATACAATAAACATACCATAATACAAAGAGTAATCCAATTACTTAAGCAAGTAAAATTAGAATTCCTTTGGGCTAGCCAATAATGCGCACCATTAGGGATATACTCGGCAGGTCTCCAAGCTCTAACGGTTCCAAACCCTTCCAGAAAAATCTTCATCATCGAGTACCAATACCAAACTAAGTTTATAGATGATTGTATCCTCCATCCACTTCGCAACGAATAATTTAACGGACACTAACGTTTTTTGTTTTATACTTCTTTTATTCCATAAAACATTATGTTTTAGCTTTTTGATTTGTTCTATAAAAGATGATGTTTTAGTTTTTTTATTAGTTAATATTAATAAATCACAAATTTCAAAAAGTATTAAATGAAAAGATTTGAATACTATTGGTTTATAGTTATAAAAAGTGGGTTTGTGAAAGAATTAACGTATTTATTGTCAAATATTAATTGTTTCTTAATAAGTGTGAAAATGATAGAATATCATGTTTTGTGGAATGGAGGGAGTATATAAGAAAAAGGAAAAAAATTACTATTTTTTGTGAAGAAAAGGGAATCAGGATCGCTGGATGCGTTATCCGGTCGGTGAACGATCGTGTATCACACACAAAAGTAACAATTCACCGACTAAAAGTGGCCACCTTTGGATGCTCTCTCTCGTATACCCCCTCGAGCTTTACTTGTCCTTATCTCTTCCTTTTTGTGGTTTTCATTATAGCTAATGATCCCTTATGTTTAAAATTAACAAAAATAAATCAAATCACACCAACCGGTCTATTTTGCTTTTCGCTCTTGTTATCTTTCCAAAACAGTACCCATGCTCAAAGCTACATTGTAAGATGGATATTGAACATTTTCTTGAATCAATGAATTAAGTTGACGAAAAAAAAAAAAAAAATCTTTCAAAAACAATAAAATATCATCGTAAAAGAGCTCATATTTCTTTCTCTTTAAAAAAAAAAAACTTTTCTTGTCTCTCGGAAAACACGACAGGACTTCTTCTGCTTTCTTCATACGAGTGGATAAATTGATTTTGGTTTGACTTATTTGGGTGTTAGGCTTCGTTAAATGAAATTCTTATATAATTAAAGACGATCCACAAAGTATATGAAACATATACGGATATACCCTTTGTTTTACTTCTATGGTTTTGCGGACAAGTTGTGTATTATTTTCTTTATGTCTTATAACTCCACGAGATATTTTTCTTTGTACAAATATCTACCAACTCGAAGTTCTATGTCTATTTCCTCACCAATTGAAATATAAATGTCTATATCTCCACCCGTTCTGATTTTGATTGGTTTGTGGGAGAACCCGACATCAAACCAAAAAAACCGTATGTTAACCGGATCGCGACCCGATTGAGAAACAAACCCGACCCATCCGTAACCCAAATTTGATTTTGAAAATTAAGAACCCTAAATCTTCAATTTTTGAAATTGAACGAAATTGAGAGACAAAAATCGTTTAGAAAAGAACAAAACGTTAGTTATTGATAATTAACATCCATTTTTATATAGCTAAAGAGAAAAAAATTCCAAAATCACGTTTTAGAAAGCTTGAAATGCATCAATGGCGGATTTTTAATCAAAGTACGATATGTAGCAATCTCTAACTTTTTAGAAAACTCTTTACAACTGGAATTTAATGATAACAACCACAGATGGTAATTTTTACTAAGTTGACCGGAATTTCACCGAGACGTTTTCGTTCTCAAACTTTAAAATGAAATTTCCGGAGTTCTACAATAAATCTTGAAAAATCGAGACTAGTTCCAAACTCGTAAGACCATAATTAAGAAAGCCCAATAGTTTATTTCAAAATCAGAGAATATTTGATTTTCGGATACGAATCTCCGACTTCGATGAATTTCTGATTTGGGGAAAGGTTCTGATTCAGTTCTGTTTTTGGTTTACTGTATAATCGGGTCAAAATCCCGTTTTAATTCGGTTACGCAGGTTTTCGTTGGTTAAACAACGATTTGAAAACAGTAAACCAAACAGAAAACCGACGGTGGAGAATTAAACACGAAACTTTAATTTCATGGAGATATAGACATTTATCTTTCAATTGGTGGGGAAATAGACATGGAACTTCCAGTGGGTGGATATATCTGTACAGAGAAAAATATCTCGTGAAGTTATATGTGTATGTCATAGTTACGGTGGAAAAATAGACAAATTTTCCGTCTCAGATAAAACTATTTGTCGCGGAATCTCTATATAAACCATTTACCGTGTTTCTATGGTGCAAATAACGTTTGCTAATCATTACAATTTTTTTTTTAACTAATATCGATGCAAATTATGAATTATCTTGCATAAATAAAAATGCACGAATCTTTTTCAAATATTTGATATACATATGTCCGTCTTTTCCGAATCAGTTTTACCCTTGAAAATAATGGGTCTGATTGGTAACCTAGCTTTTTAAAAATCTGGAACGATAAATTTTATAGCATAGTGCAAAGTTGTATAGGTAGAGATTTGAGATAAAACTGTATAAATAAAGATTAGTGTAATAGTGTTTGTAAAACTTTTGATAAAGTTTTTATGATTGATACAATCTAAAGCGGTATAAATTAAAAAGTGGAATAAAGATTAGAAAGATTGTAAAAATTGTTTACCAATGTGAGCCAATGTTTTTAGACAAGCTTAATAATAAATAAATAATTATGTGTCTTTTTTGTTTAGAACCAAAACTCTGAAAATTATAAACGGGCCGATATGGGCCAAAAAATACTAGAAGAGATGAAAAACGAGAGCCCCTTGAAGGAGAATAAATGTTTCTTCACCAGTCGTAGCTGCCGACCTTTTTTCATTGAGTGTAGTCGGTTTCACTATTCTTTTGACTACATAATTAATGGCTTTGATTAGTAGGTTTTTTAAATCTTTATGCCACTTTTTAATTCATACAACTTTAGATTGTACCAATCACGAAATATTTATCAAAAGCTAGACCAACACTATTACACTAATCTTTATCTCAAATCTTTATCTATACAGCTTTGCACTATGCTATAAAGCTTACCGCTCCAGCTTCCCGTTCCAGATTTTAAAAAAATCTAGTTTACCAATCGGATTCAATATCTTTTCATTTTTTTCACTAAAAAATTATTTTATTTATTTCTATTTCGTACTTTTTTTAATAAAGGGCTTATTCCTATTTCGTACTTCATTCAACTTTAATTCCAAGAGCATCACATAACACTGCTTCTACATCTTTCAAAGATTCTTCCTTTTTTGTCTTCTCTTTTTTTCCCTTACACATCTGCTTGACCTCATCCACATGCTCTTGCCTCACATCAAACAATCTTATTTAGCCATTGGCTATAATCTAACACAAACACAAGCTTTATAACCAATTTTAGAAGTTACTATAAAAGTTTAATACCTCTTAATACTTTATCATGTATCATCATACTTTTTAATTATATTTGCAGTAAACTCTATCAAAGATGATAAACAAACCCAATTCTATAGATATTCTTTTTGTTATAAAAATACACATATTTTATCATAATAGGTATCGTATAAATTATACATTGTGTGGTATTGTGATTAGCAACAGCTACGAAGTAGACCAACACATAGGGTCCGATTGGTAACCTTGCTTTTTTAAAATCTGGAGCGATAAGCTTTATAGCATAGTGCATAGCTGTACAGATAAAAATTTGAGATAAAACTGTATAAATAAAGATTAGTGTAATAGTATTGGTAAAGCTTTTGATAAAATTTTCGTGATTGGTACAATCTAAAGCGGTACAAATTAAAAAGTGGAATAAAGATTATAAAGATTTCAACGAATCTAAGCCATAATGGAAATAAAAACATTAATGTTTCTCTTTTGTTTTTCTTAGTATTGATCTAATTTGATTTAATTTAATTTAATAAAAATTTTGGTAGGGGTATCAATCAAAAGCATACACACCTTTCAGACATTGGGACAGACAATAAAAAAGCCATTTTCGCTTATGTTCGATTTACAAAAAAATAAAAGAAAAAAAAAACATTCTCAAATATTCGTCTCTCGACTCTCGTGTACTTCACCGATTTTCATTCTTAATTCTTCAAAAACCTCTTCCTTCTCCAAATCAAATCTAGTGAGTTAAAAAATCGGAGTAATATATAGTACGGTATCGGTGTTTTCGATGCTCAAACGATTGAAGTAGCCAAAACCCATCTCTGTTCTTCTCCAAACCGAACTTTCCCACTTCACTGATTCTTACATCCGAGCTCGTTTTAACCACAAAGCTCAGATTTTTCTGCTGTTTTCTTATTGGGTTTTTGTTTTTTTTTGGGTTCCGATGTTGTCGAAAGGCGTTTTTGCTGTCTTTTTCGTATTGTTGTACGGAAACTTGTTAACGGAAGTTGAAGGGATTGGTGTGAACTGGGGTTCACAGGCGAGACATCCTCTACCTCCAGCGACGGTGGTAAGGCTTCTCCGGGATAACGGAATCCAAAAGGTGAAACTTTTCGAGGCTGACTCAGATATTCTCAGCGCTTTAAGTCGGTCGGGGATTCAGGTTATGGTCGGAATCCCAAACGACTTACTTGCTCCTTTAGCCGGAAGTGTTGCAGCTGCAGAGAGATGGGTCTCTCAGAATGTCTCTGCTCATGTCTCCTCCAATGGCGTCGATATCAGGTTTGTGTGTAAATAATATCTAAAAGCTTCAATCTTTAGATTCTTGATTACTAATTTACTATTGATGTCAAAAAAATTGAAACTTTGAATAGTTTAAGAGATTGAAGTTACTTTATGTGTGTAAATTTAGGTATGTGGCAGTTGGGAATGAGCCTTTCCTTAAGGCATTCAACAAAACATTTGAGAGTATAACTCTGCCTGCTCTACAGAATATACAATCAGCTATCATTAAAGCCGGATTAGCGACTCAGGTGAAAGTCACTGTGCCGCTTAACGCGGATGTGTACCAAAGTGCGTCTAATCTTCCTTCGGATGGAGATTTCAGGCCTGATATCCGCGATCTCATGTTAGAGATTGTTAAGTTTCTGAGTGATAACCAAGCTCCATTCACTATCAACATTTACCCTTTCATTAGTCTCTACAACGACCCGAATTTCCCTGTGGAGTTTGCTTTCTTTGATGGAACAGGTACTCCGACCAACGACAATGGAAGAATCTATGACAATGTTCTTGATGCAAACTACGATACACTCGTGTGGTCGTTGCAGAAGAATGGGTTTGGGAACATGTCTATTATTGTTGGGGAAGTTGGGTGGCCGACGGATGGAGATAAAAACGCAAACCTGCAGTACGCGAGGCGGTATAATCAAGGGTTTATGAACCGTCAAAAGGCTAATAAAGGAACACCTATGAGACCTGGGGCAATGGAGGCTTACTTGTTTGGTCTTATCGATGAAGATGCCAAAAGCATTCAGCCCGGAAACTTTGAAAGACATTGGGGGATATTTTACATTGATGGACAGCCTAAGTATCAGCTCAGTCTTGGCAATGGTAACGGGCTGATCCCGGCAAAGGATGTCCATTATATGGCAAAGAAATGGTGTGTTCTTGCCCCTAATGCTAATCTTAATGATCCTCAATTGGGACCAAGCGTGACCTACGCTTGTGATCATGCTGATTGCACCAGTCTTGGGTATGGCTCTTCTTGTGGTAGCCTGAATTTAGCACAGAATGTTTCATATGCGTTCAATAGCTATTACCAGGTAAGTAATCAGCTCGACAGTGCGTGTAAGTTCCCGGGTCTCTCTGTGGTCAGTCCAAGGGATCCTTCTGTTGGAAGTTGCAAATTCAAGATAATGATCAAAACAGATTCTTCAGCTGGTGAAGCAAGTGTGCCTTTAAGACGATCAATGGTACTGTTGCTACTCTTCGTGATGAGTCTGTATTTTCTGTGAATACTGAAGAAAATTTGATGGGTTTGATTATTTCTTTTTCTTTTGCAAAACTTTGGTGTTTATTGAGAAATTAAAGAAACATTGAGATTTATGTATTACTTACCTGTTTGATCTCTTATTTCTCTTGAGCTGTATGGTGTTCAATGTTTCTCTTTTGCTTCTTGTTTGTACTAATCAAAGTTCATGATACCAAAAATCTTATCTTTCATCCAAATCGAATTCGCCTATATATTGAAATCACACAACCTTATCATAAGACTATTGAACATTGAACAATCTCTTAAGATTGAGAAACCAATCTTCTTTATTGTTGAATGTTTACAAACGCTGTACCAAGAGAAATTCCAGACCAAACAACCAAAATACCAAGATCCTACACCAGTTTCCTACTCATTCGATTTACACTATGTTTACGGTATGTAGTTTAAGGAAATTCCATTGTATTGGATACAACATGATTCCTAGGTTGTTCTGATTTTCTTGCAATCTTCAAGTCGGTGAGATAAATAAAGGAGAAAACTCTGGGGGTAAATATTCAGTGCCTTGAATCTGTCTATTGAACAACCTCGGGTGAAGACAGGAGAGTTCTATTTTTATGTGGAACAGTGTTCACTGCCTTCTTTAATTGTTCGAGTGATTAAATGTTCAGTCTGCTAGACAAAAAAAGGAAGCAAATGGGTATGTGAGCTACTGATAAGGGTTAGAACGGCGGAGGAAACATCATAAGTTACCTGATCCTTGTGTTGCAGTCCCGGTTCTTTTAAAAGACTCAGTTGATGCTTCTGGAGATATGCTTTTGATCTCATATCTGCCTGCATATAGTAGACTGTGTACTTCACAACTTTTACTTTCGACATATTACAGTAATCTGAAGAATAACTATCGGTTTGTCGGCATATCAAAATGCAGCGTTTACCTGTCTAATAGGTTCTGGAACACGGTATTTGCAAGTCATCTTGACAATCGTAACCGCATAGTCAAGTGATATACGATGGCCAACAGAAACATATATAGGCTTCATAGAACTCAAAGTTGGCCTAAACCCCTGTTTAAAGAAATTTTTGAATTCACTTTCTCACAAAAGATTATCAAAACCACACTATGTAATTTTTTGTTGGTATTCTGATTAAACACAACTAAGGTATCACCAAAGAGACACAAGAGCTTATTAACAGCAAATGTTGAAGCAAAGTCACTTACTACTCCCCACGTCAATCCAGAGTTCCCTACCAAATTGATAACTTGCTCATGCTCGTTTTCTCTGAGCTCAAAGGACCGTCTAACCTCAGATTGATTCAGACCATCCACATGATGCAGCTGAAATGTTACATACATTCCACATAAACAATCAAATGAAACTCTAAGCAACACAAAAATCATCATATGTTACAGAGTTAAAGATTCTGACAAGATCATACGTTTTTTCCGACCCCAATGGTAGGAAGGTGAGCCAGAACACCTAAATGACACGCCAAGCCAAATCCTATAACACAAATTTAAATCCATCACCATAAACTACAGAGCTTAAGATGCAACAAAATAAAACTACGTATAAGGTAAACAAAGAATGTTCAAGTGTTTATACCTCGTGGATGAAGTATTCCATTACCATCCACCATCAATACCTTTGTACGAGCAAAGCAAGAGACTTTTAGACAAATCAAAAGCATGGCTTAAGAGTAGCCAATTACAAAATGCAGCAATTTATAGACAAACCTGAGGATAAAAAGGATTCTGATCATCCCTCATTTTCTGCAGAAGCTGCAACAGAACCGGAGCCTGTAATATGAAAATAAACCAATTTTGAGAATCTGAGAGATACTTATTAATGAAGCATTTGAAAACATCAAAGCATAACTCAGAACCTCACGAAATGCAAGAAACCCAGGGACATAAGGAACATGGAGGCGGAGGAAAGAGAAGTCATGGTGGACTAAACGCAGAGAAGGTAGTTCGAGAACGACGAGACAAGCGCAAGCGACGGAGGAATCTTCCTTGGAAAAACTCATATCAACACCTCCAACGTACTTAAGCATCTCCGATTCCTCCATTGATGAAGATAACTTCCATGTGAAGTCATCGTAAACGAAGCTCCTTCTTCCTCCATAGTCGCCGGAGACGAAGCTCAACGGGATGATTAGGTGGAGCCCCGGATCCAAACCGGGTCAAATAAAACGACGTCGTAATAATGATAATTCAAGTATGGGCCTTTAGTAGGCCCATTTAATGGGTTAGGGTTTGTTTTGTGAAAAAACCGGGTCGGGTTATATTTTGTAGTCGGTTCTTTGTCGTCTCCATCTACCACCACCTCCTCCTCTGCTGCGTTTCCTCACTTCACAGCTAAAAGCATTTTTTTCGTAATCTTCGTGTTTTGGCGATCGTAACGTCTCGAAAAATCTTTGTATCTGGGTTTTTTTATTTGGGGAAGAGAGGTGTTGATTATGGACGGGGAAGGGCATGTTGCCGAGGTCCCTAATCCGACGGTTGAGGAAGAACAACCGGCGGAAGCAGCGGCGGAGACGGAGAATTTAACCGGTGGAGCTAATTCTGAAGAAGGAGAGAATCAGAGCGTTGATGACGAACTTATAGTGAAGGCGCAGAAGTTGATGGAAAAGATCACTTCCACTGCTAATAACCCTAATCCTAAAATCCTTCACGCTCTTAGCCATCTTCTAGAATCTCAGGAGGCTTTGTATGTCATTTCCCATTTCTTTCTTCTTGATTTGTTAATTTCGTACTTGGGTTTAGCTTGACAAGTGTATTTGCAGGTTCTTAGAGGAGAATGGGCACTACTCAAATGCTCGCGGTGATCATAACAGTGGCAAGCTTTGTAATCTCATACGAGTAAGTCTCTTTTTCTTTGTTTTTCTTGGGAAGGTTCTTTATTTGTTAATTGGTTACTTGATTTTTTTTGCAGGAAAATGATGAGTTCTTTGAATTGATATCCTCAACTTATCTATCTGAGAATTCTTACTCAACTGCGGTGAAGGCAGCCTCTGCAAGGCTGCTAATGAACTGTTCGCTCACTTGGATGGTAAGAAGCTACAACTTTTCTAGCTCATTTCCTTTAAAGTTTAGGTCTTTGTTTGGTTGGTTCATGACGGAATTTTGGTTTTTTAGTATCCTCATGTTTTCGACGATGGTGTTACGGACAACTTTAAAAATTGGGTCATGGAAGAGTCAGTCAAGTTTCCTGGTGAAGACTCTGGTAGAAAAGAAGCCTCAGATTCTGAAATGTTAAAGACTTATTCAACAGGACTTCTTGCTCTCTCTTTGGTGAGGTATTGATTAAGCACTCTCAACTTGTTGTCTCTTTTCGATTTTTGTAGCTTTTTTTGTTGGCGCCCACAGCTGAAAGTAAAACATTTTTTTTGTCTGATCGATAGAAGCCGTGGGCAGTTAGTTGAAGACGTCTTGACATCAGGACTATCTGCTAAGCTTATGCATTATCTTCGTGTACGAGTTATTGGAGAGCCAAGTACAAGCCGTAGAGATGCTCTTCACACAACTGAGGCCAAGCATGTGTCCTTAAAAACAAAAGAAGAAGGGCGAAGTAGGATACGGAAGGTTGTGGATACAGTTGAAGGTGATCATGTTCTTGAGATGGACTCCGGCAGAGAGATGGGACAATCTGATGTATGTTCTGAAGGCGAAATGGAAATCGATGGCAGAGAAAGATGTAATGTTTCAGGTGCTGTTGATTGTAAAATGAAACATGGAGATGAAAATAGTGGAAAAGATGACCTCTCAAAATTCAGACTGAACCGAGCGAAATCCAAGGGGAGAGGAAGGGTTAATGAAGGTGCAACTGATACAGAAGTTCCCTTGGCATCTCCTAGATCAGGTCGTCTGGTTGTCAAAGATAAGGATTTATTAAAAAGTTCAGATGTCAGAAATGCGGAAGATGTGAGCATATGTTTGGGGAAAATGAAGCCTAGTATTTTGGAGATAGAAAGAGATGAGAATGATGAGTGCTTTGAAGGTTGTGTGATAGGAACCAAAAACATAACTGATCTAGTAAAGCAAGCAATTGTAGCTGCTGAAATTGAAGCTCGAGCTGCCCATGCTCCTCCTGACGCAGCTAAAGCAGCTGGTGATGCTGCAGCAGAGCTTGTTAAAACTGCTGCTTTGGAGGTATGTTTTATATTTTGGTTTAGCTGTTTGTGATTTCATTTCCTTAGTGATTCTCAGGTATTTATATTGATTTTCTTTCTTATAATTATTCAGGAGTTCAATTCTTCTGGTAGTGAAGAAGCTGCTGTGTCTGCTGCTACTCGAGCAGCTACTACAGTCATAGATGCCGCTAATGCTACTGAAGTTTTAAGGTCAGTCTTCTTATGCTGTTGTGGATAATATCATTGATGTTTATCAATTATAGTAGCTTCTGTCAATTTCCGGTAGTTTTGGGCTTTTAACTCTGCTATATGGCTATTGGCAGAAATCACACTGATGTTACATCTGATCAGTCTACGGATTCGAATAGTGTGGAAACGAACACAATTGAGGATATTGGAGAAGTTTCACTTCCAAATATTGAATCGTTGTCTCAGTTACAAGAAAAGTATTGCATCCAATGCCTTGAGATACTAGGAGAATATGTTGAGGTTCTTGGGCCTGTACTCCATGAAAAAGGTGTTGACGTATGCATTACGCTGCTGGAACGTACATCCCAATTTGATGATCACTCTATACTGTCTCCTTTGTTACCTGATGTCATGAAGTTAATTTGTGCTTTGGCTGCGCACCGGAAGTTTGCTGCTATGTTTGTCGACCGAGGGGGCATACAAAAATTACTTGCTGTTCCAAGGGTTACTGAGACCTTTTATGGTCTCTCATCTTGCTTATACA
The DNA here is from genome assembly GCA_963576765.1 of Draba incana. Classification (NCBI taxonomy): domain Eukaryota; kingdom Viridiplantae; phylum Streptophyta; class Magnoliopsida; order Brassicales; family Brassicaceae; genus Draba; species Draba incana. The sequence continues at coordinate 11,394,334 of OY755212.1, read as the reverse complement.
CCATTGGCTCTCTTCAGGTAATAATAAGAGCAAAATTGCACGGCTTCCAATGCGATTTTTTTCACCTGTCATCTCTTTACCTCATTATCCGGCTTCTTCTTAACTTTTAAATTATCTCAGGGTATAATGGAGCGTGTCTGTGCACTGCCATCGGATCTCATACATCAAGTGGTTAAATTAGCTATCGAACTTTTAGAGTGTTCACAGGATCAAGCCAGGAAAAATTCTGCCTTATTCTTTGCTGCTGCTTTTGTCTTCAGAGCCATCTTAGATGCATTTGATGCTCATGATAGTTTGCAGAAACTCCTTGCAATTCTTAAAGACGCAGCCTCAGTTAGGACTGGTGCTAATTCTGACCGATCAGCTCCTGAAGTCATGACGTCTTCAGAGAAACAGATGGCTTTTCACACTTGTTTAGCTTTGCGCCAATATTTTAGAGCTCATCTTCTTTTGCTGGTGGATTCCATCCGTCCTAGCAGAAGCAGCCGAGGTGGTGTGCGGAATGTTCCCAATATAAGGGCAGCCTATAAGCCCCTTGACATCAGCAATGAAGCTGTAGATGCTGTCTTCCTTCAGTTACAGAAGGATAGGAAGTTGGGTCCGACATTCGTGAGAACTCAGTGGCCTGCTGTCAATAACTTTCTGGCCTCCTCTGGGCATGTTACCATGTTGGAACTATGTCAGGTAATGTATCATTTCACTCTCCACAGTTGCTTTGTTTTGTCTACCATGTATTCATATTATGGTCACATGCGCAGACTCCACCAGTAGATCGTTATCTGCATGATCTACTTCAGTATGCATTTGGTGTTCTTCACATTGTTACATCAATACCTGATGGCCGCAAAGCAATTGTGACTGCCACACTCAGCAACAATCGTGCTGGCATTGCTGTCATTCTGGATGCAGCAAATATTTCCAACAGCATAGTGGACCCTGAGGTCAGCAGTCCGCTTCTATCCATTATTTTATATGAGTTTGGTCTTTCTTCTTCTGTTTCTCATTGGTACTTACCTTCTTGATGTTCTCTTTGTTATTGAAGATCATACAGCCTGCACTCAATGTCCTAATCAATCTGGTGTGCCCACCTCCAGCATTAAGCAATAAGCCGCCTCTTGCACAAAATCATCAACCTGTTCCTGGCCAAGCCATTACCCGTCCCTCTACCGATGATGCTCCGCAAACTCCTGTTGCACCAGCATCTTCAGGTTTGGTTGGGGATCGAAGAATTTTCTTAGGAGCAGGAACTGGTTCTGCTGGTCTTGCTGCTAAGTTGGAGCAGGTTTATCGTCAAGCACGTGAAGTTGTTCGTGGGAATGATGGTATAAAAATTCTCTTAAAACTTCTTCAGCCCAGAATATACGTGAATCCCCCTGCTAGCCCAGATTGTCTACGAGCCCTGGCTTGCAGGGTACTTCTTGGTCTGGCTAGAGATGATATAATTGCACAAATTCTGACTAAACTTGAGGTAGAATAACAATTTTCTTTCCCCAGTTAATTTCATATCTTTTTTGTTTATTTCTGAGAAATATCTGATGAAGTTGATAGATACTGACTTTTCCAAGCATTGTTTCTAGGTTGGTAAGAGTTTATCAGAACTAATTCGAGATCCATGTTGTCAGTCAAGTGCAACAGATCAAGGCAGATGGCAGGCTGAACTTGCTCAGGTGGCACTTGAGCTAATAGGGGTAATCATCTGAATTGATTTATTTTACTTGTTTAATGTATGTTTCTCTACGGGATTCTTTATGCGCTTCATAAGTCATTAAAGTTTATTTCATTCCTTGTTTCTTTGTTGAAGTTTTGAAGACATTTATCAATTGTGTTATTATTATATGTGCTTGCAGATAGTGACAAATTCGGGGCATGCGACTACACTAACAGCAAGTGATGCTGCTACTCCAACACTGCGGCGCATTGAAAGAGCTGCCGTTGCAGCAGCAACACCTATAACATATGATTCTAAGGAGCTTTTGCTCCTTATACATGAGCACCTCCAAGCATCAGGTCTTGGTGAAACTGCTTCAGCACTGTTAAAAGAGGCTCAGTTAAATCCTCTACCTTTGTTGGCTCCCCCTTCTTCAATTGCATATTCCTCTACAGAGGAGATGTCTACACCTGTAGCTCAACAACAATGGCCCTCTGGCCGCGCTAACAGTGGATTTTTGACCAGCAAACCCAAAGTCTGTGTACATGACGAAGAGCCTAGTTCTAGAGGTAATGTAGCTCTATCAGCCAAGAAGAAACATTTGGCTTTCTCAACACAGGAGACGTCAACGCCAGTGGCTCAGCAACAATGGCCCTCTGGCCGTGCTAGTGGTGGTTTTTTCCCCAACAAACCCAAAGTTAGTGCACATGATGAAGATCCTAGTTCGAGAGGTAATGCAGCTCCATCCGTAAAGAAGAAACAGTTGACTTTCTCACCCAGCTTTAGTTTGCAGTCACGAAAGCAATCTTTCTCCCATGACGCTCAACCTCAGTCCACGCAGAGAGTAAATAGCTGTTCAAATTCAGATGCTGCTTGTGCAGATACTTCAGAAGCTGCTGCAGAGTTGGTTCCAAAGAATGACCTTGATGCTGATGCTCAATTTAAGACCCCGATTTCCTTCCCGAGAAAACGGAAATTATCAGAGCTTAGAGACCCAGAGTTGTCAGTTTCGGGTAAAAGGATTAATTTGGGCGAGTTAGGACCACGCTCTCCAGCTTGTCCGACGACCACGGCCTCCTTACGTAGGAATTCAACCATTGTGGATGGTTCAGGTTTCCAAACACCAGCTTCAACTGTAGATATCAACCAATCTGGGAGCTCCAGACTGAGCCAGATGACACCTGCTTCTCAGCTAAGGCTAGCCAGCGATCCCCAGCCTTCAAATTCAGAACGGTTATCACTAGACTCTCTTGTGGTTCAGTATTTGAAGCACCAACATAGGCAGTGCCTGGCTCCAATCACAACTCTTCCCCCTCTGTCTCTCCTACATCCGCATGTCTGTCCTGAACCTAAACGATTAACTGAAGCGCCACTAAACATCACTGGCCGTATTGGCACACGGGAGCTCCAAAGTTATAATGGTGGCGTTCATGGGAATCGAAGAGACCGTCAATTTGTTTTCAGCAGATTCAAATCTTGGAGAACTTTCCGGGATGAGACTGCACTCTTTACATGCATTGCACTCCTTGGTGGTACTAATCATTTAGCAGTTGGTAGTCATGCTGGAGAAATCAAGATGTTTGAAGCAAGCAGCGGTAGCTTGCTTAACAGTTTCTCAAGTCACCAGTCTCCGGTTACACTTGTTCAGCCATATGTCTCTGGTGATACTCAGTTGTTGCTTTCTTCTAGCTCCAGTGATGTGCAGTTGTGGGATGCGTCTGCTATATCTAGTGGGCCTAGACACTCCTTTGATGGATGCAAGGCCGCAAAATTCAGCAACTCTGGGTTACTTTTTGCAGCGCTCTCTTGTGAAGCATCATCAAAAGATGTTCTTGTATATGACGTACAGACCTGCACTTCGAAAATAAAGCTCACTGACACAGCCACTTCATCTCGGAGTAGTCCCTACTCTCTTGTACACTTCAGCCCTTGTGATAATTTGATATTGTGGAATGGTGTTCTCTGGGACACCCGTAAAGAAGGCTATATTGGTCGGTTTGATCAATTTACTGATTATGGCGGCGGTGGTTATCATCCTTCTGGCAACGAGGTAATGGACAGTTTTATATTACTCTCTTACTCTGAATTCTTGTTTCTAAAGTTTAAGCAGCTTAATTTCTTCAAGTTAACCCACTGTGTCTGGGCTTATCAATATCTTGTTGGTTGTTACAGGTCATCATAAACTCGGAGGTCTGGGATCTGAGAAATTTCAGACTTCTTCGAAGTGTACCATCGCTAGACCAGACAGCTATTACGTTCAACTCCAGGGGAGATGTTATATACGCAATGCTGAGGAGAAACATTGAAGACGTTATGTCTGCGGTTCACACACGCCGTGTAAAACATCCCTTGTTTGCTGCCTTCCGCACTCTTGATGCGATCAACTACTCAGACATTGCCACTATACCAGTGGACCGATGTCTTCTTGACTTTGCCACAGAACCAACAGACTCTTTCCTTGGGCTGATCACAATGGAAGACCAAGACGACATGTTTTCCTCGGCCAGGATGTATGAGATTGGTAGGCGAAGACCAACCGATGACGATTCTGATCCCGACGACGATGATGAGACAGAGGATGAAGACGAAGATGATGAAGATGAAGATGACTTGGACCGTATTCTGGGACTAGGTGGAGACGATAGCGACAGTGGAGATGATGACATTAGTAGTGGTGACAATGAAGATAGTGGAAGCGATTTCGATGATGAAGGAGAAGGGATACACCTCGAACTCGACCCTGGCTTGTTGGGGATGGAAATGTTTTCTGAAGGCGAGGACGAAGACGATGACCACGATGACGATGGTGATGATGATTCCATGAGCAGCGGCGAAGACGATTATGTAAACAACATTTTTTGAAAGGTTTTTCCCTAAGATGGTTTTTCACTATCTAAAGTTTTGATGATAAGTAGTTGTATTTTCTTTTGCAGTGGCAAGTTTTTTGACGATTAGTAAATTTTAAAGAAACCGATTCGGAATCATGATACGTATCTTTTGTCAAACACCAATAGAGAACCCATGGTACACAAATTTAGAAGAATATCAAACATAGAGAATCCAAGGAAAACTAAACCAAACACTTCAGACCATCACTGTATCTAACGTACATCTTTTTTTTGGTTTTATCTTTTTGCTTCCTTAATACAAAAAACTAGAAAATCAGTAATCTAAAATGGTAGGGTTACTTCTCCTATCTTGGGAAAAGAGATACAATCGGATATTATATAGATACACACACGAACTTACATATATCTAAAAGCCATTCCTTACTTCTCTCTCTCTCTCTCTCTTTCTCTGTTTTCTCCTTTTTTATGTTCTCTGCTTCTTTCTTTATTCCTCTTCTTTTCCTCTCTTTCTTTCACAACAGATTAGTCGATTGTCATTGGTTGCGTCATGCAACATCTGAAACGGGCTTTTCTCACAGTCGTCATTATCTCGGTTTCAGCCGCCTCAAGAAGATTGACAATCTCTGCAAAACAAGGACGGACTTCAGGGTCTGCATCCCAGCAACGTGTCATGATCTCGCCAAGTACAGGAAGACAATCGGCTGGGACTGTTGGACGGACTCCTCGGTTCACCACTGCAAATGCAGCTTGAACCGCCGTCATGTTTTGGAACGGTAACAGACCTGTTATCAACTCCCACAGCACAATTCCGAAACTATACACATCCACTTTTTGAGTGTAGGGTCTGTGCTGGATCATCTCTCTGCATCAATCAACAAACATTAACAGTCTATACATATAAATAACAGAGATTTAAGGTTATAGAAGACAATGGAATATGATTCAACTTACGGGGCCATCCATCTGTAAGTCCCGGTCTCTGGAGTCATCCCTTCAGTTTGAACTTCAATTCTTGCAACGCCAAAATCAGCAATCTTGATGGACCGATCAGCTGATATGAGGAGGTTATCTGACTTTAGATCCCGGTGTATAAAGTTGCGCTCATGGACGTACGCCATACCTCTAGCAACATCCAACGCCTGCTTAACAGCCAACTTCAAAGGCACAGCTCGGTTTTGTCTCTTAGTCAAAAACTGTCTAACCGAACCTCCTTTTGCATACTCAGTCACGATGCACCACACCATCGGTTTAATACACGCGCCGATAAACCTGACAATGTTAGGATGCTTCAAAAACGAAAGCATAGAAACCTCCTGCTGAAACTGCTGTTCCAGGCCTTGTGCCTTGTCAGGGTTGTTCTCTGGCCTATCGAGTAGCTTAATCGCTACATCTTCTCCATTGTAAGTCCCTCTGTATAACTTACCAAAAGCCCCTTGAGCAAAAGCAGGACCCATGTGAAGTTTCCTCAAATCAATTGTCCATTCTTCATAGTTTGCTAAGCCCTCGGTTGGATAACTACTATCCATCAATGCTTGTGCTAAGGCATCGTCGTTAAGTGCATGTGTAACTTTTCCCGGGCGAAACACGCTTTGTCCAACAGAGAGAGAGTAGACGCCATGGCGCATAGGTTTCAAACCGGGATGGCCAATAAGAGCATCGCTAGAACCAACGCTGCTGTTATCCACAGACATTGACACAGATCCTCCGGCGTTACTTGTCTGCATACTGTCCATGGACATGTTTGTACCTTCTTCACCGAGCTTTTGATAAAAGTCTTGAGTGAAGGCATAGTAATTGTTGTTGTCGTTGTGATTACCAAGAGCGTGCACATCAAACTTTGGTCCCTCAAGCATCTTTTCGAAATCTCTCGTGTTACCGTGTAATGTATGATGTCTGACCAAATCTGCTAGTCACATGTAGATAGATCTCTTCCAATCACTTCAGCATGCACCTAAATCAAAAGAGATACCATAGTAAATGACACAATTTAGATTTCTGTTTTGATAACTCAAAACAAATGGCTAGTCCCTGCAACCACCATTATAATCAAACTGGTCTTTTCTTTCATTACAGTAAACAAGAAACTGTTACCTCTAAGAGCAAAGCTAGAAGCTAAGGATGCTCAACACTATCTTTGGCCCAAAACAGAAACATACATGTTACTAGTACTAAAAGAATGACAAATTGGGTGAAATCAGATCCTTGATACTCAGTTTTCTAGTTCTAAACGAAGAAAGCAACTACTCAAACTATGTAAAAAGTAGCATCTTTCCAAATTTCATTTCAGAGCAATAAAATACAAACAGATCCGATGATTACATGATGAGATAAGGTAGAAGAAGAAACCAATGTTTTACCTAGAGCTTCATATCAGTGGATTTGACATGAAAATAAACAAAGAAAACCCTTGACTTGTTCGGGTACTGGAATAAGTGTTAAAAGGATCGAAGAAAATCTCCGATCGAGAGAAACACAAAAAACCCACCACAAAAGAGTAATGAAATCGCAATAAAAAAAAAAAGCAAACTTCCGATCAAATGTTTGCAGAGAAAGACCTAAAGAAGAAGGGGTGGAGGAAGAAGAGAGTCAGTCGTCGCTTCCCATTTACTTTTCCTCTCTTTTTTTTTATTTAATTTTGGTCCGTCCTTTGCTGGCAAATTCGTTTTCTTATTAATTGGGATAGCTTCCGTTTCGTACGCGCTTACGTAGAAGGTCTTTTGCACGCGCTTTAGCATTTGGACACGTGTCCAATCACTGGTGTCAGTGGATGATTGGCCGACGGCGCGTGAAGGTATAATAAAGCCATGAGCAACCACAATCTTTACTTGTTCACGCTTGTAGTAATTTTTTTTTGTACATTTGAGCATATATATATATATATTAGCCAAAAAGCAAATATTGATAGAAAATTACAAAGCTAAAGAAATAAGTTTAAAATCATCACTATCATAAATAAAACCAAATAAACAAGGGTCCTCCAAAATTGTGAGATACTGTTTTTTCATCTTCAATTGTGATGTTACCTCATAAACCATGGACTATAGAACATAGACGATGATCCTAGCTAGTTTTTTTTAAAATGAATTTCGAGATGTAGAGGCATGCTTCACTCACTGTATGAAAACTCAAGTAGACTGGTGTAGATTATCCTTGACTAGGTATGAAGATTTTCCTAAATTTCTTTTATAGAGTTTAATTGAGTAATGATCCTTATAAACAAAGTGGTCGATGTACTTGTAAATTCTTTCCCTGCGACTGAATCCTCGTAGATTTTTCGTACAATAAGGAGTCTCCATTCTTCTTCTAGATAGAGATCATGATAACCCTTATTATCTGTCGAAGTCTTCCAACAAACCCATTTCCAGAAAATGCCAAGTGGCCCAAAAGCAAATGTTTGAAACTTTGAGAAGTTGCTTTGATACTATGTTCTTAGGGTATATTAGCTTAACTTCAATGTTCCTATCTCGAAGAGCCATGACAACATTGGTGTAGTAGTGGTCTTCAGCGATAAGAAGAACACAATCACGACATTCTGCGAATGAATCTTCGTAGATATTCCACAATTGCTTTTCGATGTAGTCATCAACAACATCTTTTTCAATCTTATCAGGTGGGCTTTGTTGATCTTCTAGACAAAGTTCAGATCTATAATGTCTTTTGAAGCTGATAAACAAAACTTGTCTTCGAATAATATTATTATTTTTTCACCCTAATTATAATTCTTTTATTTATTCTTCTTTATTAAAAGAGTAAAATTTTTGAAAAATATCCAGCTATTTCGAAACTTAATTTACGTGACATTTTTTTTTCTAATATGCAATAAAATAAAATGTAATACCTAACCACATAAGATTTTGACTTTTTGTTTTTATCCTTAATAAAAATTAACAAAAATTCAGATCGATATAGTTAATTATGTTTATAAATTTTCTTATCTAACTATGCTTCTAATAATAGACCCGAGGATGTCATGGGTTGACAAAAAAAAAAGTAAGATACTCTAGAGATCGTTAAAAACACAATAGACGGTAAAAACTTGCTACATTGAATAATCTTACAAAACGCTTTACTTCAAACGGTTTTCGCATCATAATTGTGTTAGGTCTCACGGGAGGCACGGTAGCTAAACAACATGATCTCTTTAAAAACTTGTTCACGTTGTCTCCCGAATTATAGTGCTTTACTACTATTGTGCACGAGAATGATTAGATAGACACAAGAATATGATGGATAAAAACATCGGGGATGGTTAAAAAAAAATAAGACGGTAAAAAACTTGCTCCACTAAATAATGTGATAAAATACTTTACAATGCTTTGAAAGTGTTACGATGAGTTAGTCGTTTCTGGGTCGACACAAGCTTTCCGACGTGACTATCAAAGGTTATTGTCGCATCATAATTGTGTTATGTCTCACGGATGGCACGGTAGCTAAACAACATGATCTCCCGAAAGAATAATTCACGTCGTCTTTCCAGTCAAATTGGTTTACTACTATTGTTCACGAGAATGATTACGTAGACACTAGAATGTAATGGATTTGCAAAAAAAAATAGTTTAGATACACTAAGATCGCTAAAAACATAGACGGTAAAATACTAGGTCCACTAAATAATATAACAAAATGGTTTACAAGGCTTTGAAAGTGTTACGTTGAGGTAGTTGGTTCTAACTCAAGAGAAGCTTTTAGACCTAGCATTCAAAGGGTTTTGTCGCATCAAAAGTGTGTTAGGTCTTGGGGAAGGCACGATAGCTAAACAACATGATCTCGCGAAAAATCAATTTACGTTGTCTTTCTAGTCGAATTTGGTTTACTACTATCGTTCACGAGAATGAATAGTTAGACACATGAATTTCATGGATTGACAAAAAATTAGTTAGATACTCTAGAGATCGTTAAAAACACAATAGACGGTAAAAAACTTGCTACATTGAATAATCTAACAAAATGCTTTACAATGTTTTGAAAGTGTTACATTGAGATACTAGTTTCTGCCTCGACAGAAGCTTTAAGACCTAGCACTTAACAAGTTATGTCGCATCAAAATTGTGTTAGGTCTTAAGGAAGGCAACGTACCTAAACAACATGATCTCGCAAAAAAATAACTTACGTCGTCTTTCCAGTCGAATTTGGTTTACTACTATTGTTCACGAGGATGAATAGTTAGACCCGAGGATGTCATGGATTGACAAAAAAAATAGTAAGATACTCTAGAGATCGTTAAAAACACAATAGACGGTAAAATACTTGCTACATTGAATAATCTTACAAAACGCTTTACTTCAAAGGGTTCTATCGCATCATAATTGTGTTAGGTCTCACGGTGAATGACCCGCTCGAGGGCTAGGAAAACCCTCAGCAAAGCCTCGCGGGAAGCCTTAGACCATTTAGCCCAAAACCTAGCCTAAGTAGCTCGATGACTAAGCTGGGTGCTTAGTTAAACTGCTTGATGACTAAGCAGGATGCTTGGTTAAGCTGGGCAGTGACTAAACAACAATCATGCTTGCTCGTTACCCTCAGCCGAAGAAACCTTTTTGCCCGAAGCACTAAGTGGCACCGTGTTTTCCGAATTTGATATTTTTACAAAAATATAAAAATTTGCGGAAGCACGACAAAGCTGCTCGGGAATTGACATGCTCGGGAATTGACCTGCTCGAGTTTAACCTGCTCGGAATTGACTAAGCACGACAAATCCGTGGTAAGCACGTGGTTTTATGACTGTATTCAATGAGCCAACGAAAGCACGATAAATCATAAGCACGACAAAACTTGTAAGCATGAGGGTCGCGACTGTGTTCAACGAGTCAACGGAAGCACGACAAATCCTAAGCATGACAAAACTCGTAAGCACGAAGTGTCGCGACTGTGTTCAACGAGCCAATAGAAGCACGACAAACCTGAAGCACGACAAAATTGTAAGCACGACAAGTCAGAAGCATGGCAAATCCACAAGCACAAGGTATAGCGACCGTGAGCGACGAGTCAGTGGTGACTCAGCTACCTGCCTAGCAGCTTAGTATAACCTATATATAGGACCTAGTAGCTCCCATTTTCTACATCATTTTTGAAAAAAACCTCTGATAAAACGCCTTAGAAAAATGTGATCATTTTCCGCGTTCGTGATCCAAGCCTTTGTCTTGATCGAGTAGCTTGGAAATAGATGAATTTCTAGCTGTAGTTCTGTCCCTTTTACCAAAATGATGGTCTAGTCTAGATCTTAGTTCGAATCCTAGTCCTAACCGTTCATTAAGTAAAGGTGAGTCTTAGTGATGCTTGTCGTGTGTTAGATGAGTTGAACACACGTTGCTTGTTTATTGTTTTGCATATAGGCTTAGAGGTTCATGTTAGAATTCTTAGGATTTTGGTAAGTACTTCCTTTGATTGTTGTGCATGATGTTTGATTTTTTGTGATTCCGTTTTGCATCTGTCATGAAATGATTGTGTTGTAAGTTAGGTTTGTTATGTGGTCAAGAGGACCATCTAACTTCCTAACGGTTGTTGTGAGCGGTTGACAATTCCATATATCGGGGGTCACAAAGGAACGGGATTGCAGTTTATGGCCGTGACACTGATTGTAGGCCACGGAGGAATGAGATTGTAGCCTATGGTCGTGGATGCAGTAGTCGGATCAATAATATTTTAGCCTTTATGGTTACAGATTAGTGAGGTAAAATAGGACAATGGAAGGAAGTTGTCAATTCGCGGGAATAGGTTTTTGGTTTTAGTTAATACTTTCCGCATGTGCATTCTTTGATTATTGTGTGATTGATTGATTGCTTGCTTTTTGATTGTTATTTTGGGTTTGGGTGGGATTATATTATTAATTGTTAGGGAAGCCTAGACTCACTGAGTAATTAGTACTCATATCTCATTTTGTTTTGTAGATAACCATTAGTGGGATTTTAGTCGGGGCTAAAAGAGCTTATAAGGTAGGTTGGTATAGATTGGGTGCTTTTTGTAAAACAAGTATGAGTTTAATATGTATTAGATTTTTTTGAGCACTAAGGCTCATGGCCGCGGCATGTATCTATGATTCCTTAACTTATTGTAAAGTCTTAATTATAAGTATGTATCAAAGAAGATTTGTTTAAACTTGGGTTGCATAGGATAATAGTCCTAGTCCGGGACGAACCAACTATTGTTCAAGATTCGGGTTGAAAAGCCTTGAGGTTTTGTTTGATAGGAAATGCGTACTAGGAAGTTTATTTAAGGATTCTTAAATGCGTTTTAGAACCTCATGAATGAACAGCTAAGCTCACATACGTAGCGTCTCTGGTCTAGTTTCAGGTCGAAGGTTGGTCGCACATGTTCTCGTTTGATTGTCGTGCGACCGATTGGGTTTGCGATGACACCAAAGAATTTGCGTCGACCTTAAGAAGATTCAGAATGATGTCCCTTCCAAGTTTATCTCCGCATGTATGCTTTTAGAGTTAGTATTATTTAGGGATGATAATATGATCTTTACGGATTTAAGTTTTTTTTTATTTGTTTAAGTGGATGATCGTTATGACTGTTGGGAAGTAGCTATAAAAGGACCCGACAACAGTCCTTATTCTGGAGGGATCTTTTGGCTATCCGTCATATTTCCTTTGAACTATCCCTATGAGCCACCAAAGGTTTGTTTTTCAGAATTTTACTATCATCGTGGTATTTATTGATATTATTCTTTAATTTCCGTGAAGGTTACGTTCAAGACAAAAATTTACCACCTAAACATATCATTTTAAGGATCGATTGACTTTAAGATCCTAAGAGAATATTCGGTCTCCATCTTTATATATGTCCGACGTTTGAATTTTGTTTATAATTAACTTCACCCAATTAGTCTTGTTAATGCGATGGATTGTTGTTCTGGAATTAGGTTTTGATGTCAATTTATAGAAAAGGAAAATATTTCAGCCAATTAATGCGATAGATTGTTGTCATGGAATTAGGTTTTGATGTCAATTTGCGAGCTTATGGCACCATTTGTATTTGAATTGATAAAACTCCAACTTACATGGGCAGCATTTGCTCGTTTTGGTAAGTGCCCCTTTTTATCATCACCAAGCTGTACATAATACCCGTAGGGGCCACACTTCAAAATAACCTGAACAAGGAAATAGTTTCAGCAAATTAAAGTTTTAAGAGAAATTTGCAACAGAAAAGGGCCAGGACAGAGCGACCTTCTCACTGGTATTGGGATGAAGACCCAGTAATTTGGGCTCTTCTACGCAGGTATTCCTTGGAGGATCATCTTCATCTTCATCCTCTCCATAAAGCGTTTTAGCAATGAACCTGCATATGAACCACATAGCTTCAATTATATCAGCGACTATGTTAACAAAATGGATAGATAAATAATTTAAAAAAGTTAATAGGTAAAATCAGATGGAGAGAATACGTGAGTAAGCATTTCATGTGCCTACGACTTACTTGCATGAAGGGTGCTGATCACAACCGATGAAATACCCCGTACCATGCTTGCTTACTTTGAAAGTTAAGGTGCCTTCCGAACAACTGAAACATGGATAGAAGAAACCCAATGAGAGTCAACATACACTCATTTAAACTCTATAGAAACTTATTTCTTATTTAGGCCTCCTCTATATACCACTGCACAAACTGAATCTAGCAAAAATTGTGTACCTTGGGCATGTCCTGCTGGGATCAGGGAAGGAAGAAAACAGAAAGTCCTCATATTTTTTTTCCAACATTTTCTCCACCTGGAAATGTATGATATTGTAAACACTCAAAAATTGTAGAAACAAAGGGGACTTCCAGAGTTCATTTTGTAAGAATGTACCTGTGGAATTTGGACATTTTCAACACGTTTACAATATGCGCTGAATCGTGTCCAGTAGTCTCTTAGGAGACCTTTCCATTCAGTTACACCACCAGAAACATTATCAAGCTGAAAGGAAATCATTAGGAGAAATTTGAGTGTATCATCTTGCAATATTGTATAATATCTATATATAAGACGTAGAAAATGCTACAGTTGATATAGAGTCGAGTGTAGAACAAACGAAAATATCCACCTCTGTCTCCATATCAGCGGTAAAACTATAGTCTGTGACCTCAGTGAAGTAGTTGGTAAGAAAAGCTGAAACCTGTTAGATAGCACAGAGATTAAAAATATGTTCCGATAGTTGGTTTACTAAATCATCAATGAGCTCAATGAAAGAGGAAAATACCATCCTCCCGCGGAATTCTGGATGCAGTGCTCGGTTCTTTATTGTTACGTATTTTCTGTCCTGTGAAAAACAAAATAAGATGTCAAGATGCTGCCAGTCTATGCTTCACATGAATCAGAAGCCTCATAACCTCAGAGCCTCTTGACTTTCAGCAAGAAACAGAGGCCCTAGAAATAGCCACCAGTTTATTAACACGAGCACATACCTGTAAAACCCTAAATATAGATGCATATGTCGAGGGTCTACCAATCCCAAGCTCCTCAAGCTTTTTAATCTGAAACACGTTAAAAACATGTTAACATATTATGTATCATGAAGCCTGGCGACAGCAAAATATACAAATATCATATGTCTGCGCAACCACCACATTAAGCATGCATACAAAAAGAAACCCCATATCAGAGTTCATGCTTAGCCACATCTTACAGAAACAGAGTTGAATTACTGTTGAGGAGAACTGTTTATGATCAATGTTTAACTTTAAGAATAATGAAAGCATTGTGTGGAAGCTTCGGTGAAAGCATTATCTAGCTGAACGCAAACCAAAATAAGCTAATGGAAACTAAAATGAAATTTCAGATTTCACTGCACGTCTGATGTATTCAGTCTCCTGATTAATTGAGTCTTGGACTTGGGAAAAGTAAGTTATATTTGTCTAAAAGAATCAAGAAGGCCAAAAAAGAAGAGATCTTTTTTGGTCAACAGAATTGTGTCAGTGTCCTCTTCTCATATTCCTAATCATATTCTTTCTCTTCGCCTACAGAAAACTAAGTTACTGTGACCGCTAAGGCGCTAATTCCAAAAAGGGCCTAGACTGATGAAAAACATAGTGTGGAAGTGGATCTAAGATACTTTTGCCACAAAGGAAATGCAAGTGTTATACCAGTGACCCCTCGGAATAGCGTGATGGGGGCTGAGTATGGTGCTGCTTGAGCTCCACTTCACCAATATGTAGCAGATCCCCATCCTGAACAGAGAGGGGAAACTTAATAACGGTACAGTATTTCTGATGGAATAAAAAATTGAAGACAGAAGAAATGACACCACAGCTAGAAAAAAGGTTTGCAATATTAGAAATGGTACCTTCAGCGAATTGAGAGTTTCAAAAGTTTCCTCCCGCTCACTACTCTTATCATCATCTTTGTTTCTGATTGCCTTAGCTTCAGGATCCTAAAATATCACCAGGAGAAACAACAAAAACTGCTTTAGCACACGTCTAAAGAAAAGACAGATGACACATTAGCTGATGAGAAACACAACAAAATCATGAATAGGCAAATGGTGGCAAAATAAGCCTGCAGAAGACAATCACAGGAAAGAAGGAAGAAGATGACAAAAATTGCTCCGAAAGCCAAACTCAATAGAATCATCACCACATGTGAGGCATTAAAAGCCACCTAGCGATATGACTGCCAAGTAATCAACAATATTATGAATTAGATTGTACCTCGTAAACTGCCTGGTATCCAAGGAAATCGACTTTTGAGCATGATGATCTGAAGATAATGAATTCAGATGCATTTCCAATATCAAGTTGTACCTAAGAAAGAAAAGAGACATGGAAAAATTGTAAAAATTGACACTATATAGATGATTTTAAGTGCAAAATAGCACATATATTACCAGCGCAATGGAAGCAGGCTCCATCTGACATGCCATAGCTCGTGACCATATTAAGGTGTATAATTTTAGAGAATCCGCATCAACCAGGCTAGCAATCGTTGCTGGAAATGCATACAAAAGATGTTGAGAGTTACGACAAAAAAAATTGTATGGTAAATTATCGAGGATGGCTGATAGAACTCCTCTAAGCTTATGGAAGCATGGTAATTATTTACTTACACGGTAATCTACGTATATCGGTAGGTCTAATAGCTTCATGGGCCTCCTGAGCGTTCTTAACCTTTTTAAAGTATTTACGAGGACTACCTGATGTAAAATTCTTCCCATACCTGCAAATAAGAAGTAAATAGCAGCTAAAGTTTTCTCGAGTCAAACGGACTAACATAGAATAACTTCACAGATGTATATGCATCTATATCTTACCTTTCTGCCACCAAGGACTGTATATCTTTGATAGCATCATCAGCTATCTGATGGGAACAAAAACAATAACAAATAAATCAAAATGAAGTTTTAACAGATAATGTTATTGAAAATCAAAACAAAGATGAATGCCCATTGCAGAAAATACACAAGCAAAGAGATCACCCACATGTAAACCATCTGTCCGCATGTATGTTATAAGACCAGCTGATTTACCATTGGGCAGTTGGACACCCTCATATAGTTTTTGAGCAAGCTGCAAAGTACTTATTATCAGAAAATGCACTCGTGAATAAAAAAAATAAAAAAAGTTTCAGTCTCTCAACCTTCATGGTATGTGCTGTTGAAAAATGCAATTTATTAGCAGCATCCTGCTGAAGGGTTGATGTTATGTATGGAGTTGGTGGATTTTTCTGGCTAGTGCTTTTCTTATTGCGCTTCACTAGAAAATTTTCTGATTTGATCTGTTTCTCTATGTCCTGTGCATTTGCTTCAGAGCTGATAGAAAGCTGATGTAACTTTTTTGAATTTAAACTGGTCAAGTGAGCTGAAAAAGTGGCTGAATTATCTTTCCCTTGCGCTTTGATTCCTACAGTCCAGTACTCCTGAGGCTTGCAACTGTCAATTTCACTTTCTCTATCACATACAAGAGCCAAAGCAGCAGACTGGACTCGTCCAGCTGACGGGCAACCAGGAAGTTTCCTCCAAAGTAGTGGTGAAATATTAAATCCGATTAGATAATCAAGAGCACGCCGTGCGAGATAAGCATGTACCAAGTCCCCGTCAATTTCTCGTGGGGACTTTAGCGCACTTTTTATTGCTGACTCAGTTATCTCATGGAAAACAACCCTTGCTACTGTCATACTTTCATGTAAGGCACCCTGCTGCTGCAACATCTCTATGATGTGCCAGGCAATTGCCTCTCCTTCACGATCTGGATCCGAGGCAAGAATCAGATTTTCAGCTCTGAGGAACAAGGTAAACAGAATGAGATAGAGAACTTCAATAAGAAAAACCATAAGGAAGAAGTAGGTCATATCATATGAAGCTTGAAGAAGTTATATATAGGTAGACAGTATAATGAAACATCAGGAAAATATTCTGTAGCAAGAGAATAGATGATAACAGTAACAGTTGGACTTTTTTAAAAGTAGTTAAGAAGTAAGAAACCATACCCATTTAATGCCACCTTTATGCTCTTAATATGAGTCCATGCTGCAGATGGAACCTCCCAAACCATGCTAAAATCATCATCTGGCCTCACTGAACCAGACCTTGAGGCCAGGTCCCTGATATGACCATAACTTGGCAAAACCTCATACATGTTACCAAGATAACCCTGAATAATCTTTGCTTTTGTGAGTGACTCGACGACAATAACAGATTTTCCACTTGGCGGATAAAGCGGTTTAGTTGCATTTTGACCTCGATGCTCTATGCTGTTTTTCATGTGTTGAGGAACCAGCTGCTGTTTTGATGCATTACGTGCTTTTGTTGACTTCTTATTATGTTGTTCTGACTTTGATTTTGATGGAGCAGAACTTTTGGGCTCCTCCATAGTGGGATTTTTGGCTACCACCTTCTGAGAACTATACTGTTAGGTAAATAAGCAAGGATGGGACTATTGTGTTCTAAAAAATTTAAAAGTTTAATACCTTAGCAGATGAAGACTTGCGATTTCCGGAACCAGAATTTATAGGTTTGGAAACACTTGTCGAACTCCCCTCTAGAGAGACCGCCTCCAAAACTGGTACCGCTGAAGAAGTTTTATCTTCGACTTTCTTGCTCTTTGGGCGCCTTTTTGTTTTGACAGTAGAGGCTTGCTTACCATTGATAGCCGGTGAAGCTGCAGATGATAGGTCTCCAATAACTGGTTCAGCAGAAGCCACCACTTCAGCTTCTGTGGAAGCCAAAACCTTATGCTTCTTCCACTTCTTATTAAATTTCTTGAAACCTGATTTCCCAGCAGCCTTTTCATCACCACCAAGAATGTTATCCTTATTTCCAGTATTCATCACATCTTCCTGTTTTGGTGCATTGCTAGCTTTTGTTGACTTCAAATGCTGTTGTTCCGGCTTGGAATTCGACGGAGTAGAACTCTTGGAACCAGAATCTTTTGTCTTGGGAACGCTTTTCAAACCTGCTTCAGGTGAAGCCGCCTCCAAAACCGATACAGTTGAAGAAGATTTATCTTCCACTTTTTTGCCCTTTGGCCTCCGTTTTGGTTTGACCGTAGAGGCTGGCTTGCCACTGCCGACAGTTGATAGGTCAACCTTGATGCCACTGACAACATCTCCAATAACCGGTTCAGTAGAATTTGTTGGAACGTTAAAGTGCATTGCCAATATGGGCTTAATGGGCTAATTGCAATGTTAACTTTTATAAAATTTGAATGAGAAATATTCGGTTAAATATTCAGTTTGGTTGAGAGGATAATAGCTATTCGGTATTCGGTTTCGGTTTGGGATAAAAGATTTGATCCTAACCAACCATGATCTTCTCCTCCACTTTTCTTGCCCAATTATCTCTTCCACTTGGTCAAAGTAGTTGAAAGAGTGGTTCACGTAAGAGATATTTGAGGAACCGAAATAGTGATCACGTTTTGTTAATTTAAAACCAACATCTTCTTCTCATTTTTTTTTGTACGTGAAAAGCTTTTTACAGTGAAATGTTTTTTTGCAGTGAACAAAAGCAAACAACACAACAACTTCCTCTTGTATTTTTTCGATCATTCTCCGAGTTAACTAGTAAGTGTTTTCTCCGAGTCCTAGCATTAGTCGAGAGTATATCGTAGCTATACGGTTCATAGATTTTGATTTTAGAGTGTACATGTTGCTAATCAGTCTTAATCAAGATCGTATCCTGAGATTCATTATCGTATTAAACCGTCACACTACGGGCGATATTTTGAATTAAGGAAAGAGAATTCGTTCTCGCTTTCTTGAATTCGTTATTCGGTTTATCGTTGTTATAGCATATTAATTTCCGGGTCCCTACAGTCTTAATTCAAAATCAAATCCAAAACGGATTTAATCTGCTTTATCTTCGAAACGATTTCGATTCTAAACGTTTCCGCGAAAAAGTTTGTGATTCGTTAATGATCAGAATATAACGTTTCCACGAACGCTTAATAAGCGAGTTTGTGATTCGTTCTTGCGATCAAAACAACCCATAACTAAAGGCTCTGTTTTTTCCAGTAAGTTTGCGAACACAAATTATCCGGTCTGTTTGATTCATCAAACGATTTGAGTTTGGTGTTTTAATTGGTTCTGGTTTAGTTATCAAACCGAACTTGGTGCTGGTTCATTGTTTTGACAAATTAATCTGGCTCTTAAATCTTCTTTGTTATTGCTTCTGGTTTACTTGTTGCTTAAGCAATCGACAATCACCAGTTATAGGCTTATAGCTTTTGTCTGGTTAACCGGTTTACTCTTGGTTTAATAATCACTTACGAGAGAACGTTGACATTATAATGTTTCATGCATTTGTGTGTTTGAATATTATAATTGAACTATCATAGCAATTAGAATAATTATCTATATTGCTTTACGTTGACAATTGTTTTTTAAAGAACAATATTGTTAAAACGTGTACTAATTAATCTGTTGAGATTAAGCACTTAATTTTTTTTTATTCGATATTAACTTGTGCGTTATATTAAATCGAATATTAATTATCTCTTTTTCTGTGTCATTAGATGGCTGGAAACGATGATATGTGTGTTGTTGTAACTGAAACCAACATGGTGGAAGACAACCCGATTGAATGGTACTATGATACTGGTGCTACTACACATATCTGTTATGATAAGACAATGTTCCAAGTTTACAAAAAGAACATGATGAACACTGAGGAAAAGCTGTTCATGGGGAACGAGTCTGTGTCAAAGATTGAAGGGAAAGGCAAAGTGGTTCTGAGGCTGACTTCAGGACGTGACCTTCACCTCCATGATGTGAAGCTTGTACCTGATATGAGGAAGAACTTGATCTCCGGATCGATCCTGAGCAAGCATGGATTCGCTGCGAATCTCGAGGCTGATGAACTTGTCATTAGGAAACATGGGATGTTTTTGGGTAAGGGGTTTGTTAAGGGGGGACTCGTCAAATTGTCTGTATCGACAATCCTCCCGAAAGTTGGTTCTGTTGTTGTTTCAACTCCAATGAATGAAAAGCCTCTTGCTTACTTGGTTGAGTCGTTCGATACTTGGCATGAACGTTTGGGACATGTAAATTATAAAACAATTAAAAAAAAGCAAAATATGAATTTAATCCCAAAATGCAAATCAAGTAAAGAAAAATGTGAAGTCTGCGTTCAGGCAAAACTCACTAAAAAACCATCCCCCAAGTTGAAAGAACTACCGAACCTCTAGGTTTAATACACACAGACTTGTGTGATTTAAAATATGTGCAAACTAGAGGCGGTAAAAAAGTACTTTGTCACCTTCATAGACGATTGCACAAGATTTTGTAATGTATACTTGTTACGTAGCAAAGATGAAGCACTGGAAAAATTTAAAGAGTATAAACTCGAAGTTGAAAACCAGCTTCAGAAAACTATTAAAATAGTTAAAAGTGATAGAGGAGGGGAGTATAGTGAACTTATTAACGGTTTTTGCAGAGAAAATGACATTATACATCAGACAACCGCTCCCTACTCACCAGAATCTAACAGAGTTGCGGAAAGAAAAAACCGAACTCTAAAAGAGATGATGAATGCGATGTTGCAGGAATCGGGGTTAGCCCAGAACATGTGGGGGGGAAGCGCTACTTACCACAAACTATATCCTCAACAAAATACCGCACAAAGTTACTGGTAAATCACCACAAGAACTTTGGAAAGGAAAAGTACCTTCGTACAAATACCTTAAAGTATGGGGGTGCCTCGCAAAAGTGGCAGTACCACCTCCGAAAAAGGTCACAATCGGGCAAAAAACCGTAGACTGTATTTTTATCGGATATGCACACAATAGTAGTGCTTATCGATTTCTTGTGTATAAATTAGATATACCAGACATACATGTAAATACAGTTATGGAATCAAGGAATGCATCATTCTTTGAAAATATATTCCCGTGTCGGGATAAAAATCATCCAAAGCGGACTCGTGAACAACGAGATGAAGCAAGCGCTTCCGGTACTTCAGCAAATGAAGTTGAACAAGAGGATGAAGATGAACCTAGACGAAGCAAAAAGGCTCGTAAGGAAAAGAATTTTGGCGAAGATTTCTTAATGGCTTTTCTCGCAAAAGGTGAGCCAAGAACATTTTCAGAAGCTATGTCTACACCGGACGCTCCTTAGTGGAAGGAAGCCGTCAACAGTGAAATGGATTCGATCCTGCAACATAATACTTATGAAATAACTGAGTTACCAGAAGGGTTTAAAGCACTCGGGTGTAGATGGATTTTCAAAACAAAAATATTAACCGATGGCGCAATAGACAAGTACAAGGCGAGACTTGTGGTGCAAGGATTCCGGCAAAAAAAGGTTCAGATTTCTTTGATACCTATTCTCCGGTGACGAGAATAACTTCAATCAGATTGATTATAAGTATTGCAGCCTTACAAGACCTCGAAATTCATCAAATGGATGTTAAAACAACCTTTCTAAATAGAGAATTAGAAGAGGAAATTTATATGAAACAACCCGAAGGGTTTGTTATCCCAGGACAAGAACACAAAGTTTGTAGACTTGTGAAGTCATTATATGGACTTAAACAAGCTCCTAAGCAATGGCATGAAAAATTCGACAATGTAATGATGTCTGATGGATTCATTATAAATGAATGTGATAAATGCATATACATCAAGATTACTCCAAAAGGTTACATTTTGTTGGGCTTATATGTAGATGATATGCTCATTATTGGAAGTAATAAAGAGATGATCACACAAACTAAAAACATGCTCAAAGGAAAATTTGACATGAAAGACATGGGATTAGCGGACGTAATTCTAGGGATTAAAATTATCAGAACTCCCGAAGGAATCACTCTATCCCAAGATCATTACGCTGAAAAGATACTTAATAGATTCATGAATTATTTGAGTGGAATTGCAAAAACTCCAGTGGACCCTCAACTTCACCTGACCAAAAATCTGGGTGATGCAGTATCACAAGTAGAGTATGCAAGAATAATCGGGAGTCTAATATACATGACAAATTGTACTAGACCCGACTTGGCGCACTCAGTAAACGTACTTAGTCGCTACACCAGTAATCCAGGACATAAACATTGGAAAGCCATGACTAGAGTATTAAACTACCTACGTTATACTAAAAACCATGGCTTGCACTATGGTAAAGAACCAACGGTTTTGGAAGGATACAGTGACACAAACTCGATCGCAGATTCCAAAAACTCCAAATCCACTAGCGGATATGTCTTTACACTTGGCGGTGCAGCAGTGTCTTGGAAATCTTCCAAACAAACTCTGTTGGCCAGATCGACCATGGAATCTGAATTTATAGCTTTAGACAAAGCTGCAGAGGAAGCAGAATGGCTTCGTAATTTCTTGGAAGATATCCCGATGTGGGAGAAACCTGTGCCTGCAATACGTGTACACTGTGATAGCCAATCAGCTATAGCTCGGGCACAGAACAATCTATATAATGGTAAATCTCGTCATATCAGGAGACGACATAAAACCATTAGACAACTCATCTCAAACGGTGTAATCACGTTAGATTACATTAAGTCTGCAGACAACTGTGGGGGTCAAAACCAACACAACTAGAATTTGTAAGAGTTCTAGGGAAGCTTGTGAGATTTCTATGGTAAGCTAGGGTTCAAGAGAGATGTCAAGAGATTGTTTATTGCTTTGAAAACGTATGAGTACAAGATTCGGTCTCAAATTTCGGATCCTCTTTACAAGAGATGTTTACAAGTATTTATAGTCTATGCTAAGTCGGCCTTGCCTCCTAAGTCCCTGCGGATTCATCTCGCTTAGGTCGGCTACGTCAATGCTCTGGGCTTCGTCGTCTGGACCGGACCACCTTAATGCTAGTGGGCCGAAGAATGTATTGGGCCGAGAACGTGGTCGGCAATCCAGAGAAGGCCGTGGTCGGGAATTGGACCGAAACCACGGCCGGCCGGGCCTAGGCGAGGCTGAGGTCGCTCCATGGACCGAAGCCACGGTCGGCCGGGCCTAGGCGAGGCTGAGGTCGCTCCATGGACCGAAGCCACGGTCGGCCGGGCCTAGGTGAGGCTGAGGTCGCTCCATGGACCGAAGCCACGGTCGGCCAGGCCTAAGCGAGGCTGAGGTCGCTCCATGGACCGAAGCCACGGTCGGCCGGGCCTAGGCGAGGCTGAGGTCGCTCCATGGACCGAAGCCACGGTCGGTCCACGCGAGGCTGTGGTCGGCTTCAGCGACCCGAACACACCTTCACCCGTCAAGTCTAGGATGGTCCTTCATTTCGTCCAGACAACTTCCATGATTTCTCTTTTTGCTTCGCAAGAGGACTTAGGCGCCGTTATGCCTTCCTTTTCGAGAACCCGAAGGGCCATTTCTTCAGTCAACTTGTCTTTGGACGTTAATGTTGAGCGGGTGAAAACCGACCCCAACAGTTAGCCCCCCAGCTCGGTAGTGTTTAGAGATAACAGTACCGAGTTAAAGATGTATTGGGTATCAGCGTTAACGTTCAAAGTCATGGCGTTTGCTTGCATAACCACTCACACAGCAGTAGAGGGTGACTTCATATTTGAGGTTTTAAGACTCCGCAAGCATTCTGAAGGTTTCAAGACTTCCTGCTTTGTTTGCTGAAGCTGCTGCGCTTCTAAAACATTTTTCCTTTTCGAAGGTTTTAAGACTTCGTACTTCCTATGGAGGTTTTAAGACTCCGTGTCCCGAATGCCGATGAGGATGAAACCGATGAGGATGAGGAGGCCGATGACTGGCTGTCTCCCCTTGTTTATGGCTTAGTTTATTTTTTGCTCATGAATGAGGCTTTGTGTGCTCACGAATGAGGCTTCATTTACTCATGAATGAGGCTTCGTTTGCTCATGCCTGAGGCTTTGTTTGCTCATAAATGAGGCTTTGTTTGCTCACGAATGAGGCTTCGTTTGCTCATGAATGAGGCTTTGTCTGCTCATAAATGAGGCTTCGTTAAGAAGAGAGCACGCAAATGCGTTCTCATCTCCTTATCTGCCAATGTTGCTGTTGGGCTTTGCATAATGGTGCTGTTCTCTAAACACGTCTGTCTGAGAACGAGTTCACCTTGATTTTGACCAGAGTGTATCCTGGGTTTCTGAATGACACGTTCAGGGTATAGGCCAAACGGAGGTCATTAGCAGCTGCATTACCAACGACGTTGTTGGGTTTCTGAGTGATCAGGGGGTCATCCGGAGACGATTCTGAACACTGGAATTTATATAGCGCGCTGTATCCTTTGTGGATGTCATTGTATTCGTATCTCTACACTATTACTGTGGCCAGCAATAATAGATGTAGAACGACTCTACTCGAATAAAGCTTTGATCAGTCCTTAGAGGACAAGCTGTTCTCATGATGAGTGATGTGGCGAGTGTTTGTTGTGTGACGATGAGGTTGTCACTGGGGTTGGTGTCGTGTGAGCTCATCCGGAAGGAGGCTGAAGTGAAATGTAATTCCCCCCCCTTTTGATGGAGGGGAGCAACTGAACCTATCCGAAGACAGGCTGCCTACGTACCCTTTGCAGGGATCAAGTCGCTTCGTAGTTCATTGCAAGAGCTTCTAAGAGGGTGGTGGCGTCACAGCGGACTGGATGGGCTCGTCCGCGTGCTTGGTTTTCCCGCCCCTCCTAGCGCGAACTTCTTCTTCGCTTCGAGCGAAGTCTGCAGCGCGGTGGAGAGCGTCCTGGATGGTCGCGGGTGGATTGACAGTCAATTCCTGCCAGAATGGAGAAGGGCAGCGGAGTGCTCCTCTCAAGGCCTCCAGCGCGGATGTGTTGGTGATACCGTCCACCTTTGACAGTGTATGCTTGAATCTTGTCACGAAAGACCGCAGGCTTTCATTCTCACCCTGCTTGTTCGTCCACAGCTCCGCATCATAGATCTTTCCTTCGGCAAAGATGTTGTAATGCTGCACAAACATCTCTGAGAATTGATGGAAGGTGTGGACTGAATTCTTCTCCAGCTTGTAGAACCACTGGAGGGCAGGCCCTTTGAGGCTTTCTACGAACAGTTTGCAGTAGCCAACGTCTTTCTCGGCTTCTGTGAAGTTTGCCCTTCCTAAGGCGACTTCGAATTCCATCAGATGGATAGCAGGGTCAGTGGTTCCTTCATAGATTGGAAGCTTGATTTTTCCGGGGTCGGAGATTGGAGTTCTCGCGACCCTCTCAGCGAAGGGTGTGTTCCGTGCTTTCTCTAGCACAGAGGCGATCCCAGGAACCTTCGCCGTGCTCCGGTACATATGTAGTTGGGTTGCCTTTAGGTCAGAGGCGACCTGGTCTAACTGGGCTTTTAGCGCAGCGACCTCTCCATCTTGGAAGCCTTGCGGAGCCCTGCGCTCTTGTTCCCTCCTGTAGAGCTCTGCTATGATCGCATCCCCTTCTTCTGCGGTCGTAGCATGATCAACTTCTAGGTCGACACGGGCACGTCTTCGAGGAGGAGGCAGATCCTCATCTGATTCTCCGATCATGCGCTCGGGAGTTAGATCGGATTCCCGACGAGGCGGTGGTGGAGGCAAATCCTTTGGATCTGTGCGAGCAGCCCTAGGTGGTAGCTCCTCGTGTCGAACCCTCCGATTGGTTCGAGGCGTGGCGAAGCTGGGGCGTGTCGGACAGACACGGGACCTCCTGCGCTTTCTTCTCTTGAGCGATTGCAGCTCGCTCGCAGTATCTTTAGTTTTCTTCATCAGAGTCTCAAGCATCTGCTTGATCTCCGCGAGATCCGCTGGGTGACTAGCGGCGCGAGGCGCGGTGTTCTCCACGGAGTTGTTTCTTTCCTCGTCGTGCTGGTGAGACGAAGATCCTTCGTTGCTGATGACATCGTTGCCTGACATCTTCGTTGGCGGTGCTTGTGAAAGCCTAGCTCTTCTTGTGTCAGATAATCTCTAGTTCCCCTTAGTCGGCGCCAAATTGTGGGGGTCGAAACCAACACAACTAGAATTTGTAAGAGTTCTAGGGAAGCTTGTGAGATTTCTATGGTAAGCTAGGGTTCAAGAGAGATGTCAAGAGATTGTTTATTGCTTTGAAAACGTATGAGTACAAGATTCGGTCTCAAATTTCGGATCCTCTTTACAAGAGATGTTTACAAGTATTTATAGTCTATGCTAAGTCGGCCTTGCCTCCTAAGTCCCTGCGGATTCATCTCGCTTAGGTCGGCTACGTCAATGCTCTGGGCTTCGTCGTCTGGACCGGACCACCTTAATGCTAGTGGGCCGAAGAATGTATTGGGCCGAGAACGTGGTCGGCAATCCAGAGAAGGCCGTGGTCGGGAATTGGACCGAAACCACGGCCGGCCGGGCCTAGGCGAGGCTGAGGTCGCTCCATGGACCGAAGCCACGGTCGGCCGGGCCTAGGCGAGGCTGAGGTCGCTCCATGGACCGAAGCCACGGTCGGCCGGGCCTAGGTGAGGCTGAGGTCGCTCCATGGACCGAAGCCACGGTCGGCCAGGCCTAAGCGAGGCTGAGGTCGCTCCATGGACCGAAGCCACGGTCGGCCGGGCCTAGGCGAGGCTGAGGTCGCTCCATGGACCGAAGCCACGGTCGGTCCACGCGAGGCTGTGGTCGGCTTCAGCGACCCGAACACACCTTCACCCGTCAAGTCTAGGATGGTCCTTCATTTCGTCCAGACAACTTCCATGATTTCTCTTTTTGCTTCGCAAGAGGACTTAGGCGCCGTTATGCCTTCCTTTTCGAGAACCCGAAGGGCCATTTCTTCAGTCAACTTGTCTTTGGACGTTAATGTTGAGCGGGTGAAAACCGACCCCAACAGTTAGCCCCCCAGCTCGGTAGTGTTTAGAGATAACAGTACCGAGTTAAAGATGTATTGGGTATCAGCGTTAACGTTCAAAGTCATGGCGTTTGCTTGCAATACGTGTACACTGTGATAGCCAATCAGCTATAGCTCGGGCACAGAACAATCTATATAATGGTAAATCTCGTCATATCAGGAGACGACATAAAACCATTAGACAACTCATCTCAAACGGTGTAATCACGTTAGATTACATTAAGTCTGCAGACAACTGTGGGGGTCAAAACCAACACAACTAGAATTTGTAAGAGTTCTAGGGAAGCTTGTGAGATTTCTATGGTAAGCTAGGGTTCAAGAGAGATGTCAAGAGATTGTTTATTGCTTTGAAAACGTATGAGTACAAGATTCGGTCTCAAATTTCGGATCCTCTTTACAAGAGATGTTTACAAGTATTTATAGTCTATGCTAAGTCGGCCTTGCCTCCTAAGTCCCTGCGGATTCATCTCGCTTAGGTCGGCTACGTCAATGCTCTGGGCTTCGTCGTCTGGACCGGACCACCTTAATGCTAGTGGGCCGAAGAATGTATTGGGCCGAGAACGTGGTCGGCAATCCAGAGAAGGCCGTGGTCGGGAATTGGACCGAAACCACGGCCGGCCGGGCCTAGGCGAGGCTGAGGTCGCTCCATGGACCGAAGCCACGGTCGGCCAGGCCTAAGCGAGGCTGAGGTCGCTCCATGGACCGAAGCCACGGTCGGCCGGGCCTAGGCGAGGTTGAGGTCGCTCCATGGACCGAAGCCACGGTCGGTCCACGCGAGGCTGTGGTCGGCTTCAGCGACCCGAACACACCTTCACCCGTCAAGTCTAGGATGGTCCTTCATTTCGTCCAGACAACTTCCATGATTTCTCTTTTTGCTTCGCAAGAGGACTTAGGCGCCGTTATGCCTTCCTTTTCGAGAACCCGAAGGGCCATTTCTTCAGTCAACTTGTCTTTGGACGTTAATGTTGAGCGGGTGAAAACCGACCCCAACAACAACCTAGCGGATCCATTGACTAAAGGTTTGACAAGAGATCAAGTTGCAAAATCATCAAAAGGAATGGGTTTAAAGCCTACGACATAAGATGAAACTTGATGGAAACCCCACCTACCTTGATTGGAGATCCCATGATGTAGGTTCAAAGGGAAAACTAAATCAAGTAGAATCTACTAAAGAGCACTGAGAGACTAATGTCTTCTCCCAGTTCCTAGGATGACGTACAGTGCTTCATGTATGTGCAGAGGATAAGCTACAGCTTTTAATGATTTGAGACCATAACTTTGAGATATCAATGAAGTATTACAGGATATTTTTGCAAACAAAGTAAATGGCAAATCACCTTGTGAGTGTGAAATGAGGCCGTTTCTAGGAGAATAAATGAAAGGCTATATTCTCTAACTTCACTCATGATTAACCAGGCGAGTTCAAGGCCAAAATGAACACAATAAAGAACTAAGTTCTACGAGAAAACGAAGTTGGGTTTTAGCTGTTGTCTCGGTTTACACTAACCTCCGGATGGTTGAAGACATCATGTTCACCATCTGGCCAAGTAAACCCGACAGATATTAACAATGAGTGGTTTAAGACTGAAAAACGTCACCATCTCAAACACAGTTAGTTTTCGCATATACTCTCAAAGGTCTGTCTAGTTTAGGTAGTAGAGTCAGTCTAGTTGCATATGTTTAGAGTCACTCTATTCATGTAGGGGATTGTTGGAACGTTAAAGTGCATTGCCAATATGGGCTTAATGGGCTAATTGCAATGTTAACTTTTATAAAATTTGAATGAGAAATGTTCGGTTAAATATTCAGTTTGGTTGAGAGGATAATAGCTATTCGGTATTCGGTTTCGGTTTGGGATAAAAGATTTGATCCTAACCAACCATGATCTTCTCCTCCACTTTTCTTGCCCAATTATCTCTTCCACTTGGTCAAAGTAGTTGAAAGAGTGGTTCACGTAAGAGATATTTGAGGAACCGAAATAGTGATCACGTTTTGTTAATTTAAAACCAACATCTTCTTCTCATTTTTTTTTGTATGTGAAAAGCTTTTTACAGTGAAAAGTTTTTTTGTAGAGAACAAAAGCAAACAAACACAACAACTTGCTCTTGTATTTTTTCGATCATTCTCCGAGTTAACTAGTAAGTGTTTTTCTCCGAGTCCTAGCATTAGTCGAGAGTATATCGTAGATATACGGTTCATAGATTCTGATTTTAGAGTGTA
Source organism: Draba incana (assembly GCA_963576765.1). Taxonomy (NCBI): domain Eukaryota; kingdom Viridiplantae; phylum Streptophyta; class Magnoliopsida; order Brassicales; family Brassicaceae; genus Draba; species Draba incana. The sequence continues at coordinate 11,365,467 of OY755212.1, read as the reverse complement.
CATGTTGCTAATCAGTCTTAATCAAGATCGTATCCTGTGATTCATTATCGTATTAAACCGTCACACTATGGGCGATATTTTGAATTAAGGAAAGAGAATTCGTTCTCGCTTTCTTGAATTCGTTATTCGGTTTTGTTCGTGTAGAGAAGACAAGTGTGAGGAAGACTCCAATTCACAAAGAGTCTTTGACTTCTGGTAAAACGCAGAGCTTCAATAATTCAGGCAAAGGCCCAACACAACAAAAGCCCACGAAGTCATTATCATCTCCAACGGTCAAAACCTGCAACAAAGGAACAGAAGAGATAAATGAGAAATGTGTGAAACAAGCTGTACATCTAGTACAGTTTGGCAGTTTGCCCATAATGACTTTAACCTATAATTAGAGGACATGTGTCAAGGAAACTAGGGTTACAAGCTTAGTATAAATAAGGCATAAGTTGTATGAGAGAACTTAACTGAAATAAAGAGAGAAATTTTGGTTCATCTTTATAGAGCTTTTGCTCATCTTTCATGGTATCAGAGCCATGGATCTGTCCATGGAACCTTATACTCTTCCTACTCTAAACATTACCAATTGTGTTACGGTAAAACTCACTCAAAGCAACTATATTCTCTGGAAATCTCAATTTGAAGCCTTTCTCTCTGGTCAAAACCTTCTAGGGTTTGTCAATGGCTCTACACCTCAACCAGCCTCTGTTCTTGTGGTGCCTGGTATCTCTGGTTCATCTACGCCAGTCCCAAATCCAGACCTTGCAGCTTGGATGCGGTCAGATCAAGTTGTCAAGTCATGGTTACTGGGTTCTCTTTCGGAGGACATACTTAGTATGATGGTTGGTTGTGGTACTTCTCAAGAGGTTTGGGTGTCACTGGCCTCTCACTTCAACAGGATTTCATCATCTCGTCTCTTTGACCTTCAACGCCGCCTACAGACTATCTCCAAACAAGATAAGCCCATGTCTGACTATCTAAGAGAGGTTAAAGTTTTGTGTGATCAATTAACATCTATTGGTCACCCAGTTAGTGAAAAAGCTAGGATTTATGCTGCTATACATGGCTTAGGGAAAGATTATGAACCTATCATTACGGTTCTAGAAAGTACTTTGGATGATACACCTGGTCCTAGCTATGAAAGTGTAGTCTCTAGACTTGTAGGGTTTGATGACAGACTTAAGAGCTATACTACTACTGCAGAAACCTACTGCAGAAACCACTCCACATCTAGCTTTTGCTGTCTCTCAGGGCTCTAACTACTACTCAAACCGTGGAAGAGGCTATAATAATTACAAGGGGAACAGAGGTGCTGCTTACTCAACCAGAGGAAGGGGTTTTCCTCAACACACCACTAATTCCTCTCGGTCTACTTCCCCTGGCTCTGTTTCCTCTGGTTCCTCTGCATATGGGTCTTCCTATGGTCTGTCTCAAGATCATAGACCGTCATGTCAAATTTGCGGAAAGAAAGGGCATAATGCTCTGGACTGTTGGTCTCGCTTTGACAAAACCAACTATCCTGCTGCATTCACTGCTCTTAGAATCACAGATGTGACTGAATCTTCTGGCCAAGAATGGTATCCAGACACCGGGGCTACAGCTCATGTTACAAGCTCCCCTACTCATCTGCAACAGGCTCAGCCATACCGTGGTAGTGATTCTGTGATGGTTGGTGATGGGTCCTTTCTTCCAATCACTCATACAGGGTCAGCATATCTAGCTTCTTCTTCAGGTACTCTCCCTCTTAAAGATGTCTTAGTATGTCCTGACATTGCAAAATCTTTACTTTCGGTTTCTAAAATCACCAAAGATTACCCTTGTTCTTTTGAGTTTGACTGTGATGGAGTTGTTGTTAAGGACAAGGAAACAAAGACAGTCTTGAACTTGGGAAGAAGCCATGAAGGGGTGTATGTCTTGGAGTCTCCTTCTGCTCAAGCTCTTTTCTCTTCTAGACAACCAACTGCTAGTGAAGGTGTTTGGCACAGGAGATTGGGGCATCCTAATGATCAAGTTCTTCTTCAACTTTCTATGAATAAAGCTATTTCTATAAGTAAAGGTTCAAAACACTTATGTGAAGCCTGTAAACTAGGGAAGAGTAGTAGGCTACCTTTTCTAGATTCTCAATTTACTGCTAAGAGACCTCTTGAGAGGATACACTGTGATCTCTGGGGTCCTTCACCAGTTGTATCATGTCAAGGATTCCGATATTATGTTATTTTCATTGATAATTGGTCTCGGTTTTCTTGGTTCTATCCATTGAAGAGCAAATCTGATTTTTACTCTACTTTTATCAAGTTCCAAAAGCTCGTTGAAAATCAGTTTGACACCAAGATCCAGCAATTTCAGTGTGATGGTGGAGGTGAGTTTGTTAGTCAACAGTTTCTTCTTCAACTTCAAACCTCAGGAATCAAACAACTTATTTCCTGCCCTTACACTCCCCAACAGAATGGTTTGGCAGAGAGGAAGCATCGACATCTTACTGAGTTAGGTATGTCCATGCTATTTGAAAGCAAAACTCCACACAAATATTGGGTTGAAGCTTTCTTTACTGCAAATTTCCTCAGTAATTTGCTACCCACTACTGCCCTTTCTTCTAAGGTCAGTCCTTATCAAAGGTTATTTGGGAAACCTCCAGAATACTCGGCTTTGAGAACCTTTGGTAGTGCTTGCTTCCCTACTCTAAGAGATTATGCATCAAATAAATTTGATCCTAAATCCTTACCATGCGTGTTCCTTGGGTATAATGAGAAGTATAAGGGGTATCGTTGCCTCTTTCCTCCCTCTGGAAGAGTCTATATTAGTAGACATGTTTTCTTTGATGAGACAGTCTATCCCTTTGCATCTCAATATTTGCACTTACAAGGCACTCCTGGTACTCCTCTTCTCACTGCTTGGTATAAGACATTCACACCTTCGGTTGAAAATCATTCTCCTCCTACTACCTCTGCTGCTGGAAATTTACCTATACCTATTCCTCTTCCTTCACATAATCCTGATACTTTCCAGTTTCACTCACCTAATCCCTTTGCTCCATTACTTGATCTTCCTGCTGAGGATATATCTACCACTGCATCAGGAATGAGTTCTGGGCGTACGACAGGCTCTGATCCTGCTTCTATTGGCGACAGCTCATCTCCTGGTTCTTCTGGGCCAGATATATCCTCATCTCATCAGGTGGTTCCTCTTACTTCTACCTCTACTCATCCGATGATTACTAGAGCTAAAGTTGGTATTCACAAACCTAATAAGAAATATGTTCTCCTTACTCAAAAGGAGGTTGTTCCTAAACCTAAGACTGTGTCAGCGGCATTGAAAGATCCAGGATGGACAGGAGCTATGAATGAAGAGATGGATACTTGTAAAGAAACAAAAACATGGTCTCTGGTGCCTTATACTCCTGATATGAATGTACTAGGAAATAGATGGATATTTACTCCTAAACTCAATGCTGAAGGTGATTTGGATAGACTTAAAGCTAGATTGGTGGCTAAAGGGTTTGACCAAGAAGAAGGGATTGACTACCTAGAAACCTACAGTCCGGTTGTTAGAACTGCTACAGTGAGATTGGTTCTACATACTGCTACAGTAATGGATTGGGATATCAAGCAGTTAGATGTCAAAAATGCATTTTTACATGGAGAACTTACTGAGACTGTCTACATGAAACAACCAGCAGGTTTTGTGGATAAGGATAATCCTACTCATGTTTGCAAACTTCACAAAGCCTTATATGGATTGAAACAGTCTCCTCGGGCATGGTTTGATAAATTCAGTACATTTCTCCTGAATTATGGATTCCAGTGTAGTGTGTTTGATCCTTCTCTATTTGTGTACACTACTAAGGATGCAATTATCATACTTCTACTCTATGTAGATGATATGATTCTTACAGGCAGTGATCAATCTCTTATTCAACAATTGGTGGCTGCTATGAAAGAGGAATTTCGGCTAAAGGATCTTGGAAGGCTTCACTATTTCTTAGGTATTCAAGCTAAGTTCACTAAACAAGGGTTGTTTCTTTCTCAACAAAGATATGCAGAGGACTTATTGGCTGTGGCTGGCATGAGTGAATGCACACCTATGCCAACACCTTTGCCTCTGCAACTCAATCGGCTCCCTGATCAAGATGTTCCCTTCTCCGATCCTAAATATTTTCGTAGCTTGGCTGGAAAACTTCAGTACCTAACGATGACTAGGCCTGATCTTCAATTTTCAGTTAACTATGTGTGCCAAAAGATGCATGCTCCATCAATGTCAGATTTCAATCTACTTAAGCGGATTCTACGATATCTCAAAGGTACTCTCAACTATGGCCTGACCTTTTCTAAAGACACTGATTTTACTCTAGGAGCATACAGTGATAGTGATTATGCCGGATGCCCTATCACTCGACGATCTACGGGAGGTTTCTGCACATTTTTGGGTAACAATCTTATCTCTTGGTCTGCTAAAAAGCAAGAATCAGTGTCTCGAAGCTCAACCAAAGCCGAGTATCGTGCTTTATCAGAGACAGCAGCAGAAATTACCTGGTTGAGTAATATGCTTCGTGATCTGTCAATTCCTCAGCCGAATCCTCCGGTTCTATACTGCGATAATCTCTCCTCTGTTTTTCTCTCTGCGAATCCGGCTCTGCATCCAAGAACCAAACATTTTGAGAAGGATTTTCATTTTGTCAGGGAAAGAGTAGCAATTGGAGCTGTTATTGTTAATCACATACCTAGTTCGCTGCAATTGGCTGACATCTTTACCAAATCCCTTCCAATTGAAGCTTTCACAAGACTTCGATTCAAACTTGGTGTAGATTCATCACCCACACCAAGTTTGCAGGGGGATGTTCGTGTAGAGAAGACAAGTGTGAGGAAGACTCCAATTCACAAAGAGTCTTTGACTTCTGGTAAAACGCAGAGCTTCAATAATTCAGGCAAAGGCCCAACACAACAAAAGCCCACGAAGTCATTATCATCTCCAACGGTCAAAACCTGCAACAAAGGAACAGAAGAGATAAATGAGAAATGTGTGAAACAAGCTGTACATCTAGTACAGTTTGGCAGTTTGCCCATAATGACTTTAACCTATAATTAGAGGACATGTGTCAAGGAAACTAGGGTTACAAGCTTAGTATAAATAAGGCATAAGTTGTATGAGAGAACTTAACTGAAATAAAGAGAGAAATTTTGGTTCATCTTTATAGAGCTTTTGCTCATCTTTCAGGTTTATCGTTGTTATAGCATATTAATTTCCGGGTCCCTACAGAATTCACCACTTCAACTTCTGAGGAAGCCAAAACCTTATGCTTCTTCCTCTTCTTAACTTTCTTGAAACCTGGTATATTTCCATCAACAATCTTATCCTTATTTCCAGTATTAGGGACTTGAGAAAAAAACCTCCCCGGAAACGGGTTTCCAAAGGACCGTAAACTCGAACCACTCGAATACGCAGCATAACTAACAGAACCGAGAGGCCTTAGATGCGAAGGAAGCGAGCTAGCTAACTTAAAACAACTTGCATTCTCTCTTTTAAACTGAACCTGGCATACATTTCTACATACTCTATCCTAACTAGTGAAGAGGAAGACGAAACTGGGAAATTCTGATTCACTCTGAACTGCAACTGCAATTAACAAAATAAAACAAGTAATCACCAGAATCTCCATTAGTAAACGGGTCGGGTAAACGGATTTTCCTGGCCCAAATAAAACATCCGGATCCTAGCTTCTTCAGAGTAATTTCTCTCTCGCTGCTCTCTTCTTCTTCAGGCGACTCTTGCTTCTGCTTCATCGTTTTCAATTTTGATTCTGTGAAAATTGCGTCTTCTTAGCTTCTAATTGATAAAATTAGGTATTGCGTCTCGCTTTCTACAAAGTTTCTTCCTTTTAGGTTCGTGATTTGAGCTACTGTCAGAATCTTAATTGATGTAGCTTTTAAATTTGCGTTACTTTCGATGAAAAACCTATTTATAGCTCGAAATTACTGTTTACGTTCGATGTAACAATTTAACATTTTTCCCGTTTTACCTTGAAAAAGTAGAGAATATTACTGTTTCTATAAAATGTTAACATTTTTGCAAACCGTTAGGTGAAGGGGCATTTAACGCACAGGTTCTATTTTCGGAATATGGGTGAAGTTAATTAATGCCATGGATTGTTGTTCTGGAATTAAATCTCTTTATTATATTTTTGATATCTAGATCACATGCAAAGTAAAGGTCGAACGTGCATAGTCTGACCACAAAGTAGCACTAGTTTACAAAAGAAAAGAAAATAAACCAATCTAGCAAACGAGTGGATCGTGTTTCTTCACGTCGAGCTTTCAACTATACATCCCATTTTTTGGCAGTTGCATGATTGGCAGAGTGGAGAGGGGAGGAATAGCTGAAGCGGAAGCCGGCAGTCGGCAGTCGGGAGTAGGCATGGCCAAAATCCAACCGTAACCGTGATTCAGACCGTAACCGGATCGTTTTAGACCGTAACCGTTTGAAATGGTTAAAAACCGTAACCGTTAACCGTATATTTATATTAAGTTATGGTTAACCCTTTTTTTTAACCGTAACTATTAGTCAACCGTAACCGTATAAAACCGTCGGTTAACCGTACGGTTAAAACCTTAAAAATTCAACCGTAACCGTATTTAACTTAAAACGAAATCTCATAATTTACATGTATTAATTAGTTATCTATGATTGAGTTATTAAGATGACAAAGAACCATTGTTTACAATTAAGATTATCCACTACAAATCATAAATAATTAGAAAAATAAAAGTATTCTTAACTAAAGTTTTAAAGTGAACGTGTTAATGTAGTTAATTTTGTTTCTAACAAGTGTATGTAAAAATGATTCATAAAAATAATGTACAATAAAATTTTATCGAGTGTAATCTTATAATATATAGCAAAACAAAACCAATATTGATTAAAATTTAAAATTAATTGTGTTAAATTAAACTCAAGCACATCAAAATTACAATTAAAAAAAAATTAGAACTAGCCGAAAAGATTTAGATCGTGGAATATGGGTGCAACAAAGTCAATGTGTGTTCTCCCTATTATCATATCCTCTAATTAATGTGAAAAATAGTAAATTATGCTATATATTAGTTAAACTCAAATATTTGGTGGCAAATTTCACTTTCAAAATAAACCTCTTTGGAGAAAAAGTTTACCGGTAAGGATGTGAAATATTTCGGAGAGTTTTCAACTTATGCTTCATTTTTGGTGGAAAACAAAAAAAAATAAATCTTAAATTCAAATTTTTTTAAAAACAAATTCTAAAAAATCCGAAATTTTTTAGTGGAGCCAAAAGTTATAATGATTTTTGTCATTGTATAAAAGAATTGAAAGATCATAAAAAATATCGTTTAATTTTAATACCATGTAAAATGAGTTCTAAATATATATAACTTTAATAACTTATATTTATTTTTAATTATCCAGTGTTAAAAATACTATAATTATCACCGTAGTACTAACCGTAAAATTAACCATATCATTTTATTGAATACTCATAACCGTTTTTAACCATAACCGTATCAACCGCAACCATATTCAACCGTAACCGTTTAACCGTATATGAAATAGTTAAGGTTATGGTTAAAAGAAAAAATATAACCGTAACCGTTGGTTAAAAAATCGTAACCGCAAAAACCGTAACCGTGGTCATGCCTAGTCGGGAGTCGAGAACGGAAGTTGAAGCTAGGAGCGGTGACTTAAATTAATTTTTACATTAAAAAAAATATATTAAAAAAATAATAATAAACGAGAAATTTTTATCTAAAAACTTTCAAATTAAATAAAATTTATAAAATAATTTATCTACGAGATCTCCATATTTGAGCTGCGATGTTGTTTCGAACACCTGTCATATATGCAATGGCTGGGCACTCATACCTGTTACCCGTCCTTTTTTTCAATACTCGGCCCGTCCCATCTCCAAAAAAAGGGTACCCATCGCCTCCAAGTCGGGTAAAGGGTCTTATAATCCAATTACCTGCGGGTAAGGGTCGGGTATCGGGTATCAATTTTTTTTTAATTACTCGTCGTATGTTTACCCGGCCCGTTATACTTGTATTCTAAATTACTTCTATTTGATAGATTTAGTTACAAAGTAAATTTTATGGTATATAATACTATAGTGTGTGAGTTAAAAACTTTTTTTTAATAATAAATTTTGAGACATGAGCATATAAATAGTTGAAAAATCCTTACAATATGAAATTTTATGTTAATAGATTGTCACTAATAATTTTGAAGATAATGCTACAAATTTCAAAATTTATAATATTATATTTTTTTTAATTATATGTTGTATATTAGCGAAATTTGGTTTTATTGTAATGATTATTCATCTTTTTGTATATAAATTTCTTAATATAATAGTTTATAAAATAAAGTATATTGTAATCATCGGGTAAGGATAAATGGACGAGTACCCGTTTAACAGGGTACTCGCTTTTAGCGGGCCGGGTACGAGGCTTTTTTTTCAAATACCCGCTAGGGTCGGGTCGAGTTCCGGGTACTTCAAAATCTCAGGGTATTCGTCCTACGCCCAACCTTAATATGCATCACATGTAGGAACATAATCTCTTACTTGAACTTCTTCGTAATCATTTGAATATGACAATCCAACCACTTTATTATCCATTTGTTCATAATTTTCAAAATCTTCATCGACATGCGTTGATTTTGTATGAATTTATGTAATGCCATAGTTGCTACGACAATCTTGAACTGAGTTTGTAGATAATACCGTGCTAGATTTCTGATAATAGCAAACTTTTCCTTCCAAACGCCAAAAGTTAGTTCAATAACACACTGAAGAATGACGTTTATTAAACATTTCATTCTCATTTGTTGGCACTCCTCCTCGCCATTGATGTGGATGATATCGAGTTCGGCGATATGGAGCAAGATATCTTTTTTTGTTAGGATATCCCGAATAAACGAGAAAATATTTTCCTTCAGGTGGTGTTGGAAAATAGTCATCGTTTTGTGCACAATATGTCAATATCTTGGAATCGTGCACTCTTCCTGGGATTCCCACATATGTATATATAAACTCCATGTTGAAGTTACAGATCGCAAGCACGTTCATTGTAGGATGTTGCTTCCGTAAGTTCTAAAACTTTTCCAACTTTTACCGACACATGTGTACCATCTAGTGCTCCGATGCAAGCACTAAAAATTGGATAATAACTTCTATTAGAAGACAGAATTGGATTCACCTGACGAAACTCATTGTTCCCCGGCTTTATGATATCCTGAGACATACGAATAAGCGCATCCAAAACTTCATGAAATCTTCTATTCACCGTCTCTTGATTGCGTTGATAATCTGTTGCAATTGTTCGTTGAACTTCGTTGAGCTGCTATCTCCAGAAACATCGCTACAACTTCTTCTTCTTTTATGATATCATGGTCCAAAGTAGTCATCTTCAACATCTCTTGCATACACACGGAACAGCTGAACGGATTTAAAGATTCAAATGTCTCTTGGCCACCTTTCCAGAAATTCCCTTGATCTTCAATGGCGGTAGTGAGACGATCCCACTTATCTAGATAACTTTGCTTGTTAGACGACCCCACTTTAGCCTTTGGTTACCCATTTTCAACGATTTTAAATGGGTAGTATTATATATTTCTCTAAATTTTTACTATTTAAATGGAACAAAAATTGATGGAATTATGTATTCTTCTAAACGTTTATCATTTGGATTGAAAAGTTTTACAAAGTAATTCAACTTATTCCACTAATAAAAATTCAAAACATGAACAAAATTGGAGGAAAATATTTCTCTACAAAATAGGAGAGAAAATAGTAGAACAAAAAAAATTAATTCACTTACGTTATTCCATCTATTCCATTTTTGCAAACCATTTGCACACTTAGCCTTTTAGGTTTAGGGCTATTGTTGCTTTGATTGTGACTAGGAAGTCTAATAGAAGTAGGTCGATCAATATCCGGAAAAATACAATATTTGTGATTCGATTTGCTTTTTACGATATCGGGATTTTTTCCGGATATTTGCGGATGTTCGGATACCCGCAGATATTCGTTTTAAAATAAAAAAACGAAAGTTATTTAAAAAAATTATTTTTTTAATGAAATATTTAAACTAAGTATAAAAAAAAACTATATAATTTTAGTCGATATAATCAAAAGTAGAATAAAAAATGAAAGACAAAAATGGTGGACAACGAAACATTTATTATTATTTGTAAGAAAAAAATATGAAAACACTGATTTTAAATTAAAAAAATTAGAAACTACTTAAATTTATTATAAATATATTTGTTCAATGTATTAGAAAAGTTAAAAAAATATACAAATATATGTTGTAGATCTATCATACATGTATGTAATTTACGGAGCGGATCAGATATTTGGATTTTTAAAATTAGTACTTGTGATTTGTTTTGCTTTAGACAGATTGTAGATTTTACTATTTGCTTTGCTTTGATTCATAATAAATATTCACATTTTTTTGATTGAATCAAATCTGATTTTGGATCGGAGCAAATATAATGGATAATTTGCCAAGCCTTAAATAATGGATAATTTGTTGTGAATGGACACCAATACAATTTGGCTTACTATCTCACTAATGCTATTTGTCCAAAATTGGCAACTTTTATCCAATCTATTTCACTTCCACAAGATCCGAAAACATCGTTATTTGCAGAACATCAAGAAGCTGACAGAAAGATGTCGAGTGTGCTTTTGGAGTCTTGCAAGCTTGATTTGTCATTGTGAAAAACCAGCTCTTTTTTGGGATAAGGTCAACATATGAAAAATTATGAGAGCATGTATCATACTGCACAATATGATAGTTGAAGACGAACGAGATAGATACGCTCTGGTTAATGTCGATGAATTCCAACAAAAAGAAGGAAACAGAACCTCCCAAGTAAATTTTACGTTCTCTACCAATATGCCTACAAATCTCGTCAATATGATGACCAATCGTACTTGAATTCGTGAGAGAAGAATCCATCACCAATTGAATGCTGATTTGGTGAGCATACATGGCAAAGACGGAATCAAGATTACATTTGCGCGTTCTTTTTCGTTTATCATTTGGGAATCTATATTTTAAATATTTTTATATGTATGGATTTTTTAAATATCCTTAAATGTAATATATTTTAAGTTTTATTATATGTATGATGTTATAAATTTAAATAAAATAATTTTTTATTATTATTATTTTAAGAACTCTTAGCGAGATTCTACCGTTGGACGAGCAAAAAACTAAAATTTGTTATTGAAGTTCTTAAATTTTAATGATGGAGAATTTATAATAAAAGAATAGTAAGAATCAAAAATTAAGATCTATCGTTGAAGATGTCTAAAAGCATGTACAACGGTGATCCAATTATAGGTTCTTGGGCCTAAAACCATTTAGAAATAAATAAAAATTGATTTTATTGCCCTCAGACGTCTCAATTAGGCATGGGCAACCGGATATTCGGTTTGGTTTCGGGTCGGTACCAATCGGTTCCGGGTATATTGAGTTTAGATATTTTATATCCATATAGGTACCCATTGAATTACGGTTCGGTTTCGGTTCGGTATCTAGCGGTTCCGGGTCGGTCTCGGTTATACCCAAAATGCCACCAAACATAATATTACGACAATACTGAAACAAGTTCATAATAAAAATCCAAAAGCAACTTAATAGTTTTGAAACAAAATAACAAAATTAAAAGTTGAAATCCTAAGATAGGTAATTCTCCTTGCCTCATTAAAAAACCTTAATGTGAAAATCACATTGAAAGAAAAAGAGTACAATTCGAATTACCTATTGTTTTGAAACAAAGTACCGAACTTAAAAGTTGAAATCCTAAGCAAAGCATTATACAAAAAAACAGTAGAAAATGACACAATATTTGAGTAATCTAGAGAGATATTCCCTTTCTATAAAGTAACACAAGATTTGAGAGTTTACAAGACAATGATATTAAATAAACAAAATTAAAGAGTTTAAACCTATTCAAAGTGATAAACTTTATAAGTTTCAACTCAAACCTTCAAAATACAAAAATAACGAAACAAGTTGTGAAACATCAAAGTCTGAAGAGAGTGACAGACGTTGTAATGAAACAAATCTTAAAGCACTAATTTCGGTTTCGGTTTGGTTCTGAGTATTTTTTATCCAAAATACACTAAATTATCCAAAAAATAGTATTTGTTTTTAATAAAAAATAAAACAATAAACTTATATTAGCTATTTTTATCCGAACTACCTACTAATAGATAACAATATTTGAACTAACCGAATTAATTGTAACCATAACAAAGAAAAATTGTAAAATATACTCAAACTATGCATATATATATTTGTGGATTAATTTATGTTTCGGATATTTCGGATACCCATTCGGTTTTCGGTTCGGTATCGGTTCGGTTCCGGTTCTTTTTGTTCTAACAAAAAATATCCATCGGGTATTCTTTGAAGTTCAATTCGGTTTCGGTTTGGATAATTACGGGTCGGTTTCGGTTTGGTTTTTCGGTTCCGGTTATTTTTGCCCATTCCTAGTCTCAATAGAAAGAGATTTTTGATACGGTTCTAATGGCCACGTGTCTAGTATGTTCAACTACAATACTATATATTTCTAATAATAGTTAACTATATATATGTTTTTTTTTTAATATGCAAACTGTAATTAGTAACTACGTTTCGAATATAGTTTTGCTTAAATAAATAACTAAATCTACTTGATTCAGCACACGACTGACATGTTGAAAACCTTAACTCAACAATGTCATTGTACACTCCACACAATGCGTCTCATGCTTAATACGCTAAAGATGTGTTACAGTAGTGAATATTAGTGTTCTTTATTTCAGTCCATAAACATATAACTGACCACATGGTGATTTGGAAGGGTAACTTATGAAAGTTCGGTTTTATTTACAAGTCAATTCCATGTATATGTTATGTTGATTGAGAAGAGGGAATAAGTACCAAATTTTAACAGAAGAAATGGATTTGTTGATAAAAAAAAGTCTATTTCAAAGCTGAAAATATCACATTTGTCACAGTAACAACTATAGGTGACAACAAGGCTCAGCTTTGGTCCTCTAAACATACTGAAGTAGGCAATAGAAGATCAGAACCGGAACTAAATCTCATCTCGTTGTCGATCTTGCACTCATGGATGTGTGATAATTCGTACTCCTGTGTTTCCTGTAAGATGTATAAACATCATCGTACTGCGTTGGTTCGTTGGGATCAGCTGTTGCTCCAAGTCCCAATCTCCCGGATCCACTCTTTTTATCGGTGCTTCCATCCGCATATGTTCCTGTTTCGGGATCCACCTGTAGATTAAGAGGTGGAGGAATGCAAGCACCTCCTTTCCTTTGTGGACTATCCCGTTCATAATCCTCATAGTCGTCTTGCGATTCAGATCCCATGGGACCTTCACTCGGGTTAACCTCACATATCTCTTTGTAGAACTTTGAAACTCTCTCGAGTACTTGAGATTGAGGTGTATCGGATGGTGGTATAACGGTTGGAATATCAAGAGGGCTCAATGGAGAGTAAGGTACGCCACTACCGATCTGCATCTTTCTGACCATCCCAGGGATCAGACCAGGAGGAAAGAGAGGATAAGGAGGCGGCTTTTCACCAGCAGGTGGTTGTGTTGGTGGTGGAACTGAAGGGTTAAGCGGCATGGAACCAGGAAAGGCACCAGGAGGCATCACATTTGGGATAAACTGTTGGGTTGCGACCGGATTATTAGGCAGATGATCCAAATTCATTGTACTGCTTGGTGGCTGTAGTAATCCTGCAAGTGGATAAAGATAAAAACTTGTTGGTGTCTGGTCGAATCTTACATTAGGTCGAGTTATGTTAAGCAGGAGTACCTGTATGTTGTAATGAATTGGCTGCTATAATGGGCGAAGAACGAGAAAATGTATTAGCAGGTGGTCCACTTTTCATCTCTTTCTCAAGGGAGGAGATGGTATCTTGATCAAACACCTCCTTAGAAGCCCAGAACTGCAAAATCTTCTCCAGACGTGACTGGTTTTCTTCTTTGTTCTGTGGAAAGTTGTAAATCTTCCCCAGCATGGAACCCAACACAGGTCTGAAAGCAAGGGCTTCGTTGTCAAACTCGTGCAAGTTTGTCCTCCGTTGCAAACTGTGTTTAAGGAAACAATACATCAGTGGAAAAACATGAGACTAGGCAGCAGTACTATGTAAACGGCAATCAGTGTTGTATGTAGTCTAGATACCTGTCAAAGAGAATGTCATTAGCAAGATAAACTATGTGCATCTGTCTATCAGAATCATCCATCGCAAAGACCCTATCTCTAAGCGCCTCTGCTAAAGCAGGTGCAAAAGGAGATCTCTGCATGAACCAAATCTTAGCACTTTTGATAGACTCTTTCGTCCCATTAAGGTTCGCCAAGACACCATTTAGCTCCATTGCTACATCAGCAGGAAGCGGACCAGAAAGACCTCTGAACGCATGAATTGACTGATCAAAATCAGGACGAGCATGTGGCGGAGGAAAAGGATGAGGTTGCGGAAGATGCTGTTGGTGATCATGGAACGGTGGGAAAGGAGGCTGACGGATGGGCGGAACTCCCAATGGACCAGGCACATTGTTCATCGAAGGACTCATCATTGGATTTGGCGGACGAAACGGAGGTTCCAAAGGTCCTCCAACGGGATGCATAGAGAGAAACTGCTTATACCGATAATAACCATGACCTTCACCACCAAACAAAAACGCGAAATCGGGATTATCTTTCTGCCTATCACGCATCATAGCCTCAAACTCCGGACCATTCTTAATTGAATACTCAACAAGCTTATCGATACGCTTCTGCAGCTCTTGGTCAGGTGGAGGTGGAAAAGGAGGAGGAGCTGAATCGTACGGTCCAGGGAACGTCGAAGGAAGGTGATACGGACGTGGAAGGAAAGGTTGTTGTTGTTGACCAAACATCTGTGGATGAGGAGGAGGATGCTGATAAGGAAACTGCTGCATAGAAGGACGAGGAGGCATGAAACCAGAAGGTGATGGGTATTGTTGATGTTGTGGAGGATGGAATCCGAATTGTTGTTGTTGATTTTGAAAGTTTGAGACTTGTTGCTGAGGATAAGGTAACCCAGAAGAAGCAGGATAATCGTGTTGCCTTCGATCCATTATTATAAACGCTGAAACAATTTGTGCAAAAGGCATTGAAATTAGTTACATGAAATTCAACTATAACCAAATTCTTCTACACTTATTAGCGAATCGGTATCTATGCAAAGAGAAATTTCGAGCTATAAATAGGGTTTTCATCGAAAGGAAGGCAAATTCAAACAGAAGCTAAGAAGAATCAGAAATGAAAACGATGAAGACGCAATACCTAATTTTATCAAACAGAAGCTAAGAAGACGCAACTTTCACAGAAACAAAATTGAAAACGATGAAGCAGAAGCTAGAGTCACCTGAAGAAGAAGAAGAGAGCAGCGAGAGAGAGAAATTACTCGGAAGAAGCTAGCTAGGATCCGGATGTTTTATTTGGGCCAGGAAAACCCGATTACCCGACCCGTTTAGTTAACCGGATTCTAATTGATCGTGACCTAAACCCGACCCGATAAGGAAGTAAGCAGATAAACCCCCAGAGAGTAGTAAACCCTTAAGAATTTTTGTTTACCAGAAAACCACAAATTCCGCCATTAGCAAAATCACCTCTTCTTCTTCTTCTTCTTCTTCTTCTTCTGGATATATGAAAAGCAATAGAAGCAATCGTGGAACGATTTGAATTCTTTCTAGAATATTCCAAATGCAGAGAACCCTCTCACTCGCGGCTTCTAAGTCTTCTTCTTCGACTTATGTTCTCTCTCTTCGTCCTCTCATGGCTAAGGTTTGTGTTTCGATTCTCGATTCAAATTTCTGCAGGACTAATGGAGTTTCTGGTGATTACTTGTTTTATTTTGTTAATTGCAGTTGCAGTTCAGAGCGATTCAGAATTTCCCAGTTTCGTCTTCCTCTTCACTAGTTAGGATTGATAGAGTATGTAGAAATGTATGCCAGGTTCAGTTTAAAAGAGAGAATGCAAGTTGTTTTAAGTTAGCTAGCTCGCTTCCTTCGCATCTAAGGCCTCTCGGTTCTGTTAGTTATGCTGCGTATTCGAGTGGTTCGAGTTTACGGTCCTTTGGAAACCCGTTTCCGGGGAGGTTTTTTTCTCAAGTCCCTAATACTGGAAATAAGGATAAGATTGTTGATGGGAATATACCAGGTTTCAAGAAAGTTAATAAGAAGAGGAAGAAGCATAAGGTTTTGGCTTCCTCAGTAGTTGAAGTGGTGAATTCTACTAAACCGGTTATCGGAGATGTTGTCAGTGGCATCAAGGTTGACCTATCAACTGTCGGCAGTGGCAAGCCAGCCTCTACGGTCAAACCAAAACGGAGGCCAAAGGGCAAAAAAGTGGAAGATAAATCTTCTTCAACTGTATCGGTTTTGGAGGCGGCTTCACCTGAAGCAGGTTTGAAAAGCGTTCCCAAGACAAAAGATTCTGGTTCCAAGAGTTCTACTCCGTCGAATTCCAAGCCGGAACAACAGCATTTGAAGTCAACAAAAGCTAGCAATGCACCAAAACAGGAAGATGTGATGAATACTGGAAATAAGGATAACATTCTTGGTGGTGATGAAAAGGCTGCTGGGAAATCAGGTTTCAAGAAATTTAATAAGAAGTGGAAGAAGCATAAGGTTTTGGCTTCCACAGAAGCTGAAGTGGTGGCTTCTGCTGAACCAGTTATTGGAGACCTATCATCTGCAGCTTCACCGGCTATCAATGGTAAGCAAGCCTCTACTGTCAAAACAAAAAGGCGCCCAAAGAGCAAGAAAGTCGAAGATAAAACTTCTTCAGCGGTACCAGTTTTGGAGGCGGTCTCTCTAGAGGGGAGTTCGACAAGTGTTTCCAAACCTATAAATTCTGGTTCCGGAAATCGCAAGTCTTCATCTGCTAAGGTATTAAACTTTTAAATTTTTTAGAACACAATAGTCCCATCCTTGCTTATTTACCTAACAGTATAGTTCTCAGAAGGTGGTAGCCAAAAATCCCACTATGGAGGAGCCCAAAAGTTCTGCTCCATCAAAATCAAAGTCAGAACAACATAATAAGAAGTCAACAAAAGCACGTAATGCATCAAAACAGCAGCTGGTTCCTCAACACATGAAAAACAGCATAGAGCATCGAGGTCAAAATGCAACTAAACCGCTTTATCCGCCAAGTGGAAAATCTGTTATTGTCGTCGAGTCACTCACAAAAGCAAAGATTATTCAGGGTTATCTTGGTAACATGTATGAGGTTTTGCCAAGTTATGGTCATATCAGGGACCTGGCCTCAAGGTCTGGTTCAGTGAGGCCAGATGATGATTTTAGCATGGTTTGGGAGGTTCCATCTGCAGCATGGACTCATATTAAGAGCATAAAGGTGGCATTAAATGGGTATGGTTTCTTACTTCTTAACTACTTTTAAAAAAGTCCAACTGTTACTGTTATCATCTATTCTCTTGCTACAGAATATTTTCCTGATGTTTCATTATACTGTCTACCTATATATAACTTCTTCAAGCTTCATATGATATGACCTACTTCTTCCTTATGGTTTTTCTTATTGAAGTTCTCTATCTCATTCTGTTTACCTTGTTCCTCAGAGCTGAAAATCTGATTCTTGCCTCGGATCCAGATCGTGAAGGAGAGGCAATTGCCTGGCACATCATAGAGATGTTGCAGCAGCAGGGTGCCTTACATGAAAGTATGACAGTAGCAAGGGTTGTTTTCCATGAGATAACTGAGTCAGCAATAAAAAGTGCGCTAAAGTCCCCACGAGAAATTGACGGGGACTTGGTACATGCTTATCTCGCACGGCGTGCTCTTGATTATCTAATCGGATTTAATATTTCACCACTACTTTGGAGGAAACTTCCTGGTTGCCCGTCAGCTGGACGAGTCCAGTCTGCTGCTTTGGCTCTTGTATGTGATAGAGAAAGTGAAATTGACAGTTGCAAGCCTCAGGAGTACTGGACTGTAGGAATCAAAGCGCAAGGGAAAGATAATTCAGCCACTTTTTCAGCTCACTTGACCAGTTTAAATTCAAAAAAGTTACATCAGCTTTCTATCAGCTCTGAAGCAAATGCACAGGACATAGAGAAACAGATCAAATCAGAAAATTTTCTAGTGAAGCGCAATAAGAAAAGCACTAGCCAGAAAAATCCACCAACTCCATACATAACATCAACCCTTCAGCAGGATGCTGCTAATAAATTGCATTTTTCAACAGCACATACCATGAAGGTTGAGAGACTGAAACTTTTTTTATTTTTTTTATTCACGAGTGCATTTTCTGATAATAAGTACTTTGCAGCTTGCTCAAAAACTATATGAGGGTGTCCAACTGCCCAATGGTAAATCAGCTGGTCTTATAACATACATGCGGACAGATGGTTTACATGTGGGTGATCTCTTTGCTTGTGTATTTTCTGCAATGGGCATTCATCTTTGTTTTGATTTTCAATAACATTATCTGTTAAAACTTCATTTTGATTTATTTGTTATTGTTTTTGTTCCCATCAGATAGCTGATGATGCTATCAAAGATATACAGTCCTTGGTGGCAGAAAGGTAAGATATAGATGCATATACATCTGTGAAGTTATTCTATGTTAGTCCGTTTGACTCGAGAAAACTTTAGCTGCTATTTACTTCTTATTTGCAGGTATGGGAAGAATTTTACATCAGGTAGTCCTCGTAAATACTTTAAAAAGGTTAAGAACGCTCAGGAGGCCCATGAAGCTATTAGACCTACCGATATACGTAGATTACCGTGTAAGTAAATAATTACCATGCTTCCATAAGCTTAGAGGAGTTCTATCAGCCATCCTCGATAATTTACCATACAATTTTTTTTGTCGTAACTCTCAACATCTTTTGTATGCATTTCCAGCAACGATTGCTAGCCTGGTTGATGCGGATTCTCTAAAATTATACACCTTAATATGGTCACGAGCTATGGCATGTCAGATGGAGCCTGCTTCCATTGCGCTGGTAATATATGTGCTATTTTGCACTTAAAATCATCTATATAGTGTCAATTTTTACAATTTTTCCATGTCTCTTTTCTTTCTTAGGTACAACTTGATATTGGAAATGCATCTGAATTCATTATCTTCAGATCATCATGCTCAAAAGTCGATTTCCTTGGATACCAGGCAGTTTACGAGGTACAATCTAATTCATAATATTGTTGATTACTTGGCAGTCATATCGCTAGGTGGCTTTTAATGCCTCACATGTGGTGATGATTCTATTGAGTTTGGCTTTCGGAGCAATTTTTGTCATCTTCTTCCTTCTTTCCTGTGATTGTCTTCTGCAGGCTTATTTTGCCACCATTTGCCTATTCATGATTTTGTTGTGTTTCTCATCAGCTAATGTGTCATCTGTCTTTTCTTTAGACGTGTGCTAAAGCAGTTTTTGTTGTTTCTCCTGGTGATATTTTAGGATCCTGAAGCTAAGGCAATCAGAAACAAAGATGATGATAAGAGTAGTGAGCGGGAGGAAACTTTTGAAACTCTCAATTCGCTGAAGGTACCATTTCTAATATTGCAAACCTTTTTTCTAGCTGTGGTGTCATTTCTTCTGTCTTCAATTTTTTATTCCATCAGAAATACTGTACCGTTATTAAGTTTCCCCTCTCTGTTCAGGATGGGGATCTGCTACATATTGGTGAAGTGGAGCTCAAGCAGCACCATACTCAGCCCCCATCACGCTATTCCGAGGGGTCACTGGTATAACACTTGCATTTCCTTTGTGGCAAAAGTATCTTAGATCCACTTCCACACTATGTTTTTCATCAGTCTAGGCCCTTTTTGGAATTAGCGCCTTAGCGGTCACAGTAACTTAGTTTTCTGTAGGCGAAGAGAAAGAATATGATTAGGAATATGAGAAGAGGACACTGACACAATTCTGTTGACCAAAAAAGATCTCTTCTTTTTTGGCCTTCTTGATTCTTTTAGACAAATATAACTTACTTTTCCCAAGTCCAAGACTCAATTAATCAGGAGACTGAATACATCAGACGTGCAGTGAAATCTGAAATTTCATTTTAGTTTCCATTAGCTTATTTTGGTTTGCGTTCAGCTAGATAATGCTTTCACCGAAGCTTCCACACAATGCTTTCATTATTCTTAAAGTTAAACATTGATCATAAACAGTTCTCCTCAACAGTAATTCAACTCTGTTTCTGTAAGATGTGGCTAAGCATGAACTCTGATATGGGGTTTCTTTTTGTATGCATGCTTAATGTGGTGGTTGCGCAGACATATGATATTTGTATATTTTGCTGTCGCCAGGCTTCATGATACATAATATGTTAACATGTTTTTAACGTGTTTCAGATTAAAAAGCTTGAGGAGCTTGGGATTGGTAGACCCTCGACATATGCATCTATATTTAGGGTTTTACAGGTATGTGCTCGTGTTAATAAACTGGTGGCTATTTCTAGGGCCTCTGTTTCTTGCTGAAAGTCAAGAGGCTCTGAGGTTATGAGGCTTCTGATTCATGTGAAGCATAGACTGGCAGCATCTTGACATCTTATTTTGTTTTTCACAGGACAGAAAATACGTAACAATAAAGAACCGAGCACTGCATCCAGAATTCCGCGGGAGGATGGTATTTTCCTCTTTCATTGAGCTCATTGATGATTTAGTAAACCAACTATCGGAACATATTTTTAATCTCTGTGCTATCTAACAGGTTTCAGCTTTTCTTACCAACTACTTCACTGAGGTCACAGACTATAGTTTTACCGCTGATATGGAGACAGAGGTGGATATTTTCGTTTGTTCTACACTCGACTCTATATCAACTGTAGCATTTTCTACGTCTTATATATAGATATTATACAATATTGCAAGATGATACACTCAAATTTCTCCTAATGATTTCCTTTCAGCTTGATAATGTTTCTGGTGGTGTAACTGAATGGAAAGGTCTCCTAAGAGACTACTGGACACGATTCAGCGCATATTGTAAACGTGTTGAAAATGTCCAAATTCCACAGGTACATTCTTACAAAATGAACTCTGGAAGTCCCCTTTGTTTCTACAATTTTTGAGTGTTTACAATATCATACATTTCCAGGTGGAGAAAATGTTGGAAAAAAAATATGAGGACTTTCTGTTTTCTTCCTTCCCTGATCCCAGCAGGACATGCCCAAGGTACACAATTTTTGCTAGATTCAGTTTGTGCAGTGGTATATAGAGGAGGCCTAAATAAGAAATAAGTTTCTATAGAGTTTAAATGAGTGTATGTTGACTCTCATTGGGTTTCTTCTATCCATGTTTCAGTTGTTCGGAAGGCACCTTAACTTTCAAAGTAAGCAAGCATGGTACGGGGTATTTCATCGGTTGTGATCAGCACCCTTCATGCAAGTAAGTCGTAGGCACATGAAATGCTTACTCACGTATTCTCTCCATCTGATTTTACCTATTAACTTTTTTAAATTATTTATCTATCCATTTTGTTAACATAGTCGCTGATATAATTGAAGCTATGTGGTTCATATGCAGGTTCATTGCTAAAACGCTTTATGGAGAGGATGAAGATGAAGATGATCCTCCAAGGAATACCTGCGTAGAAGAGCCCAAATTACTGGGTCTTCATCCCAATACCAGTGAGAAGGTCGCTCTGTCCTGGCCCTTTTCTGTTGCAAATTTCTCTTAAAACTTTAATTTGCTGAAACTATTTCCTTGTTCAGGTTATTTTGAAGTGTGGCCCCTACGGGTATTATGTACAGCTTGGTGATGATAAAAAGGGGCACTTACCAAAACGAGCAAATGCTGCCCATGTAAGTTGGAGTTTTATCAATTCAAATACAAATGGTCATCTCTTCGTACATAAATGGAGGCATACTAGTGTGCATATATGTGTGCCAGTAACATCTTGGCAATATAATGCTTGCCTTTTCTTACTGAGAAATCTTTTGCAACCTTATTTTTCCAGATAAAGGATGTGACGTCTATTACGCTTGAAGGTGCTCTCGAATTGTTACGCTATCCTCTGACACTGGTAAGACTGGTCTAAATGTTAAAGTTATGGCATTTCTTGCTGGGCTCTTTCAACATTTTGGAGTGCTGACAACATGGTATACTGATTTCTGACCAGGGAACTCACCCTGAAGATGGGCAGCCTGTGCTTTTGAAGCTCAGTAAATCTGGATTTACTGTTCGGCATCGCCGCACAATGGCTACTGTACCAAAGGTATAAATATGTACTGTTATATGATACCTCAGAATAAGTATAGGTAGAATAAGAGGATCATTTATTAGGAGATGTTGATGCTATATTGGATAGGGAAATGAGGTGTGGATCTTCATGCTCAATATGATAGGGATATATTGTTGTCTATGTTATGGCTTGAGTTCAGAGGATTGTCGTTTTAATCGAGGATAACTTGGTACTTGGCAGAACATGGAACCAGGTGCGGTTACTTTAGAGAAAGCAATGAAGCTCTTGTCTGGCAAAAATGTGAGACAGTGTGGCAGACCTAAGAGGGTCCAGCCAATAGTAGATGAGGAAGATGGAGATGAAATAGTTGCGGAGGCAATGTAATCTAATCGACAACGCAACACCACAATACAATCGGTCTAATTTACAATAGGTTCATGAGCTTACATGGATGGAGAAGAGAATTGATGGAGACTATTGAAAAATTCTTTTTGGTAATCAGAGTAATAATCGTAAGGGTAAAAGATTTGATACTGTTGTAAAATTACAACACATTTGTTAATGATATGGGAACATCCATTTAAAGTTTTATGGTTTATGGAAGTGTGGTATTCTCTGTTCTGAGGTACTGCAACATCTTTGAATTTTGTTTATGCTAGAGAGAATTGCAGGTCAATAAGATTTCATCTTTGAATTTCCTCCATTCAGAGCTAGATGGTAAGTTGACTTTAATCATCTGTACAATTTGAACAATATCTACAAGGGAAAGACACTCTACTCCATTATATACATTGAGGCTGCAAATTCAGTTACTCGTTTTATGAGCATATACACCTATTAAGGTTAAGTGTACTTCTGGTGGAACATGGATTGCCGATGGCATGTAAATCCTCTCTATCTTTTCTTATGTGCAGATCAATGTGTTCATCACAAGGTCTGGGACTACAGAGGTTACTGAGGCACAGTGATTGAAGCACAATTCATTTGTTCCTGCAAATGGATATTGGAGAAGAAAGCATGAGTTGAGTAAATGGATTCAAGGTTTGGAATGCAGATTTTTGTATTGGGTTTATTAGTCCTCACAACTTGGGGGAGGAAGTTTGACTATCGGTGGGGGCTGGTCCGGGGCTGTTAATGACAACTGCAGATTGCGTTGATTCTTCAGCAAGTACTCTTAATCTGTTGAGCTCTGGCAAGATAACTTTGGAAAGATCAGGTCTGTCTTTTCGCCTCATCTCTGCACACTTGAGAGCTAACTTGGCAAACTCTGTGGTGTCTTCAATAGGCCAATCAGACACAGCTGGATCTAGAAAATCTTTCAAATTTCCCTTCTCGAGGGCTCTTTCGACATAATGAGTTATACCCATAGGTGATTTTCCTGTTATTAACTGCAGAAAAATAATGCCGAGCGAATAAATGTCAGATTTCACACCCAGCATACCCGTCTGCTGATACTCGGGATCGATGTAGCAAAACGTGCCAGCAGTTGATGTCATGTGGTATTGCGTCACGGTGTTTGCAACATTTGGAGGGACCAGCCTAGCCAGGCCAACATCAGCAAGCTTACTGACAAAGTTGCGGTTTAGTAAGATGTTTGCTGGCTTGAGATCACGGTGAACCAGTGGTTCTGGTTTTGTCTGGTGGAGGAATAACAGTACAGTGCTGATCTCTGCAGCAATTCTGAATCTCGTTTGCCAAGAGAAAGGCGGGCTGTCCCCTTGTCTGAAAAGACGGTCTTCTAAGCTTCCATTGGACATGAACTCATACACTAAGCATCCACATTCTGGGCATGCTCCAAGCAGAAGAACCATGTTAGGGTGCCTCATGCAGCTTAACACTTCAACCTGTGTTTAATGGATGAATAACAATTAACAAAAGTCAGACGTCAAAGACTGAGCCTGAGGGATTTAAAGAACTTAGATACTTTGTTATGAGATTTCACCTCTTGCTGAAACTGTGACCTGCCTTGAGCTGCATCTGAGCGCAAAGCTTTCACGGCGACAGGTGTTTGATCAAGATAACACTTATAAACAGGTCCATAACCGCCTTCTCCGATCTTATATTTATCATCAAAGTACTCTGTTGCATCCTCAATCTCCTCGATGGAGTATTTCCTGTACCTGACATCTGAGTGCACTAAAGCATTCACGGCTTTTGTTTTCTCCTCAGATTCCTTCAGAGCTCTCATTTCTGCAGTGATTCTCTTTCGGGACTCGATCTCAGCTATCCTTTGTGCTGCTTCAGCTGCTTCCATTGCTGCTTTGGACTTTGCTTTCTCCTTCTCTACAATTGCTAACGCGGCTTCCTCTGCAAGCTTTGCCTCTTCAAGTTTCCGTTCCTCTTCTAACTTCCAGCGTTCAAGCTTCGTTGCCTGCAGGTTCAACAATTCGCCTTTGAATCCATATAATAGAAATATGGAAACAAAAGTGAAGCCACGTTGTTCATTTTCGCGGGATTATACCTTCTGTTTTGCTGTGAGCGCTTCCTTGCAAGCTGTGCTGTACATTTCCATCGTTTGTTTCAGCTCCAGTTTAAGCCTCCTCATCTCAGCCTCTACATCATCCTGGTAATCCAATATTCACAATTCTCAGCCACAAAATGTCTTGCATCTAGCAGTTAAAAGTATTGCAACCCGCAAAAGGATTAACAGATTAGTCTTACCCCTCCTTGCGAAGCAGATGAAAACCTTTCATCCTCAAATGAGCCTCTTGAGAAAGCATTTGGTGAGGTTATATCCATTGACCTCCGTCCGTAGTTTATTGACTCGAAGATGCCATAGTCATTGTCTGACAAATTAGATAGTCTTGGAGGAGTCCGGTTTGGATCCGAACTGTCATACAAGGAAAGAGAGCTACGCTCACTGCTTGGTCTTCCATAGCTGTTAAAGGACATTTCAGCATCCGTGAATGATAGGTCTCCATATGATCCCCGGTTCAAGCCTCTTCTAGAGAAGGGTAACCTGTTTCAACCAATAAGTTTCATCGTCTAAAGTCTATGATCATGATTCCCCGAGCGTGTCAAATGAAAAACAAGAGTGATGTGTACCTGAAGGAATCTGATTGATCATCAAGGGACCTGCGATGCTGAGACTCGAATGACTGTCTCTCAGCTACCGGAAAAAAAACAAAACAAAAAGCAAACAAACTCAGAAAAGTGTCAGTAATTTGCAGGACTACGAAAAGCCATTCTGTTTTTCTAACCTCTTGTGCTAGTAGTTGAAGGAGCAGGCAAACGTGGCTTTAAGCTATTCTGTTGAAGCTGGGCGCGCAGTGGAGAAACCGAGGGCGCAGTACGAGAGGCTACTCTCTTTGATGAAACTTTTCCTTTGTTAACGACATAAACCGTGCAGAAATCAGGTGCATTCTTCATGATGATTCCTGGAATATCCGTAGCTTTGTTGAACCTGCAGAGTTTCAACACCAAATTTTTGACATCTGATCCGCCATTTACGGCTTAAAAGATTCACAGCGAGACCGGAAGGAAAAGATTTAAAAACACACCTGAGAAAGCCACCTTTTGAGGAAGAACCAACCACCAATACCTCAATGATGACTTGATTTGCATACTCAACTAAAGCTTTCCCCACATCTGAATCCTCCAATAACACATCTTTGCATTGTATCTGAACATATTCCATTCACATAATAAGCATAGGAAGAGACAAAGCACAGGTAAATTTGGTTTTTTATTATTAAAGACTCACGTCTTTGCGTGAACAGAGGCAACGAAAGGGAAGAAACAACTGTTTGTAAGTGCCTTCTGGTTCTACACTCACCAATGAAGAATCACCATTTACTTGGCTAGCCCCTGAAAAACCGAGACAAACCCCATCAGCTACCGAGAAAGGGAAGAAGACATATAAGAAGTAGAAGAAAGGTTTTTTACTCGACGAGTTTGAGTTAATAGAAGGGTTTGTCGACAAAGAGGAACCCCGAGGCTTGACATGAACGAGGACTACGGTTTGGCCTTTTTGCAACAAATTATCAACAGCCCATTTCAGAGCAGTTTGGCTGCTCTTGTCTCTATCTACCGCCACCGCAACCAATCCATCCGTGCCAAATTCTCCTCCGTCTCTTTCCCTCCTTCCTCCGCTGCTCTTCGCCATCAAAACCTCTCTTTCTCTCTTTAAAACAGAGGAATGAAAAAGAGAACAAAGTTTTGAGCTTCAAAGGACAAAGATGGCTTATTTTCTTTGGGGTTTTTTTTGTCTTCCTTTCTAAGATTCGTTTGATTGTTCTTGGTCTGTAAATTTTTCGATACAAAGGGAATGAAGAAGAGAGAAAGAGGTTTCTATAAAAATCCAATGACTCTGTTTTGAGCGTTTCTCCTTCTTCCCCGCCTCTCTTTACTCAAACTTCTAATCAAATGTGTGTTATATAATTTACCCATAAACGTTTTTTTTTTTTTTCTGTTAACAACGATTTGTTTTCGTGACACTAGAAAACTAGAAGATGTAAGATTATATGATTTCTTAACCATATAAAACGGCATTTTTTGTTCTTTAGTCGACTTTTGTTTTCAATCTATATTTGTAAAAAAATGTAAAACAATGTCCAATTTGTTTTTTTATATATATCGAATATACTTTTATAATCAAAATAAAACAGAATGTGATTTGTACAAACAGAAAAAATACAACTACAGTCTTGATCCTAATTCCCAACAGTGTTTGAGATTTTCTTGTAAAAAAGATAAAAGAATATTGAAGTCTAGTGAGTCTTAGTTTCAGAACAAAACAGATATAGTTGTTCAAATAAATGACAAAATCTTTCATACAAATTCACTAAGCCTTATTCTTTTGCTAAACCGGAAATGCTTCTTGTTCTTCCACACAAGTAGGATGAAGATCATAGTCGCAAGCGTCGCAAGAAAACGCCCAAAACCGACCTTGCTTCTTACAGAAATCACACACATAAGCTTTCGCCATATCCAGTTTTAGCTCATGTTCATGCTTCTTATCCTTCACTTTCCTTGGAAACGAATCGCCTTCTTTCTTCAAACAAGCTTTTAGCTCGACGATCCTCGACTCCGTGAAAGGAAAACTCCTCGATCCGTACAACGATACCATCTCTTTCGCGTTTGTGGTCACAGTTTTTCCTTCAGGTCCTATGATGACTAATGCAGGTATGAGTTTGATGTTGAAGATTCTACAAAGATCTTGTCTCGTTCTGTCTTCGTAAGGTATTGCAAGCCATGGCATGTTGTCCATGTTGGTGTTAAACTCTCTTGAGTCTCTGTCTGTTGAGACTAAGATCACTTCGAAGGAGCCTTTTGTGGCGGTAGTAAGCTCACTGTACACATCTATGAGCTGAGAAGTGAAAGACCGAAAAGGCGGACACCAATGTGCACCAAAGTATAATCCTATGGTCTTTCCCACAAGTTCAGAAACTAGTACCTGCATAAATGGTTGGTTATAGGCATAGTAATATCAAAAAAATCATTTTACCGGACCAGATACTTAAAGTCATTTACTAATTACCTTACTTCCATTTCTGGAAACAACGAAATTCCGGGATTCATGTGTAAGGAGTTTCTCCAACTGTCCTCCAATGCGTTTGGAGTCATCGATGGCTTTGAGCTCTTCTTTTCTCTTTTTAGTAAAAGGAAATGCTTCAGGACCATAGTCTTCAATCAGACCAATTACATCTTCAGCGACCGAGATTTCATCTGGATAAAGAGGAACCAGTGACGGGATACGAGCAATCCTGTACTTGTCTCTTAACTTGTTGCGTAGGCTTAAATTGAAGGGAACTGCGAGCCATGGCATGCACCAGAAGTGTTCATAGAATGAAGTCATATCATGATCAAATGAGACAAAGATGATCTCGAGTTCTTCTCCTTGTTTCTGAAGATTCTCATAGAGTTTCACTAGCTCTGGTGTGAAGTCCTTGCAAGGCATGCACCAGTTTGCAGAAAAGAAGAGACAAACCGTCTTCCCGTGAATATATTCCAACGGCACCTGATTGAAATGAGCTTATAGTTTTAGTAAAAGATCTTGAGGACAGAAAAATCAAAGATGACTCAAAACACGTTGTGAAACGATACCGAGAGAGAATGATTGGTACCTCTCCACTATGCGACAGAAGAAACTCAATCCCTTCAGCTGCTAATATAGAGTAAAGATCACCACTTTCGGTAAATTGGACTTGATAATCCGCTAATACTGCCATCAAAACTGCAACACCCCTATCTTTATGCTTCTTCTGCTCAGAAACTTTGATAGAGAAACCTAAACGAATATGAGAGTGGACATGCTTCATCAAGAAAAAGAGTAGATGCGTTGTGATTAAGTAAAACTTATGAAGACTGCGATGTTCTATACAGCTAAACCTAAGTTTTCTTTCCTGGTGATTAAGAAACCTTATGGTCCATCTTCTTGAACATATGAAATGATCAAACATACAAAAATATCAAGAAAAGTTTTGAAACATCAAGAACCCAAAACAAGAACTTGAAGGAAACATACAACTGAAACACAGACCATCAAGAACAGATTTTTACAGACGATGAACTGTATCAGAAGACCTTTTGAAGAAAAGAAAGCAACCGAAACTCAAACATACCTGATACGAGAGAGATAGTGATATAACCTTTGATACGAGGAAACTTTAGAGGAAAGAATTTCAATACAGAGTAGATTGTAACAAGATTTAACCGCAGGTCTAATTATGATTGATTTTCTTCTCGGTTGATCAAAGCTTGTAAATTCCAAGAAAAGGGGATAAAGGATAATCACATGGGGACAAGAAAATATACATTGAAAATAAATAAATAAATAAAAATACTAAAGGTCTCTATCAAAAGAACAAGTAAAAAGTTCCTCAACGAATATACCATCTACTCGTTACCCAAAGCAACTAGCTTGTGAAAACCATAAATATTATATTCTTGCTTATCTCAACACTGCATCAGAAAGTGATGGACAAGTTGAAGAAGATATTGACTAAAAAAAAAAGACATTCTTTTGCGTCTAGATGATACGAAACGATGGCACGAATATTCACAAAATGAAAGGTGAAAAAAATCAATAAA
Organism: Draba incana; assembly: GCA_963576765.1. Taxonomy (NCBI): domain Eukaryota; kingdom Viridiplantae; phylum Streptophyta; class Magnoliopsida; order Brassicales; family Brassicaceae; genus Draba; species Draba incana. The sequence continues at coordinate 11,336,224 of OY755212.1, read as the reverse complement.
ATAACAAAAAGCTTGAAGCTTTACTCATCAACTAAGCAACAAGAAATGAATATGAATAACCCTGACAATAAACAAAAGTAGTCGTCTTTCTTGACCTAATAACATTAACTTGATCAACAAACATCAATGAAACAAAGATTTAGATGAAGAAGACTAGCGAAGATCAGAGAAAGAGAGACAAGCCTTTTCAATGGAAGCTATTACAAGAGCGAGAGCTCTTCAATATTGGCTCTTGAAGAACGATGATCACCACCACCATCACTAGCAGTAACATACGAAGATCGAATACTCTCTTGACCATCTCTATCAACTTCTTCTATTCGATCAACCGCCTCGTGTAGCTCAATCCTCTTCTCTATATCCCAATCACAACATCTCAATCCAATCTTAAGCAACTTCAACATTTGTGCTTCATGTTCTTTCCCTGCTTTCATTTCCTTATCAAACACATCAGCAGTCCACTCCGTTCTCGCTACCGACTCAACCCAAGCACCTAACTCATCATCAGCTCCTTTCCCTTGCCGCAGATAATTCGCCGGAAACTTCCCCGTCAAAATCTCCAGTATTAAAATTCCGAGGCTCCACACATCAGACCTTCTCGAGGTTCGGTCTTGCTGAGTGAACTCTGGTGCTTTGTAAGCCACCATGAACTGCTGTGACTGCTCCTTGTTAACCACAGGCACGAGAGCGTAATCCGTTAAGAGCGGCTCGAAATCGTGGTCTAGTAACACATTGGAAGATTTTAGATGTCCATGAGGGAGATTCAGATCAGGGAATACTCTATAGAGATAAGCTAATCCTCTTGTTACTCCTCTCACAATCTTCAATCGAATCGGCCAATCCAAAACCACCTGATCCGGTGTTCGATTCGCTGCCAAAATCATCAATCAATCTCATCAGATTCATCGAAAACTCATCATCAAACAAATTTCATCAGATTCGTCGAAAAACCATCAAACAAATTTCACCAGATTCGTCGAAAGTTCATCAAACAAATTTCATCAGATTCATCGGAAAAATCATCGATTAGATGAACAAAGAGTTTGATTGTTACCATGGAGGAGATTGGCGAGGCTTCCATTAGGAATGTAATTGGTAACGAGAAGCTTCTCTTCTTTGCGATAATAGAAAGCGATCAACGGAAGGAGATTAGGGTGAGACAATCTCCCAATCTTCTTCATATGATCGTAAAACTCTTCTCTCCCGATATTACTCATAAACCTAAACCGTTTCACAACCACCGCACGGTCACTCGATAACGCAGCTTTATACGAAGATCCAAATCCGCCGCTTCCGAGAACCTCCGCAGATGCACGGAGCATATCCTGAAGCGTGAACTTCTCTTGATCGTTCCTAACGAAATGTAGCTTCCTCTGATCTCCTCGCTTGCCATCGTCTGGAAGATGAGATCCTTCCGATAATGTTGTTACTGATGCTGATGAATCTCGTTGTACACCTTCGTTGGCTAGTTTTCTGTACACTTTTGAATCTAGGGTGCTTTTTTCACTGTGTTGTTGTTCGGGTTGTCCGTAGACTTGGCCGTGATTGTGGACGTAGATAGGGCTGTGGTCACGGCGGTTTTGACGGCGGCTGAGAATGCAGACGGAGAGGAGGACGGTGATGAGGACAATCACGGCGAGGACGGTGAGGGCAATGAGAAACACTGTTAAGAATGATGGACGAGTGTATCTGCACGGAAGCAATGGAGGTCCACATAGCCCCTTGTTACCTATTTTTGAACCCAACAAATTATTAAATTGTCAGATCTTAAAAGGCCCATTTGTTCATAGGCCCATTAATATTGGGAGATTAACTAGCTATAAATTCAAATTACAATTTAAATGTTTTGTCAACTATTCCATGGAATACTCAACGTGCTCACTACTCACAAAATATTCCATGACCTATATATTAAGTTCAAAAAAATTCCAATGGAGAATGGTAAGTTAGATGAAGTTAATTCCTTAGATTATATGCATAAAGATATTTACATTTCCGATTTGATCTTTTTAAATAGTAGGAATCGCAATTGTTATACTATATGTTACAAATAATTTTCACATCAAGCTATAAATATGACTTTTAACCCAAAAAAAAAAGAAGAAGCTAGAAATATATGATCACGATTATGATAATTAAAAAAAAAACAAAAGATGATTGATGATTACCTAAGAAGAAAGTGGCGTTCATGATGCTAAGAGTAAACGGAATTCGACCTTCTAATCGATTATTAGCAACGTTAACGGTAACAAGATTCTTCTGTTTAAACGCCGGTAATTTCCCCGTGAACATATTATCCTCAAGATTTAGCTCAGTCAACTTCGGTAATCTCCCTAACGACTTAGGAATCTCGCCGGAAAAATTGTTTCCTTCAAGATGAACCTTCAAAAGACCCTTCATTTTATCAAACAAACCACCGTCAATCTCGCCAGAAAACTTGTTATGCGCCAAGTAAAGATGCCCAAGCGAGACAAGCCCGTCCAGTCCACGTGGCACGGACCCTTCAAAACCATTACGCATAAAGCTTATGCTCTTGAGACCACGTATTGACCCTAAAGCTTGTAAGTCAAGCGACCCGGTAAGGCTCATGTTCTCGAGACGGAGAGCGAAAACGGAGCCGTTTGCACACATTACTCCTTTCCATTTCGAGTTGCTTCCTTTTTCACCGGAGCAAGGAGGTTCGCCGAAGTCCCATCCACCGAGCACGGTGGCGTTCGTGAGCGTTGACTTGAAGTTCAACAGAGCATCTGCGTCACCGTTACCGGAGATAGGACCGGAGAAACAGAAGGTGAGTAGTACTAACAGAGAGAACACGATCGGGGATTTGTCATCACGGGTCATTTTGATATCGCCGGAGCGAGAATATTGAGCGGAAGATGAAAAGATTTATATGAGGGAATAATGATCTTTTTTTGTTTGTTTTGACGGATTCTTGAGGATTAGATGTTTTTGCCGGAAAAAGAATGAAAGGACGGCTGATGGTGAAATGACAGCAAAAGTCAAGAACAATCGTTTTCGCCTGCAAAGCAAAAGATGACATTTTTTCTTATTGTCAAGCTCTCTCCAAGAACGTGGAAACAAGTAAGTGTAACATTTTGATGGTGTTTAGTCATCATTTTGTATTTTATATGTACATTTTAATTACGTGTGTTTCTTATGTGTATGTATGTACTAGATTTATAAACCCCTCAAATCTTATTTCTGACAATTTCTTGGATTTAAACATTTTTGTAAGGTAATGGAATTTACTTGATTTTTTTTTTTTTTTATGATATGCATTCCGTATGACTTATTGAGCATGCCATTACTAGTTGATTTTTTAATTAATCACACATAAATAAATACTGAATCCAATAATACTGTACTTTCATGGATTTTTTAAGATATGTTCATACTTAGGGGTGGGCAAAAAATCCGAAATCGGAAAACCAAACCGAAACCGACCCGAAATTACCCGAACTGAACCGAACCCGATTTTTAAAAATAACCGAATGGGTTCTAAATATCTAAAACCGAAAAACCGAACCCGAATCCGAACCAAACCGAAAACTAAACAGGTACCCGAAATACCCGAAATTAACCTACATATATTTAGATATAAGATAGAATATGTTCATATACTTTAGCCAAATTTTATAGTTTTATAGTTGTTTTTGGTCAACTTGAAAATTATAAGTATATTTGGCTAAAAATAACCAATTTAGTAAGGTATATTATTTGAAAATTTCAATTTCTTTTTATGATTTTCGGATAACTCGAGTTAAAAATAATTAAATCGAACCAAAATTGGGAAAATTTTACGTAATTATGAGTATCTCGGATAACCGAAACCGAACCCGAAACCGACACTAACCGAACCGAAACCGAACCGGAATTTTAAAATACCCGAATGGGTATTATATTCTTAAAACCGAAAACCGAATTAACCGAACCGAAACCCGAAGGCCCATGCCTATTCATACTCAATCTAATCCAAATTATGCATGGCTTCAAAAAATACATTCAGTTTTAGTTTGATTTATTTGATTTAAATTGGTTTCAACCAGATAAGAGTAAACCAGTATAAACTGTTAAAATATATACTTTATAGTTACTGAGCGAAATAGACTTAATGGCCCAATGGATAAGGCGCTGGTCTACGAAACCAGAGATTGTTCGATCACCAGTGAAGTCGTCATATCTTTAATTTTTTTAATTCTTTTTAAATCCCCTCTTCATTTTTCTAAAGATTAGGCCAGTAACAGGTACAACATTACCATTAGATTACTCTAAAAATAGCAAATGCCTTAACATGTACAGCTGAAAGATGTTCATCTTTGAGATCATTCCACTTCTTGTGGAACTTCACGGAGTCTATTAAGGGTGCTAACAATTTCACTAAAGCAAGCGATTAGCTCGTCTCCTTGCTGTCTCGCAAACTTCAATTTGTCGTCCATACTAATATCCTCCATTGCTTCACCATTTTTTGGTAGATTACTCTCGACTATTGCATGTATCAAGTCAACTTTCTCACCTAGTTTCGCTTCCATTGCTTCTACCTCCTCTTCGATGTTCATCGTTTCCTCCTCTTCTTCATCCGTTGAGCTTTCTTCCACCGGCTTTTTCTCTTCCGCAATTTTGTTCTGATGGGTTGCTTTCACAGGTTTCTCTCGAGTGTTTTCCTGGACTCGTTTTGTCCGTGGCTCTTCTTCTTTCTTTGTCGTATTTGGCGGATTCTCCTTCATGACGACCATAGCTCGCTGTCTTGACCTTTTTGATCCTGTAAAAGCTGAGTTTCACAACCAAGTGGCTCAAGTGGTTAGAAATAGCTTAAGAGTGTCTATGATTCTAGACTAATCCAAGCTACTACAAACGCAGAGTCTTCTATAAATAATCTACTATACCGACGATTTTCATCATTACACATATCGAGGTATTAAATAAGTATGCACAAGAAGTTCTTAAGATTTCTTACAAGCAAAGTGTTGTTCGGTAAGCAACCAAAGAAGAATAGAGTAATGTACCTAATTCAGCAGTGATATCAAGAACGTCAGAGCATTCTTCGTCTTCTTCGGGGTCACTATCAGGTTCAGTCCCAGCTTTACCCTCTTGGATCATCACAACCGCATTAATGGCTTCAAGAAGCTCGTTATCGATATTCTCCGGGAGTTTCAGTTTCTTCCTCAGGTCAGTACTCATGGACCAATACGAACGACCACTGCCTCGTTTCTGCGATTCCCATTGCTTTATCTGATTGTAATCATTCACCAACGAATCCCATTTCCTCCTACATTGGTTTATAGTTCTGTGTACATCCAATGCGTTACAGTTCTGTGAGATCATTGTCCATTTTTGGAAGGTTGATAAAGCATTCGAACAATCTGCTTCAACCGCAGCGATCTCATTCACGAGAATCAAACAGTCTTTGATTGTCCAGTCCGGAGCAACTTGAGACCGCGTTCTCCGTGAACCGGAATTTCCTTCCTCCATCTAACAAAATTAACTGCAATTTCGAAAAATAAACCTCATGAATATCATCATCATCATCTATACATTACAACATAACTGTGTACTGAAGCATTACACTATATTGTCAATTGAACAATGAACAAGACGACATACAAATATTCGTCTGCGTGTGTTTGAGCATAAGTAGGCATGCAATGTTTATGCATACAAGATCGAAACTCAAATAAGGTAAAAAAAATACAGAGATTCAAATCTTCAGCTGTTTCGATCTATGGTTTTGCATTATTCCGAGAATGGAAAACATTAAAAATGGTAACGATACTAAATTCAGAAGCTGAACACAAACAAAACCCCCAAAATCCACACGAAATTCGAACAAGAATCCAAAATTCGTTAAGAGAATTCCCAAATGGCGAAAGAAGAGAAATTTGAGCATCATGAATTGAATTGAATTGAGATGAGTGTTACCGGATCGTCGGAAACTTGCTTCTGGAGAACGACACGTAGAAAGCCAGCAAGAGTCGCTGTGTGATCCGACAACAACTGAAGACGACGAGGAAGCGAGTGCTGAGATGAGATCTGTCTTAGTGAAGCCCAAGCCCATTATTGTGAAACAGTATCTGCCTATAGGCCCAAATAAATGGATTTAAATTTTAGAGAGAAACGTATTTATATTTTTTTTATAACCACGGCGATAATCTCGATTTTTTACCATCCAACGATAATCTGGGGTTATTTACCTATCGAAATTTCTAATGGATCTGTCAAATGGAAATGATTTGATAATTAATTCTACGTTTAAAGATAATCGAGATTGTTAGGAAACAAAATAAAAATGCAACAAATAAAATAAGACCGTCTCCAATGGTTCTTAAGAAAAGTTCCAAATATTTTATTATATAAAACTTAATGCGTCAAACATAATAATTAACACGATAGCGACATGTGTCAAATCGATCGATCTGAGATTTTGACGATTATATTTTTATTTTGATGTGTTAATTATTATGTTTGATATATCAAGCTTTATATAATAAAATTTATTATTTAAAACATATTTGTAGAAACTTTCTTAAGAACTATTGTTGGAGATGGTAAAGTCTAAACTAACTGAATTTGTGTGAAAGTGATTTGGTTTTGTGGCTTCTGGGAATCTGTTGTGGCGTAATTCATGAACCATCAATTGTCGTGGAAACGTTTGATCAATTAGTCTTATTTACCAAAAGTTAGTCCCCCCAAAAATATTAATTTTATGAATAAGTGACGGTGGCAATGTATGTATATGCGTTTGTGTAACAAATACATTCTGACTCTTGTGTTTTGTGTAATTGATAGTCTGTCTTGGTGTGCTTCAAAGATCAAGATTTAGGGGGTAATTGGTTCGACTGTAGCTGTAAAAATTTTGCTATAGAATTTTTACTGTAACTATTTTTGCTGTAGTTGTAACTATTTTAAAATAAAACATGATTGATAAGTATACAATATGTGATGTAGTTTTAGTTTAATTAGTTTGTGTAGATTAAAATTATTATAATTTAGAAATTAATTGCTACTTTAAACATATAAAATAAAATTAGTTAAAAAGAACACTTTTATATGTTAACTAAATTTATTTTATATGTTAAAAGTAGCAATAAATTTCTAAATTATAACAATTTTTATATGTATAAACTAATTAAAACATCATATATTGTATATTACTAATCATGTTTTATTTTAGAATATTTTTATATCTAAAAATTTGAAGTTATAGCTTATAAATGTACAACAAAAAAATCTACAGCAAAAATAATGTACAGCTACTACCAAATAATTTTTACAGCCCAAAAAATAAGGCTTTAGATTTTTGACAAGTTACAGCTAGGAAAAAAAAGTTTTTATTTTTTGGTTGTAACTTTGAAAAAAAAGCTACATCATGATTGGTAAAAATTAGAAACAAAGCTTTAGTTTTAGTTGTAAACTAAATTAAAGTCCAACCAATTATACCCTTAATAATAATTACATCTTTAATTTTGTATTTTTGGCATTTTATAATATTAAGGAAATTACATTCCAAATGTGAGATGTTTTATAGATTGCATCATTCATTAGGCAATAAGTTTTTGTTTTCATTTCTGGATTTTGTATATATGGGTTTCCATTAGATATAAAAAAATCATCAATTTCAATTAAGAAGATAGATTAAAGATTTCCTTGTTTTGAGAACAAATATATTTTTTCCAAATTGCAGAGAAAATGCGATTTCACCGGACCATCACGTGACGAATGGAAAACGCAAACAGACAAAAAAATAATAATAATAAAAAAAAGGACGGAACTCGAGACAACATGCGTGGCATGAACACGCGGTTCGGTTTGCATCTCTTTCTATAAATGCTCTTCTTCCTCACACATCAATATACCTCCAAAGCTGAGAGAAAGCAAATAGAGAGAGAGAGATTCAGAGAGACAAGAGGGAGAAAGGAGCTCTTGAGTGGTATTATCTGTCATTACCATTACAAGTTCCGTACGAAACCCGAAACGACGTCGTTTCCCTCAAACCATCCTCTGCAATCTCTCTCCCACGATTTTCTCAGCTTTTCTCGGCTCGTAATTACGAGAACAGATCTTGTCTTGTCTCACGGTGGGATTTGACTTTTCTCTCCAAGAAGATCGTGCCCTAGAGGTAAAGTTTCGATTTTTTTTTCCTTCCGCATTTCGGTTTAAGGTAGCTTCTGGAAAAAGCATCTCCTTTGATTTTTTTATTCTGTCTGGTGATGTTTATTATGGTTATTGCACCAAATATGGTTAGAGAAAATAAAGCCCTTTTTTATTTTTGGCCCCTTTTCTAGAAATTGGGAGAATATGTCTACTAGGTTTTTGTCTTTATTTTCCAAAAGTTTGGTGATTCATGATCTTTGCCTGCACCACCATTGAAACTCAGAAGCTACCTACAAAACTTTTCCTCATTTTTCAAATTGGAAAGAAAGTAAAGAGATTTGGATTTTAATCTTGTCTGAGCTGTCCTCAAGTGAACTCAAAATCTGAGCTTATGTATTGACATTTAACAATTGGAACGCTGGTCCACTCGTGATTTGTCTTAATTGCTCATTGCACATGTGTGATTTTTACTCTTGTCTTTACATGTTGTACCTTTTTCTCAAGCATTTACTCTCCACAAAATTTTGTGACTTGTGTCTTAATCTTAGAATTTGTCTTTTGGTGTTTTACAGCATTTAACTGCAGAAAATGGTGATGTGGGTCTTTGGTTATGGCTCTCTTGTGTGGAACCCAGGATTTCACTACGATGAGAAAGTGTTAGGTTTCATCAAGGGATATAAACGTGTCTTTGATCTTGGTAACACTTTTTTTTTTTGTCAAGAAAACAAATTTGTTCCTTTTGCTTGTTTGATTGATTATTGACTGCTTGATTCTTTTGTGTTTGATATGACTTGGTAGCTTGCATTGATCATAGAGGTACACCAGAACATCCTGCAAGAACTTGCACACTCGAGAAAGATGAAGATGCCATATGCGTACGTAGAATCTTACACCTATCGATATGATCAAAGGCATTTAAGGATCTCAGAGTTTAGTTCTCGTTTTCTTACTAACAATCGAATATTTTGTTGACAGTGGGGTACTGCATTCTGTGTCCGTGGAGGTCCAGAAACAGAACGTTTGGCTATGGAGGTATGTCCTTTTGCATCTAAAATCTAAATCGCTTGATGGATCGGGTTCATGTCTGTAGTGTTGATCATTCTGTTGTGCACAGTACTTGGAACGTAGAGAGTGTGAATACGACCTTAAGACATCCGTAGACTTTTACAAGGTAAGTTACGACAATGCTCGATTATTTTGAATAAGTCTATTCTGTTATGGCCCTAAACTTTGAACTTGCACAGGAAGATGATCCCCTGAAGCCAGCTGTAACTGGAGTAATAGTGTAAGTTGTTTTCTATGACACGCATTGAATAAGGCGAATGGCGCCGTATCGTTTGCTTTTCTTCTACAAGTCGTTCTGTCGTGGTTTGTAATTGGATGCATTTTTTACAATCTTCAGATTCACTTCTACTCCAGACAAGGTCTCCAACAAGTATTACCTTGGACCTGCACCATTAGAAGACATGGCAAGGTAAAACACTTAGCCTCCAGACCAACTTCGTTCTTTCAATACGAGTTTCTTGTTCTCACACTAGCTTGTTGTTTTTCTGTATTTGAAGACAAATTGCGACAGCTAATGGACCATGTGGTAACAACAGAGATTATCTCTTCCTGCTAGAGAAGGCAATGCATGACATTGGTTAGTCCAACCTCCCTTTGTCTAGAATGTGATTAGAAATTACGGGTTCGGTGTTTGAGTTTGCACATATTTTAAAGTCTTTACGCCTTTTGTTGTTGTTTCTCAGGTCATGAGGAGGATTATGTTATAGAGTTGGCAAACGAGGTGAGGAAAGTTCTTTCCGAGTCCTCTCCGAAGAAGGTGACACTGGTGAAGGAAACACGAACGAGCCGTGTAGCTAACAAGGCGAAGAGCAATATTCCCACGGCTCATCAGATACTACCTCATCATCCTGAAGCCGTTGCCACTACAATATAGCTCTTGTAGTTGTCTTTTTATTGGCTTTAGCGACTAAAAGCAGATCGTTTTGCTTTTGTTTTTTAACAAAGTTTGTTCGTTTTCTTAGTAGAAGTGTAATGGTTGTGTTTGGAACTCTGTTGTCTTGTGTTGCCCTAACGAGTAAACGAATGCTAGTTGTGTTATGTTTCTGGCTCTGCTTCTGCAGTAGCATTTGAAAAAAATAAAATTAATTTTCGATAAAAAATGTGACCAAAATAATAACAAAAGATATTCTATCGAGGACCGAGGTTATGCTAAATGTAAAAGACTTTAACATTTTGTTATGATTTTTTTAGGTTTGTTTGACTTTTTTACCAATTGAAAATTTTGAGATATAAAATTTTTAAATAAATTTATAAGTGCTATGTTTGTAAAAAAATAATTCAAGAGTGACATCATTGTAAAATATAATTCAAAAGTGACATTTTTTGCAATTGTCCCTATAATTATTATCTCATATATTCTTTTCAAAATTATGACAAGAAAATCAGATTTTTTTTTGTAAATTATAGAGAAACTAGGAAATAAAAAATAAATATCGTTTGCATTTGAAATTAATACTCTTTTGGAGTTATTAATATACCTCATGGTTACATCTTTTTTAAAAAAAATCACTTTATAGTTATTAATACATCAATTACTATAACTTGTATGTTTTGAATGTCGTGGTAAAAAGAAGAGTTTAGAAACGCTCCAAGGCAGGCCGACCGAGGCAGTCGCCGGCAAAGTTTTCTTCATCAGATCTGAGCTCCTCCTCCGTCGCATCTTTCCTCGCTGCACTCGAGTCATGGTTTTGATAATCGCACTCCTGGTTCCGTCTCCAGAGCCTCCGGATCTAGATCTTGACGGAGCTTCACCGTAAGCCAAGCTCTTCACTGGTGAAACCGTCGCCCTAGCCGCCTCCCCTCACAGTCAGCAGAGGCTCCTCTGTCCTCCTCTCCTCCTCCGTTCATCCTCCCTCTGCCCCTTCGCGACCTCCTCCTCCATTCAACTTTCTCTTGTTCTTCCGTCGTACCTCCTCCGTTCATCCTCTCTCTGTACCTCCGCCATCCCCTCCTCTTCCTCCGTGTACCCTTCCTCTGCCCCTATGCCGTCCCTCCTCCGACCCTCCGCCATCCCTCCTCCGTCCATCCTCCATGAAGAAGAAGCATGGTGTGTATGTTGAGATCTACTCCTCGACTCGGTACGAGATTCGTTGGGCTTCTCCAACGCTTCTGCCATTATGGCTCGTGACTGATCTCTGTCTCTCTCCGGCGAAGGAACCACAAGACCCGCGAGTCCCTCCTGATCCGCGAAGATTGTTGGCCACCGGTTATGTTATCACGATATGTTCTTGTCTCGTCTTCAAGGCTTTTTTGATTGGGTCTATATGGGATTTAAATCTGCCATCCTCACCACTTTGGCGGTGGTCACGAAATTTGCCGGCCATACCGACGACTAACACAAAGCCTCCCCTCCGATCTCCTGTGGTAAGATCCTCTCCCACTAACATTATGTTAATGAAATTAGATGTTGAATGTGTTAAGAGCCTGACCCATGATTTAGCTTGTTCTTTAGTGGATTTGGAACCCATTGTTTGTTCAGGAAGATCTAGGACTTTTGCTACTAGCACTGGTCTAACGACACAAGTAGTAATATTAGCTGTGACTAGTGCTCGGAAATGGCAGCTAGGTAAGGAGTGTAAATCCATGAATTTTAGTTCCTTGGTGACTCGATTTGAAGCTCGCACGGCTGTGTCACTAGCTTTAGAAGGTATAAGGACAAGCTCGGTAAAATCCAAATCTTTACAATTGGTCCGAGTCTCATCGTTAGACTCGAAGGTTTTCAAACCACATGGTTCATCCCATGAAACTTCTCTTCTTTTCACAATAATTGAATCTATATGTATTAGCTTTTTATTGGCATCTAATGTCCTTGTAACCGAACTCCCTTATTAAGTTAATGAAGTTCTTTGTCGTCCAAAAAAAAAAGTTATTAATACATCATAGAATTCCGCCTTCTAACAATCATTTATTAAACTCTACTTATTTTGTTTTGTATTATATACCAAGATCATCACTCTTGAGTGTATGAGTCCCACACACGTCTAGTTTCACTCTGATACCCTTGTCACTCCTCGACCGCCATTGTTCGTAGGCCCTACGCCTGCTTTCGACCCGCGGCCCCACCTTTATCCAACACCGGTGTGTTAGTCCCAGAAGCTCGAAAAACTTATTTGCTGACGTGCAAAATACCACGTGATCATTTCCCATGTTTTCTCTTCACTCACACAATACTGTAAATAACTTCCCAATGGGTCAGACCACCTATCATGAAATTGCTTCAATTCACGCACGGTTAACACTTGAGTTTTGTCATGATTAGTTATAAAAGATAAATGCACTTTGATGACATCAAATCAACTCTTTTAAGCATATTCATGTAGCATATATTTCTAAAATGTGAGGTTTTACACTATTCTTTTCCAAAAAGAAAAAACGTTTTCGAAAAATTTAAGGAGCTTTGTTCCTTTTTATCAGTTCTCCTAAATGTGAAAGCGAACCTACTCATGCATCCTTTTAAACAAAGAAATTTTCTTTAATCCGTAGAGGGTATATGCCCAATAGCCTAATTTTAATTTTACTAAAAACAAAACTTTAGTTCGCAGACAACCTCGTCAAACCATATGCATATCTATCAGTCCCGTCTCTTAACATTTCCAATATTTAGTTATACTATCACATAAAGAGATTGATTTCATAGAGTAAAACATATAGTTTATGTGTGTTGAATTTGTAATGAAAACAGAGTAATTAGAATAAGAGCTAATGTATATGTATGTAGTTTTTAACGTCATTAGGAGCTTAACAAACCAACTGTGACATCTTCAAGTGAAACATATTTTACATTGCAAACACTAGTGGCAAGGTTTCGTTGTTGAGAACATTTGAACTGATTGCAAACACCAGTGGGGGTTCGTTGTTGAGAACATTTGAACCGATTACATATTATCTAACTATGTTTAGACTTGATCCATTGACTAGAAACATAGGCAACTCAATATAAAATCCAACTACAAAATGTAAAAACCATACGTTACTAAATAATTTCAACTATTATAGACCTATAAACTATACAACTACCAAGCGATTTGCAATACGGGAAGCAATCATCTAAAGAGGTATGGAAAGCATATTATATATTCATACAAAGTTAACTTCTTGTCCATCATATTCAAGATATACAACCTAATTATTTGTTTGTTGAAGTTGTGAGCATTGATCTGCACCTTCGATTGCCAATCACTACTTCTAGCACTACAAGAAAACATGCGATATTCCGACGGAATTTTTTTTCCGTCGGCACATTCTGACGGAATTCCGACGATCTTCCGACCAAAATGAATCCGTCGGAATTCCGTTAAATTAACGGAATTCCGACGGCAATCCATACGGTCGGCATTCCGTCGGAAATCACCGACGGAAGACAGACGGCTACGATCTGTCGTTATATTCCGACGAAATTCCGACGGATTACCGACGAAATTTGGACTTTCGGATGTCGGCAAAGTTTTATTGGTCAGCATGTACGGACGTATTTCCGACGACCTAAATCCTTCGGAATTAGTGACCGTATTCCGACGGAATTCCGACGGTTTCCGATGTCGGCAAAGTTTGAGTGGTTGCCATATCGTCTGCGATGGACGATGGGATTGGTGGGGTGTTATGTCGGAGGTATTGACGGATTCCCGACGGAAATCCGTTCTACATAAGTTTGCAGAATTCTTCATTCCATCATAACAAAATATCGAGAAACAAAAAAAAATTATAAAGATGAGTTCATATTTTTGGGCATGGATGGACGAGCCAAAGATGGATGTGGGCTCGGACTTATTAAGGAACGAGTACGCTCAAGGTATATGCGAGTTCATGAATTTACCCAGTAATGTCGATGCAGCCAAAAAAGGTGAGGATATCAAATGTCCTTGTTCTAATTGCTGTAATAGAATTAGTGTTGCGGTTCATAATGTTTGGACTCACTTATATAGATATGATTTTAGGCCGGAATATAAGGTTTGGTTTTTACATGGAGAAAGAAATTATGAATATGGTAGTACTAGTAATAATGTACCTTATTTCGGGGATAGCGTAGGAGAACGTACAACGGAAGTAGATGTTGGTGTAGGAGGTACGGTTCAGATGGTTAACGATGCGTACAGAGAGAATTTGCAGTCGGGTGTTTATGAGGGAGATAGGGTAGAAGAACCTAATTTAGAATCCCGAAGGTATTTTGATATGGTAGACGCATCGAACCAACCACTATACAGCGGTTGTAGGGAAGGTCATTCACATTATCGTCTGCTACTAGGATGATGAACATAAAGACTGATCAAAATTTTTCCGAAGAATGTGTTGATGCATTCGCCGAGTTCGTGAAAGATCTTTTGCCAGAAGATAATCTGGCCCCCGGATTATACTACGAGGTCCAAAAACTTGTTGCCGGTCTTGGTTTACCCTACCAGGTTATAGATGTGTGCATCGACAACTGTATGATATACTGGAGAGAAGACGAGAACCAAAATAAATGTAAATTTTGCCGCAAACCACGGTTCCAGGACACAAGTGGGAGGGTGAAGATTCCATTCAAACGGATGTGGTATTTACCCTTAACAGAGAGGTTGAAGAGGCTGTACGAATCAGACCGCACAACTAAGGCTATGAGATGGCATGCAGAGCATAGTCAAGATGGAGATATCACGCATCTTTCTGACGCGGAGGCGTGGAAACACTTCCAATCCGTATATCCAGATTTTGCATATGAACGACGGAATGTATACCTCGGCTTATCGACTGATGGTTTTAACCCATTTGGAAAGCATGGAAGAAAATATTCATTGTGGCCGGTCATCATAACACCTTACGATTTGCCTCCTTCTATGTGCATGCGGCGAGAGTTCCTATTTCTCTCAATTCTAGTTCTCGGGCCAGATCATCCAAGACGGTCACTCGATGTATTCCTCCAACCATTGATCTCTGAGTTGCAGATGTTGTGGGAGCATGGTGTTGAGGCATTTGATGTTTCAATCCACCAACATTTCAACATGCGTGCGGTTCTTATGTGGACCATAAGCGATTTTCTGGCATACAGTATGTTATCTGGATGGACAACGCATGGAAGATTGGCATGTCCTTATTACCAAGACAATACTTCAGCATTCCAATTGCAGCACGGAAGGAAGACTTCATGGTTTGATTGCCATAGGTATTTTTTACCGGCAAATCATCCGTATCGTCGTTCTAGAAGACATTTCAGGAAGAATGTACAAGTGTTAAATGGTCCACCTCCTGAGGTAGATGGTCGCAGCATATTGGAACAATTACGAGATTTTGGTGCAGAGCGAACTCCTGAATGTGGGGGTAATGGCCATCACCCCGTCGACGGTTGTGGGGAATATCACAATTGGCACAAGAAGAGTATTTTTTTGGGATTTTCCTTACTGGAAAGACCATCTACTGCGGCATAATCTAGATGTCATGCATGTTGAAAAGAATTTCTTTGACAAGATCATGAACACCATCTTAAACGTCCCAGGAAAGACCAAAGACAACTGGAAGTCTAGATTGGACTTGCCATTGATCTGTTCGAGGTCATCTCTTCATGTTTCTAATGGTAGATTGCCGATGCCTGCGTACCGGTTAGACGCTGGGCAGAAAGAAGTATTTTTTGAATGGTTCAAAAAATTTGTAAAATTTCCAGACGGCTACGCATCTAAGCTACGTAATTGCGTGGATTCAACGGAAGGGAAGTTTATAGGAATGAAGAGTCATGATTGTCATGTCGTGATGCAGCGTCTTCTTCCATTTGTATTTGCATATCTTCTTCCAGAACCAATCCACCAAGCAATTGGAGGTATATTTCTTACTCCCATTAGTTTCTTCCTACCATAATATTACTATATATGTACTAATTAACTTGTTTATTTTTTTTTTACAGGCATTGGTGCATTCTTCCGAGATTTATGTTCAAGAACGCTTACAGTCCACGGGATACGTAACTTAGAGTCCAATATCGCGGTTCTCATTTGTAATCTTGTGAAGATATTTCCACCGTCTTTTTTTGACGTTATGGAACATTTTCCTATTCACCTCCCACGAGAAGCAGCCTTAGGAGGCCCTGTTCAATACCGATGGATGTATCCGTTCGAGCGTTACATGTTCCACCTGAAGAAAAATGTTAAAAATTTGAGCAAGGTTGAGGGATCTATTGTCGCACAAAGCCTAAACGAGGAAGTCTCACACTTTGCCGAATATTACTTTCCATCGCAAGTTTGTGCTAAGGCGAGACGTCCTGCCCGACATGATGATAGAGGTGAGAAAGTAGTCTATGCCGTGGTTGTTCCTGAGTTGTTTGCCCAAGTTGGTCGAGCAAGTGGAAAAGGAAAGAAACGCAAACTATCACCACAAGAGGTCACACATTTGCATACGTATATCCTCAGAAACTGTGATGAAATTTTGGAGTACGAAAGGTATATCAGTTATTATACTAAATTTATGGAATTATTTGCCTTCATCTACTAACGACTGTTCTGTTACAGGATCTACATGTCTCTCACACATGATTACCATTCTGATAAGACAGATGCCGAACTTGCTATCTTGAAAGATGAAGAATTTCCTGGGTGGTTGAAATGTTATGTAAGTTTAATATAATTACTTACTCATACTTTTCCAGGTTTTCACGTTCATATGTTACTGATATCTTACTTATATCATTTTTTAGGTTTCCGAAAGTTTAGCAAGTGGTCAATCAGTCCCGACATGGTTAGTGGAGTTTATTCAGGGTTTATGCAGCACCGCGACATCATATCCCAACTTTTGCACTAGGGGATATTTGCTCAGGATCCGTAAGGAAAGACGTCAAAGGTTAACTTCGGACTATGGTATTTCACCGCAGTCTGGTGATACCATGTACTATGAGATTTTAAACGAAATCTTGGAAATCCACTATCCAGGAATATTGGACTTGAGGTGGATTGTGTTTATGTGCGATTGGTATGATCCATCCAATGGTCGAGGGGTTCGAGTTGACCCTCTTGGTGTTATTTCCATAAATTCAAGCCGGAAGCTACAATATTACGATCCATTTATCATTGCGTCTCAAGCAGACCAAGTATCAATACACTAATATGTTTAGCTACGTACTCATAGTTAAGATTTCTTGTTCGTGTATATTAACAATATCCACTAATTATTAATAAGTTTGCTACATTCCATATCCTCGAGTTGCCTACCGTACAGATCCGTGGATCAAAGTAACTCTAATAAACCCGAGAGGAAAAATCTATGGAGTTCCAGAACATGATGCGCTACAACCATCGAGAAGTGTACAAATGTCACCTGTTGAGGAGATGAATAACATTGACCATGTCATTGATGTCACACATGTTGGGGATGATCTAGTGCATTCGGACGAAGAGGAAACACGTGGAGAATTTGACGACGATTCAGACTCCATCCCTAGTAAAGGTTCCTCCGGAGATTCAGAATAATAATTTGTGAATAAATGTTTGTTTATTCATGTTGTTCTCTCACATTTGTGAGTTCCCTATAATATTTTTTATTTCATTAACAAAACCGATAGTGGAAGACAATCTGAGTATTACAACAAACAAATAAAGGAAGCTTAATCATTTCATCTGTGGACAAATCTTGTATATCATATTATTTAATACTATATATATAGTCATGTTCGATGACTAATCAACGATAAATATTGGTATTGCAACTCCAATAAAACATTACATTTAATGAAACATAAAATTTAAAACACATTCTTAAACAAGTACATTAGAGACTTGCAGATTTTTAACACACAACGGTTATGGTACAAGTACATAATAAACTCCTCATTTTACAATCATATGTCGGTTTCCACTCCGAACTTACCATTTGTTAGAACCATTTAGTGATGTTCTTTCCCTTTTTTTTCTTTTGTGGAGAATCTACAAATCCGTGGCACAATTTGCTTTTGATTGCATCAACATCTACATTTACGTTTGGCTTGTCTGGGCTTTGGGCGAATTCGAAATCATAGTAATGATCCTTTGGTGGAGAATATATAAATCCATCGCACAATTCACTTTTGATTGCATCAACATCTAAATTTAAGTTTGGCTTTTCTGGGCTTTGGGCGAATTCATAACCATAGTACTGATCCTTACATACGTTTGAAGTACTTGCACCGTAAGTATCTGACTTTTCCATCAATTGACATGGTTGTTCGGCTTCGATAACCCGCTTATGATCAGGACATTGTGGCTGCCTATCATAAATGTGGTGGATGTTTGGCGAGCACTGGCTGTCAGGCACTATTGTTGATGTGGAATCTTCTTTACGGATTGGTGAGCACGTATCAAATTCCCACGAGTAAGTGGGAATCTCTTGAGTCAATTCGTCGCAATGAGATTCAGTTTCCCACGAGCATTTTGGAATATAAAAAAAATTAGCCTCCGATGTTTTTTTTGAGTTTTCATTAGGAGAGGTAGAAGACATTTTTTATGTTATTGAGAGGTGTAGAAGATATACACTTTATCAGGTATATTTATAGTAGAAGTTATATGTATAAACCGTCGGTATTCCGATTGTATTCCGTCCGTATTACCGACGGAACACCGACGGAATTCAGAATACACGATGTCGGCAAAGTTTGATTGGGCAACTGTACTGACGGATTTCCAATGTAGCTATGTCGTCGGAATTATGTAACGGATTTCCGACGAAATTCCGACGGTTTACGATGTCGGCAAAGTTTGAGTGGTTAATAGATCAAGTGCAGTGGCCGATGGGATTGGTGGGGTGTTATGTCAGAGTGGTTTGACGATTTTCCGACAAAAATCCGACGGATATCTGTTCTACATAAGTTTGCACATTTTACATTCCTTCATAAAAAAATTTCAACACAAAATCATAACACAGAAAAATTCAATTGCGTAATGGCAAACAGAGATCTATGGAATTACTATATGCAAAACCGAGCCCCCGGTCAAAACCCTCCAAACACAACTCTTGTTCCTTAAAGCCCTCCTTACGATAACTTAAATGTTACTGATGGTCAACCGACAATTTCACTCCATCCAACTCAACAATCCCAAAACCAAACGCCCGTAATACCGGGACCTCGCCAAGTCGTAAGGCAAGGCCTATTTCGGAAAAGGTCTCATGATGCAAAGGTGCTGCGAGGTGAAAGTTCTCAGACACGCCCAACACAAGATTTTATTCGTGAGCTCATGAATGAGGCACCACAGGCACACCATTCTAGACCCATGTTGCAGAAATTCAATCCCCGCATTCACAATTTGTGAAAGTCAAAAAGGTTTACGTTTTCGACCTATTTTATTAACATTTAGGCATACAATTTATCTGACGAGTATATTCTATTTCATTATCAGATTGTGGCTATGGTCTCTCATTTGACCCCCAATGACCAGGGAGATCTGCTAGTAACCTTAAAAGATCCTTCGGGAAAAATCGAGGGAACCATGCACCATAACATCTTCAAAAATGACGAGTACAGACTCACGACTGGTGTAGGTGCGGTGGTCATCCTGAAGAATGTTACCGTTTGCCGTTTTGATAGGAATCCAAAGTACCTGAACATCACAGAGCGGAAGATTGTTAAGGTAGATACACCATACATTTATAAATTTTTTTTAGAATGGTTTCCTAAATTTTGTTTTCAAACAGATAATCGGTGGTAATTCGATGATTGCTGAATACCACCCAACGAAAGTATGCACCATCGAGGAGGAAGATGAAGGAACTACTGGGTACGAATATGAAACCCAGTTCCAGACTCCGATGAAGAATAAATATCTAACTCGTCCATGATTAAGAATAATGTTATGATTACGTCTTTATGTTGCTTTTATGTTAAATAATTTCCTAGTATCTATTGTACGAGTTTATCCGGATAATGTTGTTATGTGTAATATTTACTATTTTGGTATTTAAATTCATATTGTATATACATATATGTATAATGTAAGATTTATGAAAACCAAGGCAACATAGATAGAACTTGTGAGATTCACGGGTTTGGCACTTCGATTGGCAGGACGATTAAAGCCAAATTTGATTTGTGGGTTTTTTTGTAAATAGTTAAAAGTCACCAAATCAAAATTGCCTTCAATCGTTCTGCCAATCGAAGAGCCAAGCCCGTACGAAATTAAATAAATGTTATCTTGGATTTAATAAATCTCTAACTCGTTCACATTGTCGACGGAATTTTATTTTTTGTATTTATTACCGCGGGAAAAATTAAAGAAATGTAAAAAAATGCACCATCCGTAGGAATTCCGTCTTAATTTCCGACGGATGTTTAATTTTATTTTTTAAAAACAATATCCGTCGGAATTCCGTCAATATTCCCGACTGATTACCGACGGAAACCCTAATTTGTCTTGCCGCCGAACAACTTCGTGATCATCGCCAAAGCGAGAAAAACCGTCGGAATTTCTGTCGGAGGTTTAGGTTCCGTCGGAATTCCGTCGGCCACTCTATTAAATCCACAGTCTTCGTCTTCCTCGCAGACAGAACTGAGAAGTTTTTTTTTCTCAAAAATTCCTCCGTTTCGCCGCCGTTTATCCGCCGATTTGCCGCCGTTGTAGCCCATAATCCGACGTTTGTTGCTCAATTCTCACAATCCTTCCCCCAAATCATAACCCAATGTAAGTTTTACATAATTTTTTAGAGTTGTTGCGAAATTGTTCTTGAAATTGTAGGTTAGTTAATTAGGATTGGTTAAATGTGGATTTACAAAGATTGTTGAACATGAATTTGTATGAGAATTTTAGTAAATTAGGAAGTAACAATTTTAGGAATTAAGAAATTTAGGGTTCATGAGGATGCTAGAAATTTATGAATTTAGGTTTGTATTTAATTTTCGAAATTTATGAATTTAGGTTTTTGGATAATTTTAGTAATTTACCAGTTTAGGGATTTTTAGACAATTCTTATTTTATAAATATTTACAATTTTAAGAATTTGATTTTCATATGTTTTGTGATTTTTAGGGATTTTTTAAAATTTAATGTATGATTAATATGTAAAATTTTAAATTTTTAAATATCCTATATAGAATATTTTAAGAAAATCATTTAAAATCCTTAAAATTTAAAAATTTTATGACATTAATAAAACAATTTAAATCTTTAAAATTTTAAAACTATTTAAAATTAATAAAATTTAAAACTTTAAATCCTTTAAATCCTTGACATTTAAAAATTTAAAAATTTATAACTTTAACAATTTAAACCTTTAAATCCTTTAAATTTAAAAATTTAACAATTTAAACCTTTAAATCTTTCAAATTTTAAAATTTATTAACATTAATAAAAAATTTAAAATTATAAATGTCAATTTTCCAACAAAACCTAAATCCATGAACTTCGGTTTCTGAATATACAATATACAAACAAGCCCTGATTACTTAAATTTCAAAATTCCAATTTTCCTAATGCCCTAAGTCCATAAATCACAAAACCACATAATCCCAAATTCAATAAATGCATTTATTACAAAAATCTGAAATTCCCATTAATCCCTAAGTCCCTAAATAACAAAATCTCCGAAAAATAAATTCCTTAAATCTCAAAATTCCAAAAGACACAAATTCCCAATATCCTTAAATCCAAAATCCTAAATTTCCAAATAACTAAATCCCAAAATCTCAAAATCCCAAATTCCTATAAATTCCAAATTCCATAAATCCCGAAATCTTAGAATTTTTGAAATCGTAGGGACTATCCGCGATATCATCACTCTAGGACTTCCAGTACGGGAGGTCGGAGTGCGAGTTTGACGCATATCCCCGACAGTAATGTCGGATTAGAGATCCCACACATGTCTAAGCCCACGGGTACATCCGGCTCAGCTCCCACGGTCATGAGCATCGAGGAGTTTGTGTCGCAACCCGGACGTGATAGGTTGAATCGTCTAGATCCAGACACTCCACCTAACACGACCTGGTAAGTCTTATTTAAAAATATGTAATGGATTAAATTAATTTATTAAAATATTTACCTAAATATTATAATAGGTTCAAATACTCGGGAAACGGGATTAGGAGTTCTATCAATGCAACTATCAATTGCTTGATAACTAAACTGTATCCCACATACAGTGATATGCCAGTGGAGGACCGGGACACTTGGTTCCGGAAATTTGCGGTATGATTTTATTTTTTAATTTTAAAATATGTTTCTTATATGACTCACATTTTAATTACTAATGCGGGAATGTAGTTTTTTCAGCAAGAATTTACGTGGGACCCACCGCTCACTACGATGGTCCGTAAGAAATTCGACGAAAAGGCTGGGAGGAAGTACTCGTTGAAGATGAACGAGTGGAAGGAGTCGTGGTACAAATACGGGAAGGTGCCTCGGGTTTTGAAACAAAAAAAAAATATTATGGGCTGGACTTCTTGCACATTGGGAACGGGAGGAAACTTGGGCAGCCTCGGAGAAAAACTCAAGTAACCGCAAGAGCAACCGGAAGGGGAAGGGACCGGCGACCCACAACCTCGGAGCAACGAGCAAGGCGTCAGTTGCTGATAAAATGGTAAATTTTTAAATAATTCATATTTTTTTAATTCTCTAACGAAATTGTATATGTTAACAGTTTCATGAGACCGGTGTGTTTCCTTCGCATTTTGATTTGATCAAAGCTACGCACACCAACAAGAAGACCGGTGAAATTCAAGATCCGATTGCTCGTGAAATCGTGGAAAGCGTGGAGAGGCGGCAGGAGCAGTACCTCCAATAGCAACCGATCGAGGAAGGAATTCCGGCGCCCACCGAAGTTCCAGTCGAGAAGGTCAACGAGTTCACCTACGAGGTTAGTAACCGTGTCACTTTTAAACAAATCTCAAATTAACTTTTAATACAACTAAGTTATAAGATTTAATTTCTTTTTTTTATCGTAGGTGACTCCCAAGACCAGAGGCCGTGTATACGGCCTCCCTGAAGATAGTTGCTCGTCTGTTTCGTCGGTTCGATGTCATGCAGGTGGTAGTTTGGTGGCAGAAAATCGAGACATGACCGAGTGGCTTAGGGCAGTGGAGGAAGCGAGAGAGAGAGATAAGGCGGAGGCCGAAGACCGATTTCGAGCGTTGGAACAGAAGATGAACGAGTTCTTCAGCTCCCGTAGGCCGGAATAGGCCTTTTGTAGTTTTAAAATTTAATGTAAAACTTTAAAATACTTTTAAAACAATTTTAAATTTATTTTTAAATGATTTATTATATTTTATTTATTTTAAATTATTTAATTATTATCATTATTTTTTTTAAAATTACGAATTCCTTCAGAATCCTAACCTGTCAGAATTCCGTCGGTTCCTTTGACCGTCGGTACTTTTGACCGTTGGAATTTATCTGTATCGTCGGGAATCCGTCGGAATTTACCTGTTTCGTCGGGAATCCGTCGGAAACTGCCGGATGTCCGAAACCGTCGGAATTCCGCCGCCTATTGTACTTCCGACGTTATATCGACCAAAGATCGACGGAATCCGGTTATCCGTTTTCCATCAGATATCCGTCGCAGCTGGTCGACGGATTGCCGACGGATTGGAATTTCCGACGAGATAGAAACGACGGACCAAAACCGTCAGAAAATGGTCAATTCCGACGGACTTCCGACGGTTGAGACCGTCGGAATATCGGATGTTTTCTTGTAGCGTAGAGTGCTTAGTAACAATGATATTGTACACCATAGATTTTTCATTCAATTCCTCTAGCCAATGCTTCATTTTTTTTATCGACCATTTTAGTTACCTTCTCATGGCATTTATGAAATCAAAAGTTTATTCACCACAAGGGGTTCCTTACATTTAGTCGAATTATGTAAAATTATACATGATAAGTTTATCATTGAATTCTTGTTGTTTATGTGTAAAAGTGAGTAGATTCAGCCTCAATGAGTGACATGTTGATAAATTATTGAATGAGTTATGGATTGCTTAATTTAGCGGGCGTCAGCGTTCCCATTAATTATGTTCATATGATCTAAAAACAACGAAGCAACATTAGTCTGTAATCCTTTTAGAATTAATTTCTTTCAATTTGAATTATACTCAAAGCTTTTACTTAACACAAACTAAGTGGGATTAATTAAGTAAGAAAGGTTTGAAATTACACACCACTTCTATTACATAATATATAATATATTTTCTCCACGATACGATGATTCCTTCTTCATTTTTGTCCTTCTCCTTCTCCTTCTCCTTCTCACTTATCTTGTGCATATCTCCCAACCGATTCACTGGTTTCGATCATGATTGTTTATGTTCTTAGCCCATAGATCTAAGTTGGTCATCTATAATTCTTCTCATCTAGGCCAACAAGAATTTCCTTAATTAACTTTCATTTAAGATTAACCAACAAGGAAAATTGTGTTAGTATAATTTTTAGAATATAAAACAATTATGAGCAAAACAATAAGAATAGCTTTTGGTATAGCTCAATGTCCTCGACTTCCCTTATGTCACCAACGTTAAACGGGAACTTCACAACAGAGCTGGGTCTGAGCACAGGCCAATAAAGCCTACCCTTTGGGCCTCCGTTTTTAAATGGCCTATTTCAGGCATGAAACCTTTTTTTTTCTTTTCTTTTTGAGTAAATTTGGACCTCCATTTCGATTTTGCTTGGGGCCTCCATTGCTCCAGGCCCGGCACTGCTCCACAAGCACCAATCAAGGTGAACACCAATTTCCACATATTCTAGGGGACACGTCATTTAGTTTAACCAATAAAAAGTATTTCAATGGATACATATTCTCATTAATTTCATAACAAAAGCCCATTAATAGATGTTTACAAATTTAAGCACAACTAAATGTAATATTTTGGACGTACCACATTATATACATATATTTTTTCTAATATATTAACATGCTTTTTCTTATTATATTTATTACTAAACTATCTATTATGTATATATGTATTTAGATTAGTATACTATGCATTTTTTATTATAATGTAATTTATTACACATATTTAATTACATTTACAAATATTATTACATTTCATTACTGAAAAGCATATAATGTTTTTCGTTTTTTTATGTCTGAAAAATTCATATAAATTTAAAATTTATTTGATTTATCATATGATTTATAACTTTCACTAATAGTGGAAGCATGGAGCTTTCTGCATGGTCTCATTGTTATCCATATATCCAAAAAAGTTCAAAGTCTTCAACGCATCATGTATCAGAATGAATTGAGAAAGACCATCCAACTCAATAAACCTAGAAAATGAATGAGATTAAGTGTTAGTTATCAACCATAATAGTTCTATATGAACCGTACTGAGATCCTTGTTTGGATTCATAACAGTATTTTATTTGTGGTAGTGCCTCAAATTCATTTCGAGTCTTCATCCCTAAGCCAAAGTACTTTTGTGTTTTGTCCATGATCATCTTCTTTATGTCCCAATCGGATGTTCTCTTCAAGTCAAACACATGTCATATTTTTATCCAATGATGATCCGAAAGTGCTTTAATGACATACCAATAAAACAGGGGACTCCTCCATGCGCTCGGTCTTCATGTGGAACAACACTGCACAACACGTGGTGATGATGAACTTTGTGAACCACAAAAAGAGAATGACGAGAATCGATGTGATCAGTGGCGGAGCTAGAATTATTTTTTACCGGGGTCAAAATTAATATAATTATATAATGATAGAAATTCATTTTTAAATAAATATTTATCACTAAAAACTCTAGATAGTTTAGGTATTACTATTTGTTTTTAATAAATAAAATATAACCAAATAATATCATTATTGTTATAAACCTCACTATTATAGTTGTTTTTCGATAAAAATATTTTTAGTTTTAAAAATACTTAACACTTTGTATAAAATATACAAAGAGTCTCATGTTATTTAATCATTTCGTATTTAATTTTTTTTTAAAAAATATTGGTGAATAAAAATGGCATTAACATATTTTTCGTCCACGGATTATAGTGTTCACATAATTTATAAGTTAATTGTTGTTTCTATCTAAATTCAAGTGCGTAGGTGGAAGAAAGATTAAACAAGAAAACAAAGACGGTTGCCTATATTTTACAGTATATAGTAAGAAGGAACAATTTGTGAACGAAAGAAGAATAAAAATAGATATACAAGTGCGACAAAAAAAAGATATCTAAGAGAATGAAAAGAGTTAGAACATGAGTTAGAACATATACGGAAATGAAATATAAAATTAACAAAAAGCGTGCAAAGACAATACATAAACTTTGGTCAAGGGGGTCAACTTTAGTATTTCAAACTAAATCATCTACCAAATCTTATTATATAAAAGAGAGTTCGCAAAATTGTAACTCACGAGATCACGACACGTGTTAAGTAGTCGATAAGATTCTAAACACATGTCAATTATTTAAATATGTAAGTTTTTCAGTATCAAAAATGTTAATTACCCAAAAAGTAAGAAATTAAAATGGAAAAAACAAGCATAAAGATGATTTTTAATAAAGAAAAATTTAACATAAAACAATAATTAGAAAAAGGAAAAATAGCAAACGACCATGTTTAAATTGTTATATATACGCAGAAGTTTAACATATGAAGATCTATAGAAAATTAATAAACAATGAAGATCTAGATCAATGAGAAAAAACATTAATAAAGAAAATTTGGTTATTGGTATGTTTTTTACATGTTTACATTTTACGACATAGCATTAAAGAAGAATCGTCAAAACATGTAAGAATGATTTAGTTATAATATCAAATAGTTTAGTGATTTAAACCATATTTACATATATCAAGCGTATATAATTTATTGATTATCAAAATTTTCAAATTATATGAGATATGAGACTATAGTTTTTCAAATCACATATGCACATATACCTTTAATAACTATATTATTTAAATTAGAGTTTGAATTAAAAACATGATATGCTTTTCCATACAATATTATTTAAACATAAATATTTTATTATAAATAAAACAATCCTCGCATCAGGAGGGCTTTATTCTAATTTTTTATAAGACTTCTCTATGAGATTGAACCTCATTATGATTTAAGCCGAATAAGATCTATTTTGGTTGAATATATTAAGTATTATTTTGGTAATATTATTTTGGCTGATGTGGCAACTCTTAGGAGCCATAAATTCTCTCCTTTTTTATATAAAAAAAGATAACAAATGCTTATAAAATCACACTTTTGTAATAATTAGTAGGTTTTTTGTTATTAATAGTTATTTAAATTCAAATTAAATTAATGTTTTGTTATTAATAGTTATTTACTATATTTAGAGAGTTGTTATTAAAAGCATTTATACTGTTAAAATAAACATAGAAGACAAGAAACATTATTTTGCCCAAAAACTATTTATAAATATGTGTTGAGTTGAACTCTTGAGATTCCTCACTTCCTCACTTCTTTTATATTCTGAAAGCATTTTTAGTTATATATATATATATATATATATATATATATATATATATTTAAGGTGATTTAAATTTTAACAAAATGGATTATCTAACGATTAAAAAAAAACTAAATGACACAGATACTTCATATCAAGGTACTCTGAGATTACCAAAATGGGAGACCGAGAACATATTAAGACAAATGGGAAATGATTTACCAAAAGATGGTATTGAAGTGAAAGTTCATGACGAGGACAATAACGAGGACTATTACGTAAAACTTTACAAACCCAACAATAGTTATCATTTTGGAGCTGGGTGGAGTAAAATGAGAGATAAAATAGGTCTTAAAACAGGCGATGACATCAAGTTTTATTGGAGCAAAGACAAATTCATTTTTACTAAAGAGTAAGTTTTTTTATTTAAATTCTTTTAAATTTATTTTGTTCTAGTAATAATATTATCTCAGATCTAGTAGCACAAGTGACGTGGCTACTTCTAGCACAAGTGACGTGGCTACTTCTGCATCTGCTAGCGCGGGTGACGTTGTCATGGCTACATCTGCATCTCCTAGCGCGAGTGGCCTACTAGGTGACGTTGTCGAATTTGCAAAATCTTCGAGCACTGCATCTCCTAGCGCGAGTGGCGTTGCCATGGCTACTTCTGCATCTACTCGCCCGAGTGGCCTACTAGGTGACGTTGTCAAATTTGCAAAATCTTCCAGTACTGCATCTCCTAGCGCGAGTGGCGTTGCCAAATCTGCAAAATCTTCGAAAAATGCATTTCCTAGCGCGAGTAGCGTTGCCAAATCTGGAAAATCTTTGAACACGCCACGTAAAAGGAAACCTTGAACACAAAAGTTCACCTACCTTCACCTCTATGCAAATGGTCTAGAATAAAACTCTCGCGATGCGAGGATTATTTGAGTTACTGTAAATAGTTATGTTTTAAAACTAAATATATACGCTTGATATATGTAAATATGGTTTCAATCATTAAACTATTTGATATAATAACTAACTCATGCTTACCTATTTTAATGATCCTTTTTGATGTTATGTTGTAAATTTTAAACATGTAAAAACATATCATTAACAAATTTTTCTTTATCTTTGC
The DNA here is from genome assembly GCA_963576765.1 of Draba incana. Taxonomy (NCBI): domain Eukaryota; kingdom Viridiplantae; phylum Streptophyta; class Magnoliopsida; order Brassicales; family Brassicaceae; genus Draba; species Draba incana. The sequence goes on along the minus strand of OY755212.1, from coordinate 11,307,632 downwards.
TTTCTCGTTGATCTACTTCATTCATGTCAATTATTTTGTATTCTCCATAGATATACATATGTTAAACTTCTTATATATAACGATATAAACATGGTTGTTTCTATTTTTGGTTATATAGTTTGTTGTTTTTATTTGCCGAAATTTTGTTTTCTGTAACTAAATATAATTATTTGTATAGAGGTTTTGTGCAATTTGTAAAATTACTTTATGCTTGTGTTTTTTTTTTCCATTTTAATTTCTTACTTTTTGAGTAATTAACAATTTTAATATTGAAATACTTATCTATTTAAATAATTGACATGTGTTAAAATCTAATCGGCTACTTATACACGTGTCGCGATCTCGTGAGTTACAATTTTGCGAACTCTCCTTTATATACCAAATATCAAATAATTAAGCATGCAAATGAAATTTTATGAAAGTTATGGGGTCAGGTGACCCCCCTCCTTAGCAAGTAGCTCCTCCCATGCCTTGATCCAAATGAGTAGCTTTTGGTTTTTGTCTTTTTTCTTTCTCTTTAATCAATATATAGAACGACATTAGAAGAAAACTGTGGTCATCGACAAATTTGTATCCTTGTGAAAGACCAACACACATGATTTCATGCTTGATTTCAAGATTCACTCAATGGCGAAACCGACGATGCTCATTATGATTTTAGCTGAGGTGTCTACCCGCCACCGTTACTAGCCACATCATAAGCTGTTTCCAAATGAAGAAGCTCTAAAAGATATGGTTTCTTAGGCTGGTAAGACTTAGCGCACAATTCATTAAGGAAGGTGCCGCCATTAGCATAACTACATTCAATGCGATGTTAACATGAACACCTTCAATACGATCAAGATCATCCATAAGACGAATCATGCCTATCGTCGTACTAAATATTCTGATGACTTAGATTCACCGAGCTACCGGTCAAAGTCTGGTTCCCTCTTTTCAGCCTTTTAGTCTTGATTTCTATATTCTGAAGTGTACTTCTATAGATCAGATCCACCGAGCTACCGATATCTACAAGTGTGCGATTGGATCGTTATGAGGTCGATTCAGACCTATAGGTACTTTTTCGGTGAACGATGTGGTTATTCTCCTTTTCTGTTATGTCTCCCTTAATCATGAGGGTCGCCAAGATTCATCGTCGCGATGCCATGTCTTCATGAGTTTTTGCGTTAAAACCCTTTATAAGAGTCTCTTTACATCACACTTAATTGATGATTCTTGTTCGCGTAAGATACTCGGGTTCAATGCAAACAAATATGAATTTAGGTTTTAAAGAAAAGGCTCAGAAAAATTTAAGAACAATGAACGAAGTTGAAAGATAGGTTTAGTATTGATCAAAGATGTCCCCATCTTCAAAGAGAATACATTACATACTTATATAAGTTTAAGTCGGTCGAACAAACCTTAAAGATATACGGAAAATCTCTTAATTCTAAGTGAATTTCTATTTATTCGAGTTGATCTTTTTCTTATTCCTTGATCGTCATAAGGTCAGCGAGAAGATATGGATTTGAGCTAAAATATTCTTAATGGGTCGAGCCTTGACGTTGCGGCCCACCATGTGTATTCTTTTCGGACCATCAGGTCGGTTCGATTTCGAGTCTGTTCATGGTAACATGTGCTAAATCCGGTACCACCAACCTTGATTCTAATATGGTAGTACAAATATAATCTGTAAATCAAATCCAAAATACATATGACAAGAATTCAGTCGAGTAATAATTGGTAAAGTAGCTCTAACAAAACCCCTACACAAGAATTATAAGAAAACTCAAAAGTTACTCTGAACAAAACAGAGCGCAATTAGATATTGGGCTTGTAATTAGAAGGCCCATGAGAAATATTACATCTTGGACTTTTAACGTTAATTATTACTTTTGTTAATCTTTGCTTAATAATATTGCATTAAAAAAAAAAAAAAAAAGAGAGAAAGGAGAGAACCCGACTTGGGGTATAAGTCAGTTCGGCTTCTTTCATCACCCTTCTCGTCACTTATCACCGTAATCTCAATTTTTAGTAGCGAAACTCTCAAATCAGCGATACTTTTCGTTTCACAGAAGCTTCAATTTGTACAACGATGGATCTCAATCTCGATGCGCCTCACTCCATGGGAACCACCATCATCGGCGTCACTTACAATGGAGGTGTCGTTCTCGGAGCCGACTCACGTACCAGCACCGGTGAGATTCTTCTTCTCTAATTTTCTAGGGTTTTTCTTCTAGATTTGTTTCCGTTTCAATCGGAACGGAGATTAAGTGTATTAGATTGTTCTATTTGGGAAATTTTGTGAGGAAGCTGATGAAATTTGGGATCTGTGAATTTACTCGTGACAGGGATGTACGTAGCTAACCGAGCTTCTGATAAAATCACACAGCTCACGGATAATGTCTACGTCTGCCGTTCTGGATCGGTAATCTCTCGTTTCTTTAGATGTTCAATTTAGGGATTTCAATTTTTGTTTTGTTTGACCCATCTATGTGGAAACTCTTTGCGATTGGGGTTTCCTGATTTCAACAGGGCCTTCTTAAAAATTGAAACTTTATTGCTTGTTAGGTTTTTTACTCGGATGTTTAATGTTCATAATTAACTTGCGAATATGTTCTACGAGGTGCATTTTACTGAGTAAAACAAGATGTTCTTGTTTTTGTTTACAGGCTGCTGATTCTCAGGTTGTTTCGGACTACGTTCGCTACTTCCTTCACCAGCATACGTGAGTGTTTCGTTCTTCCTTTGATTCGACTAAACTACCGTACTTATGATACTCCAAAGATTAATTATTCGTTTGCTTATGGTTTGCAGAATTCAGCTGGGTCAGCCTGCAACCGTGAAGGTTTCTGCCAATCTTATCAGGATGCTTGCTTATAATAACAAGGTAAAAGTTTGCTATAAATTTTGTAGTTTAGTTTGGTGGTTTTACTAGCAACTTATACTCAGAGTAATAGGAATTTTGGATGTTGTTCTATTTACTACAAAGGTCTTTCCTGCAGAGATAAAGTTGCTTTACAGAATCACTGATAACTTTTGTTTGAAAGTGTTGTGACCTAGCGAAACATGACAACTTGTGTACATAGAGATTGTTGTATGACCTTGCGAATGAATGCTCATTGCTTAGAGCAGGTCAAGCCTAGGTTGTTAGTATGTATGAATCTCTTGTTGTTCTTAGTGTTGTTGTAAATGTTAAGCTCTAGTCTGAAGAATGGAAATTTTGTTAAGGAATTGTAGAAAGTTTCTGTTCTAATGCTACTGTATGCAGTGCTCGAGATGTATGTATTCTATTGAATATAAATGCTACAATCTCAGTTTTTTGTACTCTGAAAAACAGTGTATCTATGTTGGTTAACAAAGATGTAGATTTCCAGTGTGTTGTTGTACGGTTATTCCTTGTTTTGATTAGATGGATAGTTGACTGAAGCATTGTATGCCATTTTTTGGGCAGAACATGCTGCAAACTGGCCTCATTGTTGGTGGCTGGGATAAGTATGAAGGTGGGAAAATCTACGGAATTCCACTTGGTGGAACCGTAGTGGAGCAACCATTTGCCATTGGAGGTATGAACCCAATTGTTCTGCGTCTTATGATCTTTTGGTTGGAGTTTGACATAGCTGGATCTTTGCTGTTTACTTATATGATCCTTAGCTTTCCTGCTAATAACTAGTTCATTGTGTGTGTGTTTGTATAGGCTCTGGCTCGAGTTACCTTTATGGATTCTTTGATCAGGCCTGGAAAGAAACCATGACCAAAGAAGAAGCCGAGGTAAGGCAGTTCAGATCATTATTTATATCTCTGTATATGCTACAATCTCGCAACCCGCTTTGTATCCTTGCTATTGTATTTACACTATGTGTTTTGCAGCAACTTGTTGTGAAGGCGGTTTCACTTGCCATCGCCCGAGATGGAGCCAGTGGAGGGGTCGTGCGAACTGTCATAGTAAGATACCTCTCTCTGCTCAAAACCTTCTTAAGGTAACATAATCTCTTTAACAGAACACTTGGTTAACAAACTTCTTTTGATGATTGATGAACAGATCAACTCAGAGGGAGTGACGAGAAACTTCTACCCTGGAGATAAGTTGCAGCTTTGGCACGAGGAACTGGAGCCGCAAAACTCCTTGTTAGACATCCTGAACGCTGCTGGTCCTGAACCAATGGCCATGTGATCATTATCTTACTCTGTTGTGACAAACGTTTTAGATATTTCATTACTTTTCCAGACTCTGTAAACTCTGTTTAAGTTTTTTTTTGGATTGACCCGATGTGTCTTTTCAAAATGGATATCGTGTTTGTTATCCCTTATGGTCTGATCTTGAATGGATGTTAGTAGAATACTGTGACTTTTTCCAAGTTCTTGAATTTCTCAATCACAAAACAAAACCAAGAAAACTTGATCAAAAGAATAAGGAAAAACTGTCTATTTCCCCACGGGAAGTTTGACATACACATATAACTCCACGAATTTTTGACCTCCGCACCGATCCCCACCGCGAAACTTTAAATGTCTATTTTCCCACGAATCCGAAGTTAAATGTTTATATCTCCACAAATAAAATTTATATGTCTATTTCACCACAAGATGGTTAACTGTTTGGTTTACTGTTTTGAAATCTATCGTTAACCAATGTATAAACGTGTTAACCGAATTAATCTGTATTCTAACCCGACTTATGACCCGATTACACTTAAACCGAAAAAATTATTTAATTAAAAAAAAAATTATCATCTTCCTCAATCCTCTTTATCGAGTGGATTCAGTCTTCAACCTCTATGAAGTTTTGGTAATCTTCTTCCAACTCCTTGTAGTGAAATTAGGGATTTTTATTTCGATATCTGTCCAAACATTATATTTATTCAATGATTGTGTAGTCAAAGTTTGACTGTCAAACCCAGATCTCACCGGTGAAGACTTGGATCTTGTGGCGAGGATGTCTGGTTCAGCCGCGACGGCACCAACACAACCACCACGCAGCACCAGACTCGGAAGTTCACGACTCCTAAGCCCAAGAAAGTAATGAAGATCATTCTCGTGTTCTGACACCGACGTCTTCTGATCCCGACAAACCAATAAACCCGACGAACGAAGAACGCCACATGAATTTATTTGATTTGAAAAATTTGTCCAGAAATTGAAGAAAGCTTAAAGCAATTCCATGGCGTTGCTTCTCTCTTATTCAATCTCTTCCCTTCTCATAACAATTCCCAGATTTCAATATCGAAGGAGAGAATAACACGATTTGGTTTTGGTTTAGGATTTGATGTATTTCCTGTGTAGCTCATCCCTTGAATCCACGTCTTTTGCTTCTGTTCGCAATTAAAAATGAGAAAAGAATACTTTATCTAAGAACTCATTTGTATTGTAATTGTGATGATTCACAGTAAACCAAAAAAGATTTTTATCTAAGAATTTTGTCTCTCAATTTCGTTCAATTTTTACACATGAATTGAAGCCCTCTCAAAAAAAAAAGATTTTAAATCAAGCCTTATTTCGAAATTCCAATGTATGTAAATCCTCTTCGAAGATTATATCCGAAAATCAAATATTCTCTGATTTTCAAATAAACTATTGGGCTTTCTTAATTATGATCTTACGAGTTTGGAACTAGTCTCGATTTTTCAAAATTCATTGTAGAACTCCGGGAATTTCATTTTAAAGTTTGAGAACGAAAACTTCTCGGTGAAATTCCGGTCAACTTAGTAAAAATTACTATCTGTGTTTGTTATCATTAAATTCCAGTCGTAAAGAGCCTTCTAAAAAGCTATAGGTTGCTATATATCGTGCTTCGATTTAAAATCCGCCATTGATGCATCTGAAGCTCTCAAGTATGATTGATAGTGATGATGGTTTTTTTAACTGGGTCATGTTTTTTTAAAAGGATCCGGTTAAAATTTTAATCGGGTTATTTTTTTGGTTAAATGACGGTTTTCTGGGTTTGGTCTTGGTTCAACAATGAAACCGATTGCAATTCGGATTTGTGGGGAAATAGACATTTAAAATTTCGCGGTGGGGATCGGTGTGGAGGTCAAAAGTTCGTGGAATTATATGTGTATGTCAAACTTCCCGTGGGGAAATAGACAGTTTTTCCAAAGAATAATCTCTACATTTAACATGCTTGACACGTGGCCGGACAGTGGACACTACAATCTGTATACTGTAGACTCAGGCGCAGGAACTAGACGTAGACGGAGGCGGAGAGAACGAGGAAGATGAGTAACTTGTCAGGGAAAGCTTGTCATAATCTCTTTGTCTATGGCAGTCTCCAGGAGCCTGAAGTCGTTTACGTGCTTCTTAATCGCGTCCCTGACCATGTCTCCGCCCTACTCTCCGGCTTGTGCGTCCCTATCTCTCTCTATCACTCAAATCTGTTTTGATTTTCTAGGATCTGATTGAGGTTGTTGATTAATGGAGGTTTATGCATTTTCAGTCACAGGTTTAGACTCAAAGGCCGTGTTTATCCAACGATTCTACCTCAAGTTGCCGGAGAAGTCACCGGAAAGGTTCATTTTCCTTGATTCCCATTTTCACATGTCTCTTGTATTTAGTAATTGGAATGATGGTAAAAAGCTTTTAATCCGTAGATAGAACGTTAAGGCCATTCATTGTTCTTTTGTGTTGTGTTTTTAGTTCAGAGATGGTCTTGTTTTGTGTATGATCCTGATTTTGAGGTTTCTCATGTTAAAATGATTTTGAAGAACTTTGTTTGTTCTTGAAGGTGCTTAAGGGAATAACAGATGATGAACTGAAGTTGTTAGATGAGTTTGAGGATGTTGAATATGATAGAAAGACTGTTCAAGTGGTGCTCAAGGTAATTACTGAACAACTAATTCTGCATTTACATTTAAGATTTTTGTTAGATTAGATTCTGATGTTTTGTTATTTGCAGGATACTTCAGAGAAGCTGCAAGTAGACACATATGTATGGAAGAACAAAAATGATCCCGATCTTTATGGAGAATGGGATTTCGAGGTTACAAATCTTATTTATCTCTTTTCTTATACATATATCAGCTGGAGAATGTTAAAATATGCTTCAATCTTTATTAAAATTTTCAACTGTGTTTAGGAATGGAAACTACATGATAAGGAAGATTTCGTAATGGCGACCAAGAAATTTCTGGATGGGAAGAAATTACCAGAAGCAAAGACGAGGATGGACACATTCAAAACATTCTTTAAGCATGATATTGAGAATGGGAAAACTCTGGATTCTTGATCCCCCCTCTCTCTCTGATCTTAGCTTCTTTTTTTTGGCTTATTACAATTATAGTGAGGGCCATGTAGGAAAACAAAGATATTGGCAAATGCCTTTATGAATCTGAATATTACTTTTATTAAATCATTCAGCTTAGCTTACATTATGAGCTTAAGAGGCTATTTATACCCAAAACATCAATCTAGGTTTAACCTCTATCCTTAGCTAATCTGCAAACACCTGTCAATCATCTAATTCAATCTCACCCAAAGAACCCAATATTGCAAACCTATTGGACGAGCTTCTTTGACCGGTTATACAGTGAGTTGGCTTCTCCTTCACCTCCATCCTCTCTGTTACGCTTTTCTTGTCGTTTTCCACTTTTGAAGATAAAAGAGTCGTTGGCTCCGATCTTATCTCTTTCAGACTTCTCATGGGCTTCTTCTTCGTTTGGCCCATACCCATACTTACTTCACTTCCTGCTGAACTGCCGTTTTGTTCCTTCTTCTTATTAAGAGACAAACCTTCTTTTCCCTCCAGAGGTTTGCTCTGAAACACACTCACACTCTTTGGTGAAGTTTGACTTCTAATACCCCCACCCCCCCCCCCCCCCTTCTAAACTTGGCGTGGGGGCTCCTGAACGCCAAGTTTGTACCTGAGAGCAATGAAAGACGCAGCAGGCAAATGTTTTGTGAAGATGTCTGCAATTGCAGATGAGAGGGAATGTGACTAACTAGAAGAGCTCCCAACGCAACCCGTTCTCTAACATAATGATAAAGCTCAAAGTGTTTGGTTCGCTTGTGATAGGCAGGATTGGCAGTGAGATAGACCGAGGAGAGATTGTCACCGAATAGCTCAGGTGTTTGATGAAGAGGAATACCCAATTCTCCAAGCACAATACACATCCAAGTGATTTCCATTGCTGTTTCAGACGAAGATCTATATTCAGCTTCAGTAGAACTCCTTGATACAGAATCTTGTTTCTTTGAGGACCATGATATCAAGTTGTTCCCAAGAAACGTGCAGTAACCACCTGTAGACCTTCTAGTTTCCTTACAACCGCCCCAGTCACTGTCACTATACGCCCTTAAAATGAAATCACTCTTCTTATCAAATGATATTCCCATAGTGAGAGTACCTTTGACATACCTGAGTATTCTTTTTAATAAGTTGAAGTCAGCTACAGATGGCTTGTGCATCTTTTGGCAGACATAGTTTACTGAGAATTGTAAATCTGGCCTAGTCAGAGTTAGGTACTGTAGCTTTCCTGCAAGACTCCTGAAGTAAGTAGGGTTATCAAACTTATCATTTTGCCCAGGTGGTCTATCAGGCTATGTAGGCAGAAGAGTTGGCATCGGTGCACAATCACTCATTCCAGCTACAGCCAATATATCCTCTGCATATTTTTCCTGAGATAAGAACATTCCTTCTGAGTGGAACTGGACCTGGATTCCCAAGAAGTAATGCAACTGACCAAGATCCTTCATTCTGAAATGTCTACTTAAATCTGCAAGCAGTCTCTCTAGAGCTTGAGAGCTATTACCTGTTATTGCCATATCATCCACATATAACAATAACATGATGATATCCTTTCCTTTAGAGTAGATAAATAGAAAAGGATCTTTCTTACTACACACAAAGCCAAACTCCAAGAGGTAAGTACTAAACTTATCATACCAGGCTCTTGGTGACTGCTTCAAACCATAGAGAGCTTTATGAAGAAGGCACATATGATCTGGATGGGCTTTGTCAACAAATCCAGATGGTTGCTTCATGAACACCGTTTCAGTTAAGTCTCCATGTAAAAACGTATTCTTTACATCCATTTGTTTAATTTCCCATCCCATTATTGTTGCTGTGTGTAACACAATGCGAACAGTAGCTGACCTCACTACAGGGTTATATATTTCCAAGTAATCAATTCCTTCTTCTTGATCTAACCCCTTTGCAACTATTCTAGCTCTATGTCTATTTAAAGAACCATATGCATTAAGCTTTGTTGTGAAGACCCACTTGTTCCCTAAATATGCATATCAGGAGTTCTAGGGACAAGTGACCAGGTCCTTGTTTCTGAGCACGTATCCATTTCGTCTACCATAGCAGCATTCCAGTGTTTGTCTTTGAGTGCAGCTGTAACAGTAGTAGGTTGTGGATAAGTAACTCTCTGTGTCATTAAGGCATACCTGGGGTTTGGTTTCCTGATTCCAGCTTTCCCTCTTGTTATCATATTATGTGTAGAAACTGTAGTTGTAGGACTTATCTCAGATGGCAAGCTACTTAGTGAGGTGGTACTGTTGCCTATAGGAACAGGGTTAAAGCCTGCCGTACACCAAGATACCACTTCATTAGCAACCATATTCACCTAAGATGAAGCTTTTGTTGTTTCACCATCCTCCACTATCTCAGTCTCTGAGTAGCCAGAAGCTGAAAAGCCAGATGCTAATTCAGTAGTACTCTCAGATGAAGAGCTAGATGTAGAAGGGGTTGTAATGATGGGAACTAGAGTTGCAGGATAAACCGACGAAGAAGAGGGCTTCTCTGGAACAAACTTGGTTAGACTTTGTTGCCAGGTAGATAGCAAAGGAGTTCTTGGTTGTCCCTGCAAATGTTGATATGTAGTAGCAAAGGGAAATGCTTGCTCATCGAAGATAATATGTCTACTAATAAAAACACTACCAGTAGCCGAAAACAAGCATCTATGCCCCTTGTAATGCTCATTATACCCCAAAAAAAACACATTGTAAAGCCTTAGGATCGAATTTATTGCTAGCATAATCCCTAAGATATGGGAAGCAAGCACATCCAAACACCCTGAGAGAAGTATACTCAGGAGGCTTACCATTCAACATCTGAAATGAACTGACCTGATTAGGAAGAATGGAAGACGGCAGTAAATTACTCAGAAAATTAGCTGTGTAAAAGGCTTCCACCCAGTACTTATGAGGTAGCTTAGCGTGAAATATCATAGCCAATCCCAACTCAGTGATGTGCCTATGTTTCCTCTCAGCTAATCCGTTTTGCTGTGGGGTATAAGGACAAGATATGAAATTTTGAATCCCAGACAGAGCTAAATGATCCAACAATTTCTGACTAATGAACTCTCCTCCACCATCACTTTGGAAAGTACCAAGGCTTGAAATTTAATGAAAACTGAGTAGAATTCTGATTTAAACTTCAAAGGATACAACCACGAGTATCTAGAATAGTTATCTATGAACACATCATAGAACTTAAAGCCTTGTACAGATATTATTGGAGAAGGGCCCCAGAGATCACAGTGAATCCTCTCTAGCGGCCTTGAAGCAACAAACTTAGATAAAGAAAATGTGAGTCTTGAACTTTTCCCAAATGGACAAGCTTCACAGATAACCTTAGTCTTTTTATTGATGAAAATTGCCTGAGAAGATGTTAATCGTTGCAGAACATCTGGATTTGGATGTCCAAGCCTTCCATGCCATACAACATCACTCGCACTCTGCTGTCTGGTTGAATAAAAAGCTTTCATTGGAGAGTTCTGCAATAGGTATAGCCCTTCAGTGTTCCTTCCCTTTGTTAGAAGAAGACTGGTTGCCTTGTCCTTCACACACACAGTTTTAGAGTCAAACTCAAAATAACAAGGATAATCCCTGGTGAGTTTAGACACAGACAGAAGAGGTTTTGCAATATCTGGACAGACAAGGACATCATTAAGAGGGAGCTTACCAGATGAAGATGCAAGGCTAGCTGATCCTATATGTGTGATAGGTAAGAAGTTCCCATCACCTATCATCACTGACTCAGATCCAGCATAAGGAGACGACTGTTGCAGTGCTAGAGGGTTATTAGTAATGTGAGCTGAAGCTCTAGTGTCAGGATACCATTCATGACCAGAGTTGCTAGACACATCAGTTATCCTCATAGCAGTTAAAGCCTTAGGCATATCTTCATCTTGATAACTGTATTTATACCTATGCCAACACTTAGAGCTGGATGTCCAGGTTTCCCACAGATTTGACACACTATCTTGGTAATCTCTCCATAAGAACTATCGTTTGAATTCTGAGATATCTGCTGAGGAAATCCTCTTCCTTGAGTATTGAAGTAACCACGACCTCTGTTTCTTCCCTTGCCTCTACCTCTATAGTTATTGTACTGATCTTCCGTGTTGTGTTCAGCCACAAACGCCATATGAGGTGAGACAATGGATCCCTGAGTATAACTTTGTAGCCTATCATCATAAGCAGTCAACCTAGGTATAATATCTTCATAACTAGGACATTGATAACCATCCATTTGACCTTCAATGCTTGTCTTAATAGGTTCATAGTCCTGACCTAAACCATTCAATGCAGCAAATACTTTATCTTTTCATTCACTGGACTACCAATAAAAGCTAACTGATCACAAACTAACTTTACTTCTCTAAGGTAGTCTCCCATGGTTCTATTACCCTTAGTAGTAGTTAGTAACCTTCTTTGTAGCTCAAATAACCTAGACGAGGTAACTCTATTGAAGTGATTTTGCAGAGTAACCCATACCTCTCTAGATGTTGTTGTATTCACCATGACGCTGAGAAGATCATCTGACAACGACCCCAACAACCACGACTGAACAACCTGATCTGACCTTATCCAAGATTGAAAGAAGGGATTTGGAGTTTGTCCAGCTGATCCATCTATGCCAGGAACTGGAATGTTTGGACTTGGAGCCGAAATAGTCCCATTCACAAATCCTATTAGACCCTGGCTGTGAGAAATGACTCAAACTGACGTCTCCAGAGTAAGTAATTTTGCTCAGTAAGCTTTACAGTAACACAATTTGTGATACTTAAGCTTGGACAAGAGTATAGCCCCATGGATTGATTATCCATGGCTCTGATACCATGTAGGAAAACAAAGATATTGGCAAATGCCTTTATGAATCTGAATATTACTTTTATTAAATCATTCAGCTTAGCTTACATTATGAGCTTAAGAGGCTATTTATACCCAAAACATCAATCTAGGTTTAACCTCTATCCTTAGCTAATCTGCAAACACCTGTCAATCATCTAATTCAATCTCACCCAAAGAACCCAATATTGCAAACCTATTGGATGAGCTTCTTTGACCGGTTGTACAGTGAGCTGGCTTCTCCTTTGTGCGTGCTGAAAATTCACACAATTGAATTTGTGAAGATTCTTGTGAATTAGAGCTTCTATAGGGTTTCAAACACTTAGGAAGATTTAGAATTAGATTATGAATTAGGGTTCTTATTCATCAAGATCAGAGCTTTTACCAAGATTTTTCCGATCCCTCACACGTGAGGGGGTACATGCTTATTTATAGAAAATACAAGTCGGTTTGGATGAACAGTAAGAGGCTGCTAATGGGCTTCTGCCTTCTGGGCTTAACTTGATGGGCTGATTTGGTGAAAACGACGTCGTTTAGGCTATCGACTCTTCTAAGGGGGGATCCGACCCCTACAGTTAGCCCCCCAGTTCAACAGTTTTATTCATAAAAGAGTTGAACTAAGATTGTCCAAGTGAAGAGTCGTTTTCCGTTTTAGACGGTTTACGTGTTGAAGATAAGGCCGAGCCCAGATGGTTTGATGTGTGCCTCATTTCGGCGAACAGGCCGAGTGTGATGCTCCAAGTAAGTCGACTCCGATTCGGTGAAGTCACGAGCTGATTGACGTCGAGATCTGCGAGCTGCTCTGAGAAGGCGCGAGTCGTCGAGACGACTAAGAGGCGGGTTTGCGAGCCGACCCTACTCGTAATTTACGAGTTGTTGATGACACGGGGTGGTGAGATGGACTCGTCATAGATCCGTCAGTCGCTCGATATGCGCTGGTTGACGAGCTGAGTTTGTTCTAAATCCGCGAATCGCTCGAAGATACGAAATGTTGAGACGATCAGGAGTTGAAGTTGCGAGTCGATCGTGTTTGCAACTTTGTGAGCAATTGGAGGTGCGATGCGACGAGACGAAGATGTATAAGTGTGTGAACGAGCCTCGGTAAAAAACCTTGTCTAGAAAACCCAGAGGGGGAAAATAAGATCAAGGGAAAAGAGCACAAGTCACACACTCGTTCGAGTCGCGAGGTGATTTGATGAGATGGAAAGAAAGTCGCGAGCTGATCCATCGAGATGGAGTCGCGAGTTTATTTCCATGGAGAGAAAGTTGCGAGCTGATCCATTGAGATGGAGTCGCGAGTTGATTTCCATGGAGAGAAAGTCGCGAGCTGATCCATTAAGATGGAGTCGCGAGTTGATTTCCATGAAGAGAAAGTCGCGAGCTGATCCATTGAGATGGAGTCGCGAGTTGATTTCCATGGAGAGAAAGTCGCGAGCTGATCCATTAAGATGGAGTCGCGAGTTGATTTCCATGGAGAGAAAGTCGCAAGCTGATCCATTGAGATGGAGTCGCGGGTTGATTTCCATGGAGAGAAAATCGCGAGCTGATCCACTGAGATGGACTCGCGAGTTGATTTCCATGGAGAGAAAGTCGCGAGCTGATCCATCAAGATGGAGTCGTGAGTTGATTTCCATGGAGAGAAAGTCGCGAGCTGATCCATTAAGATGGAGTCGCGAGTTGATTTCCATGGAGAGAAAGTCGCGAGCTGATCCATTGAGATGGAGTCGCGAGTTGATTTCCATGGAGAGAAAGTCGCGAGCTGCAAGGTTCTTTTCATGGAAAGGCCAAGTTCACCAAGTTATAAAGACGTGATTTTGACTTATTTCACAAATACTATGGGGTCACGGTAAAAGCCGGGATTCGAAGTTTCGGGAAAGCGAAATTCTGAAGTCGCAGATTTATTCGTAAGTGAAGTCGCAAGGTCGCACCTTGCTTTGAAGATCAAAATCCTGAGAATATCGAAACTATGAAGTCGCAAAATAAATCAAGGAGGAGCTCACGGAGTCGCGTCTCGAGCCAGATGAAAACCGAGGAATTATGAACTTGGGTAAAAATTCCTTAAAATTGATCTCCTGAGCCCAGATTTTTGGGCTCATTTAGAAATGAGGCCCACCTCGAAAGTCGAACCGCCAAAAATATCTTTATAAGAGGCAACACTCCCTTGATACTTCTCATTATTCTCATTCCTCCGAAAAAACAGGTTCGCTCTCTCTCCTTTTTCTCTCGTTTTTCTTTCGAGTAATAGATAGGAATTTTGCCGTCCCATCACTTCGCCGCCGCCGTGTTCATCATTGCCGCCGCAGTGTTCTTCAGAGAATCTGAAAAACTTCTAAGTTTTGATCCGAACATACGATGTCTTCAACGAGCTCTTTCGTATCCGCGAAATCTGCCGAGCTCCCTGAGAAGGGAAGGCCAATCTGGGAGTACTCTCCCGATAGCGAGTCGATTGTAGACGCGAGCTCAAGCTGTGGTCGACTCCGTGGACAAGAGGAATCGAGTCCTTCGGGCCGCGAGGAGGCGAGCCCTATTAGTCGAGAAGATCGAGCTGGAGGCCATTCCCCTCCTTCTAGCGCCAAATTGTGCGTGCTGGAAATTCACACAATTGAATTTGTGAAGATTCTTGTGAATTAGAGCTTCTTTAGGGTTTCAAACACTTAGGAAGATTTAGAATTAGATTATGAATTAGGGTTCTTATTCATCAAGATCAGAGCTTTTACCAAGATTTTTCCAATCCCTCACACGTGAGAGGGTACATGCTTATTTATAGAAAATACAAGTCAGTTTGGATGAACAGTAAGAGGCTGCTAATGGGCTTCTGCCTTCTGGGCTTAACTTGATGGGCTGATTTGGTGAAAACGACGTCGTTTAGGCTATCGACTCTTCTAAGGGGGGATCCGACCCCTACATCCTTCACCTCCATCCTCTCTGTTACGCTTTTCTTGTCGTTTTCCACTTTTGAAGATAAGAGAGTTGTTGGCTCCGATCTTATCTCTTTCAGACTTCTCATGGCTTCTTCTTCGTCTGGCCCATATCCATACTTACTTCACTTCCTGCTGAATTGCCGTTTTGTTCTTTCTTCTTATTAAGAGACAAACCTTCTTTTCCCTCCAGAGGTTTGCTCTGAAACACACTCACACTCTTTGGTGAAGTTTGACTTCCAATAGGCCATTGCTTCAGTTGAAATAAGACTGGTGGAACAATGCTCCTTTGGCTATTATAACAAACAGAAAGATGAATGTTCATGAGTCTTGTGGAACTACTAGAGAGACATGAACTGGCTTATTGTGCACAATTATTTGTTCGTTTCGTTGGTTCCGTTTGGTTCAGCTTTTGCCTCGTTTTGGTTTATTAGTGATTATGGGCTCATGATAGTACATATTCAACCCAATATAGGTTCATTTGTGACCACTTTGTGTTCACCATCACCTCTAGTGAACTCGGATTGGAAAGTAAAAACGCTACGGGGGACTAGCAACCAACTTTGAAATCCGGTTATTTACGGTTACGGGCTTGTTCGTTTGTCCATTCAAATGGACCATTTGAGTGAAGGTAATTCAAGTTCGTTTAGTGTAAGAAATGTCATTTTGCTGAACCAAATTGGTTCATTTGAACAAAAATGATTCATTCAGATGGAGCCTTTAGATGAACCATTTGAATGGGAATGCCAAGTGAGGAAACGAACATGCCCTATGTCCTCGCCGACGTTGTGGTTGTGAATGTCAAAATGGTTGATACTATTTTCGACTGTCGACTAATGAACTCAGACACTAAAATCTATATGAATTGGAATGTCTGAATTTATAGATATCATTTGAATTTATGAGCTCTATCCATTGCTTCTTGTCTCTGTACTGATCTCTGAGCTCACGTGAAAATGCTTAGTGTAGCCTTTGCTTGGCT
Source organism: Draba incana (assembly GCA_963576765.1). Classification (NCBI taxonomy): domain Eukaryota; kingdom Viridiplantae; phylum Streptophyta; class Magnoliopsida; order Brassicales; family Brassicaceae; genus Draba; species Draba incana. The sequence goes on along the minus strand of OY755212.1, from coordinate 11,291,681 downwards.
GGCTTTTTAGTCAAATGAGTCATTGTCCATATTGAGTAATGCCTTAGAGAACAAACAAAAACATGTCCTTTGTTTATCTAATTGTCTTTTAGCTCATGACTTTTGAAGACTAATCTTATCAAAGCAGTTAAACTATAGTATGAATCATGGACGTACAGTAACAGCTCACAACTGTATTCAAGTTTCCGAGGCGCATGGTTTGTTCATGTTAAATCTTTTGCTGGATCTTGCTGTTGTCTTATATGGAACCAGCCATTTAATTCTCCTAATTGCTCATAAATCACACTGTTATTTCAGTATCCTCGAGATCAGCTACATGTAATCATTAACACATGTATTATTTGAGTGATTGCTTTAGATAGCGTTAAGAATCTCAGGTTGCAAATGCCATGTGACCTTTTCCGTTTTATCAGATCTCGGATGCTTAAAGCTTTGACTTTGACCATAGATTAGAGCACACTCTCTTGAATTTTGATTGATTTTGGGAGGATACCAAGATCATTCCATTTTGATTTTGCCGTACTCTGGTTGGGATTAATCGTCTAATAGCATGTGAGTTCAATAATGAAGGGTACTTAGTTTAGACTTTAGAGAAAAGTGTGACTGTGATTCTGTGATTATGTTATTATAATTAATCACTAATTAAGATATTTATTATAGCATTATAGTTTTGGTAGTAAAAGCATAGGATGCTGTACTTTTGTTAATCTTAAATTATTTAACAACAATAGTCTCCACTTGATGATTAAAAAGTACATTGCCGTATTCACACCTATTTTTAATTTGATGTTAGTTACTCTATTAATTTACCATTTAAGTCTCTGATTACTTGGCATAACTGCAACAACAATGCACATGGGTAGTTCCCGGGAAAACCGTAATATGCATAGATAGAAACATGAACCTTTGATATTTTTGTAACAAGGTCTCATAAGCCTAACCTTGGGATTAACTGCCACATGAATAGCACAATGGTCAAGTGCAAGTAAAGCGGGTTTCGAACTTTAGGGACACTCGAGTTTACGCTCTAGCCATTTGAGCTGGCATTTTGGGATGATGTGAGTTTGATTTCTACTTGGAGTTTAAAGGACAAATGCAGATCTTGAAAAAAGGAAACTAAATAATGTAAATTGCTTTTGTTTACATGTTTGTGATTAATCATTCTTAAACTATGAATGTCACATTCTCCTCCATGTTCTCATTCGTATGGTGTTATCCGCTTAGATGAAGGATTAAGTTTTATGATATTACAAAATAACAAAGAGGATTGAATGGATCTAAACATGAAGCTTAAATGTTTACTTCCTTGATTCATTTTAGGAAAAAGAAAAAGAGAGTTTGTTCATATTTTGTCAATTTGTTTCAATGATCCGTTTGTACATTCCATTATTCAAAAATCTCTCTTTGTCTCTCATTCTTTTTCTCCTTAAAGTTGAAGAGTACACAAGTCCAAATCCCCAAGGGAAAAAGTGGGAACATAGGGAAGAAGATGAAGAAGAATGGTTCAAAGCAACAACAACAAAGCAAATCAAAACACAATAAAATTAAAACTATCTGCACATTGGACTGTGAGGTTGATGAGATGGAGTCCTAGGACAATCCGAAGGATGGCGATAACTCATCACTTCCTCACTCGTTGCATTGAACCTACACTCTTGAGTGGTCGTGTACGGATCATTCTTGTTGTCTTCCATAATCTTCAAAATGGTCTCAAACACAGCAACTTCACAAGGAATCTTCAACACACCAGCTTGTTGAAACCCAAACTCTTCTTCTGCTTCACGCAATAGCGCGTGGAAAGCTTGGTGGCTAAGGTAGTCAGTTGGTATCTTGTATCTCTTCTCTTCTTTACCCACCGAGACAGCTAAGTAGCCTTTAGGAATCGCTGTTACATCTGTGAAGGATAGTGTCCTCTTCAGAAACTTGATGCTCTTACTTCCACTTCCACTTCCACTTCTGGTGATGTTGTTGTTGTTCTCTTCTTCGTTGTCAATCTTGTTGTTGGCTTGCTTTGATGCGTGTGCGACTTTTCGCCATTTCTTGAGGATTTGTTGAAGCTTTACGATCTCTCTGATTTTGTTTGACTTCTTGGCCTCCATAGTGGAAACAGAAGAAGAAGAAGAAATGGTTTATGTTCTTTGTGTTTGTATCTTTGTGTAATGATGGAGAGATGGTGGGTTTGGGAGATTAGGGAGATATATAGAGGTGGTGATGACATTTCGGAATCTTCTTTTGATTATTTTATGGATTAGTTTTGAAAATTAAATGTTTAAAAATATTCGACTAATCATATGATTTTGTTTTTACTAATACCCAACTTGAAAATTTCTAGTTAGGTTATTTACTTCTTGTTTGACCTTCTTGGTTAAACTTAAGTCGTTATTAAGGCCATGTTTGTTTATGCTTTTGGTATTTCGTTTCAATTCCGCGATTAGTAAACACTTTTGTTATTGATAGCATGGCAAAATGAGAAAATAAACTAAATATCGAACCCACGACTCTTTTTTTTTGGATAAACCAATATAACATTTACTTTTGGTCACCATAATTGTATAATATGTATAGTCTTTTTTTTACTGAATTGTATTGAGGTAGATATTAAATAAATTAAAATTGTATAGAATCGGCAAAAGAAGATAATTTTTGTTATTTAATATATTTATGTGATGAGCCAAAACATAACGTAGAACGTAAGAAATTGAAGTGGTATTGTCGTGGTGAGAGAGAAAAGGAACATGAGACATGGGGAAGGCTACAGTTTCCAAAGCAAACGGTTTCACAGTTTAACATAAACACTTCTATTCTCGGAATCTAACGATTGGATCTCCACCTTTTTTTTTTTTTGTTGCTTTTCCAAAGTATAATATAAAGTATTAATCCCATATGAGTACTTTTCCTAATTTTAAATTAAATCAAGTGTTTACTACGACAAACAGTACTAGATACAGTAATTATTAAAAAATAATTTTTACCGACCCATCTTAGAGAACTAAAGTCTCATTCGAACATGCAAGGCCGTGCCGGTAAAGGACTTCAATTTCCACATCACTGTTCGTGAAACCATAGGTATGACTGATTGACACTAATAGAAGAAAGAAAAAAAAATTCCTTATTTCTACCGGTCAAGTAAAAATAAGAAGAAAAAGGTGAAAAAGTAACTAAAAAAAAAAAATTCTTCTTAGAAAACACGGAATTTTTTTTCTTCTAAAATAGTTTTTACTTTTCTTTTTACTTTTTCTTTTCTTTTCCTCTACATTGTTTACCAATCACACCTCATGTGATAAATATGAAACTTTTTTTTACTAATCTTTCTTAGTTTCAAACCATGTGAAACTTTTTTTTACTTTTCAAAATTTATTTCTCCAGATTTAATCTTATTAATTTACAGGGATAAATATAGCATAATTCTTCATTTAGTTTGGTTATTACATGTAAAAATAAAATGTTGTAATTCTTTTATATAATTTTTTCTTAGATTATTACATATAATATGTTTGCTACAAAATTTCAAGATTAACATTGGAAACACAAAATATGTCTCAGTACATACAAAAAAAATGTTCTTAAGTTAAATCAATAAAATATAGTAAATTTTTTCTAAATTAATAATTTTGGAACCACAATATTTTATTAATTTAGTGAGATGCTAATTTACCGAGAGATTAATTGAATCGAAAACTTAATTTGAGACTGAAAAACTCTATTAGTTTAACGAACTATTAATTTATCGAGTATTAATTTATAGAGCTTATACTCTACTAAAAAGAAAACGTTGGGAAACTATAGAGATATGCAAATAATGATTGGCTTCAACGACTGAATCAAATTTGTTTTGGAAAATATTCAAATTTGTTTGGTTTATTATGTTATCAACAACAAAGTCGGCTTAATACTGCGCTAAATACATGTAATTATAAAGTTGACGCCGATTTGATAAAATTAAAGAAAACAAAAATCTTATTCTAATGCCTTATTCAATATTTTACTGCAATATTCAATTTACATTCTGGCGTTCGTTGCATGTGCTGGTGATGAACTAGCGGGGAAGCAATGAATATATCAGCAACGATAACGCAAAGAGCATGACACATTTTATAACCGTAAATAATATTCTTTCCGTTTCATAATATAAGATGTTTTAGCAAAAAACACAAATATTAAGAAACTATTTTTACTTTAAAAAGTAACATTTTAAAAGTATATAAAAAACATTTTAACCAACAAAAAAAAAAACTACATAATACTATTGATTGCATAATATTCAATAAAGTTAAAAAGTACCTAGGATTGTCAAAACATTTTATATTTTGAAACAAAACAAAATGTCTAAAACATCTTTTATTATGAAACGGAGGGAGTAATATTATTCTATCAGAATACTAGATCAAACATATTTATTTATTTTATAACAAAAAGTTATTTGATTAATAATCTGGTGTGAACAAGTCTTGTTTTTCATAAGAGAATAAATATGACACCAAAATGCTTACATAGGGAAAAAAACTCATATGTATCGCGTGCACATACATTGTCAAGGAACATATAAAGAGGTAAAAGAGTTTTTTGTCCATTAAAATGTAGGAGAATGCCTTTAAATATAGGCTACAAGATTGACCTAGCAGTGACTCTATACAAACTAGGGACTTAGCCCGATATAGGCCCAATATCCCCCCTCAAGGTGAAGTGTGGAGGTTACAAACACCCATCTTGATAAAAAATTCTTCAAATTCACGTCGTCCTAAAGCTTTTGTCATGATATCGGCGAGTTGAGACTTGGTAGAAACGTGTGTCGTAGTGATCGTTCCGTTAATAATTTCGTCACGAATGAAATGGCAGTCCTTCCTAACGTGTTTGGTGCGAGCATGATAGACCGGGTTTGCAGCCAGTTTGATAGCCGAGAGACTATCCGAATGAACCATGGTCGGATAGTTGATTTCAATGCCAAGAGAAGGAAGTAATTCACGTAACCAAATAATTTCACGAGTGGTATCAACCATGGCGCGATATTCAGCTTCAGCCGAGGATAAAGAGACAACGTCTTGTTTATGTGTTTTCCAAGACAACGGAGAGCCAGCTAGTTGAATAAACCAACCTGTGAGAGAGCGACTCGTAAAAGGACAAGATGCGTAGTCAGAGTCACACCATGCAGTGAGTGTTAACTCTGGATTCGGACGAAGAAGAATACCTTGACTAGGACTATTCTTTAAGTAGCGGACTACACGAAGTGCTGCTTCCCAATGTTCTTCTTTCGGACAACTCATAAATTGAGAAAGAATATGAATCGCATATGATAATTCAGGACGAGTAACTCCAAGATAGATAATTCGGCCAATCAAACGACGATACTTAGAGGGATCAGAGAGTTCATCATCAGAAGCCAAAGTGAGTTTATGATTTTGTTCAAGCGGAAATGATGTCGGTTTGACACCGAGTAATCCTGTTTTAGTGATGATATCGAGAGCATACTTACGTTGACATAGATACATTCCACTTGGACTACGAGCAACCTCAATACCCAAGAAGTAACGAAGAACACCAAGATCTTTCATTCGAAAACACAAACTCAAATAGGATTTAAACTCACAAATCACCGCAGTAGTGCTTCCGGTAATAATCAAATCGTCAACGTAAACCAAGACATGAACTCGAGTTGTACCTCTCTCTAACGTAAAGAGTGAGTGGTCGGAGCCATTTTGATCGAAACCATACTCGAGCAACGCCGAACTCAACTTAGCAAACCAACAACGAGGAGCTTGTTTCAAGCCGTATAACGACTTATGAAGACGACAAACCTTAGACTTATCATCCGTCTTAAAACCCGGTGGAAGTTGCATGTATACTTCCTCGTCAAGATCACCGTGTAAAAACGCATTATGGACGTCCATTTGATGAACTTCCTAATCTAACGAAACGACTTGTTGAAGAAAAACTCTAACGGTAACCATTTTTGCCACCAGCGCAAAACTTTTATTGTGATCAATTCCCTCTTTTTGATTATTTCCAAGGATAACAAGACGAGCTTTATGACGTTCGAGGTCACCATTAGCTTTGAATTTTAAACGAAAAACAAATTTGCAACCAAGAGGTTTCTTTCCAGGTGAAAGATCGACTATAGAGAACGTACCGGCTTCATCAAGAGATACCATCTCAACTTGTATCGCGTTGTGCCAATTTTAATCGAGAATAGCCTCTTTATAGTTTTGAGGTTCATTCTCAGATGTAATAGCAAAAATAAAAGCTTGATAATTTTCAGAAAATTGAGAGCTTGAGACGTAATTGGCTAAAGGATATGGCGTAGCGGATGGATGAGGCTCATGAAGTAGTTGAGTCACGTAATTAGCTAGCTTAGTAGGTGGTCGTTTTGGTCGATGACCACGACCCAAGACCTCCGGTTCAACACTCTTATCAACCGATAATGGCAAAATAGGGGAAGATGGACTAACCGGTTCAAAAAAGTTGATGAAGCCGGAATAGATGTTGAGACCGTGGTTGGAGGTTGTGAAGTATCATTACTGGAGTTGATGATTTCTGGTGAAGGAGAAGAATTATCCGTATGTTCTTGAACAATGGAATCAGTAGTAATAGTTGTTGAAACAGATGTTGGAGCTGTTGGAACGGATGCAGGAGCTGTTGGAACAGATTTCAGAACTGTTGGAGTAGTTTCTTGATCATTTTCAAAAATGAGAGAGCTTGGTCATTATCAGTAAAACGGTGCAATGAAGATAACGTTGGAGAAGGCAGTAGTGGAGTGATGTCTTGAAAAGGAAAAGTTGTTTCATCAAATATCACATCCCGAGAAACCGACACAGTTTTAGTTTCAGGATTGTAAACACGCCAACCCTTCTTAGCAAACGGATAGCCAAGGAAGACATATTTATGGCTTCGAGGCGCAAACTTATCACCACCGTGTTTCTGGTTATGAACGTAGCAAAGACAACCAAAAACACGTAAGTGATTCATCAGCGAAAGTCATTTATAAACGAGTTCAAAAGGTGTTTTTCCATTAAGCAGTTTAGATGGAGATCGATTTATCAAATATCCTGCAGCGAGAGCACAATAACCCCAAAATTTGATCAGAAGGTGAGCTTGAAACCGAAGAGCACGTGCAACATTGAGAATATACCTATGCTTTCGTTCAACGCAACCGTTCTGCTGCGGAGTACCAACACAAGACGTTTCATGGACTATACCATTCTGAGCAAAGAAGTTCGTCAAACTCACAAATTCAGACCCATTATCGTTTCGAACAATTTTTACTTTAGTACAAAATTGGCTTTCTACGAGTGCGAGAAATTTCTTGAGATGTTGAGGTGCTTCTCGTTTTGATTTTAATAAATAGATCCAAACTCCACGAGAGTAGTCGTCAACAATCGTTAGAAAATACTGTGAACCGCAAATAGTCGATGTCCGATATGGACCCCAAAGATCACAGTGAATTAATTCGAAAGCAAAACTCGTCTTGTTACTACTCAAAGGAAAAGAATCTCTTATTTGTTTGGCACGAATACAAATTTCACACGTCTTTGAATCAAAATCTCCATTGCGAGAATCTGAAAAAATCATTATCTCTAAAGCTTTAGAAGACGGATGTCCCAATCGACGATGCCAAACTTCAAGAGAATCAGAACCAATACTTGTCACTGCCGCTGCAACTTCCATACTTATAAAGAAATACAATTCATATTGTTGTTCAGCCACCCCAATTAGCTTCGTGGTGATGCGATCCTGAATAATACACATGTCGATCCGTAATTTGAAATAAACAACCTTTATTTCTAGTCAACTGTGAGACCGAGATTATATGACATTGAAGTCCATCAACAAAGAAAACATCTTGAAGACTAAGACATGAACCAAGGTGAACACGTCCGTGTTTCGTCGCAGTAGTATATCGGCCATCAGGAAGTTTTATCAAAATCAGAGCCATATCACAAATGTCTTCTAGAAAATCAATTGAGCCAGTCATATGATTTGAGGCACCCGTATCCACAATCCAAGATTCAATAAAATACTTACCAGTGAGATGTGTATTAGGAGATGGTTTTTGTTCATTGAGAACATGAATCAACATCTTCCATTGTTTGTCAATTAAGCCGCTTATACCAACACGATCAGTTTCGGCAACGGAGCATATGTGGTGTAAAAGGCTCGAGCGTTAAAATCAAAACCCATAGGAGATCCACTGTGTGTAACCAATGAAGTGTTTGCTCGATGAGGACTCCATGATTTTCCTTTCATCGAATTCATGGATGTCTGGAACAGATCCACCAGATAAATTTCGAGAAAAATTTCATCTTGGTTTCGTCCAAGGAGGATAACCAATCTTCTTAAAATAATATTTTGTCGTAGTAGTAAGAGTAGATTCGATGCTTTTCATCATGAAATCAGTTTTTTTTTAAAACGGAATATTTTGTAGAAATCTCAAGACCTAGATACCAAAAAACTTCGTAGTAGTTAGGTTTTAAGGCTCTGATACCATGTCAAGAAACATGTAAAGAGGTAAAAGAGTTTCTTGTCCATTAAAATGTAGGAGAGTGCCTTTATATATATGCTACAAGATTGACCTAGCAGTGACTCGATACAAACTACGGACTTAGCCCGATATAGGCCCAATATACATTACTAGAATGTGGAATCCAAAGAATTGAAAAATTAGAAAACTTTCTTTACAAAATTTAAATTCATTCAAGTATAAAGAAAAATCTGGGTCAATTATTATCAATCGAATAACTATTTCAAAATCTGCCTCAAACGATATCAGTAACATTGTCAATAATTACGTTTTATAGGCCAAAATAACGTATGGAACGGAAAAAAATACACAAGAAACTAGTTATATTTCTGTCTAACTAAATGAAAAATGAATGGTTTATTCAAATTTTTTTTTTTTTTTTTGTATTTGATTTATGTAGAATCGAACAAGAGAAAGACAACATTTCTAAAAAGTGACAATGGAATGATCAATGCAGAATCATAACTGATAAGCTAAATGAAATATGCAGATTGAACGGAAAATGTGGTTAGTACCGCAAAAGCAGAACGATCATATTAAATGGAACTAGTGCGATCCGTTTCAATCATCCGTCCCGTTATAATGGTTGATGAATAATAACTCAACTCACAATTGTTTCTGACAAATTTTGAATGTATGCAACTTACCATAAATTTATATATTATAAAGTTTGAAGACAAAAAAAAAATAAAAATATATATATATATATATATATATATATATTATAAAGTTTTAAATTCTACAAATGAATGTATAAGTTATATATAATCAGCCGGTGGGTCAACTACTAGAGAAAGCATATTGTCCACCGATTTTTTTTCTACCAATTTTTCCACCCTTCGTAACTGCTATCCACGAGATCATAATTAGGCCATCATTTACTTTTTTATAGTTTAATAATCCAACAATTAATTAATCTTCAAATGATTCTTACGTAGTGGCCCGTACAACATGGCCTTATATCACAATACACGTTCATTTTCTTTGTTTCTACGCATTAGCAAATCAAATACTATTGAGGTAGTATTATTATTTAATGTTAAGAGTATAATTAGTTGCTCCAAATTCAAATCAAATGATTAATTACTTACTTCGTCCTACCAGAAATACAATCACAGTTCTATTTTAAGGGGTTTATAATTCCGTACATCCTTCATGATACTTTAATGATATTTGAGTTTTATGTTGTAATGAAGTGGTACTAACCACCATGAAGAAACAACCATGTATGATTGAGCCCTTATGAATGATTGAGAAAATGTAATATAAATTGGAAAAAAACAAGCTGGCTTTTATTCCCTGATCTTTCTACGTGCCATAAATCAACAATGATTTTCATGATTGTAGTTTTTGATGATTATATGAAAATGGTATATAAAATCTCTTTATTATACGGTGCAAAATTTTGTTTCGATTTTATTTATTCTGATCCTGCATTTGCTTTTGCTTGATCTGATTTCCATTGTCTTTAAGATTTGATTTGCTGTTTTTACAAAATGGATAGATGTATATATGTCACAAATGCACTTTATACAATGATTAAACGAATACATAGATGCAACATCTAACCAAAAATGAATATAAATGCTAATACAAGAAAACAACTAGCTGGTTTCTCTTACGAACCTTCGGTTTTAGAACATCCGGTTTGCTATTTATTTTTTTTGCGAGTGGGGGCTTTCCAAGCCATGTCCAACTCTCCTATTAGTATGATATTTTTCGCATGGATTTATCTTTAGTTCATTCCCAAAAGGCCTAGTATGATATTGTCCGCATGAATTTATCTTTAGTTCATTCCCAAAAAGCCTCATACTAATTAGGAGTTGGACGGTGATCTTAGACAAAAATGATGGCCACGACGAAGAAAGATGATGGTCGTGGACAAGACGACAACGGCGGACACGACGGCCCCAATGACGGTGGCCGTGGACGGTGGATATGAATAGAGACGGTGGTCGTGGACGGCATCGTCGTAGACAAAAACGGTGACAACGATCATCCACGGAGGAAAAAAGGTGACAGTGACCACGACGGAGACAGAGGAGATGACGACGATGACGGTGGCCGTGGACACGACGGCGACGGTGGTTAAAGATAAAGATAGCGACGGTGGATGTAAACAGATGCGGTGACAAACATGATTTCGTGGACGAAAACTAAACAGATAGTTGATAAAAGTTAAGGGCAATTGTGTCAATTGACACTCACTAAAATTCAAAAATGTGATACTCAATATAAGAAATTTCAAATTGTGATAGATTTTGTAAGTTTTTGCAAAAAGTGGTAGATTACCTCAACAAAGAAACCAGGCCTTGAACGTTGAAACAAGCAAATCTTTTTCTCTTAATTATAATTGAAGACCCATATACCGTACGCCTATAAGTTCATAACTCTCAAGCCCAAATAATATTTGTAATTATATTGGGCTTATACTATTTATCTGTATTCTATATGTGGGAAACAGGATTCTAACATCAACGCCTAATACAGATGATGTCGGATCTATGGCGAATGACTAAGCCAGATAGAAGTGACATTCAAAGTCACAGTGCACATTATCATTAACTCGATCTCCAAACAAAAAATAATAATAATAATAATAATAATAATAATAATAATAATAAAAGCTTGTCTTGTTTAGTTTCGGGTTAGATTGGTAGAAATTTTTAAATCTTTATAACCATTTTTTAATTTGTACCGTTTTAGATTATACCAATCACGAAAATTTTACCAAAAGTTTTACCAACACTATTACACTAATCTTTATTTATAAAGATTTATCTCAAATCTTTATCTATACAGCTTTGTACTATGCTATAAAGCTTACCGCTTCAGCTTTTTAAAAAGCTAGGTTACCAATCCGACCTTTCATGTTTTTACTCAATAGGCAAATAAAACTGACATTTCAGACATATTACTATTGAGACAAAAAGAACTTTCAACTAAAATGGATTTTTAGCAACCTCTCCATTTGTGTGTATATATATATTTCAATTAAGCAATAATCGACGCTGAAACATTTTTTGAATCAAAATTTTGTTTGTGTTTTTTCTTTGGGAATGCATATATAATATCTGGAGAACTTTAGGATAAGTACACACATATAAAATAAAAAAAAAACTCAGAATTTGTCTCAGATTTGTGGAGACGAACCGAACGATGTATAAAACCAATGAATGTGTTGGTATAAAACGATATTTAGAAGCATATTGCTTATGGACGAGGCAACATAAGAATTTGTTTAGTGAGGGACAACTATTTGAAAAAGTTAAGAACCACAAATCTTCATGATTTATTCTACACGTCTTTTAAATTTGACGCGCATTATTTTTTTATATTCTTATTCTACATGTGGATTTCACTATGATCAAAGAATTCCAAAGTTATATATATATATAACAAAACGGTGACAAATTTTAATTATTTTTAACACTTTATTTTCTTGATACTGATTCAATCCATATTTGTTGACAAAAAAAATTGAATCTCTAACATACATACGAAGTTCAACCGTGACAATAATTTAGTAAGAAACGAAAACCTAAGATAAAACGAGCATTAAAACTCGAAATACACTTTTCTTCTTTAACAAAAAGAAAAAACTTCATTAATCTTGAACTAAATAAGTTTGAAGCATTGAAGAAATGAAATGTTCTAAGTGTGGCAAACATTTCATTTCAAACCGAAGGTTTGGCTTGTGGATCAAAACAAGATAAAACCGGCTCATCTATAAGTTAAAGGAAGCCCATGAAGCTCATAGCATCTTTGACTGATAAAGCAAAGATGCTTTCCTCTCCAGCGTCTCTGAGATTTGCAAAAGACAAAAACTTATCCACAACTTCAACTTACTGTTCAAAGAAGCAGTACAATTTGGTATTATTCCGACTATCACCGGAAACCGTTGATCTGAGACAAGCGATGAATAGCTGATAAGTGTAGGGTTTTGTAAGTTAGTATAAATAAGGAACCAATGTAATCCAAACCCTTTAAGCTGAATAATATTCAAGTTTCAATCTTTATGTTTGTTTATCTTTGAGCTTTGCTCTGCTTTCATGGTATCAGAGCCATGGATTCTTTTTCCATGGAACCTTATACTGTTCCATCTCTAAATATTATTAACTATGTGACTGTCAAACTCACTTAGAGTAATTATCTCTTATGGAAATTTCAATTTGAAACCTTTCTCTCTGGTTAAAACCTTCTTGGGTTTGTTACTGGTTCGATTCTGTGTCATGTCGCTACTCTCTCTGCTCCCAGGATTGATGGCACAACTACTCCAGTTCTTAATCCTGACTATGGGTCTTGGCTTAAGTCTGACCAGGTGGTGAAATCATAGCTTATTGGGTCTCTTTTTGAAGATGTTCTGGGCTTGGTTGTTGGCTACTCAACCTCACAAGACGTGTGGATAGCTCTAACACCTCATTACAATCGGCTTTCTTCTTCTCGGATCTTTGATTTGCATCGTCGTCTTCAGACCTTGTCCAAACAAGACAAGTCCATGAGTACTTACGAAAGGTCAAGACTATTTGTGACCAGCTCAACTCTATTGGCCATCCGGTAAGTGAAAAAGCTTGTATCTTTGTTACAATTCATGGGTTAAGAAAGACTATGAACAAATCATTACAATTTTAGAGAGTACAATGGATCAGTTTCCTGGACCAACCTATGAGAATGTTGTAGCTAGGTTGATTGTGTTTGATGATAGGTTAAAATGCTATGCAGTTACTTCTGAGGTTACCCCACACTTAGCATTTGCAGTCACACAACAAGCACCTTCACCTAGTTACTACAATAATAATAGAGGAAAAGGGAACAACTATAGAGGAAACAGAGGTCGTGGTTCCTACTCAACTCGTGGTCGAGGTTTTCATCAACAAAATTCAGTTTTTTCTGGATCTTCTTATGGTGGTTCTTCTAGTGGTTCTTCTGTGGGTGAAGATTTTAGGTCACAGTGTCAAAGTTGTGGAAAAGGGGTCATGGTGCTTTAGATTGTTGGAAACTATTTAATAGAGCCTATCAGTCTGACTCTCTTCCAACTGCTTTAGCTGCCATGAGGATAACATATGTGACAGACATGGCTGATCAAGAATGGTCCCTGATACAGGAGCTACTGCTCATGTTACTAATTCGACTCAGAATATGTTGCAAGCTCGGGCCTATAATGGTAATGATGTAGTAATGGTGGGGGATGGTACTTTCCTTCTCATTACTCATACTGGATCTACTCAGTTGCCTACTACATCAGGTACAATTCCTCTTACTGATGTTTTAGTATGTCCAGATATTGCAAAATCATTACTTTCTGTTTTTAAAGTTACTTTGGATTATCCTTGCTTGTTTGAATTTGATTGTGATAGGGTAATTGTTAAGGATAAGCCAACGAAGAAAGTTCTCACCTTAGGAAGAAACAATAAAGGTCTCTATATGTTGGATGATCCACCAGCTCAAGTGTTCTTTTCAGTCATACAACAGAAGGCTAGTGAAGATACATGGCATAAGCGGCTGGTCTCCCAAACTTTAAAGTGTTGCAACCTCTAGTTTCTAATAAGTCTATCTCAATAAGCAAGAGTACTAAGGCAATGTGTGAAGCTTGTTGTCTTGGGAAAAATAGTGGATTAAATTTTTTCTCTTCTAGTTTTGTTGTTTCTAGAGCTCTTGAACGGATTCACAGTGATCTTTGGGTCCAGCACATGTTGATTCTGGCCAAGGCTTTAGATTTTATGTAATCTTCATTGACCATTGGTCTCAATTCAGTTGGTTGTATCCACTAAAACTCAAGTCAAATTTCTTTTCTACATTTATGAAGTTTCAGAGTTTGGTTCAAAATCAGTTTCACAGTAAAATAGGCTCTTTTCAATGTAATGGAGGAGGAGGAGAGTTCATTAGTAAACAATTTATCAGTCATCTTGAAGCTTGTGGAATACAACAACTGATTTCTTGTCTTAATACCCCTCAATAAAATAGGCTTGTTGAGAGGAAACATAGGCATGTAGTGGAACTTTTTTCGTCTATGATATATGAGAGTAAGCTGCCTCACAAGTTTTGGGTAGAAGCTCTGAATATAGCCAATTTTCTATTTAACCTCCTACCTATGACTACCTTGGAGTCTCATCAAAGTCCATATCAAAAGCTCACTGGTACAACTCCTGACTATTCTTCTTTAAGAGTTTTTGGGTGTTCGTTTTTTCCGACTCTTAGGGATTATGCTCACAATAAATTTAATCCAAGGAGCTCAAAGTGTGTCTTTTTGGGGTACAATGATAAATATAAAAGCTATAGGTGTTTGTATCCTCCAACGGGAAGAGTCTACATCAGTAGACATGTAGATTTTGATGAGACAATGTATCTTTTTTGGGAGTGTTTATCAGTCTTGTCACTCTTCCTCAGTTACACCTTTGATGTCCTCTTGGGTGAAAGGATTTTAGAATGCTCAAGAGGTTTCTTCTTCTAAATTTTCAGGGTCTTTTGAACATCCGATTCCTTCTATTCTTAATCCTTTTGCTCCTCTTTAGACTGTGTATAATTCCTCTTCTGATTCAGGTGAAGGTTCTCTAATTGAATCACCAAGTGAAGTTGGGTGTACGTCAAGCATTGAAGCTTGTGTTATAGGCAACTCTTCCCCTGGTGGTTCTCCTGGGAATAATTCACATGGTGCTTCTAATGTGATTCAGATCAGCCTCATCCTATTGTGACTAGATCAAAAGCATGTATCACTAAGCCTAATCCAAGATATGTCAGAAGGTTGCTTATCCAGAGCCAAGAACGATTACGGCTGCTCTCAAGGATCCTGATTGGACAGCAGCTATGGGAGAAGAAATAGAGATTTGTGCAGAGATAAATACATAGTCATTGGTTCCTTGTACACTAGGTATGCATGTCTTAAATAATATGTAGGTATTTACACCAAAACTTAACTCTGATGGTCTGTTGGAAAGATTAAGAGCTCGTTTAGTGGCAAAGGGGTTCAACCAAGAAGAAGGTATTGATTATTTGGAGACTTATTGTCTTGTTGTTCGTACAACCACATTGAGATTGGTTCTTCACACAACAATTGTTTTAAGGTGGGAGATTAAGCAGCTTGATGTGAAGAATGCTTTTCTTCATGGAGATCTACAAGAAGAAGTTTACATGAAGCAACCAACTCATTTTGCAGATCCTACCAAACCAGACTATGTGTGTAAACTAAACAAGGCAATATATGGTCTCAAACAAGCTCCAAGGGCGTGGTTTAACAAGTTTAGTGACTTTCTTCTTGAGTATGGGTTTATTTGCAGTAAGTTTGATCCACCACTCTTTGTCTACACTACCAAGACAGATGTGGTTATCTTATTGCTTTATGTAGATTATATGGGTATTGACTAGGAGCAATAAGGATTTGATAGATCAGCTTCTGGTGGCTCTTAAAGAACAGTTTAGAATGAAGGATATGGGCTGACTTCATTATTTTTTGGGAGTTCAAGCTACTATTCATGACAAGGGGCTGTTTTTTCTCAACAAAGATATGCTGAGGACTTATTAGTTTTGGATGGTATGAGTGATTGTTATCCTATCACTACTCCTTTACCACATCTTAACAAGATTCCAGATCAAGAAGAACTCTTTTCTGGTCCAAAGTACTTTAGAAGTCTTGCTGGGAAACTTCAATATCTGACAATGACAATACCATATATTCAATTTGCAGTCAATTATGTGTGTCAAAAGATACATGATTTACTATTTTTGACTACAATATGCTTAGAAGAGTGCTTCGGTATATAAGAGGTACATATGGACTTGGAATTTCCTTCCCTTATGATACAGATTTTACTCTTGCAGCATATAGAGACAGTGAATGGGCTGGTTATGCAACCACAAGGAGGTCTACTGGTTGGTTTGGTACTTTTCTGGGAAACAATATCATCTCTTGGTCAGCTAAGAAGCAGCAATCTGTGTTAAGAAGCTCTACTGAGGCAGAGTACAAATCATTGACTAACACAACATGTGAGCTCATTTGGCTGAGCAATATACTCAAAGATATTGGTATACCTCAACCTCAGCCTACAACTTTATATGGAGACACTCTTTCCTCTGTTCACCTGACAGTTAATCTAGTGTTGCATCCGAGGACCAAACACTTTGAAGCTGACTATCATTTTGTTCGAGTGGCCTTGGGATCTCTAGTGGTGAAACACATTCCAGCTCATCTTTAGCTAGCATATATATTTACTAAATCTCTTCCTGGTTCTCTCCTTTCTCTTAGGTACAAACTTTGTGTTCATGTTTCACCCACACCAAGCTTGAGGGGGGGGGGGGGATATTGAAAATCTTGAGCTAAAGAAGATTGAAGCATTGAAGAAAGGAAATGTTCTAAGTGTGGTAAAAATTTCATTTCAAACCAAAGGTTTGGCTTCTGGATCAAAACAAGATAAAGTTGGCTCATCTATAAGTCAAGGGAAGCCCATGAAGCTCATAGCATCTTTGACTGATAAAGCAAAAATGCTTTCCTCTGCAACGTCTTTGAGATTTGCAAAAGACAAAAACTTATCCACAGCTTCAACTTTACCGTTCAAAGAAGCAGTACAATTGGGCACCATTCCGACTATTATCCGTTGATCTCAGACAAGCAATGGATAGCTGACAAGTGTTAAGGTAATTAGGGCTTTGTAGGATTTTGTAAGTTAGTATAAATAAGGAACCAATGTAATCCAAAATTTTTAAGTTGCATAATATTCAAGTTTCAATCTTTATGTTTGTTTATCTTTGAGCTTTGCTCTGCTTTCACTTCCTTCAATCCCTTGAAAGTATCTCCACATCGACCTCATCGTTTGAATCGACCAAACGTAGATTCACACAACAAATACGAGAACTAGGTTTTACAACTCAGCAATTATGACTTGTTTGGTCACGAAACATTATAATTTAAACAACTACGTCCAAAGTAATATATAACTAAAGAAAAACAATAAGTAACTTGGTATTCAAATAATGCCCAATATTTAATACATTTCCAAATCATTAAAGAAGTCAATATATTGCTCGATGATTGATTCAGCTTTTTAAGTTTCCTTTATTACTAACTAATAGGAATATAAAGAAAGAGCACTATAAAGTTTTTGAATTACAAAGAACTCAAAAGACGAACGAAGCCACACTTCCCGTCCAAAAACGTCGCGACCAAAGCTTGACCCTCTCCATATATTATTTAACTTTATTAGTATCACTTTGAATTGATTCCTCAAATATAGCAACTAAAGATTCAAAGAATCAGTCGATCTTCTATACCGCATAAATACATTACCATAGAATTCGAATCATAAACACATCCAAAGTTTCGAACCGAGTAATCGAATTGATTTGGTTGACCTCTTTTCCATTTAAACCGGAACAAACTGTGATAGTCAATTTATAATTTTGCATAAATAGCACACTACTTTGTAAGTAATAAATTTTTTAAAAATAAATATCCCCTATACAAGGTTCAAACTTGGTATAAAAACAAGTTGGATACGTGTATCATGTGTATTCTTCATTATTCGCCATGTTCTTCTATCAACCTAATCATTCAGTATCTTAAATATTCTACCCTAGGACAGAAATATCCGACCCAAGACAGATTATTTAGTACTGAGATCGTATCTTATATAATAAGATAACCAAACATTCGATCCAAAACACTTAAATGCTTAGATACTTGAGTTAGATAATGTCTAGATATATATACTTCAAATTTAGTATATCCAAATATAATATCTGAAGTATTCAAACATACAATCAATATTCTACTTTTTTGCGATGTAATGAGTCGGACAAAAACATCCGATTATGCATGTAATGTCCATTATGTTTCTAGTTCAATCTCCCTTGAGAATAGAAGTATTCTCAAAGAGAGTAAATTAATGGCTGATTCCGGACACACAGACACAGAGATTAGAATTTAGACCTGATTTGAGAGGTTATAAAAAAAAATAAAAGATTATGCATATAATGAGATGGTTAATTAGGTTAGGTTATGAGTCTATTTGTACCTATTGATACTATGACCCTCCATATATGTATAAGGAAATTTCTATAATTGTAACGCCCCAACCGTCCCTTCCATGGGCCCTCGTCCACTCTCAGGACCGTGGGCCCACCATGTCCGACGGTCAGTGCGTTAGTCCGGGAAGCTCGAAAGTCTTGTTTACTGACCCTACAAATCACCACGCGATCTTTTCCCGTGTTTTGGCTCACTCACACAATACTGGAAATGACTTCCTAGTAGGTCACCCATCTTGAAACTACTCCAGCTCAAGCACGCTTAACTCTGGTGTTCTCTCAAGACCTGTGATCGAAAAAATAAGTACACTTTGGTGATATAGGTATCCAAATCAATTCTTTTAAGCCTCTCCGCATAAACCGCATATACCATATATGCCCTGAAACCGGGGTGTCACAATCACCCCCACTAACAGATCGCAACGTCCTCGTTGCGCATACCAAGATCGTTACCCTGACAGCATACAGTTGTCAAGATTCGCTCTAATACCACTTGTAACGCCCCGACCGCCCCTCCCATGGCCCCCATCTACTCTCAGGCCCGTGGCCCCACCATGTCTGACGGTCAGTGCGTTAGTCCGGGAGGCTCGAAAGTCTTGTTTACTAACCCTACAAATCACCACGCGATCTTTTCCCGTGTTTTGGCCTCACTCACACAGTACTGGAAATGACTTCCCAGTAGGTCACCCATCTTGCAACTACTCCAGCTCAAACACGCTTAACTCTGGAGTTCTCTCAAGACCTGTGACCGAAAAGATAAGTGCACTTCAGTGATATAGGTAGCCAAATAAATTCTTTTAAGTCTATCCGCATATACCGCATATACCATATATGTTCTGAAACCGGGGTGTGACAATAATAAAGAAGTAAAAGTAAATAAGTTGATGAATTGTGAAAGTACTAATAGTTAGCATTCCAACGTGTTGGAAGATAAGTGGGTAAAAATTAACTCACAAAACCCAAAGAAACTAAGTCATGAAAAATGTTTAAAATGGAAATGGTTAAAGGTCGGCCTCATGTCTTCTCTTGTCTCATATAATGTATATCATATGGTATAATTATTATCTCTGTATATGGTCCTCGTCAGATTTCACTCATTTGTTTTTGAGAAATTATACAATACTAAATCTTATTGGATTGTGCTACGTGTGAGTTTCTTATTGCTTAGTGCTTATAATTATTTGTAAAGATAGAAAGCCAATTTTGGTTTGATGGCAATTGATAGATCGATGTTTACTTGTATTGGTAAACATATTTTGAATGTGGTTCAACTTATTAAATTTTCAAATTAAGTAGATCCTTCTACCTAAACCACATGAATTTTCTTTTCCAACAAATGTGTTATCCTAATCAATGTGTGTCGATATTTTCTTTTAATCCTTTATCTTTCACGTTCTAATACGACGAACTTGTGAAAAAATTATCCAAAAAAGTAAACATTTTAGATAAAGCAACATTAGGAAAAGAAATTTGTCTTTGAATTTTAAAGCTTGAATGTAGTCTTTTGATTAAAAAAAAAAGAAAGAAAGAAGATACATAACATTAACGTGTCGGTGTGCATGTATTAATGTATACATACATGCAGTCCTGCAGTAGGGCTGTCAAGCGGGCCAAGCCCATATAGACTTGTCACGGTGCGGGTTTGAACATAATTTTTTAGGCCCATTTAAAAGTGGGCATCGCGGACTAATCCGTTAGGGCATGCAGATTAAATAGATTTATCTATTGCGGATAATCCGCCACTCATAAACTAGATTATGATTGTAAATATTTGGTCTTAAGTAGAATGTTTCAAAGTACAATATAAATTTCTAATAAAACCCTAATGTCGTTATTTTTGTGTTTGTTATACACAATCTTTTTGAGAATACCAATTACATAGCTTTATGTCATATATGTAGTCGAGTGTGAGGAATTTGATGGTGAAGATGAGATACTACCTTCTTTTCAGTCCATTGTTGATGGTGAAAACTGATATTTATTAAGAAACATGTTTCACTTTTAATTTGGGTTTGAGTCAATATTTTAAGATTACTTGCATTTTAATAACTATACTCTTAAGACATTTTGAGTATGTTGCTCTCTCTTTATTTCAAAAATTTTCGATGTTTCTTGAACTTTGCTTCTTCTTTGTTTGAAAATTCATAAATTTTCCATTGTGGCTCATAACTTATGAAAATTCTTCAATTTGACACATTAATATTTTTATCCACAGGCTAATCATCTAACCCGTCGGATAATGCGAGGTGGGCTTGGACATATAATTCACACCCGCGGTCTTAGAGGGACGGCCCGCTTCAATCCGCGACAATAAAATTATCCGTCACGGATGGTTTGTTAGGGCGCGGATTAGTCCGTTTGACAGCCCGGCATGCAGACATCTTTTCTAATCCGCTATCAAGAATCAAGCTAAACAATTTTTAATGAATTATAATATTTAGATATAGCTAGAAAGGGATAAAAAAAAACCTTTAATAGTAGGGATCAAATAATGTTTTAAATGAAAAACAATATTTATAAGACTTCACACATAAATTAAAGTATGTTATATTAATTTAGTTTATGAAGTTGCTAACTAGAATATTACAACTAAAAAATAATTACTAGACAGATATGTATTTGAAATGATCCCCTAATTTCGCATTTAAACTTGTGAAACATTTTGTTATATAAAACCAAAACTATAAGCATAAAATACTTATATTTAAGAAATGAGCCATACAATAAGGAAAATTATAAGTGGTGTCACTTTTTTAAAAATTACTTACAAAATGTACCACTTATTGAGGAGGTTTAGATTTTGTAGCACATTTTGGATTATAGTGGACGAAATTTGACCAAAATAACCTTTCATATATCATCTTTTTCTTTCTCTCATCCCTCACCATCTTCTCTTTCTCTCTCTCTCTCTCATCACTCACCATCTCACCGACGCATCATCATCTCTCTCTATCATTCTCACTTCTCTTTCTTCATCTCTTTCTTTCTCTCTAATCGGAAAAAATGGAGATGATAGTGGGGACGACGAAAATAAACAACGCCGGAGGCGGTGGACAAAAATGATATCGGAGGCAGTGAACAGAGACAGTGACCACGACGGAGAAGACAGAGACAACGCATGAGACGATGGAAAGAAACGATATCGGAAACAGTGAACAGAGACAATGACCACGACGGAGAAGACAAAGACATCGCCGAAGACGGTGGACGAATATGATATCAGAGACGGTGGACGGAAATGATATCAGAGACGGTGAACAGAGACAATGACCACGACAGATAAGACAAAGACAATGACGGAGACGGTGGACAAACACAATATCGGAGACGGTGAACAGAGATAGTGATCACGACAGAGAAGACAAAGACAAGGCCGGAGACGGTGGACGGAAACAATATCGGAGACGGTGGACAAAAACGGCGTCGGAGACAGTGAATATCTCTAGTGTAGACGGACACCACGATGGAGACGGTGAACGGAAAAATGGTGGACGAAAATGACGATGGAGATAGCGGTGGGCAAGATGACGACGGAGACGGTGGTCAAGACGACGGAGACGGTGGTTAGGACACAGACGGTGGCGGTAGACAGGACGAAAACAGAATAGATAATTGATGAAACTAAGGGGTAGTTATGTCAATTGTCACTCACTAAAGCTCAAAATATGATAGATTTTATAAAGAGTTTTAAGATCTAGTAGATTTCATAAGTTTTTAAACAAAAGTGGTAAATTTTGTAATATTCCCTAGATTTTACTTGACGGCTACATATGACATATCCGTGATCCGTCGTCATTAATATGGAGGCCTTACTCAAAACTATGACTAACAGAAGAGAGAAAAAGAAATGATCGAAGATAGGAAAATCTAAAGCGTGCAAGAATTATAACATATTATGATGGGCTCCAACTAGAGATCACTTATTGACAAAAGAAGAAAATACAGAGAGAGTCACTTTGGAAACTTAACAATGGTGAACAAAAGGACAATATTCCCACGTCATCCCTATCTCCCTCCACACCCGGTGCTTTTATGTCTTTTCCTCTAATATTTTTTTACAGCATTTCATTTTTTCCATTTTTTCTATTTCTTATCATTTTCTCTCTTTTATAAATAGAGTCTTTTTCTCCTCCAAAATTTCCAATTACTCATACATAGAGCCAAATAAGCCAAAAAAGAAAAGAAAAACATTGAACATTGATAAGCTCTGATCTAGAAATGGAATGGAGAGAAGGTTATTTAGATGTGATCTTGGTGCCTCTAGGGCTAATGACTTATGCAGCTTACCATGTTTACTTGTGGCACAAGTTACGTACACAGCCTCTTACTACCATCATCGGCACTAACTCAAGAGCTCGCCGTTTCTGGGTCGCTTCCATCATCAAGGTAAATATTAAACTTCTTATACATAAAGCTAAGTTACTATGTACACACACATAGATATGTAATGGCATATGTGTTTGGTTGATTAGGACAACGACAAGAAGAACATCTTGGCCGTTCAAACGTTGAGAAACTGCATAATGGGATCAACTTTAATGGCAACAACATCAATCCTCCTTTGTGCGGGTTTAGCTGCGGTTATAAGCAGCACTTATGCAATAAAGAAGCCTCTAAACGACGCCATTTATGGAGCTCGAGGAGAGTTTATGGTAGCTCTCAAGTATGTCACAATCCTCACCTTCTTCCTCGGCTCTTTCTTCTCCCACTCTCTTTCGATTCGATTCATCAACCAAGTCAACATACTCATCAACACTCCTTTTCCTCCGGAGGATTTGAAGGATGACATGATGATGACGTCGGAGGAATACGTGGCAGAGGTGCTAGAGAGAGGGTTTGTTTTGAATACGGTTGGGAATCGGTTGTTTTATGCGGCGTTGCCTTTGATGCTTTGGATATTTGGACCAGTTCTTGTGTTCGTGTGCTCGGTAGTGATGGTTCCACTTCTTTATAATCTTGATTTCTTCTTCTTTGGCAAAGAAAGAAGAAAACTCGATAAGAAACCTAGTTTTGGATCTGTGTAGAGTCGGATTTTTGGTTACTTAGACCAAGTGATCATTATCGTCCTATTGGTTGACGAAGACTACTAGACGCGTGGGATCAAAGATTAGCTTAAGTTTCGATTTAAGTTTTTTCGGATAATTATCATAATATTGATTAGGGTTTGTTAAGCGTCGAAAGAGTATGAATGTATGTACATGAGAACTTTAAGATTATAATAATATATTGGAGTGTGTATGTGTTGTGTGGCTTAATGTGTCGTGGTTTGTTGAGCGTTATTATTGGCATTTCCATGTGGGTGACTTTATAACGTATACGTCTATGAACCAAAGGAATGTGCCAAAAAATGTGGTGTATACATTTATTCCGTGCATTAGTATCTCTCTTAGTTAGTTTGTTATATGCGTGTTAAGAACAAATCGTCACGATGCACGCCAATGTAAATCCTCCAAGGGCAATGTAGAAATATATTCAGACGGCTGTTTTTCTCATACGTAGCAGTATGAAATCGGAATGTTTAAAACTCGTTTAGCGAAATAATCAAATCAGATATGATGCTAGCTATACTTGCTTTTTTGGGGGTACACGAACAGATTTTAGAGATCTGTTGGAATAAAATTTCAGGGTTTTAATCATGACTCTAATCAAGGTTTGGACAATATAAAAAAAATTTTGTTTGTGAACTCTCCCCTTTTTGTTTCTCCTTTCCTTGGATTTTTAATTGGGTGATTCGCAATATAACAAAAATTAGCTTGTGTTGCTTAATCTAATTCACTAGAATTAGGTAAATGGTTTTTTTTTTGGTGTTATTGGGTCTAAATTCCCTTTTTAATTTGAGGTTTGATTTGACCAATGAAAAGTTGCTTCGCACTTGTTTACAATTTAGCAATGAAAATTTGTGTGCCTCAAATTTGAATAGCCACGAGAGTGGTCAATGAATTGTAGCTAAACAATTGTGGCCAATTACTTATTCACGCCATCCGGTGATAATTAGTCATTTCGTTGGGTTGTCTGGGTTTACTTTACATCTTTTATAAAAATCGTGCTTAAACTGTGTAAGAATATCTTAAAAGAGGCATAACACTCTTTAATTGCAGCAATCATGTAAATGTCAACAATATTGGCATCCAGCTTCCTTTGCAGTTTATTCTGTTTCGTTTTTGCCTATGCTAAATGATGGGGAACGTAGCGGGAAAAAGCCTGGTTCGACTCGAAACAGAGACGAAACAGAGGATGGAACGATGTCAATCAAGTTCAAACAAGAACGAGATTGAGAAAGGCTCGGATACTCTCCGAAGTGCTTCACAAAGCTCTTTGTAAAAAAAGGATCAATTCAATAATATCAAGCGTATCTTTACAAGAGGAAGAAGACGCACATAAATACTGTAAAAGAACCGAAACCTAGTCTAAATCTAAATAAAGATAGAAACAAATCTAAAGAGACTTATCTCAAAACCAAATAAAAGCATAATTAAAAGATAAACACAAAACAGAAACTTGTCGAAGAAGTAAAGCCGTTGGAAGTCTTCGACGAGTTTGAAATGGCGCTGCATCAGGTCACCCCGGGTAAGAGAGGATTCGCCCTCGAATCCGAATCGGGATTGGCACCTGCAAAGGGTGTGAGATGCTTCACATTGAACACATTCGTCGTTCGTACATGCGATGGAAGCTGAATTCTATAAGCGTTATCGTTGATACGCTCCAACACCGGGCAAGGACCAAGCTTCCTTGACTTGAGCTTATTAAATTCATGTGATGGTATGCGATCTTTGGTAATAAACACCCATACCAAATCTCCTGGCTCGAAACGAAGCTTCCGACGTTTCGTATCAGCAACCGCTTTGTATTTGGCCACCGAGGCTGCAAGGTTCTCTGTAGCCTTGCGATGAACCTCGGTAAGAGAATCAACGAAGTCCACTGCGTCACCGTGCAAACGCGTTCTATTAGACACAGGAGAAAGATCAAGAGGACACCTCGGAATCATGCCATAAACGACGCGGAAAGGACTGAAACCCAAACTGCGATTTAAGGCGTGGTTATGAGCAAACTCAGCTTGGCTTAACTTTGTATCCCAGCACCCAATGTTGTCACCAACTAAACAACGTAACAAATTGCCCAGCGAGCGGTTCGTAACCTCAGTTTGTCCATCCGTTTGAGGGTGGTAAGCTGTGCTCATATCCAAAGAAGTGCCCAACAGTTTCCACAAGGATCTCCAATTTGATCCAATTTGATCTAGTAAATCGTCTAAGCGAGGGATCGGGAAACGATATCTTACAGTGATCTTATTAATGGCACGGCTGTCAATACACAATCGCCAAGAGCCATCTTTTTTTGGAATGAGTAAAGCGGGTACAGCGCAGGGGCTTAAGCTTTCCCGGACGTGGCCCTTGCGAAGCAACTCTTCCACTTGACGTCTTAGTTCTTCGTGCTCAGGTGGACTCATCCTGTAATGGGGACGGTTTGGTAACGTGGCACCGGGCACTAAATCAATATGGTGCTGGATCTCTCTCAAAGGCGGAAGGCCTTGAGGCAAATCTAAAGGAAACACGTCCTCAAACTCACGCAGAACAGGATCAAAACGTGAAGATGAAGCAGGAGCCGGCGCCTTAGGCATGTGAAGAAGCGCAACAATTGATGTTATTGAATTGAATTGGTTTTGGTGGCATGGTTGGTTGACTCAAGCAACGAGGATCGTTTGTCTCTGATACCAAATGATGGGGAACGTAGCGGGAAAAAGCCTGGTTCGACTCGAAACAGAGGATGGAACGATGTCAATCAAGTTCAAACAAGAACGAGATTGAGAAAGGCTCGGATACTCTCCGAAGTGCTTCACAAAGCTCTTTGTAAAAAAAGGATCAATTCAATAATATCAAGCGTATCTTTACAAGAGGAAGAAGACGCACATAAATACTGTAAAAGAACCGAAACCTAGTCTAAATCTAAATAAAGATAGAAACAAATCTAAAGAGACTTATCTCAAAACCAAATAAAAGCATAATTAAAGGATAAACACAAAACAGAAACTTGTCGAAGAAGTAAAGCCGTTGGAAGTCTTCGACGAGTTTGAAATGGCGCTGCATCACTAAAGCCACTGGGATCTACCACACTTTAACACAAGCACATAGTATAATTAAGAACAAATATAAAACAAGATAAAAAAAAATTATTCACCTTAGAGCATCTTCATCCATAAAGATCTTCAAAAAAAATCTAACTTAGTAATTTTAATATTATTTAATTTTTTATTTAAATTTTAATTCATTAAAAATATATTCAACCAATCACAACACACCATTTAGCAAGACACAAGAACTTCTTGTTTAAGATTTTTTTTCATTCTCTCTCTTCTCTTTTTTTCATTTTTCATTTTTTAAAACAAAAGATCCTTGGTAAGACACATGGATGAAAATAATCTTACAAGCCAAAAGATAAATTGACCACCGAATAGGGGCCGGTTCGTTGTTTTCTGCGGCATTCAGATTCCTCCAATATGGCATCTGCAAGAGTTCCATTTCCCTATACATACAGAACAAAATCAATCAATAAACTATTCTCTATCTAAAAGGATCTATCCATCAATATCAGAATGAAAGAATTTGAAAATAAGAGTGAATCTATTATTAATCAAATCCTTTTCTAGCAAACTAGGGAGAATGTAGCAATTGGTAGTTCCCTCAAAGATTGCAAAATAACAAAGAGTCTTGAGCGATTGAGTTCTATCACTCGGTGTTGTTGGATTAGCAATTACTCCTATATATCCCATATCCTTGTGCCAAATGGTCTAGGTTACTAACAAAAGATAAAAGAGAATGTTTGGACGAATTTTGTTCCTCACTGATTCAAGACTAGCTAATAGCTACGACTTACAGGAAATCAAACAGTCTTGAAACATAAATTAAAGTAGCCTTAAAATAAAAATAAAAACAAACTACCCTTAATTAAAACAAAAATGAAAAAATAAACACATAATAGAGATTTTGTAGGCTAAATTATCTTGTCATATAATTTCATCCTCAAGCGCTTAGATACTTTGTAGGCTAAATTATCTTGGCATATAACACATGTGTCAATCACATGGACTATTTGCAGCTCTCATAATAGAGCTCTCATTTTTTTTGTTTTTCTTTTGTAAGAAATTAGATTCTAGAAATCAAATGGATTGTTTTCTGCTGGTTCAAAAATGAAACGTATTTTGTTTGGATATACGAACAACTTATTTATAACACTACTGTAATTACATTTATTGTTAATCTAACTAAGAAAATTAACCCGTTGTTTTTTTTTAAAGAGAAAATAAATTAATCCGTTGTAACATTAAAAATAAAATAAAAACTATTTACACGTTATAACTTGTAACTTGTAGTTTTGGAGGTTGTATCTACATCGGTAACTAGCAAAACAAAATTAGGACTTTTCTTTATCTTGGTCTTGAGCTTGTTGAGTTGCTTCTCACGCTCATATTTCACTTGTGACCTTTCCTTTCCTTTCTCTCTATCTCAAGCATATGTATAAATCAAAAACTTCAATATCAAGTGATCTAATTCCATGAAATTTTAGTGTCAATTTAGAGTTTGTTTATGCCCAAATTTATGTAAACCGCTAGGATTGGTTTAATATTCTAAAAGTTTTGTAAAATTTGAAAACTAAGTCTTATTTTAAAAAATTTGAAAACTAACTTTTTTGTTGAATAAAAAAAAGGAATGATCTAATTTTGTATTTTTTAAAATAATAAAATTTCAACAACCAAAACTAAACCCTAAGCCCTAAATCCTAAACCCAAACTCTATCCCAAAAAACTATACCCTAATTTAGGAATAGTTAACCCAAACCCAAAAATTTTAACTACAAATTCATTAAAAATCAATTTTTGTGTTTAAAGTTTTTTGGAACAAGGAAATTTCTCATTGTTTTTATTATTATTTTTAGTTTAAAGATATATTTTTGTTTGAGATTTTTATTATTAAAATATTGATTTTGATTAAAGCTTACTCGTTTATAATTTTGATTTTAATATAGAAAAGTTTATTTTTCAAAGTTTTCAAAAGAAGGGTTAGTTTCCAAAACAAAAAAAGATTTTGAGAATATTTTTACAAATTTCTTCTATAACAAATGTGATAGATTTGATTTAAGAAAAAAGATTATATAATAATTATGATAGATTTTACACTTTTTAAAAATATTGTATGATAAATGTGATAGATTTTACATTTTAAAAAAATAGTTTATATAATCAATGTGATATTATATCACTAATATATTTGATTTGACTTGACTTAATTTTTAACTTTTTATAGAAAACCTTGAGAATTGATAGGATTTAAGTTTGCAAAACTTTAAATACATTAAAAAAAAAAACTTAAACGGGCTTAAACGGGCTATCCGTTTAATTATGTAAAAGCTCGTTTAATAAACGGGTCTAAACGGGCTAGCCCGTTTATATATAATTCGTAAACGGGCTTTAAACGGGCTCATTTTATAAAACAGGCCCGTTTAGGCCCGCGGGTTTTAGGCCCGTTTTAACATCACTATTAACCGCTAATTCGAAAATTTAAAACCTTCAGATTTTGATATTTAAAATATCAAGCGGACAATTTTATTTAATTGAAATGTTTTTTTCGGAAACCATAAAATTTCAAAAAAAAAAAAAAAGTCTAGTACACAAAAATTACCGCAAAGCCCTAACTCTCGTTTCTTGGTTTTGCCTAATTCGCGCCGTCTCTTCTTGTTTCTCACAAAGCCGCCGTTAGAAGCTCCTTTCCACTCCCAGAATTGGCTATGGAGGAAATTTTAGCCATATCTGAGAAAAAAGTAGGACTCTTTCCTTACTACATCGGTCGAACTTCTTGATTCGAGTGTCAATTTCGTTCTAATTCTCAAAATTTTCGGGTAAATTGATGAAAATTTTTTAGGTGCTGGTAAATCTAGTGAAACTAGTGCAGCAGCGACGCTTGGAAGGCGAAAACGGAGGATGGAAAGAATTTCTAAACGTTTACGACAAACAAGCAGGATCGAGCTTGAGTGATCCTTCGAGACGGTCTAAAGATGTCTTGGTCGCTTTCCTTAAAACACTAAACAAGGATGAAGATTTGCAGGTTGTGTAAAAAGACTAAACTCACACACAATTGTGTTTTGATGATATTAATAGAGTATTTGTTTTAGTAATTTGGGTTTATGTGTTTTTTTTCCTCTCTCTCTCAGCTATTGGCTAGGGTTCTGAGACCCAACCCTTATCTGGCTGAGGAATCTCCAGATGAAACTGCTGAACAGGTTCAAAAGGAACATTTTTGTGGATTGAAACATAAGATTTTGGTTGTGCTATGCAGTTAGTTTAAACATAAATGTTATTGGCAGTGCAGAGGCTAGTTCGTATGACTGTTGCTCATGAGAAGTACCCTGTAGACTACTTGTTCCCATCTGATTCTGAGGTTTGTGTTTTTTAATTCAATTTATCTATTTAATGGAGAATGGAGAAAGCTGAGTATAAGAGTTAAGCTTTTTGATTTACAATAAATAGGATTGGGTCATAACGGGGATCAGGAAGAATAAGTCAGACGCCATGGAATCGGACAAAGTCGAAATGGTTGCGATTGATTGTGAGATGGTTGAATGTGAAGATGGGAGTGAAGCTGTCGTTAGAGTTGCTGCAATTGACCGTGATTTAAAGGTTTCTTCAGTGAACACCTCTTTATCCGAGAGAACCGTGTTGTTTTCTAATCTGATGATTCATGAATCAGGTGCTTCTTGACGAATTTGTGGAACCGAATCAACCAGTTGTTGACTATAGGACCGAAATTACTGGACTTACTGCTGAGGATCTTGAAAATGCTAATACTTTATCTTTGGTAGATGTACAGGTACATTGTATATACATATGTGTGTGTGTGTGTGTGTTTTGGCGGTTTCAACACATTGTTCTGATGCCATGTAAATGAATAACTTTGCAGGAAAAAATAAAGATGTTTATTTCGAAGGATACTATTTTGGTAGGCCAAAGTTTGAACCATGATTTGAAAGGTAACTAAATGTTGGTACAGTTGCTCCTAATCTCTCTTAACCCTGGTTTCTCACGGTTTACTTTGATTGCTCTCAGTGTTGATGATTGATCATGCAAGAGTGATAGATACTGCACTTGTGTTTAAGTATAACTATCCTGGTACAAGAAAGTCTCAAAACCCCAAAAAACCTTCTTTGAACTATCTGTGCAAGGTAAGCCTGTGAAAGCTTAATTTCTCTCCTCTTGATGAGGAAATTGAATCAAGAATATGTAAATGACTGATAAATGACATTGTTGTTTTGTTTGTTTCCAAGACTGTACTGGGATATGCAGTGCAGAAAGACGGTGTTCCCCACAATTGTGTTCATGACGCAGAAGCCACTATGAAACTTGTACTTGCGATAATAGAGAAAGGAGTAGAAACCTCTATTCCAGTAACTAAAGAGGTAAAGTGGATTTTTACAAACTTTATTACTTCCATGTCAAAATCTATATAAAAACAAATCTGCAAAACCATATAGATGTTGCAAGCTGAGAAGTCGAAACTCTACCTTCATAAAATCCCTCTCAACGTTCCATCTGAAGAGTTGATTGAAGCTATTTCCTCGGATTTCACACCCATAGTTAAGGTACGGATCATCCCAACTTGTACATTTTCAAATCCTAATCTCATATTCTCGAATTAACTTTCACGAGAATTTGTTTGGGAAGCTGTCAAAAAGACAAGGAAGTTCCTACTATGGTGCGATTGCTGTTTTTAATAGTCCAGAAGAAGCAAATCAAGCTTTTGAAAACATTGCTGGAGACTTGGGAAAGGTATATTAGCATCACTTCTGTAATCATTTTCAGGATAGAAAAACCAAACCAGTGATATATAATAAGTTTTCGCGCATTTTTGTTACAGGATTCAGCGGGTTTGCTGCAAAAGCAGGTTTTTCTAAAGCCATGTTCAGATTCAGTGCCAAGATTATACTTTCACGTGCGTAAAATGATTGAAGATGATTTGATTGAGGAAATCTCTACGACAAAGAGAAGCTTTCCGGAGGAGAAGAAGGTGAGTCGTAAGAAACAGAAGAGAGAATGTGATACTGAGGAGACCAGAGAAGCAAATGTCGGAGAAGAAAAGATAGAGAAGAAACGAGAGAAGCTACGTGAAGGTGATCTAATGAAGGAAATTGAAGAACTGAAGCAGAAACTCGAAGCCAAGGATCAGATAATAGATTACCTCAAAAAGCAACTAAAGAAGAAGAAGAAGAAGAAGCAGTCACGGTAATGATTTTAACCATAACATCAAGTGTGGTAGTTCATTGCACTGTTTTGTGTTTGATCATTAATTCATTAATTAACTAGAAATTGGTTTTGCTTCTTTAACAGTTTATTGACAAATACTTATTTGTGACACTACACTACATGTATAACCTTTGATATCTTTTTCTTTTATCACCACATTTTGATATCTACTTAACTTTGGATTTTTTTTTTGGTCAACCAATCCAAACTTTGGATTTATTATATTTTCATTTTATTCTTTTGTATTTCAAATCCTTAGAAGTTGAAAGAAGAATACAATTGCCAATATAGCTTACATTAAATGATCTAAAGAATCAAGAAAAAGCAATCATCAAAAATTCAAATCAACAACACTCAGCAATTCTTAAGCTCAACAAAATCCCAACTTTTCCATGTATGGAACTATAATTGATTAGTTGGTAATTACTAATTGGTTAATGTCAACTGTCAAGTTAACGATAGACCAGACACATCTCTGAGGATCCAGCGGTACTTATTGTCGTGTTTCTGTCATCTCTTGATTCTTAATCAATACTAGTTGATCAAGTACTCGTGTATCGTGATTCCAACTTTACATTGCTTTTTATTTTATTTTTAAATAGGGTATATTGTGTTGGATCAAGCAAAAATATATATAAAAAAAACTATCAACGTGCGGTGTTGCTTTAGAGAGGAATACAAAGATTCTGAACTCTTAATGTAATGTTGTTAGACGTTGTAACTGCGTTGGAGAATTAAAAAATGAATTATTGGCAAATTTAGAAACGAAGTTGCTTGACAAATCGAGAAATTAAATGGCACAACTGGACCATCTAATAGTCCACGAAGATGCAGCATGGTGTGCATTGATTATAGATGATGATATACACTTATCATAATGTCGTACCACGAAGAATCTTGGAAATGGCTGCAAAATAGTAATTAAAAGACAGATAATAGCTAAAGTATGTTAAATGTAAATTATACGCCTAAATTTGATCATGGCACACACACCTGGGCATATTAACCTGAACCTGTGGACCCGAACCTGGACCCGTACCAAAGTAAGTGGTGTAACCTGTTGGGTATATTTTTGTAATACCCGTGGGTACAGGTTCGGGTCCGGGTAGGAACCTGTACCCGAAGAGGAACCTGTCTAGGTTCTTGTAGTATGTTTTTAGTCCTTTATTTCAATATGTCTAGTCTTTAGTCCTTTCTAATTTGTCTAGTCTTTAGTCACTATCAATATGATAGAGGAGCCCTAATTCTCTCCCACGCCATGAAAACAAGGAGTCGCTAAAGTGTTTCTTCCCCGGCATGGATTGACTTTGTCTCTCCATCTCCAGTCTTTTTCTCCATGCGTGGCATGGCCGTCGTCTCCTCCGCCAGTGAGTTGCAAATGAACTATTGTTATTTTGATTGTTTTTGTGTTACAAATGCATTTTTTAGTTCAATTTGCAGGTTTAAGTTACAATATGAGAGAATTCGTTCTCTTAAGTTTTTTTTTATATTGGATTCGATTGTCTAAGTGCTTTGAATTTGAATTGAGTATGATTGTCTAATTGCTTTGAATTTGATTCGAGTATGATTCGATTGTGTAATTGTGTAATTATCTGATTCAAGTCTGATTGTGTAATTTCTCTATTTGTTTCACAATATTTTCTCTATATTTGATACAAAACTAATTCTGATAGTGTAATTTTCTGATTGTTGTTTTTCGGCTAAACACAATCTTTGAAGACTTGAACATTGTTGTTTTTTTTGTGTTGCAAATGCATTATTCAGCTCAATTTACAGGTTTAAGTTCAAGTTCTTTTACAATTTCGGGTAAAAATACAATGCAGAACCTGTACACGAACCTGTACCCGAAAGAAACCTGTAAAAATTTGGGTATTTACAGGTTCAATAAGGTAAAACCTGAACCCGAATCTGTACCTGACCCGAAACATTACAGGTACCTAAATGGGTCCAAAATATGTATACCCGTTGGAACCTGTACCCGTTAGGACCCGAACTTGGACCCGAACTGAATACCCGTATGCCCAGGACTAATGGCACATTGGGTTTGCGTATCATCATACGTAACCATAAAAACAGTAATTTAAAACTAACTAGGTGATGATCTATTGATTTTCAAAGTTTCAGAAATTCCAAACTTTGGTTTATCTCTTCTAATATTGGGAATTGCTTTTTGATAACTAATATAAAAGAAGGTTGACAAACCAAAAAAAAAAAAAAACTAATATAAAAGAAAAAAAACATAATCGTACGACATATAACAATATCACGTTCATCAACTAGCTTAGCACAATTTTGTTTTTCTTCTGTTATTCAAAATTTTTGAAATACAACTGCGAGAAGCTTACCAATTTTCCACTTTCGTTTACAAATTACAAAGCATCAATATTTTTCCACTAAAATACTGATCAAGATGACAAATTTGTGCTATAATTTACCATATTAAAAAGACTAAAATGCTACTCAATTTCACTGTTCCAACTTCCAAGTCCCAACCTTCCAACTACATTTAAAACCAAAAGCTAAAACAAATGAAGACTTTCTACCGCCTTAGTCAACAGAGCTGGAACGAGTCAGCCCATATCGAGCGTCCCAACTGAAGTCCCAATATTCCCGGAGGATGAATATAAACATACCCGAGATCTCCTGAGACGTAGAGAGATACACAGAGCTGAACGGTTAGCTTGTGAAGGCTATATACGAAGAGATAGAGCCGAAATCATCAACTTTTCCCATACGCTTACACTTAACACTACTTTAGATCTCTCAACTGTTCTAGCTAAAGTTCTCTTTGTATATTAGATCAATTATCAATATAAATTCAGTTTCGTTATCTACGTCCGAGTTTAGTCAGATTTATTAACATTTTTTAAGACTAAAGCATTAATATTTTTTTGTTATTTAAAATTTTTGAAATACAACAGCGAGAAGCTTACAAATTTTCCTTCCACTTTTGTGTACAAAGCATTAATATTTTTCTACTAAAGTACTAATCAAATTGTTTGTCTATAATTACTCAAGACGACAAATTTGTGTTATAATTTTACCATATCTAGCATTGTCAAAAAAAAAAAAAAAAAAAAAAAATTTTTTTTTTTACCATATCTAGCAATATACATCTACTTCCATTAAAAGACCAAAATGTTACTCAATTTCACTGTTCCAACTTCCAAGTCCCCACCTAAGTACATTAAAAACCAAAAGCTAAAAAGAAACTTCCAACAACATTTAAATCTCATAACCTACTTTGGAAAGACAACAATAATATTGACTGTGTTTTATACTTTTATCAAAAAGAAAAAGAAAAAAGCAATAATATCGATTGGTAAAAATGTTGGTCACATTTACCGACAAAATAGAAAGCATAGTCAAACCCTTGGATTTTCGACACGTGTCGGCCACGACATCCCCACGAACCCATTAACCTCACGTCGTCTCGTCGTCTTTGTCCTCCTCTGTGTTTCTCACTTTCTAACAAAGGTGAAAAATATTCTACGGTCCATGGTCAAAAGTTACCTCCATAAATATAAAATACATATAAGAGAGATCGTGAAAGCGAGAGAGAGGAAACGTTTCTCGTGTTTGATTGGAATCTCCGACGACGCGAGATTTGGAAGACATGGCGGCTTCGAAGCTCCTCGCTTTGTTACTTCTTCTTGCCTTCGTTTTCACCACCACTGTCTTCTCCGATGCCGGAATCGGTAGTGATGAGCCGGAGATTGTTGACGCCGCCGGATCCGATAAGATCCAATTGGATCAGCTTAATGCCAAGATCCGTGACCTAGGTTAGTTTACCCACTTGCATTCTTCACACTAATCTCTAGAATCCAATAATTGCAACTTTTTGATATAACATTTGAAATCGGATTCTATAGAGTTCAGAGCATTGACTTAAATTGGTAGCTTTTGGATTTATCTTCAACGTGTTGAATTGCTTGCTATGGTTTTGTGACATTATTGATTTATGAGCTTTTATGTTTGTATTTTGTTGTTGTTGTGAAGAATCCCAAATCGATGAGAAAGCTCGTGAAGTTAAGGGTAAAGACGAGTTAGTAGCAGAGAAGGAGAAACTGCTCAAAGAAAAGGAAGACAAGATTGCTTCCTTGCAGAGTGAAGTCTCATCACTACAAGTATGGGGTCTTCTTATATTGTTTGGAAATTGTTATTCATCTTCTGACATGTTTGGCTTACGTTTGAGTTGTATGTTTACACTTCTCTTTCAGGAAAAGGGATCACCAGATTCTGCAAAACAGTTGGGAAAGGCTCAAGCACGAGTTGACGAATTAGAGAAGCAGGTGAGATCTTAAGTTCGAGAAATCTTATTATATAGCTAGAATTTGGAAACGGCGATCTGATTTTTGTGAATGCTACTTCTGCCATTTAGGTTGAGGTTCTAAGGAACTTCTTGGAGCAAAAAAACAAGGAGAAAGATTCCACAGTAGCTCGGACTAAAGAAGCTGAGAAAAAACTAAGTGAACTAAACTCAAGTCTTGACAAAGTATGTTTCTTTACATCCCTCGTTAACATTTTCGCTATACACATTTTTATTTTATCTGGATTTCTCTAAGTTGCTTAGCTGGTAGTGCTAAAAGGGCAGTGGTGTATGCCTATTTAAGATCTTCATTTCAGCTCATTCCATGATTTATGTTATGGTCTTCTATTGCAGTTTCCATTCTTATCTATGTATAGATCTCCATAGGACAGGTCATTGCATGATCTGATACTTGTGGTTGATATAAATTCGGAGATTTGTCGTGATGTATACTGATTATACTTTTGACCATATGTTTTGCTGCTTCTAATTATGACATTGATCATGCTTGTATATATATATATGCACTTTTGGTTTGAGCTGATTATTTATAGTAATGTCCTGAAGATAATAGTATCTAATGTCTTGCAGCTTCAGAAGACGAATGAAGAGCAGAAGAACGAAATAGGAAAACTTGAACGTGCTATCAAGACAGCAGAGGTATAGTATCGTTTAAAAAACATTAGACTCACTATACGGTTGGTTACTGTCTTACATTTTGCGTTATCAAAATAAAATTTTAGGAAGAAATGTTGAGGACAAAGCTTGAAGCAACCACGAAGCATAAGGAACTATTGGATGTAATAGTTCGACACACTAAATCCTTATATAGTTATCTTTCATTGTTTAGGGAATTATCGGAACCTGGAAGCCAGATCTGAACAGAATGCTAACATCAATTGTTTACTTTTGGTCAGGCTCATGGTTCATGGCTGCCCCCTTGGCTCGCTGCTCACTGGTTTAGTTTTCAGGTAAAGTTAATGCACGTCTTTATTTTTTTGTAACGTAGCAGACTTTTTCCCGATTAACTTGGCTATTTCTTGTATCTATAGATTTATACCGAAAAACATTGGGAGGCCCACGGGAAACCTGCCGTGGAGACAGTAATTCTAAAGGTGCCGATTACATTTTGGTCCTGTTGAGATTTATATCTCTAAACAGCGTAGGGGCATCTAGCTAATGAAGTTTACTAATTATCTACTAGGTCACGGAAGCAAAGGCTCAAGCTCAGAAGTGGGCTGAACCACATGTGGAGAACGTTAAAACTGTAAGCATCTTTATTGCCAATTTGTTTAGTAGTAATTTTTTCTGGCATTAGTTAAATGCCTTGCTTTAATCTTCAACGAGTCACCAATCTCTAGAGTTATGATTCACTCTTATCTTGTATGTTTTATGACGCACTACTTGCAGAAATATATTCCAGCCGTCAAGGAAACTGTCTCTACACACGTAGAACCACATATCCGAACACTATCCATCAAAGCAAAAGAAGCTTACCATGCATCCAAGAATGCTGTTTCCCCACACATTGATACGGTTCAAGCACTTGTAGACCCGTATTACCTGGTATAGTGTCTTTATCAGTTTATTCGTTAAATCTATAGGTCCAATGCACATTTTGTTTCAGCAAGTATTTATGCATGTAAACTTAACACATGTTTAACCTTTCCAGGAGGCTAAAAAGTTTAGCAAGCCATATGTGGACCAAGTGGCCACGGCCACGAAACCACATGTTGATAAAATTAAGGTTGCCATGAAACCTTACACAACCAAGGTGATCATCATCTATACAGAGTTCCTTGAGTCCGCCACTACTTATCACCAACAGGTCTGAAACTAAATCCGTGCTATAAACAATTACGCTATCGCCACTTCTTGGATGAATCAGTGAGTATTACGGATTTTTAAAGCTAAAACCCACATGTTATCTGTGAAGGTCCAAGCCCATGTTGAACGAAAACTGAAGAGCCATGAACTGACGGAGGCTTTTGCTACCAATGAGTTTGTTTGGTTTGCGGTATCTAACTTTACTTTCTTCTAGAACGAATTCTGAGATTCTATTTTTATTTGTTTCCCCTCTTAACTTCATATCTAAAACCTTTTACTGCAGGCCTCTGCGTTGTTGGTGTTACCCATCTTCTTTGCATACAAAATGCTATGTACCCTCTTCTGGCAAGTCTCCTAATTAACTCACAAAATATCCAATGTAAAGTTAATCTCCAACTCATGGTAATATCTCATAGTATATTGTTTATTTGCAGCACAAAGACAAAGACACCTGTTAAACAGCCTCATCACCATGGTCGTAAGAAGACCAAAAGGGGTCACAACGACAAGGGTCACAATGACAAGGGTCACAACGACAAGTGAAATTCATTGTTCCACGCGCTCAAAATAGTTGAGGTACATTCTCACGTTTTGATCAAGAATGAACATTTTTCTGTTTTCCGCATGATACATGCAACACTAAGTAGGTTATTTGAGGAACATCCTCTCTTTTATAAATACTGAAGTTCTGAGTTTTCTGGCTTCCCGCCTGAAAAAATAATAATGTAGTTTAG
Source organism: Draba incana (assembly GCA_963576765.1). Lineage (NCBI taxonomy): Eukaryota > Viridiplantae > Streptophyta > Magnoliopsida > Brassicales > Brassicaceae > Draba > Draba incana. The sequence continues at coordinate 11,253,000 of OY755212.1, read as the reverse complement.
TTAGTATAAAGATGAGAAAAGTGTATGTCATAGGAACAAAACCAAACTTAGATTATCGATTGTCACTTATATTGCTACTTGCTAGAATGTGGTTTTGAGTCATCTGAGAACATCTAGGTAGACCCGTGTGCGGATGCTGCATAATGTTGTATCCATGTTTATTGCTTCTAAATTGGTTAGTTATTAATCTCACCAGGTAAAGAGGTTAAAATGCCTTTGTCGCGGACTCTTCTAAGGTCATAGGCTCACCGGTCGGGTTGCTTGTTGAATGATGGAAAATCCCCGAGTTGGTTTCTGATGGGTTTTTGAGGCTCTGCTCTTTGTGCAAAAGTGTCAACTCTTTTCCTTTACTATTTTGTGTTGTTTCGGACAAATTTTCCAGTCTTTTTACACATGATATTAGACATTACTAGAGAAAATCTAGCAAAGCTTGCTGTATTATAAGTACAATTTGCCATTTCACGTGGATAGGATTTGGATTTCTGTAATATTATTCACACTACCCTTTTCTCTTTACAAATTATCTTTTGCAACTTGGTCCATTCGATTATTTTTCTATGAGCTAGACATGTAGGCACATTCATAAACGTTCTTAGAAACGGAATAGTTGGACACAAAAAGATTGAAAAAACATTGAAGAACACCATGGAAGCTTGAGCGATCTAGAACAAACATTGACATTGAAAATTAACGTTCTTGTCCACGTATGGAGTAAATAAGGAGATAGAAAAGACTAAAGAGTCTCTGATGACCCTAAACATCAAAACTGAAAAAAATAACCAAATTGAAACATAGTGGACTTCATGATGGATAAGACTCAATCTTCTTCAAGCTGAGCAAGGTCATCTACCAATTGCATCAAACGCGCAGATCTAGCAAGATCAAATTGCTTATTATGTATAGCCACATAATATTCTACTTCAGAGAGTCTAAAGTTTTCGCCAGTAGACAACATTATCATCTTCTCAGCAACAACAATGAACATTGGGAAATTCGAACTTGCAACTTTGTTATAATCCTCAGGATCGGACACTACTTTAACTGCCTTTTGTAAATTCCTAACTTCGAATGCCAATCCAAGAGTACTAAGAACTGCGGATTCGGTAAGCACAAGCATCTTGTAGATCTTATAAAACCCACACATACTTGTCCAAGAGAGGATCTTGGCCACACTAGACTTAGCAATGTTTGATAAAGAACAAAATGCATAACAAACTTATGGAAACGATCCATTGCATCTGCTTTTCCTCTTCTTACATGTCTCAAACGGTTCTGATGTGACGTGTATATACCTTGGCCTTATCCAAATGATTGCTTGATCATTGATGCCACGATTGATCATTGATCATTTTCGAACCATTCCAACGCAGCGCCTGATAAGTATTCGATGAAATACTGGCAATGGCCCGAGTCGTACTCCTCGAGAGATAAGTGCACCCATCCCATTGCGATGGAGAAGGCGTTGAGATGCTGCTTCGGATCGGAGTCTCTGGAATACGGTTGGAGCCGCAGCTTAGCGGTATGCCTGATCAGAATGGATGTTATACGGTCAGAGAAAGGGGTCTGCTGAGTCTCGGGCAGAACCAGATTGATCTCTGGAGCCGAGCTGAGGGCTTGGTGCATCCACGTGTTCATCTCTCGAAGCTGGTTCCTCATATCCTCAAGCTCGGAGTACTGAGTTTGAGTCATTCCATGATCGGGAATAGTTCCTTGCCGGGCGACGAGGGTTTTCCGCAGGTCTGCGATTTCACCGAGTCTCCCAAAGATCGAGGGGAAGAGCTCGCTCGGACAGTTAGCGACTCAAAAGTGGTTCGCCGTGGGGCTGCTTTGGTGCGTTCCGGAAGAGGCCCACGCGATGCGAAAAAACTATCAAGCCTCGTGTTCGTCAATAGGGCTCGTTCTTCCTGCTCGTCGAAGCGGTGCATGAGTGCTCCAAGGAGACGACCATGATCCAGCTGAGGTTCCGGCTCGATTCGATCGTTTGCGGGAGCTTGATTGCTTTGAGAGCCACCGGGTCGGGTGACCTTTGTTTGCCTCAAATCGACCGTACTGCTGAGTGTGTGTCGGAGGTCAGTTGGTTCCTCTATCCTTTGGAAGACGGATACTGGACTGGTCGGCCGCTCGATTCTCTCGAAGACTGAATTTGTGGTGGCCGGTCGCTCGATCCTCTCGGAGATCGGGATCGGATCAGCGGGCTGGTCCTGTCCTCCGGGGACGAGGGCGGAAGTTTATGTGCTCGCGGGGTTGGGATTTTCCTGTCCGGGAATAAGGGTTGCTTCTTGGGCCACTGGAGTGGTAGTACCCTGAGCGCTTGTCCCCGCGGAGTACGTTCGGATGCTCAATTCCTTGTTGAGATCCATAATTGCGTAAAAAGATATCCTCTATATAGATGTTTCCCCCTACCTGGCGCGCCTAATGTTGAACTCGGATTGAGATCGACACTAAATTTGTAATAGGATCGGGATTCTTTGACAAATAAATAAGATTGGAAGAATAATTGTGATCCTGCTCGGATGAACAGTAACCGAGTATGATATTTAGGATTTTTGGTGATAAATGGGATTAACAAAAAGAGTGAATTGACTTGATCAAAAAGTGTAGTGTATTCAGCCTCCCCTTGTACAAATGATGGTACCACTATATATAGTATAATGGTATTAGGGCTTTGGATACATATAGTTACATTTTAACCATATGTTTTCATAAAGTAACTCACATTGATCATAAAGTAACTATACTTAGTTAATAAGATAATGAGTTTGACATTTTGTTTGATGGGCTGAGAGCAGAATTTTGCCTTGGGCTAAATCCATGGTGCAACAATAATTCTTTAGTGTTATTGTTTGTTTGAACTTGCAAAGCTTGATCAGCAAGTGGGATCCGTCTCAACGTCATATTGTAAGTTGATGAAACTGTTTAGGCTAATTTAGGAAGTAAAAAAGTTGAATGGAACTCTTTTGATGTTTACCAATTTGGAATTGCTCTTTATGTTTACGACAAATCTTTATTTTATTAGTTTGACTCTGGCATATACTCAGTGGTAATACGGGTTCTATCGCCTATACCTGGTCTGACCCGCCATAAAATCCAATGTTGAAATCATCCATATAACATTTTTAATTAAAACCGATTGAAAAAATCTTATTTTCGTTTTGGCTGTAGTTTTGGTCATGTTGTGGAGTTAAGTGCCGCAATTAACGAATTTCTTAGCCATGAACGTTGTTAGTTAAGCAACATATGTCATCATTGGCTATAACTTATACATTTTAGCTAGGCTATATGTGAATCTAAGTGATAAATATATATTTTTTACCACCATCCACTATTTTGCATTGTGTTTCTAATGATTACTATTAATGTATAAAAATATATAAGTGGGAAATTAAAAAAAAAAAAGCTACATATTATTATTTGTAGTAAATTAATTATTTAAAATTTATAAGATTGCTTCAGTATCATACAATTATTATATTTTTATATTTTATGTATGTCAATGTGTAGTTAATTGCATAATTAGCAAGTCCAAATATATAATAAATTTATTTTAAAAGAAACTTCCATGGAGAAAGAACAACAATCAATATGGCTTGTAAGGTTTTTATAATCCTTTATTGCTATTGTTTGTTTGAATTTGCAAAGCTTGACCACCGAGTTCTTACAAGCTTTTTGGTTTGTCTATAGATACAAAACCCCTCAATAGAAACACCAAAGAAGAAAGAAGAAGACTAGCTAGAAGATAAAAGACTCGAACTATCTATTCTCTATGAATATTCTCTCTTTGTATCCTTGCTCTCTTTGCTTGTCTCGTATATCCTTATGGTTAGAGATGATGTGCGTTTAAATAGCCGAACCATGCTTCTGAATTTCCATAAAGGTAAGGCATGTTTTCCTTTTTACCATCTGTTTCCATTCTTTATGTCCGTTTTCTTCTTTTTTATAAAGGAAAGAGCTCTTGTGTGTTTAGGGATTCAGGGGAATTTATTCAAGTGAAGAAGTTTATAAAACAAGGAATCGATGGAAGTTGATGTCGGAACAATTTCATTGGCAAAGTGGGCTTTATGTTATTTTTTTCAAAAAAATGTTGTAAAGCGAATGACAAATGGGCATTTGGGATCATGGGAAAATCTTCTAAAAGGTTTTCTGTTTTTTGGATTCTAACTTTAAAAATGTTAGTTAAATGAGCAAATTCTCACATTGTTAGTTTGGAAAAGATTTTACTAGTATAAAAATCTTCATGGAGTGCCGGCCAGTATAGTGTCAGATCGGGATCACAAGTTCACTTCTGATTTTTGGAGAGCATTTCAGGCAGAGATGGGCACTAAGGTGCATATGAGTACATCATATCATCCGCAGACTGATGGGCAGTCAGAGAGGACTATTCAAACTTTGGAAGATTGTTGAGGATGTATGTATTGGATTGGAGTGGTCATTAGGTTGATCATATGTGCCTAGCTGAGTTTGCGTATAACAACATCTTTCAGGCGAGTATTGGGATGGCTCCATATGAGGCGTTGTATGGGAGGTCGTGCAGGACACCTTTATGCTAGACCCAAGTGGGGGAGAGGAGCATTTATGGTGCGACTTTTGTTCAGGAGACGACGGAGAAGATCCGTGTCTTGAGGCTACACATGAAAGAGGTTCAGGATCGGCAGAGGAGTTATGCCGTAAGAGGCGGAGAGAGTTGAAGTTCGCGGTCGGGGAAAAAGTGAATCTCAAGATGGCTGTGTTGCGATGCCCCAACCGATTCATTTCTGAGAACAAGCTGAGTCCGAGATTTATGGGTCCGTTCCCGGTAAAAGAGCAAGTAGGACCGGTGGTGTACCGGTTAGAGTTACCTCCGATTATGAGGGCATTTCATAAGGTATTTCATGTGTCGATGTTGAGGAAATGTCTGCATGAATCGGAGGAGTTGGTGGCTATGATCCCGGATGATCTTCAGCTCGATTTGACAGTGGCAGCGAGGCCTTTGAGGATTCTCAAGAGGAGAGTCAAGGAGCTACGCCAGAAAAAGATTCCACTGTTGAGAGTTTAATGTGATTGTGCTAGATGTGAGAAGGAGAATTTGGGAGCCAGAGGCAAAGATGAAGTTAAAGTTCAAGAAGTCGTTCGATAAGCATGTCGCAGTTTGAGCTTTACTTGTATCTTTATGGTTCTAGTTTCGGTATTGTAGCATGTGTCTACTATGTTTTGTTTATGTATTTTTCATTTCGTTGTAACGATTTATACTTTTGGAGTTTTATAAGTTGGTGTTCCTTATATTTCTGTGTTATAAGATATGTGTTTTCTTATATTTGTTGGATATTCCGGGAGAGGGGATATCGAGTGTGGGCCATATTAGGCAATCTAATCGTAGATATTTATAGGCGTTCTAGAATCTATTCCTAATAACTCATTATGTGGAGACAGTGGTACTCCAGAGTGCTTGCTTGGGACGGTGGTTTCCAGTGTAAGTACTAAGAGATGGTGGTTCTCTCTAGGGGACGGTGGTTTCCCTGTGTACTTATTGGGACGGTGATTTCCAGTATAAGTACGGAGAAACGGTGGTACTCTCGAGGGGATGGTGGTTTCTCTGTTTGTTGTGACTCGAAGGATGTGTTCCTGAGGTGAGTGTGTGTGACAATGAGTTAAGGATAATAAATGTCTAGGAACGTGCGTATAAATATGTGATTAGAGGTGAGCCTTTGAGATCAGGTGAGTGTCTCTAGTGGTATTGACCGGTTTTAGGTCAGGTTTTGGTATGTGATAGACTTTTTGTTGGGATTCGAGGACGAATCCAAATTAGTGGGAGAGAATTGTAGCATCCGCGAACCAGAAATGTACTTTCTGGTGGTCATGTCGAGCGACACAATGAGTGTGTTGATCGACACAGAGGTTTTTAGGGTATCGATCGACACAGTCGTGGTGTCGCTCAACACTTGAATCTGCAGAATCGAGTTAATTAAGTTTTTAATCACGGTTTGGCTCGGTTTAGGGAGTTTAACCATAGGGATTTCGTATTTAAGCTTCTTGAGAAGCGTACAGTTGGGGGTTAGCAGAGAAAAGTGTTAGAGATTGAGAGAGATTCGTGTTTTGTGAATTATTGCAAAGAAATTTATAGGAAACATTGTCTTTAAGTTTTAGAATCATTGGAATCGATCGTTCTTCGTAGTCTCGTGCTGAATCCTTCGGATCAGAGAGTTCTCGTGTTTAGGAGGTCTGTTCTTATGTGTTTTGTGTCCCATCCGAATCCCCTTTTTATTCCTTAGAACCAAGGTGAGTTGTGACCGCGGTTTCTATGTCATGATGATAATTCAGTTGTGTTTTGTGCTTGAATAGTATTGTTGAATCGTGTGATGATGAATGTTGTGATTGATGTGGCTTGTTATTGTCGTGTTTTCATCGCAAGGTTGCGACTCATGTTCACCGGAATCGTGATACGAGAGAATGAACACTATTTCGGTGCAACAGAGAGGCGTGTTGATCGACACGAGTGCGGTAGTCGTGTCAATCGACAACCTTCGGGTGTCGCTCAACACGAGCACTTATGTCGTGTCGATCGACACCTTGCTGGTATCGCTCGACATGAATTGTTCAGTTTTAGAAATTGTTATTTTCGCTCTGTGTTGATTGGTTTTGGATGTTATTGTGATTTGATCGATTATTTGAGCATGCTTGTTACGCCGGTAGGCGGAATGACCAACTTACTAAGTATTTATGAAATACTTACGCAACTTTTTTTTCCATGTGTTGGAGGTAAATGAAAAATGTGATCGCGGAATCGAGGCATAGGAAGGGGATGATAGCATTTATGTTTTGTTGTTTAGACTAGCGAACCGGTTGTGTTAGGTTGCTAGCTTTGATTATTCCTGAATTTGATTATTGAGTTTATTTTTATGGAATATTGAATTTATTTTATTAAATATTTGTTGGTTGTTTTGTTGGATTATTGATTATGAGTTTCTGCAGTAGAATTATTTAGTTTTTTTAAAAAAAAAGCTTGGTTGTTTCAATATTTTAAATTAAAATGGTGTAACACTAAAATGGTGTTGGGTTTTACTCCAGTGTATTACACCATTTTCTATACCAAAAAAGAAAAATTCTAAATTTATTCTTTACAAATTTACATATTCACCTCTCTACTTTTTTTCGTTTAATAAATTATAAAATTATTTAAATTTAAAACTAATTATGAAAAGAAAAATATAATATATCATATAAAATATAGGTATGTATAATAGATTTTGGTTTAATCATTAATTATAAGCATATTAGATTTGAGTTTAATTGTCATCATTTATATATGTTTCTTATTTAATTTGAAATTATTTATAATTTAAAAGATCAATTTATAAATAAAAAATTTTTACACCAAAATAGTGTAAGATTTGGTGTTGGGTTGGAGATGATTTAAGGTTGGAGATGTTTTAGATACTTGTTAAAAGACCCTCCTTGATCGTGCTCTAAAGTAGTGAAAGAGAGCAAAGTCCCACGTTGTTAGTTTGGAAAAACAAAATAGTATATAAATATTGCTTTTGTGCTTAAGTTCAAAACATATGCTTGTTTGGTTGTGCAAGGTTTGGGTTGGGTCCTACCGTCCTGGGTAAATGGGATTGGGGTCCAAAGATAATTTCAAGTCTTTGGCTTCGTAGGGTAACCATCCGCACCGCCCCGCATGAAACCGTTACAAAAATCTATATTTACAGGTATATATATATTGTTACTATTTGTACAGCACTGTCACCATCAAAGGTCTCAAACTCCCCTTCTCTAGCCACCCGGATCAAACAACAAGGCAGAATCCTACGAAACTACTCCACAAATGCCTTTTCCTTTTGTGGATCGTAACCGTACAACATCGGCAATATATACGTACATCTTTCATAATTTTTGGACCAAATTTAAATCACGTTTTTATGTTCAAAATTTAAACGTCATACTAATACGGTCGTACCATTCTATAGACATGTGTCTGGAAACTGGTTTTTTAAACAAAAGTACCAACACTTCAAATGTTTTTTTTTTTGCTCAACATAAGTTTTTTTCTCTCTTGCCTTGTACATTACTTTGTGTAGATTTGAATTTCCGTAATACGTGAAATACCAATAATTCTTTGCACGTGTTTGCCATAAACAATCTTTAGAGCTATGCACACTTAATTATTTGCGTATACGCAGTTGCACACTTAATTATTTTCATATCATTAAAAATCATTGAAACGACATAGAAGCTTAAACGATCTATAACACACCAAACATTGCAAGGGATATGGATGTTTTGAGCAAAATACCGAATTAAACAAGGAAAATAAAGACTTACTAATTTTCAAAAAAAATAATAATAATAATAAAGACTTACCCTAAACATCGACTCTTAAAAACAGAACAAATTATAAAATAGTACTTATTACCTCCAATCACCAATGCACTAAACTCTTAAACTTCATCAGCCAACAATTGCATCTCAAAGGTTAAGAGATTTCTTGTAGTCTCCAACTAACGCCTCCGCAACAGCAACAAGAGTTGGGAACTTTGATCTTGCAAGTGCATAGTATTTAGAACGATTCTCTAAGATCATGAAATATTGAGGCATTTTAGTATCAAATACTGCTCTCACCGCACTTTGCAAATTACTAACTTCACGTTCTACATCAAGATGTCTTAGAACAGGAGAATCCGTAAGCACAAGCATCTGGTACGCTTTATAAAACCCATCCATATCTGTCCAAGAAAGGACTTCAGCCACATATGAACATACATAACCAAAACAATCTTCAACTTTGCTATGCTTGAGAATAGCCTTCAAGACAGCTTGTCGTATCGGACCTTCTTGACCATAACCTTGATAGACAAAAGCATGATTCACATGGTTAAACACCAAGACATCTTCTCCTTCACTCGGAACATAACCAACAACATCAAACAATGCTTTCACATGTCGATCAGAGAACTTTTTAAAGTCGATTAAAGTAACATCCTTGTAAAGCATCATCACTAAATAACCAAAGAAAGCAATCGCTTTTTTAGGTGGGATCACTAAACCATTTGGTGTAGCATCACTTGAAGAGACTCTTACGTTTCGAACATTGCTACCTTTCTGACGAATACGTTGTTTGATAACATCTGTTACTTCCGGCATTAAGCAACAGATCCCACCGAGGTAAAGAGTGGCTCTTTGTTCTTTACACAAAAAAACCCTTTTTCTTTCCGTGCTCAATACACAACTGAAAGGCTGCGTAGCTAGGATTGGTTCTTGTTGCAGTATCTAGATCACCTGTAACCATATCAACGTCTCTGATTACAGTGAATGGAACATCGTCCAATGTCGTGAGGTGGTGAAGATGCATCTCTAGCAAGCCAAACATCCGTGCAAAACTCCTGCTTAGAAAATTCCTCCTAGTTTCGGTTTCTTGGTCGTCAAGGTTGGCCATCTTTTCTTCACCAAGAAAAAATAAAAACTGAACTAGTGAGTGCCCAAGAGTAGCTAAGAAAAAAGAATAGTGTGCTTTGTAGAAAGTGGAGAAAATGAAATGGTTTTATGGTTTATAAATAAGGGAAGAGATGGAAATGGAAACGTTGAAATAATGCAGCCCTAATGACTAAAGACACGTGGCTGTTTATAATTGGTTTTGGGGTGGCTGTTTATAATTGGTTTTGGGGTGGCTGTGGGTAAACGGAGTTACTGAATGTGAGTGTGTCTCACAATATAAAATTATTAAAATTTGAGTAAAAGGAAGAAAGAGAGTGTTTTTTGTTGAAATAGTGTGGTGTATTGAAATATAAAATTAATAAAAGTTGAGTAAAGAGAGAAGATAGTGGGTTTAGTTGGAGAGATTGTGTCTTGGGGAAGATATAAGAAAGAGATAATTGAGGTGTGTTTAAATATAAAATTAATAAAAGTTGAGTAAAAAAATGAAAGAGAATGTATAAAGTTGAGTAAAAAAATGAGAGAGTGTGTTTTTAATATTTTTTTTTTCGTGAGACATTATATTTTATTTATGTGCGATGGTGATGCTCTGAGTATTGGAAACGTCGTTTCGAGTTTAACAAGACATTAATTAAAATCATTATGAAAAAGAGCATTGGAAGAGACAAATATGGTAATATTGGAAGTTTAAACGTACAATGTACACCCAAGAGCAATAAGAAAGAGACACGTGTCTTGAGCCACTTATTATTAATTCAAACGCTTTTTAATTCTGTCCAATCACTAGTGAGTAGGTTCTGCGATTTTGTACAACCACCTATACTAGAAAAAGTAAAAAGTGCAAACTCCTTGCCGGTTACCTTTCCGGGGAGGTTAATGTAAACGGAGTGCTGTGTGAGGGATACGTCGTCGTTTTCTATTTTGATTTTTTTTTGTTTTTAAGAAATATTTATATAACTTCATATAATTGATTTGTGTTATAAATCATAGTGGATTGTCATAACTAGTTCTGGTCCATTTACGGCCCATTAACACTTAGTCTTTAGGCCGGTTTAATGATACTAGTTGAATTAGGATTTTCCTTTTATGTACTTTCCTTTTCCCATTAGGAAAATGAATTTTCCTTTTCTCTCTTGTAATAATCCTATATAAAGGATCTTATGATTAATGAATAAATACAATCTTCCCCATTCGTTCTCTTGATTCACAACACGTTATCAGCACGAGTTGCTCCCTAAACCCTAAAAACACAAAAAACGCGATTACTGTTCATCGTTACTATTCATCGTACTGTTCATCGCGTACTGTTCATCGCGCACTATTCATCGCGCACTGTTCATCGACGATTACTGTTCATCGACGATTACTGTTCATCTGGCGTTACTGTTCAAATCATAGTTCATACAGCCTTTAAGGTTACGGCGAACTAGAAGAAAGTTCATACAGCCTATCAACGGTTACGGCGAACTAGAAGACTCACGGAGGTTAAGGTAAACAATAAGAAACCCTAATCTAAAGAACCTAGATTCATGATAATCTTAGAAACCCTAATCTAAATCATGCTTGTTATTGTTATTGCTTGCTTGATTGTGTTTATTGATTCATGATTCGTAATCACTTGAAACCCTAACTTGAAACCCTAACCTAATTCAATTAAAATCCAAACCGATTGCATGATCTGTACCCGTGTCGATCGACACTAGTTTTATGTCGATCGACACGTAAACTTCTGCCTGAATTTGTTGTTTGAATTAAACTGTGTCGATCGACACAAATCACCCGTCGATCGACAGTAAACACTCTGTCCAAATTTGGTTGCATATTTATTTGAACTCGTTTGTTTGTTTGCTTGTTTGGATTGATTCGTTGATTGATAAACATGAAACTGAAACTGATTGCATCATATAGACATAACATGCTTGATTAAAATCCGGTCATATCATCATACGGTTTAGAATTTGAATACTAGGCTTGCATCATGAGCATATAAAAACATTATGTTAGGTTGTTAAACATAAAAATCTGGTTTCATAAGCATCATGCATCCGTACCCGTTTATATAAGCACCAATGACCTATTTTGCATCATATGCATAAACTTTAAAATCTTATAGTTCTTAGAGAATAGGATGAATGTTTTCAGATGTCGAAAATCAACAATTTGGATTATGCTGCCCTCAATCTCTCTGGAGACAATTACTTACAGTGGGCGTTGGATACTAAGATAAATCTAAAGTCTAAAGGACTTGGCGAATGTATCATTGAGGATAATAATGAGAATGAAAGGAATCGATACAGAACGATATCGATCATTCGTCATCATCTTGTTGAGGGTCTCAAGGATCAATACCTAACCATTGAGAACCCTTTGGACCTTTGGAAAGAATTAAAGATAAGATATGACCACCATAGAACGGTGTTGTTACCAAAGGCCAATTATGATTGGAGGAATCTCAGGTTCCAGGACTTCAAGTCCGTGGAAGAATATAACTCGGCTATGTTCAGAATAGTTTCTCAATTGAGACTATGTGGTGAGAAGGTAACTGAGAAAGACATGTTGGAAAAGACCTTCTCCACCTTTCACACTAATAACGTGTTGCTTCAACAGCAATACCGTGAAAGAGGTTTTGAGACATACTCAAAGCTTATAGCATGTCTATTACTAGCCGAGGAGAATAATACACTGCTAATGAGAAACAGTGAGATGAGACCTCCTGGATCAGCCCCACTTCCTGAAGCGAATGTGGCCACAGATGAAAAGAAAGAAATTAACCACGTCCAAAGTGATTATAGACATCGTGGTCGTGGACGTGGGGGTAGATGGCAAGGACGTGGCCGTGGCCATTTTAATCCATACGACCGAGGTCAGGGCCGAGGCCACGGATTCTATAACGATCATTCTAACCGCGGGCGAGGACGAGGACGCGGATACCGAACTGACTATGATCGTAATAACCGTGGTATTACTTCTCAACCACGAGAATCAAACCCAAAATCAGTTTGCCATCGATGTGGAATGAGTAATCATTGGGCTAAGACATGTAGGACTCCCAAGCATCTGGTTGAACTCTATCAAGAGAGCCTTAAAGGGAAGAATCCAGAAACTCATATGATCCAGCATGATAATGAAGGAGATTTCGATCATGAGCAAGATGACTTGATGAATTTTGAAACCTCAGATATACTTAAGTGATTGATTTTGATTTTCTGTTTTGGTGTTTTGTGTTTTGCTTGTTTTACGTTTTACACTTTATACTTTGGTTTTGTGTTATTGCTTTCTATTAAACTTTATGGAATGAAAGAGTGTTATTTAAAAGTATCTATTGTTATCTCTTTTGAAGTATGAACGATATGGATGTGTTCATTGTGGATAGTGGATCAAGCCACTCGATATTAAGAGATAAGAGATACTTCATTGATCTTACACTTAAAAAGGCAAATGTAACCACAATTGCGGGTATAGCAAATTTAATTGAAGGCCACGGTCAAGCCCATATTTTATTACCTAAGGGCACGCATCTAGAAATTTCTAATGCGTTATATTCACCTAGTTCAAAGAGAAGTCTATTGAGCTTTAAAGACATTCGAATGAATGGTCTTCATGTTGAAACTAAGGACGAGAATAACAAAGAATTCATTCAAATCTTTGAAACCGTCCATGGCTATAAGAAAGTCCTAGAGACTATACCTGCCATTTCTGTGGGCCTTTATTGTGCTAAGATCGGAATGATAGAAGTAAATGCTATGGTAAACAAAGAGTTTACTGAGAATTTCACTTTTTGGCATAACCGGCTTGGCCATCCCGGTGCTAACATGATGCGAAAGATATTAGCAAGTACTAATGGGCACACCTTGAAAGAAAGGAGAGTTATCCCAAAGAATCTCACGTGTGAAGCATGTTCACTAGGGAAACTCATTACTAGGCCATCACCAATCAAAGTAACTAAGGAAACGATAAATTTTCTGGAAAGAATTCAAGGAGACATATGCGGACCAATACACCCACCTTGTCGGACGTTTAGATATTTTATGGTCCTTATTGATGCATCCACGAGATGGTCACATGTCTGCCTATTATCAACTAGAAATGTGGCATTTGCAAGATTGCTTGCCCAGCTCATACGTTTAAGAGCACACTTTCCAGATTTTCCTTTAAAGACTATACGTCTTGACAATGCTGGTGAATTTACGTCCCAAGCGTTTAACGATTATTGTATGTCCATGGGGGTAAGTGTTGAATATTCTGTGGCACATGTACATACACAAAACGGTTTGGCTGAATCGTTTATTAAACGCATACAGTTGATTGCTAGACCGTTGCTAATGAGATCAAAACTCCCGGTCTCAGCTTGGGGACATGCAGTTTTACATGCAGCAGAGCTAATTCGTATCAGGCCATCTAGTGAACATAAATATTCCCCATCACAGTTAATAACGGGTCAAGAGCCAGACATATCCCATCTTAAAACATTCGGATGTTCCGTTTATGTGCCTATTGCACCACCACAGCGAACAAAGATGGGACCTCAAAGGAGGATGGGGATATATGTTGGATATGATTCTCCTACTATCATTAAGTACCTTGAGCCAACCACGGGTGATTTGTTTAAGGCCAGGTACGCAGATTGTCATTTTGACGAATCTGTCTATCCAACATTAGGAGGAGATAACAGACTGGTAAAGGAAATTATATGGAATCAAACGTCCTTAAAATGGCAAGATCCTCGGACTCAAAAATGTGAATTAGAAGTCCAAAAGATTATACATTTACAAAAGCTAGCTAATCAATTGCCAGATTCCTTTGCTGACCCGAAAAGAGTAACTAAGTCTTACATACCAGCTGTTAATGCACCGATTAGAATTGATGTTCAAGAGGGACACAATCAAGTTGCTACAGAATCTAAACCACACTCAAAACGTGGCCGGCCAATAGGTTCCAAAGATAAGAATCCTCGGAAAAGAAAGAAAGGTGCTGAAATCGTGGTTGAGGAATCTGATGGAACCCCAGACATAACTGAACCGATAGTTCCAAGCAATGAGACTCGGGACGCCGAGTTTCATGGTTCTGACGTTCCTGAAAATAATGAGATCTCAATGAATTATGTTATGTCTGGAATACAATGGAATAGAAAGTGTGTGGAAATCGATGATATATTTGCTTTTAAGGTAGCACTTGAACTTATGGAGGATCTAGAACCCACGTCGATATATGAGTGCACTCAGAGTGAAAATTGGACTAAATGGAAAGAAGCTATAAACGTGGAGTTGAATTCTTTAAGGAAAAGGGATGTCTTTGGTCCAATAATTCGGACACCCTATGAGATTAAACCAGTTGGACATAAATGGGTCTTTGTGAGGAAAAGAAATGAACATGGTGAAATCGTGAGATATAAAGCACGGCTTGTTGCACAAGGATTCTCACAGAGACCAGGAATAGATTATGAGGAGACATACTCCCCTGTGGTGGATGCTACAACTTTTAGATTTTTGATAAGTCTGGCTATAAGAGAAAAGTTGGATATGCGGTTAATAGACGTTGTAACTGCATACTTATATGGTCCACTGGATAATGAGATTTATATGAGATTACCAGAGGGTATTGAGCTCAAAGATAAGAAAGGTTCTCGAGAACAACACTGCATAAGGCTGAACAAATCCCTTTATGGACTGAAGCAAAGTGGGCGTATGTGGTACAATAGATTGAGTGAGTACTTAGTCAAAGAAGGCTATAAGAATGATCCCATCAGTCCATGTATTTTTATAAAAAAAGTTTGCAAACAAAGGGTTTGTTATCATAGCAGTTTACGTGGATGATTTGAACATCCTTGGAACCCCTGGTGAAATCGTCCAAACAGTTGAATGCCTCAAGAAAGAATTTGAGATGAAAGACCTAGGCAAAACTAAGTTCTGTTTGGGATTGCAACTTGAGTACATAAATGATGGAATCCTTGTGCATCAAATGGCATATACTGAAAAGGTACTCAAGCGTTTTAATATGGATCAATGTCACCCATTGTCCAGCCCAATGGTGGTGAGATCTCTTGATCTAGAAAAGGATCCGTTTGGTCCTAAGAGAGACTCTGAAGAAGTCCTTGGTCCCGAAGTGCCATATCTCAGTGCCATAGGAGCTTTAATGTATCTGGCAAGCCACACTAGGCCAGATATATGTTTTGCCGTGAATTTATTATCAAGATTTAGCTCATGTCCATCCCAAAGGCACTGGGACGGGATAAAACATATTCTTCGTTACCTACAAGGAACGAAAGACTTGGGTCTATTTTATACTAACCAATCTAAGGACGGTTTAGTTGGTTTTGCTGATGCAGATTATCTTTCAGATCCTCATAATGCACGGTCCCAGACAGGTTATGTGTTTACTCATGGAGGAACTGCAATATCTTGGCGCTCAATGAAGCAGGCCATTGCAGCTACATCTTCTAATCATTCAGAGATATTGGCAATTCATGAGGCTAGTCGTGAGTGTGTTTGGTTAAGGCTGATGACCCAGCACATAAGAGTGGATTGTGGAATGGCCGAAGGTAAGCAGGAATCGACGGTCTTGTTCGAGGACAATGCAGCGTGTATAGCTCAACTTAAGGATGGATACATCAAAGGTGATAGGACGAAGCACATTCTGCCAAAATTCTTCTTCACATCCGATCTACAGAAAGATGGAGAAATTCAAGTGCAGCAAGTACGATCAAGTGAGAATTCAGCAGACCTATTCACCAAGTCACTTCCAACCTCAACGTTCAAGAAACTTACTTATCAGATTGGAATGCGTCGTTTGAAAGACTTGCAGTGAGGTTCAGAACAGGGGGAGTAATACGTGTTGTACTCTTTTTCCTTCACCACGGTTTTGTCCCAAAATGGGTTTTACTTGGTAAGGTTTTAATGAGGCAACATCCAAAGCGTATTACAAGCCCATTAGAGTTATGACATCCAAGGGGGAGTGTTATAAATCATAGTGGATTGTCATAACTAGTTCTGGTCCGTTTACGGCCCATTAACACTTAATCTTTAGGCCGGTTTAATGAATCCTAGTTGAATTAGGATTTTCCTTTTATGTACTTTCCTTTTCCCATTAGGAAAAGGAATTTTCCTTTTCTCTCTTGTAATAATCCTATATAAAGGATCTTATGATTAATGAATAAATACAATCTTCCCCATTCGTTCTCTTGATTCACAACAATTTGGATATTATTCTACCATCTCAATAGTATATGTGAAATTATATAATTAATTTGGATATTATTTTACACCTAACAAGAAAATCTCGCTTTATTTGCTTTAGATTTATTTCCGAATTTATGGAAATGACATAAATATATTAACACATCAAAGTATTTGCAATTATTTTTTTTTTGGTCATACAAAGTATTATTGCAATTAAATTCTCTTTATTTTCCTAAATATATCCATTTCTGATCACTTATCTCTTTTTTTGTTGCCAAAACAAACAAATACTCCATATTCATGGATTATGGAGTAATTTTGTTATTTAGAAAAATTGTGGATTAGAAAGGTTTTTGTAGTGATGGTAATTTGGAAAAGGATTGCCAAATTTATGGCAATTTTAATAAATTTCTCTTTTTGTTCCGAAACATATATCAATTGAACTCTCCCTTTTTGCCAAGAAACAATATGAATTTGTTACCAAAACAAACAGATAATATTCAATCATGGATTATGAATTTATGAATTACAAAATACTTTTATTGAAAATCGAAAAAAAGAAAAGACCGTTCGTTCCTCAATTGGAGCTACAGTGACCGTTTCTAGTGCTTAGAGAGAGAGAGAGAGAGAGAGAGAGAGAGAGAGAGAGAGAGAGACGATTTGGTTTTGTGAGAGATTAGGGACAGAAAAATTCGCCTTAGCCCATCTCACTGAGTGAATCTTTCTCCGATTCTCCGATCTCCTGATTCCCCTTGTAAGATTATCTTTCCGCTTCAGCTTATCCTGCACTTGTCGTATCCTCCGCTTCTTCCGCCGAGGCCGTGGCGGCGGTTACTCCGGTTTTGCGCCACCGGTGATTTTTCACGGTTCGATATTTTATGTAAAATTTATGTTTTTCAAGAGAGCTGCAAATTTGCTAGTTTTGATGACGAAAGTGATAATCTTTGTTACTTATCGAAAAATTAAATTTCATTTTCCGGTTGGATCCTTTCCGATTAAAAGACTGAATCTTTTGATGTGGTAAATTGATGGTTTGTGGTTTTGTTTTTTAATCTCTCGATTGGTCTTGATATTCTGTGTAAACAAACTGAATTTGAGTTATGGGATTATAGAGTTAAGTTGTATAATTTGCACATTGTTCACAGTATATTATGAGCTCTCATTGATTAAAGGACTTTACTTTTGTTCAGGGAATAGAGACTAAGATGATTTTTTGATGCATATAATGGTAGCTTAAGAGATAATTGCGGTTATGTCAGAGTCTCGCCAAAGGCCTCCTTTTAAAGGCCCGAGATGGATTATCACTTTGGTTGTTCTGGTTACTGTCGTCGTCATCACGGCACTCGTATATCCTCCCCGGAATTCTGTGGCATGCTATATGTTTTCGGGTCCTGGATGTCCGTTATACCAACAGTTTTTGTTTGTACCTTCGAGGGAATTGACTGACACTGAAGCTGCAGCTCAAGTTGTGACGAATGAGATAATGAATCTTCCTGAGTCGAAGCGAGTGAATCCGAAGATTGCCTTCATGTTCTTAACACCAGGGACTCTGCCTTTTGAGCCTCTGTGGGAAATGTTCCTCCGCGTAAGATTTTCCTATTGCCCTTGAAAGTGCACTTAGATTCTTATCCCAATTGGCTAAATGGTGGTTGGTTCTTTTCTTTGTTGATTCAGGGTCATGAGAACAAATATTCGATTTATGTGCACGCATCGAAGAAAAGTCCTGTACATACAAGCAGCTATTTTGTTGGTAGAGATATTCACAGTCACAAGGTAAATGAGAAATGATTACGCCTTTCAATCGGTTTTATGCCGAACGTTGACTAGTAGTGATAATATGCAGGTTGCATGGGGTCAGATATCGATGGTTGATGCAGAAAGGAGGCTATTAGCTCATGCTCTTATTGATCCTGATAATCAACACTTTGTCTTGCTTTCAGATAGGTGGTTGAATCATTGTTTCTTTGATACAGTGTATCTTAAGGTCATCATCATGAAATGCTTAATTAATCATGCTTTAACATCCTCTTTGTTGTTAACTGCAGTTGTGTACCGTTATTCGACTTTAACTATATCTATAATCATTTGATCTTCGCAAACCTTAGCTTCATTGATTGGTAAGTTGTATTAATGTGTCTACAGTTTACTTACTCATGCGGTTGAACCTCTTTTTATGTCTCGCTATCATCCCGTCACTCTGGTGGTGTGTATTCTCATCTTGCGTGTTTATTTCCAGTTTTGAGGATCCTGGACCACATGGAAGTGGTCGGTATTCACAACATATGCTGCCTGAAGTTGAAAAGAAGGATTTTCGGAAGGGCTCACAGGTATGGCTTATGTAATAAGATACCATAACAAAATGTTATATTAGAAGTTTGTAGGAGGAATCTAACAGTTGAGAGTCAAAAAAAAAGAAAAAAGATCATGCTTTTAATTGTAGTCATGGATGTGTTCTTCTGTCTCTCCATGCTGTCATCTTTATCATCCCTCCGTTTGCTTCTCATTCATGATGATGCTGGTTGCATTTAATTTCCAGTTAATGCCATTTAAGCTTGATATTTTCTTGTGCGTCTTTTTAATCATCTTTTCCAGTGGTTTTCAATGAAGAGGAGACATGCTATAGTCGTCATGGCGGACAGCCTTTACTACACCAAATTCAAGCTATTCTGTAGGGTAAGCAAGGCTTCGTTTTCAATTTTTTCATGGTTCTCATATTCACATGTTCATTGATAATAACTTGCTATACCATATCTTGTGATTGTTCTTTCTCCCAGTCTTTCATAATCTCTTATGTTCTGCATATTTGGTGATCATTTAAAAGTTAGCCATCTAGACAAGTCAGACAGCCTGTTGAGATTGCAGCTTATCAGTATAGTTGTAATGCTGTGTGTGTGATGTTCAACCAAAACCTATCTGTTTTCTTCTCTTTATAACATATAACATATACTTGATACGGGTGGGACGCTGGGACATATGTATAGATGTGATATATATTCACTGTGGATGTCATAATGTAAGCGATTGTGTGAATTATACATGACTTTTTCCCCTTACGGCTTACGTTTTTTTCACAGCCGAATATGGAAGGACGCAACTGCTATGCTGACGAGCATTATTTCCCAACTCTTTTCAATGTCAGTGTACTGCTTGCTTACATCTTCTTCTGACCCTTGAACTGGCCATTTGGCTTTACTCTCATCATAAAATCTCTTTGCTAATGATCTCTTTATTTCAGATGATTGATCCAGGTGGAATAGCAAACTGGTCGGTGACACATGTTGACTGGTCAGAAGGAAAATGGCATCCGAAATTATACAATGCAAGAGACATCACTCCTTACCTCCTCCGGAAAATCAAGGTTCCTCTTGTTCTTCTTTTTCCCAATCCTCTGTTTGATTTTTCTTGTTCAATGATCTAAGTTTCTGGTTTTAATCTGATATACAGTCCATCCAACTTGCTTACCATGTCACAAGCGATTTAAAGGTAAAAACACTAGGCCTTTTCTTCTTCTTCTTGTTACCATGATTCTTGGATTTTTCTGTCACTGATCCATAACCATTCTCTATACAGAAAGTGACGACAGTAAGGCCGTGTCTATGGAAAGGAGAGCAACGTCCATGTTATCTATTTGCTCGGAAGTTTAATCCTGAAACTCTGGACCGGTTGATGTATCTCTTCCCTAACTACACCTCACTGGTTTGAAAGGCTTATCAGATTCTCTATTGTCTGATTTGGTCTTTGGTTAAGCTCTTACCATAGCATCCGCCTTGTGATACATGTTAGAACCATTCATATTGATGTGATTCAAAGTTGGGTCTAAGCCTGGCACAAACAAGACTAAGAATAGCTTTGGTGGATTCGATTTTGTTGATGGATAACAAACTAAAAACATTAGCTTGGAGAAGTTGCTAGAACACTATTACATGTTAACAACTTTGTAGTATTGGTATTGCGATTCATCAGTAAGGTCTCTTTAAGATGGTTTACCATTTCTACTTTGTTATATTTTCAACAATCAAACACATTATTCTTTTGCAAATTCAGATTCATGGCTCTGTTAAAAAAAACTACAAAAGGATTGGAGAATATTTCAATTAGGATAAGGTAAAGAAAACATATGTAAAAGTTTTTAGTGACAAAAAAGTTCTAAAGACTAAAGAAACTTGCAGACTTTTTCTTAACAAAAAGTTAGTATAATACTTAAAAGTATTTAAAAAGACTGGTGCCATTTTGTACCATTGTATTAAAGTTTGCTTGGTTTAACTTTGCTTTTCAATCCTGTAAAATATTCCAATAAGTTAAAAGAAAAGTCCAAATGAACTGGAATGAAGATAAAATCATTAAACCCAATATTCCATACAGAAGAAATCTCTCTTCAAGAAAAAAACGGCAAGTAGTCGTAAACCTTTAGAAGCAAAACGCCATGGAGTTGTCGTACACCACCTTTGAGAATCGAGATCCCAACAGGATCAAATTCTACTTTGCCACAAATGGCACGGCGCAAATCACAAATGTCATAAGCAAAATCTGTTTTTATTTTTATTTAATTTTAATCAGAAAATAGGTAAATTACACTAAAACTTACCCTTATTAACTTATTTACGACCCAACCAACGTTGATCCGACCCGAATCACTACTCATTCCCTTTAAATCGGATAAAAACCGCCCAACTTCTCTTTTACGGTTTTCTTCAATTCTCGTTGATTAAGTCCGAAATTTGGAGAGTTTTTGAAGGAAAAACACAAGTGAATCAAAGGGATTACTCGTACAACCGAAACGAAGATCTTCGAGTAATTCGAATAAGGTGTGTTAAAATTCTGTAATGTTGTTCTCGTTTTTGAGTTTGATTAGGGTTCGTCGTCAATTTCAAAACTCAATACCATTTTTTAACCTAGAAATGGCACCACCACTGACAAGGAGAAGGGCGCGTACGGAGACCCCGCAATATGGGCTGAAGGATATAGACCCAACTGCGGATCCTCCAACTGCTGTTGAACCTCCAATTGTTCAGTCCGTGTTTGAACACGGCTCGAATTCGAATCAAGCCGCCGGAAATGATGAAGTAGAAGAAATTCCAGAAATTCCTGAAGAATTCGGCAATATTGAAGAAGAAGATAATCCTCAAGAAGAAGATGACGAGGAAGAAAAGGAGGATGATGAAAATCATGGTTCTGGGTCAAATGATGGAGAAGGGAATGATGGGTTCATTGGAATGTGATTCCGATTCAAACTTTGTGAATTGAAAACAATAAAATTTGGTATTACTTGGTACTACTAGGTATTACTACATTGTAAGGCAAAAGAACAGTTGGTTGGTATAACTAGGCATTAATAGGTATTACTACATTGTAAGGCAAATGACATTTGTTGTATGATTGCAGGATTCGTTGCAGGATGACACTCCATTAAAACCTGAATCTATGCGCTTCCAACACACCTACTATACAAGCCAAATAAAGATCCAATCACGATGTTTCATAAAGGAGGCAGTGGCCGATATCAATGAGATTCTAAAGGATAGGGAGAAGAGATGGTTTCATGAGCACCCGCAGTTCAAGCATTTCTTCCACATGCATTTAGAGAAAACCCATAAGGTGAGGGGCATGTGAATGCTCTTTCTTCATATGGCTAATCTAGCATCGAGAAGGCAAGCTTGGTTTATTGTCAATGGTGTTCCGATAAGATATTGTATCAGAGAACACAGACTCATTTCTGGTTTATACTGTCACAATTATCCACTTCAATGGGAAAGATTAGGCAGTACACAATTTGTGGCGGAGCAATTCGGCAGTGGGACAACCATAACCTCTGCAGATGTGAAGAAGAAGTTCTTGGAGATGAAGGGTGCTTCTTCTAGAGATAGGCTGCGTATGGTTGTCTTATACTTCTTGTGTAGTGTGATTTCTGGAAAGGCAAGGAGAGGAGATGAAGCGCCATGTGTTGAACCTTTCTTTCTAAGAGCTGCTAGTGATCTCGAGTTGTGCAAGACTTTTCCATGGGGACGATTCTCGTATGATGATAATCTGAGGCAAATGAAGAATTTGTTTGAAAATTTTGGAGCAGTCGTTGAGACAGATGGATGGTGTTATCCAGCTTTCAATATTCCTTTGCAGGTAAATTGATTTATGCATTATTTAAATCCTTTTGTATACATTATGTTGTAAATGAATGATAAAATGTATTTATGTCTTATGTGTAGCTTCTAGCATTTGAGGCAATTCCGGAGTTGAAAAGCAGATATAGAGAACAAATTAGTGGAGTAGCCCCTGACTACCAAAGAATGTGCAAGTCCAAGTTCGGAAAGTGTTCTATGACCGGTTGGCCATTGTCTGAGATATACGAAACAATATGGACTACTAAGGTTAGTAATACCAATTTTTTATTGTTGATGTTGTTATTATATTATTATCTTATTTTGATTATGTATTTGTTTATTTTTCTCACAGAGGATACAAAGTGTTATACGTCCTGAAGATCATGAAAAACCTCTTTTTCACCGTATCTTTGATAGTCGAGAGGACGACGTAGACGCCCATGACCCCATTCTTAATAGTTGGCTGAAACCTCTGTTGAGAGAACATCGGTCGTTTTATTTGGAAAAGTTATTCAACCTTGATGTCATTCCTTTAAGAGAGGCTGAGGTTGTGGCTGCAAATGAGGCTGAGGCAGCTGTTGTGGGTGTAAATGAGGTTGAGGCTGCGAATGTGGGTGCGAATGAGGCTGAGGTTGCTAAGGTGTCTGCTGAAGTGGAATCACAAGGGAAAGAGTTGTTAGAAGTAAAACAAAACCTGATAAGCTTGACAAAAACTGTTGAAGAGGGTCTTCAGAAAATCTTTGACTTGCTTGGAGCCCAGGATAAAAGGCTCAAGGGTATGGAATCATTTGTCGAGTCATTGAATATTGAAAATGATTTTGGTTTTGATGATTCTTGTCTTAGAGCAAGGTATGGTGGTGGGACATTTGGTGGTACATCTGCTGGTTTTACCGTTGGTAGAGAGGGTTTAGAGAAGGATAAAGAGAAGGATAAGGGGCAGGAGAGTGGAGAAGTTGATGGAGATGGTCAGGAGAAGGATAAGGAGGAGAGTGGAGTAGGTGATGGAGATGGCCAAGAGAAGGAGAAGGAGAAGGATAAGGATAAGGAGGAGAGTGGAGACGGTGATGGAGATGGTCAGGATAAGGAGGAGAGTAGAGACGGTGATGTTGAGGCTGAGGCTCAGGCTGGTCAAGATGGTGTCGAGGTGGGTGAGAAGAGGATTAGAAAACCATCTGCGTCCTCTAAGTCTCCTTACGTCTTAATGATGCCCAAAAAGAAGAGAAACAAGGCAACAGAGAAGAAGGATTGAATGAGCATCCTCCAAGTCTCTCTATATACCTACTAATCTATCTATCTATCTATTTTGAAACTTTGCTTAGTTTGTGTTTTGTTTTTGGTGTAATTAAAACTTGAAAACTTTGCTTCACTACAAGAAAACATCCCCATTTGCGAGGGCGATTTTCGTCGCAAAACTGTAGCAAATTGACATTTGCGACGAAATTGCGACGATTTTTTGTTTGTCGCAACTAGCTCGTCGCAAATCAAAAATCGTCACAAAACCGTCGCAAATATACCCGTAGTCGCAAAATCGTCGCTAATATAGCGAGGCATTTGCGACATGGTAATTTGCGACGGAATTGCGATATTTACTGTTCACCGCGGTGTTGCGTCGAAATAGCGATGGTTTCACAGGGTAAAAATTTGCGTCGATTTAGCGGCAAATTTTTTGCGGCGGTTTTGTGGCGAAAATGGTTGCGACGGAATTGCGGCTATTATTTTGCGACTGTTTTGCGACTTGTATTTTGCGACGGTTTTGCGATAAAAATCGTAGTGATTTATAAAAAAAATAAATTAATAATTTTAGAAAAAATAAATTCGAAAATATTTTAAATTTATTAAAACTTAAAATAAAGTTTAAAATAAAACATTAAACTACATAAATCTAAAACCGAAAACAAATCTAATCGAATGTGATATCATCGAGCGGATCCCTCGTGGATGTGCCTCCTTGTTTCTTCGAGGGATGTGTACGCTGTCCTGGTCGTGAATGACCTCTACCTCTACCACGGCCAGCACCGGACTGTACAAACTAGCTATACTCGTTCTCCGCCATCTACAATAAATTTTATAATTTTTGAAATTAGTAATAGGATATTTAAAAAATATGTAATCTAATATTGATTTTAACAATTTTAATGATTACATTAAATTAAACTAATCAACATTAATGAATCACAACATTAAACTTTAAAATAATTTAACAAAATTAGTAAATTATCAATTTTAACTATTATAATATAAATAAGATTTGCAACATTAGTTAATCCTTAATTCTAAAGTACAATTCCATTTCTAACTAGTTATTCATAACCATTCTCCTAAAAATCACAATTAACTAATTAATTACATACGAATGAAAAATTTAAAATTTATAAAGGAAAAGAAAAATTTAGAGAATTACCGTAGAAGGTCGGGAATGATTTGGAAGGTTGGAGGAACTTTTTCTTAGAGAGAGAAACGTTTTTGCTAGAGAGAGATGGAGAGATGTGAGGAATGAGCGAGAGATTGGAAAAGCATATATAGGGAAATTTTGCCCTCGCAATTTCGTCGCAATTCGGTCGCAAAGAGGGCCAAATGTTTCACCCAATGCATATTTGCCGCCCAAACTTTTCGTTTCCCGCGCACCAAGCATCGCAAATGCCTCGCAAAACTACAAAAACCGTCGCAACTGCCTCGCAAACTGTAAATCCCAAGGTGAATGTATGGTCAATCAATAGATTTGACCGTAAATTTGGTCGTAAAAGCTTAGCATATTTAGCAACGTTTTTGCGACGAAATCGTCGCAAATGCCTCGCAAATATTAAATTGCTACGCATTTGCTACGGTTTCGTCGCAATTCTCATGCCAATGAGGTTTAGGGTATACTTAGTGTTTGGATGTTTTAGAACAAAATTACGATTCAAAGAAGGTAAATATACACTTTTTTAGGTCCTTAGTGCATGTATGAAGCAAAGTTAGTCCAATAATTGAAGTTCTTCGTAAAATCGGAAAAATGATAGATTGATCATATTCTTAGTATAAGTGTATGTGATACTTCGTTATATATGTTTCTCGATAATGTTTTGATAAGTGTTTTATTTTGAATAATTATGGAGGGGTTGTTATGTATTACACGACTCATACACATACTTTAACATTCGAAGAAGGGCCTATTTAAACTGGGTAAATAATGTATTGCTCATGGTTTAGGGTAACAACCATTTGCTACGGTTTTGCGACGATTCCGTAGCAAGTCCATCGCAAATAATCCAATTTTCTACGGAATTGCTACGTAATCGTCGCAAAACCGTAGCAAATGGCTATTACCCTAAACCTTAGTGTTTTGGAATTATTCTTACTACTTTTACATTGATACAAATAATTTTATACATCAATTAGGGCCTATTTGATATGTTTTATATTCGAAGAAGGGCCTATTTAAACCGGGTAAATAATGTATTGCTCATGGTTTAGGGTAACAACAATTTGCTACGGTTTTGCGACGATTCCGTAGCAAATCCGTCGCAAATAATCCCATTTGCTTTGGAATTGCTACATAATCGTCGCAAAACCGTAGCAAATGGCTATTACCCTAAACCTTAGTGTTTTGGAATTATTCTTACTACTTTGACATTGATACAAATAATTTTATACATCAATTAGGGCCTATTTGATATGTTTTTATATTCGAAGAAGGGCCTATTTAAACCAGGTAAATAATGTAGCAAATTTTATTTCGTCGCAAAACAGACGCTAAGTTATCGTATTATTACAAAATATCTTACAACGCAAAATCCTCGCAATATTTGCGACGGTTTTGCGTCGTGACCTCATTATCGCCGCAAAATCGTCGCAAATACAGTAAGTTTGCGACGGGTTTGCTACGGAATATTCCCACGCAAATTTGCGACGATTTTGCGTTGCTATGCGGAATATCGTCGCTAATTGGTCGCAAATATCTCGCAAATTTGCGACACTTTAAACCCTCGCAAATTTTTGTCGCAAAAGAGCATGTTTTCTTGTAGTGCTTGTTTGTGTTTTGTAAGGATAATGTTCTGATATGAACTACTAGTCATTTTAGGTACTACTACAATTGAACTACTGGTACATTTAGGTATTACTAAGACATAATATATTCAGTATTGGTAGATTAAGACATAACAAAACAACATAGTTTGATTCCAAACAACAAAAGATGTTACCAAGTTTTAGAAAGAAAATAAACAACATAGTTAAGGATTTCAAAAACACAAACACAAGCATAACTTAGACAAGAACAAAGTAGAGAGAAACCTCAAGAACACAAACAAGGACTCCAAGGACAACAACGGTAAGCTTCAACTCTTTCTCTCCATACACCTTGGTTTGAAGTTTGCTAACAACTTCCTTTAGCTCAGCTGCTTCCTTCTTAGTCTTTTAGACTTTCTCAACCATCTCGGTATGTTTCTTCTTCTCTTCCTCACAGCTATGGAGCAAGTCCCACATGACTTCCGGTGACATGTGATCAGGATGTCCAATCCATTTTCCAAGGCGATCTTCTACGGCACTCACTTTGTTCTTCAATAAAGCAATCTCCTCCATGATTGCCTCGTCCCACAATTTCCACACATGGTATTCATTAGTCTAATGTTCAAGCAAACGGAATTCCAATCAAACATTCACATTTTAAACCCGAAAAATACAGCAAAAAATCAAAAATTGAAATAAAAATCTTAAACCAAACCATGAATTGAAGGAATTTGAAAGAACTTACGTTTCTATCTTTCTCGCAACTGTAAAATTTTCGCTGAATGGGCTCGGGATACCCGATATGAGTCTTGAGGACATGTGGTTTTCCTCAAACACATCAGGTCGGAATTCCTGGTGCAAATTCCGGAAAGTCATATTCTCCTTCATAGTTTATCCGCCATCTGGTCTCTCCGTCCGAAGATGAGTCACTGGGAGCTGAAACCATGGTTCCTCTCGGCCGGAAATGAGCAAACTAATCAGTCGGAATTGAGTGGAAATCGGCCAGAATATCTTTGTCTCTCTCTCCCCGACAAACCTTAATTTTCCAAATTTGGGGAAGAATGTTTTTTGAAAATGTGGATAATGTTTTGTTTCAAACCGAAAATCGGAAAAAACAATAAAAGAAGGAATAATAAAACATAATAAAACAAAAACCACAAACACACGTGCGCCGTAATAGAGGACATGTGCGCTTTGTTTTTAGATTTTTAACACATAGTAGTTCCTAGTTCTGAGTGGTACCGAATTGTTCATAGTTGTCTGAAATGGGTTTTTGCTATTTTGTTAGTTGTTCAAGGGTTTAGAAGAAACAATTTTAGTTGTCCACTTCATTTTTGGAAGTTTTGCCACATTTCCAATGTCTCTATGAAGTAATATGTCCAATAACACATTTTATATGAAGATTTGCATCTTTTTGTAGTTAACACTATGAAACTCAACTTAGAACTATATGTTGGTTTATGGAAGTTAAACAATTTTTGTGTTATAATTGATAAAACATATTTTCAATTTTTTTAATTTAATTTAGTGTAATATAAGCAATAATTATAAAGGTAGGTCCTTTTATTTATAAATTTTGTTTACTTTATATTTTTAAAAAATAAAATTACGATTAATTATTAAAAATGTAATTAAAATACGAATAATTATTAAAAACATGATAAATATAATTGACCAAACCTGTGTTATAAAGGTAAGATAAACAAAATTATAAACAAAAAGTATGAAGGTAACTCTTTTTATTTATAAATTTTGCATATATTTTTTAAAAATAAAATAACGCGTAATTATAAAAAAATGTAAAAAACATTTTTAAGTTATTTAAAATACATAGAAATATATTACCAAACTTCAAACAAAAATAACAATGAATAGTTTAAATAAGAACCAAATTATAAAACACACATAACATGGCACTTATTAGTAGTCCGAATACAAATAACAGTAGTTCTTAGTTGTCCAGCAGAAGTAAGAAACAAAATACATAAGTTTCATGGCACAACACTTGGGCCACCAAATTCCACACTTCTAGAGGTGGTCATCTTCCTTCTAGGGGTCAATTTTTCAGTCCTTTGAGAAGTCCCTTGAGGAGTTACTTGAGGAGTCCCTTGAGGAGTTACTTGAGGAGTCCCTTGAGGAGTCCTTTTAGGAGTTCCTTTACGAATCCTTTTAGGCCTCCCTCTTGGGGTATTTTGTTGGGTACTTTCTTTGCTCTCAAGGTCAGACATCTTCTCTTTCTTCTTCGTTGTTTTTGGGTGGGGTTCTCCTTGTGATGGTAATCTTCTCACTCGTCTTCTTCCTCTGCTGTTTTTATATTCCGGAGGTAAAACACACTTTTCTTCTATTTGTGGTGGAACTTGCCAATCAGAATGATGCGGGACAAGATAAATGGTTTTCTCATGGGCCGATTTCCAATATTCAACCTTGTATTTGTCATCACACAAATCATGTAGTTCATAGCTCTCCGTCCTCGATTCTTGCCTCATGAGTGCGTTACGTGCGGATAATGCATGGACACAAGGATATTTGTCAATATCAAAGGCCTTACAATTACAACTCTTGCTTCGCAAGTTGACCGTATACAATTTTCCATCTTTTCCAACAACACTATATTCAAGCCTCAATAAGTTTAGCTCCGTCGCAACCAAATAATACGCATCCGCACATCTGTTGTGCAATTCTTCATCCACGGTGGGCACTAACCTCTTATTGTAACCAACTGCCTCCTTTCTATGTTTGTTGAACCATTCAGAATCTCTTGAACAATAGTGGGTACATTTTCTCTTCCCTTGAAATCCATTCATACTCATCTCCGTTCTTCACATAATGTCCTCCATAATCAAAATAGAGAGTTGTGCTCATTGTATCCTGAAAAAAAATCAGAAAACGTCATTAAACCTACTGAAATACCATCATGAAAACTAGTAGTTCAAAGTATTTAGTAATAGTAGTACCTAGTATTACTAGTAATTCACAGTGTTCACCGTAATACTCAACCTTCACAGTAATACCCAGTGTTACTAGTAATACCAGTGGTCCAAGTAATACCCAGTTTTCATAAATGTGCAGATTTCAATTCGATCCCCAGATTTGGTTTTTTACGATTGCCACTACGATTCAAATACTTTCTCATCATATTACTTACCAATGCAAATTTCTATTCCACCCAATTACAACAGAACAATGACCATGCATAGAAATCGAAATCCAATTCAAGCACATCAATTTGGGTATTTTCATTTTTGATTCGAACTACCAAAAATTGGTTAAATCACTAACTATCTACTTCGATTAGAGCTACCATTAAGAGAATTCACCTCAATTAAGCTTCAACGACCTCAAATGGAGCTACAATATGAGGATGAGTTTCAGTTTCTGATTGATTTTGTCGGGGAAAGAGAAGGCTTGTGATTGGTTGGAATTAATGTTTTTGTTTTTGTTTTTTTTTTTTTTAATTTAGTTAAATTGGTTTTTTTGTTTTTTCACCACCCCCTTAATGGCACAAGGAAAGAAGATGAGTTGTTTGTGACATTTCGGAATTCATGAAGGTTTTGTGATGTGATTTGGTTTTCACATATTAAGGCAACGCAGAATTTGATCCATCACAACATCGATCCTACTCGCTTCAGTCAATCGAACGGTCAAAATGTTTTTAATCCTTCTAGGTTAATAATCTTTACCGTTGATTAAAATTACTTTTCCGTTTTTGGTTTCCAAGGTGAAATAAATACAGAAGAGAATAAATCTGCACCGTCCGTTCAAAACAATAAACAAAAAGCAAGAAAGAGCGGTAAGAGAGAGAGAGAGAGAGACATCTTCTTCTTCTTGAGAAAGCTTTGGAGACAAAAACCCTGATTCTCTTTGTTTGGTTTATGTTCCGTACAAATGGCGCCGAGGAAGACGAAAGCAGATGGAGAAGAGAAGGCGAAACCTGTGACAACGGTTTCTTCGAGAGTGACTCGGAGCATGGATCGTCGAACTCGGAGTGAGACTCAGGAAAATGGTGCTAAAGTGGCTGTTGAGCCAACGAAGAGGAAGAAGACAGCGATTGAGAGTGGGAAAGCGAAGAAGCTAAAGAAGGAAGAAGCATTTGAGAAGGAAGAGGAAAAGGCGGAAGTTGAAGATCCAACGAAACCCAAGATTGTTATAGAACACTGGTAATTATGTATATATGTTCTCAATTTCTGTATTGTCTTTTTAGGTTTCCATGATAAAATGGAGAGAATCGTAAGAGCGGAAATTTAGGTTTTTGTCTTCGAAATTGAAGCTTAATTTTTGGTGTTATTGAACTGTCTGTTGAGAGTTTTCTGGGTCAATGTAGCAACTAGGGTTTCAATTTACTAATTGTTAGGGTTTCGTCTTGGTTCTGCATAGTTTTTCTTGTCAGTGCTTAATTGTTTCGCAAAGTGTTTTTAGTCTGAATTGCAATGTGTTCAGTGTAATGGGAGAGGAATCGGATTTGCTTTTGGTACTTTTCTCACACAAGTTTTTGTTTGGTTCTTGTGTGTATTGAAGTAAACAATGTAATGCTTTCAAGACAAGGGCTATTCAGGTGAAGAAAGGACTGGAGGAAGCTGTTCCTGGCGTTACTGTGACTCTGAATCCTGAAAAGGTAACTAACTTTTTACTGCACAAGAATACTCGTCATGAATGCTCACGGTTTACGGTTGTGCTTGATCATGTTTCTACTCACATTATGCTTGATAAGAAGTCTTCTCCATCTCTAATTCTCTCGTTTGTTATGCTTAAACAGCCAAGGCGAGGTTGCTTTGTGATCCGGGAGGAAGGTGGCGAAACATTCATCAGTCTTTTGGTAAACCTTCTATTCTAATACTTCGAAAAAAACTGTCAGTTTGTCTCTTTTCTGCGTATAGTCTGTTTTGTTAGAGTAAGGCTTATTGTCAATACTAAGTCTCATAACAAACCCTGTTTTGAAATACATAGAAGAATGAAAACCAGTTCTAGATCTTTAATTCTTCACCAAATTGCTAGTATATCTTAGTCAAACAAGTCATTAGGAATAAAACTTGCGAGAATCATAAGTTGGATTTTGGCCATTTACATTCATTAGGACTAAATTGAATGCTTCTTTTCACTAAGAAAGAAAGTATACCAAAAGAGGTTATTACAGTAAAAGTTTACGCTAATTGGTTTTCAATGTTCCTCCTATGGAATGGCAAGATATTGTTTCATGAATATGTTTGCCTTTTGCTTTTTCTTAATTCAGAAATAATTTGTAGATTATGTTTATCTCATTATGTAGGCCATGAAGCGTCCGTTTGCTCCAATGAAGGCACTTGATATGGAAGAAGTCATTGAGGACATCATCAAGAAAATTAAATGAGACAGCTACAATTGTCGACCAGTAGGCTCTTCCTGTGCCAAATCTTTTGTTTGTTTCTATCTCGGCGTCAGTTTAATCAAGTAGGATTCCATAGAAGACTGTCTAGAGCAATGTCTAAATTGTTAGGTTTCACTTTAAATGTCTCATCATTTTGCAACACGTGATTCATCTCAGTTGCTTGAAACAAACCGATGCAGAAGTGTGTTCTGTTGTTGGACTGTGCCCCAAAGTCCGTAGGACAAAACGTCACATTTTCATTCAGGATGGCTGATAAATACAATGCATGATAAGTAAGCTCACTACATTTAGGTTTCACTTCCAACAATCGTCTCTCTTCTTGGTTGAAAAAACCACAGAAGAAATGTTTTTGAATCTCACCTACCATTATTATCTTCAGCCCGAAATCACCTAAATCCATCTCAGAGCCTAACAAAGCTAGCTAAAAATGCAAGCAAGAGAACACCATCAAATCTCAAACCAGCCTTAATAGCAGAAGGTGTGTCCAGCTTTATCAGCAGCTTCAATCTTCTCATTCTCGGTGCTTGGAGCAGGAGTAGGAGTATCATCCTCCGGTGTTTCTGTTGCAGGTGTAGTTTTTGGGATGATAGTATCTGAGGCATTGTTTGCATCAGCTGGTCCAGGAGCTGAAGCTGAAGCTATTGCAGCATTCATGGGAGATGGTCCTGGAGCCATTGGATCATCCGTGGGAGATGGAGCCGGAGCTAAAGGAGCGGGTGGCGGTGGAGGTGGGAAAATTGCTAAGCTGAGTCCAGGAGCTACTATCGGCATGCTAATCTGGATTATAGAGAGGTTATATGGATTGTGGTAAACCGTTGTGATGTACTCAGCGGTTAAAGGTGAGTTCTTCACTCCTGATCCAAAGTAAACTCTTCCTTTCGATTTGGTACAGTTAAGGAAACCATTCATTTCTTCACCTAAACCGGTTGTTTGGTATAAGGTAGTGAGCATTATGCTCTTCTCCTTCATTCCATTAAGCTTGAGCTCGTCGTAGTAGTCAAGAATAACATGAGTCATGAGGATATTTTTGAGCTCAATGTCGGATTTGTTAGTGATTGAGTTGATGGCTTCGTTAGCAACAGCGAGCACGGTTATGGTATGGTATTTGCTGATGGGTACAGTGAGTTTGGTCTTGGTCAAGAGGTAGCTCATGGTGCTGAAATTGGAGTACTTCTCAAACGCTCGTGTGATGTTATCGGCCTTGATAACGGAGGAGAAGGCGAGTAAGATGGTAAGAGAGAAGAGAGAAAAGGAGGCATTGAGACCCATCTTGTGTGTTCTCTTTGCCATGTAGTGTAAAAAGCTAAAGCTCATGGCTTCAGTGGTTTTAGTATTTATGCAGAAGAAGTGAGGAAGTTGTAGAAGAATGGTTAAAAGGAGTGATTATCTCTGTTTTTGGTACTAAATCTGAACTAGTCTTTTTGGTTAGCTAAGTCTACTCTTCTATTTTTAGAGTGTAATAAGACTTGGCCATTAGAGAATTTAATTGACGGCTAATTTGTAGTTAATTTAGGCTTTTATCATGTGATTTGTTTTATGTTGATTTCACCTTTTTAGGTTGTGCAATTTTGAGGTTTTATGTTGTGGTATCTTGAGGTTTGGGATGATTTTGGTTCTTACTACTCTTTTTGTCCTTTTTATATTTTTGTTTGTCTTTATTATATAAGAATATATGTGAAATTTTATGTTGAATCGTGCTTTCTGAGTATGGTAACACAGGTAATTTAATAAGATGTCTCCATGCTTAAATACTGAAGTTTACAAGTTACAACTCAATAAACAGATCCTCTTGGTACACTACACGACTTTCGTTTCAGTTTATAAGTTGTTCAAGTTAAATAAAAACATGGAGTTAGATTGCACAACTAAAGTTTAATTGTAAAATGAAATAGATTTTCGTGGTGCCCCAATAAAAGTCTTGAAACTAAAGTTAAAAAATAAATTATTAGACAAGGTCAACGAATAAAAGATTTATACATTCTAGAAAAGCTAAAAATACTTGGAATAAAAGTAAAAGGTAAATTTATAATTTGAACTATGTTAGTGCTAACGATCCACTCGAAAACCCAATTACTTAACAAAATAAAGAAGAATATACACAACTATCAAGTGAAGTAAAAGCTAATGAATTAGCTAAGAAGAAGGAGAGGCTCGAATTTAAAGGCTTCAAGAAAAGGTTACATTTACGCTTGGTGAAAAGCTAAAAGTGTGGGACAGACTTTACACCAAACAATGTCTTTCATATAATGTCCACCAATGTATCTGGGCTATGGAAAGTTTGGCCAGTCACCGAATCAACAGAGTGATCATAGCTTTGAGTCATCAACCAACCTCAAGCATGGTCTTCCTTCCATTTCCAACTTGATGAGATAATGATGAGATTGCAGAACATACTTTTTTGGAGATTTGAGTTCGAAACACGACCATCGAATAGAGGAGTTTTTCTCATCGCTCAAAGTGTCATTAAAGGGAGGTGTAGCCAATCATACGTGGCCAAGGGGCCTCTGCAATGGCTGGAACACATCTTTGACAGTGAGAAAGATCCCTTCTCTGTGTGATGTTTTTTAGTGGGACTTAGTGTTGTTCTACTCTTATATGTCAATCGAGTAACTGTTTGTTTTAGGGATGTTGTGCTCATTTTTCCTCGACCAACAACTTTGAAACGATACACTTTTTATCGGTTAATGTAATCCATCACATGACAAAAAAAAAAGATCCATCAAATAACAAATGTCATTCTCTATTGGCCACGATATTATGTGTGTGTACCACATAAGCTGAGGATTGTTAATAAGCTTGTAACTTTGCTTCCTCTTCCTTATCGTTTTTTATTGTAAAAATGAGAGAGAAAGTTAGAGAGAGTCGAGATTCTATTAGGTTTGCAAAACTTATACCGCTGAAGTTAGTGGATTCCGAAGATAATTATTTTCGACGAAAAGTAAGGTGCGGTGTTAAACCTCAAACTCATTATATTCCTTGGTGTTCTTTCTTTTCTTGTTCTCAAATTTTTTGCATAGCTTAGGGATTGAATCGAATTCGTAGTTTGATCGGTAACAAATCAGAGTTAATCAAGACAACAATGTTGACGAATAGCACCAGGCCAAGGTCCATATGCGAGCTTCAGATTGCACTATAATATGCGAGTTGGAGCTTAACGATATCGAGCTACGGTTCGACAACATTTAGCTGAATTAGTCAAGCGAGAATCGCGGAGCTGGAGCCACAATCCGAGATCGTAACATAACGTGTTCCACAAAATAAATTAAAAAACAATTGAGCACATAGGCGGATCCATTTCAATGGGTGTGGGTGTAAATGCATCCACTAAAATACTTCTATGGCAAATTTGGCTATGTTGCATCCTTTATTTTTCATCAACAAAGGGTTTGAGTGGAAGCTCCTTGGCCCAGTGGTCAAGGGTTTAAAAGCTTCTACACCAGGCTGGGGTTCGAATCCTAGATAATACAATTTATTGCAGATTAATGGAGGAAACACTTCTCGGAGGTTCTAGAGCAACCTGTTAAGCCGTTCATCGTCCATGGAGACCATGACTTTAACATCTCTATCCCGGGTCAGCGGGCCCGGGTAGGAACACCATTGGGTAAACTATAAATGTACGTAAATAACCGAATAAGTCTGAAATGCCTTTATTGAATTTAAACCAAAATAAGCAAGAGTTTAAGATAATAGCCGGAAATAAAGTATTAAACCGAACCAAGCTGAAATATCGAAGTCTTTAACAAAATAAAAACATGGTATTTTTCAAATAAGTACCCCACCGACTCCAAGTCCAAGCTTCTACTCATTACTTGAGAAAAAGGGAATAGAGGGGTGAGTAACAAGTTACCGAGGGTCATCCCTGCCCACATGACACATATCACACACAAACGAACCGGTATATACGCATACCAAGTCTAGAAATAGATATACAATGGTCTAGCATAAACAACTCATACCAGCAACACTAGCAGAGCTACTTGCCCAATAACGTACTCGCATAGCATAGCACAACATAACATAACAATATATAAGCGTGGGATTAGACACCCAATAGAAATAGCGTTGGATCACACCCAATAGATATACATTATATACTATAAGACATACGACACCTTATCCGTACGGCCCGACAACCAACTATCATAGTCTCCTAACCCGTGACAGGTCAACTGAACATAGCACACAACCAGGTAAAGCATAACATCATTCATTCCAATCATTTCTCTAACAACCTAGCTATGAAACAAGCCATCACATTATATAACTACTGATAAACCTAATACAAGCATATACAAGAAGGTTTACGAATGCTATGTATCCACATATCACCAGCTCACCTTAGCCTTATAGAAGAGACAAGCAAAGAATGGAAGAGCAGCTATGAATTTGCACAAGCACGAAATAGAGTTGGGTTCCGACTAACCTTTCCATTTTAGGAAACTTACTAATTCGGGAAACTTTCCTTCTTCGGAAAATTTCCATTTCTGGAAACTTCCTACTTTGGGAAAGTCGGGTTTCCTAAACTGAACCAACCGGTTAACCGAACTAACCCATCCGGTTAATCCAAACCGGACCAGTTGGTTTACCCAAACCAAACTATTAGGGTTTGAGAGTTACCTTGACACACAACACTGGAAACGCGACAGACGGAGCTACGGATATCGGATTCTGAATCGGCAAACGGTTCTGGAAACTAGATAGAAAGAGATTTCTGGTGATATGTAGATCCTCTCTTGGATCCTTCTGGATCGTCGACAAAACCCTTCTCAAGAGGATTGACCGCTAATCGGATCTTCACAGATGGGTCTCGGGAAAACAAATACAACTCATAAACCACAAATCCGAATGAAGAAATTCTTTCTCTTATAACTAGATCAGAGAGTGAAGAACTTACCCACAAAGTTTCACTCGAATCTAATCTAGTTTGCTTGTCCGTTTATCTTCTCCACCAAAACATGTCATAATTGTCTTCTCCTCCTTTTCAGGCGACGACGGTGACTTCTCTCACACAGTGGCTGCGACGGCTGGCTCTCTTTCAATTATGGCAGGGATTCGCCAAAAGTTTCTCTCTCTAAACCCTTAATGTGTCTTCCTTCTCCTTTATATAGAGAGATGGGAGGTAACCCTAGGTCTCATTCTTCTTGGCCACACTTAAATGAGCTTTTTCTTGATGGATTTGGTCTATTTTTGTGGGCTTAGGATAGGGATGTTACAATGATCATCATTAGAGATGTCGTACATGCTAAACCGATCGTCGGGAGAGTGCTCATCATGGAAGATGTCGTACATGCAGAGCCGTTCGTCGAGGATAGCTTGTCTATCAAAGAAGATGTCGTACATTGAGAGCTGCATCATGGAGATATATGTGGAAGCTGCTCACTTTTATCTCACATAGACAGGCAACATGTAGTTGAATATAATCATAATAGGATTAGATCAAATATAATCTAATGATGATGTATATCTAGACGATTAAAAAAAAAAGAACACAGGGTTCGATGCACCATATCTGATTTTTTTTTTTATTGTTGTTTTTAGTGATTGATTTATGTATATTAGATCATTTGCACCCAATAAAAAAAATTGATCGCCTCTTATTGAGCATGATGGAGGATGATAAAAGGTAGGCTTCAGTCCCATTTTCAAAAGCTTTCCACATTCTATACAAAAATCTGTACACATTATTTTACAATAACATGTCATTTTGTGTCATGTTATATCTCACTCGAGATTTCTTTGTAAACTCTGATCATTCGATCATATCAATACAAATCCAATTCGTTGA
The DNA here is from genome assembly GCA_963576765.1 of Draba incana. NCBI lineage: Eukaryota > Viridiplantae > Streptophyta > Magnoliopsida > Brassicales > Brassicaceae > Draba > Draba incana. The sequence goes on along the minus strand of OY755212.1, from coordinate 11,215,194 downwards.
TTTCACTTTTCTCTTTATCTTAGATTCATTATGAAAATCTAAACTATGAATTTAACGCTCACAAACTATGAACAACCTCCAGGTGGATTGTCTAGCCCGCTCTGCGCGCTCTCATACTATTGTATTTTCATTTGTAAACTCTTTTCCTTCGAATTGGGCAACTGATCCCGGAGGCATCTTCTGATTTATATGTTTGGTTGACAAAAAAAAAAAAAAAAAAAAAAAAAACTAGCTAAACACGGTGAAAAACTCCAAGTAGTGAATGAACGTCAAATTGTCAAGAGATATTGGTCAATATATTATCATCCAAAAAAAGTAGAATCTTATTCTATAATTATATTCTTACTTCTTAGTCAATCTAACATTGTATATTTGGATAACACGTTTTATTTGTCGAAGCTATGTTCTTACTAGATGGTCTTTTACACACACATATATAATATTCATATACACACGAATATTTAAAAGTTATGGCTTTGTACCAATTATTCGAATTGGCAACTCGGAGTTCATATTCTCTTTGTTAACTTACGAATAGAACATCTCATTAGCGTATACGTTTTTTTAATAATTAAGAAATTTGGGCTCATTTTACCTTAATTTCAACGTTATGCGTCATGTTAATTATAGTGGCATATGGAATTCGAACTCAGATATGGTTTATATGTTTTTACTTCGTAAGATATGACCCGTTGAACTATCATTATTATTTGTGTATACTTTAAGTGTAACTTATATCGTATACGTAACATTAACAAACTATACAACTGGTATAAGAAATAAATTCCCTTACATATAGATATAAATAAATAAAAATTTGATATGTATATATGAAATCTATTTAGTAGTCCGTTCAAGTATGAATAATTAAAAATGGCGCCCACCTTTATTTATTTTATTATTGTTAAAATGCCACATTTATTTTTCTTACAGCATTATAAATATTTAGGTTTGAGAATTTACCTATTTATCTGAATGTGCATTTTATATATTTTTTTGTTCAATCCCGCGTTTGCGATTTAAGTTTGAGTTAGTTACCCTTTCCAAACCAATGAAAAATATGAAATTGTAATGTTTTTTTTTTTAAATTTGAAATTGTAATGTTATAGACTCAAAGTCTATTTTAAAGAAAGAATGATGCTATGAAAGAACAAAGTTCCTCTAAATTAGTCGACAGGATTTGTAAACTCTTTTTCCGAATTGGATTGCCAATGAAAAAATGTTTAATTTAATATAAACGTGTGATTGATAATAAAAAAAAGTAAAAATTAAACGGAATGTAATACAAAACTAACTCCAAAAATTGGTGTACGAATACACTAATTATTATCACTATGAAGAGAAAATTAGATAGGGTGATTCACCACTTTCGAATCAAATTCGATGTATATAGCCTAATAACAAATAATAAATATTAGATACCAATACTAGTAATGTTTGGGATTTTAATTAGAACGAGAAGTCATTTTCTTGAGAGAATTATTCTAAATTGTGGAACATAATGGTGACCTGGCACCAATACTCGAGCATATTTCGTAATAAGAATACGACTAAAGTTGTATATCCATATATGTATCATGCAGTTCATGTACTTTATAATCAAACGTTTGCCAATTCCTGATGAATAATAATAGTAATTAAACACTATACATATCAAAATTATGTGATGCAAATCAACGTGGGTTATAGCTCATGTGAACACATGAATGGATGGATAATAATAATAATCTTTGGAAAGTGTACCTCGGAAGCCTCTAGAAACAACATATAATTAATCAAAGAGAATAATTTCAAAAACCTCAGTTATTTCTATTATGGTTTTTGTAGATCTTGCTTTTATGATGTTGACATTACATGAACACTACAAGAAAACAACCGCTATTCCGACGGCCAAAACCGTCGGAATTCGGTCGGAAAAGACCCATTTCCAACGTATTTCCGACGGTTTTGGTCCGTCGGATCTATCGCGTCGGAATTTAAAAACCGTCGGAATTCCGTCTGTTTGTTGTAACGGATATCCGTTTTCCGTTTGAGATCCGTCGTTATACCGTCGGAACTTCATTAGCCGACGGAATACCGACGGGTTCGGAGATCCGGTAGTTTCCGAAGCCTTTCCGACGGTAAGGGAATTCCGACGGTATACCGAGGGTAAAAGGAACCGAGGGAATTCCGACGGATAAACGGCACGATGGTGTTCCGACGGAATTCTATACCGAGGGTATACCGACTGAATTCGTATGTTTTTAAAAAAAAATTAAAACTATTTAAATAATTTAAAATCATTACAATTCAATAAATCATTAAAAATTAAAATTAAAATCTTAAAAAAACCAAATTAAATTAAAATTGTTTCAAAAGTACATTAAAGTTTTACAAAAAATTTAAAAACTAATAAATGTCTATTCCGGCCTACGGGTACGGAAGAAGTCGTTCATTTGATCTTCCAACGCTTTAAAGCGTTTTTCCGACTCCGCCCTATCTCTGTCTCTCTCTTCCTGCATTTCCCTAAGCCGGTCGTGCAGCTCTCGGTTTTCCGCCTCCAACCTGCTAGCACCGCCATATCGAACCGTCGAAACAGACAAGCTACTATCTTCAGGGAGGCCGTAAACATGGCCTCTGGTCTTGGGAGTCACCTACGATAAAATTTTTTTTTTATATTTTATAACTTACTTGTATTAAAAGTAATATTTAAATTTCTTTAAAAGTGAAACGGTTACTAACCTCGTACGTGAACTCGTTGATCTTCTCGACTGGAACTTCGGTTGGCGCCGGAGCTCCTTCCACGATAGGTTGCGATTGGAGGAACTCCTCCTGCCGCCTCTGCACGGCTTCCACGATTTCACGAGCAAGCGGTTCTTGAATTTCACCGGTCTTCTTGTTGGTGTGCGAAACCTTGACCAAATCAAGGTTGGAAGGATAGACACCGGTTTGCTGAAACTGTTAACATATACAATTTCGTTAGCGAATTTAAAAATTTTTTGAATTATTAAACTACTTACAATTTTCTGAGCAGCTGAAGCCTTGCTCGTTGCTCCGAGATTGTGGGTCGCCTTTCCCTTCCCCTTCCGGGTGCTGTTGCGGTTAGTGGAGTGTTTCTCGGAATCCGCCCGAGTTGCCTCTAGTTCCCAATGTCGAAGTAGTCCAGCCCACATCTCTTGTTTATATTTAAAAACTTTAGGTACCTCCCCGTATTTATACCACGAGTCTTTCCACTCGTTGATCTTCCACGAGAACTTCCTCGCAGCCTTTGTGTCGAATTCCTTTCGGACCATCGATGTGAGCGGTGGGTCCCACGTAAAATCTTGCTGCAAAAAAACACCACATTCCCGCATTAGTAATTAAAATGTGAGTCATATAGAAAATACATTTGAAAAAAATAAAATAAAATCATACCGCAAATTGTCGGAACCAAGTGTCCCGGTCCTCTAATGGCATGTCGGTGTATGTGGGCTACGGTTTAGTGAGCATGGAATTCATCATTTCGTTGATAGAACCCGTAATACCGTTTCCCGAGTATTGGAACCTATTAAAACATTTAGTTAAATATTTATCTAAAATTATTAAATCCACTACATGTTTAAATAAGACTTACCAAGTCGTGTTAGGTGCCGGGTCTGGATGTAGACGCGTCAACCTATCACGTCCGGGTTGCGCCACAAACTGCTCGATGGTCATCGAGGTGGGAGCTGAGTGGGCTGTAGGCGGGGGTTGAGACATGTATTGGGTCTCCAAGTCGGGACTATCCTCGGGGATAACCGTCTCACTCGTAGTCTGACCTCCCCTACTGGAACTCGCACCTCCTGTAGAGTTATGAAACTGCCCATAATTCCTACGATTTCCATAATTCTAAGATTTAGAGATTTCGGGATTTATGGAATTTGGAATGTATAGGAATTTGTGATTTTGAAATTTTGGGATTTAGTTAATTGGAAATTTAGGATGATGGGAATTAAGGATATTGGGGATTGAAGAGTTTTGTAGTAAATGAATTTAATTCAATTGGGATTACGTGGTTTTGTGATTTGCAATTTTTAAATTTAAGTAATCTGGGTTTTTTTTTATATTGTATATTCAGAAACCGAAGTTCATGGATTTAAGTTTTGTTTGATGTACAGGATTTAAAGTTTTAAATTTTATTATTTTTTAATTGTTAAAAAATTTTATTAACATTAATTTTCCAATTTTTTTAAACTTGTAAAAAATTTCTAAATTTTTAGGCTTTAAATGCTTTAAAGGTTTAAATTTGTTTAAAGTTTGAATAGGTAAACATTTTTTATTAAAATTAATATGACAAATTTTTAAAAATTGTTAAAAAATTTGTAAATATGAAGGATTTAAAGGTTTAATTTTTTAAAAATTGTTTAAAATTCTGAACATTAATTTGAAAAATTTTATTAACGTTAAAAAATTATAAATTTGAAGGATTTAAAAGTTTAAATTGTTAACGTTATAAACTTTAAAATTTATAAAATAGTAAATTTAAAGGATTTAAAGTTTTAAATTTTATTAATTTTAAATAGGTTTAAAATTATATAGGTTTAAATTGTTTTAATAATGTTAAAAAAATTTAATTTTGAAGGATTTAAAGGATATTGGGGCTTTGGGTTTTATGGAATTTATGTGTTTTATGTAATTTAAGTAATTAGGGTTTTTTTGTACAATTTTACATATTAATCATAGATTAAATTTTAAAAAATCCCTAAAAATAACAACAACATAATCAAATCAAATTCTTAAAATTAGAAATATTTCTATAATTTTCGTTCTATAAAAATCCATAAATTTCGACAAAAATCATCATGAACCCTAATATGTTAATTCCTAATTTAAATCCTAAATTTGATAATTACAAATTCACTAAAATTATCATAAGCAATATTGACAAACCCTAATTAATGAATTATCGTATTTACAAACGCTAATTCCAACGAATTCACAAACCCAAAGTTTTTTTGTAAAACTTACATTGTGATTGTGAGAGAAGTGGTGAATGATTTGGGGATTGATTTGGAAAATCGGCGGTTGATCGGTGATAGATCGGCGGCGAGAAGATTTTTGGAGAAAATTTTGTGATTTGCAGATCTGTCTGCGGGGAAGACGAAGACTGTGGATTTATAACAGTGCCCGACGACAGTCTGACGGCATTGCCGACGGAATTCCCGCTTTGACGACGAACACGAGGATGTTTGGCGGCAAGTCGCATTAGGTTTTCCGTCGCATTTCCGTCGGAATTCCGTCCTAATGTCAGACGGTATTCCGACGGAATTTAAATTGTATTACTTAGGGGGGGGGGGGGGGGGGGGGGATAATTCCCGTTCCGTTCCATTCCCGATCCTATATTCCCGTTCCATTTAGTTTTTTCTATGTGACTAATTTTTTTGTATGGTACAAATTATCCGAAAATGGTTTCAGCTGTTGAGATTTATTTATTTCAGAATGTTGGTTTACTTACAATTTTTTTTTCTTTTAGTAACACTTTCGTGTATTAAGTTGCAAGTGTTGGTATACTTGAAAATATATTTTATTTGATAAGACTTTAGTTTGTTCAATTGCATTTTATTTATTTAGACATTAGTTTGTACGCCGAATTAATTGTTTACTTAATAAATTTGGTAAAAAAATCTTATAATTTTGAATCCCCGAATAAATACGTCTGATTTTTCGAATTGGTGATGTTATTTTTTAAACATTATCATATATTTTATACAAATTTTATACTTCCTTTCCAAAAACCTTATAATCAACTTTAAAACCTTATCATATACTTTAAAATAAAATATAAAAAAATCAAACACCGTCGGAATTCCGTCTTAAAGTTCAGACGGAATTCCGACGGCATATAATTTATTTATTAATTTTAATTTCTCGGAACAAATAAAAATTAATTTAAAACATTAGACTGTCGGAATTCCGTCTGAACTTTAAGACGGAATTCCGACGGTGTTTGGTATTTTTTTTTAAAAAAAAAATATATGGTAAGGTTTTAAAGTTGGTTATAAGGTTTTTGGAAAGGAATTATAAGATTTGTATAAAATATATGATAATGATTAAAAAATAACATTATCATATATTTTATATAATTTAATATATAAATTGATGTAACACCAATATTTCATAATTTTAGTTACTTTTGTTTTGTAATGATTTGCGTATCAATTTATGTAAATAAATATTTTGAAAGGTATTTCACATATATAACACCAATATTTCATAATCATTAAAAGGAAATATAACACATGAAAACATTATACGATCGTAAAATAGATACTGGATCATTATTGAACATAAAAGCAACATAAAGTTGTTATCATTAAATTATTCTTATTTGTGGACGAGTTGGATGTTTAGTCTTCATCAGAGTCTGGAACTGTTTCATACTCGTACCCAGTAGTTCCTCCATCTTCCGCCTCGATGGTAGATCCTTCCATTGGTTGGTATTCAGCAATAATCGAATTAGCACCGATTATTTGTTTCAAAAACGAATTTAGTTAAGCATTCCCATAAATATTTATAAATGTATATATGGTGTATCTACCTTAACAATGTTCCGCTCTGTGATGTTCAGGTACTTTTGGTTTCTATCAAAACGGCAAACGGTAACATTCTTCAGGATTACCACCGCACCTACACCAGTGGTGAGTCTGTACTCGTCCTTCTTGAAGATGTTATGGTGCATGGTTCCCTCGATTTTTCCTGAAGGATCTTTTAAGGTTACAAGCAAATCTCCTTGGTCATTGGGGGTTAAACTAGAGAGCATAGCCACAATCTGATAATAAAATATATAGAATATACTTGTCAGGTAAATTGTATGTCTAAATGTTAATAAAATATGTCGCAAAACGTAAACCTTTTTGACTTAAAAAAATTGTGAATGCGGGGATTTAATTTATGCAACCTGGGTCCAGAATGGTGTGCTTCTTTTGTTAGAAGAACCTACATGAAAATGAATGGTAGATTTAGCATTTGTCAGCTACAATCATTATTGTAAAAGTAAAACCAGTAATTATATATATATATATATATACCTTCACGGATTATATAATCGATAGTAGAAGTCCACCGAGGACTACTAAAATCCTGGTCCTCCTGTGGTGCCTCATTCATGACCTCACGAATATAATCTTGTATTGGGCGTGGCTGAGAACTTTCACCTCGCATCACCTTTGCATCATGAGACCTCTTTCGAAACAGGCCTCGCCGTACAACTTGGCCAGGTCCCGGTATTACGGGCGTTTGGTTATGGGATTGTTGAGTTGGATGGAGTGAAATAGTCGGTTCAGCATTAGTAGCATTTAAGTTATCGTAAGGAGGGCTTGAAGGAACAAGAGTTGTGGCTAGAGGGTTATGACCGGGGGATCGGTTTTGCATATAGTAATTCCACAGATCTTTGTTTGCCATTACGTAATTGAATTTTTCTTTGTTATGACTTGATGGTTATAATTTTGTAATGAATGCAATGAAAAAATGTGCAAACTTATGTAGAACGGATATCCGTCGAAAAATTGTCTAAACACTCCGACATAAGACCCCACCAATCCCTTCCTCCACTGAAGACGATTTATTAGCCACTCAAACTTTGCCGACATCGGAAACCGTCTACAATCCGTCGGAAAGCCGTTACATAATTGTGACGACATAGCTCCGTCAGAAATACGTCGGTACAGCTGACCAATCAAACTTTGCCGACATCGGAAACTGTCTGCAAGCTATCGGAAATCCATTAAATAATTCTGACGACATATAGCATTCGGAAATCTGTCCGTACAACTGACCATTCAAACATTGCCGACATCAGAGCCCGCAATCCGACGGCATACGGACGGTTTATACAATCAAGTACAACTATAAATAGACCTTATGGAGTGTATATCTTCTACACCTCTCCATAACCAAAAAAATATGTCTTCTAGCTCTCCTAATGAAGATGCAAAAACAACATCCGAGGCTAATTTTTTTTATGTCCCAAAATACTCTTGGGAAACCGAATCTCAATGCGACGAATTCACTCAAAAAATTCCCACTTACTCGTGGGAATTTGATACGTGCTCACCAATCCAAAAAGAAGATTCCACATCAACAGTAGTGCCTGACAGCCAGTGGTCGCCAAACATCCACCACGCCAATCCAATCGAAGTCGAACAACCATGTGACTTGGTGGAAAAGTCTGATACTTACGGTGCAAGTACTTCAAACGTATGTAATGATCAGTCGTATGATTTTGAATTCGCCTAAAGCCCTGAAAAGTCAAACTTAAATTTAGATGTTGATGCAATCAGAAGTGAATTGTGCGGCGGATTTATAGATTGTGCACAAAAAGATCATTACTATGATTTTGAATTCGCCCAAAGCCCAGACAAGCCAAACCTAAATTTAGATGTTAATGCAATCAAAAGCGAATTGTGCGACAGATTTGTAGATTCTCAAGAAAAGAAAATAAAGGGAAAGCACATCAGGAAATGGTTCTAACAAATGGTAAGTTCGGAGTGGAAACCGACATATGATTATAAAATGAGGAGTTTATTATGTACTTGTGTCGTAACGGTTGTGTGTTAAAAATTTCAAACTCTCTAATGTACCTGTTTTATTTCATCTGTTTTAAATTTTATGTTTCAATAAATGTAATGTTTTATTGGAATTGCAATAACATTAGTTATCGTTAATTACTCATCGTCCATGACTATATGTATAGTATTAAATAATATGATATATGAAACACACAATTGTGAGAGAACAACATGCATTAATAAGCAAATTTTTATTCCCAAATAATTATTCTGAATCTTCGGAGAAACCTTCACTAGGGATGGAGTCTGAATCGTCGTCAAATTCTCCACGTGTTTCCTCTTCGTCCGAATGCACTTGATCATCCCCGACATAATTAGGATCAACAACAAGGTCGATGTTATCCATCTCCTCAACCGGTGACATTTGTACACTTCTCGATGGTTGTAGAGCATCATGTTCTGGAACTCCATAGTTTTTTCCTTTAGGGTTTATTGCAGTTACTGTGATCCATGGATCTGTACGGTAGGCTACTCGAGGATATGGAATGTAGCAAACCTAATAATAATTAGTGGTCATTGATAATATACATGAACAAAAAACCTTAACAATGAGTAAGTAGGTAAACATATTACTGTATTGATACCTGGTCTGCTTGAGACGCAAGGATAAATGGATCGTAATACTGTATTTTTTGGCTTGAATTAATGGAAATAACACCAAGAGGGTCAACTCAAACCCCTCGACCATTGGATGGGTCATACCAATCGCACATAAACACAATGCACTGCAAATCCAACATTCCTGAATAGTGGATTTCCAAGATTTCTTTTAAAATCCTATAGTACATCGTATCACCGGATTGCGCCGAAATACCACAGTTCGAAGTTGACCTTTTACGTCCTTCCTCACAGATCCTGAACGAATATCCCCTAGTACAAAACCCGCGATATGAAGTCGCGGTGCTGAGTAACCCATGAACAAACTCAACTAACCATGTCGGGACATCTTCACCACGTGCTATACAGTCAGACACCTACAAAATGATATAAGTAACATATATGTAACATATGAACGTGAAAACATGGAAAAGTAAGAGTAAGTAATTATCTTAAACTTACATAAAATGGCAACCACCCTGGAAATTCTTCATCTTTCAAGACAGCTAGTTCGGCATATGTCTTATCAGAATGGTATTCACGGGCGAGAGACATGTAGATCCTGTAACATAACAGTTGTTAGTTGATGAAGGCATATATATATTTCCATAAATTTTCCATAAAAACTTATATACCTTTCGTACTTCAAAATGTCGTCACAGTTTCTGAGGATATACGTATGCAAATGGGTGACCTCTTGTTGTGATAGTCTGCGTTTCTTTCCTTTTCCAATTGGTCGACCAACTTGGGCAAACAACTCAGGTACAACCACGACATAGATAGCTTTCTCACCTCCATCATCATGTCTGGCAGGACGTCTCGCCTTAGTACGAGCTTCCGATGGAAAGTAAGTTTCGGCAAAGTGTGAGACTTCTTCATTTAGGCTTTGTTGAACAATAGATCCCTCAACCCTGCTCAAATTTTTTACCTTTTTCTTCAGGTGGAACATATAACGCTCGAACGGATACATCCATCGGTATTGAACAGGGCCTCTTAAGGCTGCTTCCCGTGGGAGGTGAATAGTTAGATGTTCCATAACGTCAAAAAAAGACGGTGGAAATATCTTCTCAAGATTACAAAGGAGAGCCGGGATATTGTCCTCCAAGTTACGTATCCCGTGGACGGTAAGCGTTCTTGAACATAAATCTCGGAAGAATGCACCAACTCCTATGAACGAAAATTAAACAAGGTAGCTAGTACATATATAGTAATATTATGGTAGTAAGAAACTAATGGGAGTACGAAATATACCTCCAATTGCTTGGTGGATTGGTTGTGGAAGAAGATATGCAAATACAAATGGAAGAAGACGCTGCATCACGACATGACAATCATGACTCTTCATTCCTATAAACTTCCCTTCCGTCGAATCCACGCAATTACGTAGATTAGATGCGTAGCCGTCTGGAAATTTTACAAATTTTTTGAACCATTCAAAAAATACTTCTTTCTGGCCTGGGTCTAACCGGTACGCAGGCATCGGTAATCTATCGTTAGAAACATGAAGAGATTCCCTTGAACAAACCAATGGCAAGTCTAACCTAGACTTCCTGTTGTCTTTTGTCTTCCCTAGAACGTTTAAGATGGTGTTCATGATGTTGTCAAAGAAATTCTTTTCAACATGCATGACATCTACATTATGGCGCAGTAGATGGTCTTTCCAGTAAGACAAATCCCAAAAAATACTCTTCTTGTGCCAATTGTGATATTGTCCACAACCGTCGACGGGGTAATGGCCATTACCCCCACATTCAGGAGTTCGCTCTGCACCAAAATCTCGTAACTGTTCTAATATGCTGCGACCATCTATCTCAGGAAGTGGACCATGTAACACTTGTACATTCTTCTTGAAATGTTTTCTAGATCGACGATATGGATGGGTTGACGGTAAAAAACACCTATGGCAATCAAACCATGAAGTCTTCCTTCCGTGCTGCAATTGGAATGCTGAAGTATTGTCTTGGCAATAAGGACATGCCAATCTTCCATGCGTTGTCCATCCGGACAACATACCGTATGCCGAAAAATCGCTTATGGTCCACATAAGAACCGTTCGCATGTTGAAATTCTGCTTGATTGAAATGTCAAATACCTCGACACCATGCTCCCACAACATCTGCAACTCATAGATCAATGGTTGGAGGAATATATCGAGTGACCGTCTTGGATGATCAGGCCCGTGAACTAGAATTGAGAGAAACAGGAACTCTTACCGCATGCACATAGAAGGAGGCAAATTGTAAGGTGTTACGATGACCGGCCACAATGAATATTTTCTTCCATGCTTTCCAAATGGGTTGAAACCATCGGTGGATAAGCCGAGGTATACATTCCGTCGTTGATATGCAAAATCTGGATATACGGATTGGAAGTGATTCCACGCTTCCGCGTCTGAAAGATGCGTGATATCTCCATCTTGACTATGCTCTGCCTGCCATCTCATAGCCCTAGCAGTGCGGTCTGATTCGTACAGCCTCTTCAACCTCTCCGTTAAGGGTAAATACCACATCCGTTTAAATGGAATCTTCGCCCTCCCACTTGTGTCCTTGGAACCGTGGCTTGTGGTAAAATTTACATTTATTTCGGTTCTCGTCTTCTCTCTAGTATATCATACAGTTGTCGATGTACACATCTATAACCTCGTAGGGCAAACCAAGACCGGCAACAAGTTTTTGGATCTCGTAGTATGATCCGGGGGACAGATTATCTTCTGGAAAAATATCTTTCACGAACTCGGCGAATGCATCAACACATTCTTCGGACAAATTGTAATCAGTCTTCAGGTTCATCATCCTACTAGCAGCAGATAGCGGTGAATGACCATCCCTACAACCGCTGTATAGTGGTTGCTTTGATGCGTCTAACATTTCGAAAAACCTTCGGGATTCTAAATTAGGTTCTTCAACCCTATCACCCTCATGATACCCACCCGACTGCAAATTCTCTCTAAACGCATCGTTAACCATCGCAACCGTACTTACCCCAACATCTACTTCTGGTGTACGTTCTCCTACGCTATTCGGAAAATAAGGTGCATTACTACTACTACTACCATATTCATAATTGGTTTCTCCATGTAAAAACCAAACCTTATATCCCGGGCTAAATCCATATATATATAAGTGATTCCAAACTTTACTAACTGAACCACTAATTCTATTACAGCAATTAGAACAAGGACATTTGATATCCTGACCTTTGTTGGCCGCCTCTTGATTTCTAGGTAACTGCATGAACTCGCAAATACCTTGAGCGTATTCAGGCGTTAATAAGTTCGACCCCTCTTCCATCATTGGCGCGTCCATCCATGACCGAAAATATGAAGAACTCATCTCTCAAATTTTTTTAGTTTGGTTTTCAGATGTTGGTATAATGAACGTTGGAAGAAATGTGCAAACTTATGTAGAGGGGATTTCTGTCGGAAATCCATCAATACATCCGACATAACACCCCACCAATCACATCGGCCACCGCAGACGATATATCAACCATTCAAACTCTGCCGACATCGATAACCGTCCGAATTCCGTTGGAATGCCGTCGGAATATACCGACAGCTAGTTTCCGTCGGACATCCGTCGGAAATAACCGACGGTTGTCCGACGGAATCGTTTTGGTCGGCATTCTGTCTGAAACCCGTCGGAAAGCACCGACGGTTTTTCGACGGAAAAAAAATTCCGTCGGAAATTACAGTGTTTTCTTGTAGTGAAAGAACAAAGAACAAAGCAAGCAATGAATGGATAGATCGATGTTTTAAACGGAAAAAAAATGAGTGGATAGATGTTGATAACTTTGAAATGACCATGAACGTGAGATGTTTTTTGTGGAATGGGTCATGGATGTAGTTTTTGAGGTTTCGTTTATTAGTCCATACCGCAAAACACTAATTAACATAGTGTTTGGATTAGACTGAGATGGGCTGTAACCCTTTTGACATTACCTGTATATATATGTATTTAAAATATGAATATAATTGTAACTTGCACGAACAAATGATCTAGTTTAATATATAGATATGTCAACTTAAAAATGGAACAAACGGTAAGCAAAAAGGAGGAACAATTTAAAAGGACTAAAAGCTTGTGGTTTGTGTTGAGTGTTCTAGAGAATGAGGAGTAAGTGAGTGTGCCTTCGCATCATCTCCCACGAGGGCCTTCGCTCCCATTTCCCTCAATGTCTCTCTTTTCTCATTCATTTTGCTTTCACGGCCACCTTTTGTCCATTTTCCCACAAATTTCTAAAATAAAACGGAATATTTCATTATCATAAAAGTTATTGGATATATACGATATAGACCCCCTTAGAAAACAGAATATGGTGATGTTGAAGCTAGTCATTATCACATTGCATATGTGAACGAAGCTAGACCAAATGATCTATAATAGAGGAACTCTTTCCTAATTGAATAGGGAAAGAATAATATATATATGGGGGGAATTATATTACTTTACAAAAGTTATCAAATCTCTTAATTAAGGTTGAAGTGCTCGTTTGAATGAATCGTCCCCATTCCCCAATGTATTCTTAGAACTAATCTACCACAAAATCAATATCTCTACCATTTTTTTTTTTATCTCTACCATATATTCCAACGTGAGTTATGTAATATATTTTCACTGTATATGTAAAAATATAAAGAGAAACAAAAAACGACATAAATCGAGAAGCAACGTAAAAGATTTTCTACAAACATGGCCTTAATTAATTGTAACGACTAAGAACATGCTTATTGGTAGAACATTCATAGAGTTGCTATGTATTATAACAATAGTAAATATTAAAATTTAATGAGTTTTTAAAATTTTAATAGAAAAATGAAACATAGGCTAATTATATTTAAACATGTGTACAATAGGTTGCTTAACAAAGTTTCTAAATCTCTATAATAAGCAACTTATTTATCTCTCTCCTCCACATTTTCATTATTTTTTATTTTTTTATTACTAAGCAATTTATTAAGCAACCCCCACTCATGATACTCAAAAAGAGAGTAAGGACCTGTATGTCCACGTGACGCCACGCCTTCAGCTGTATGTCTACAGAAGTAACAGAACAAAAATACAATTTTAGAAGCATTATTTACTTTACAAGAAAAAAGAGAGTGGAATAATCAAAACTTTAAACTTAAAATTGAACTGAATCAAACTTAAAAATAAAAATCATTTATTCTGTACGTAAAACAGATTGTATTTGTGTATGCATGGACCCGATACACATATCCAAAATGTATATAAGGCCAAAAAAAAAAAAAATTTAAATGAATCATTTAAATTTTTTTATTTCTCACATGTAAATACATCAAAAAAAAATCTGTATATATTTTTTCCTTTAATAAACTGTAATTATCCCTGTGATTTCATATACAAAAAAAAGGGTTCAGTTTGTTTCAATTTATATAATACTCAAGCCCAACACAGAGGACAAGCCAGTGAAGTCACCGCTTGGGGCCCTAAATTTAGAGGGTCTTTTTTAGTTAAATTTTTGTTATAGCTATAATTAAAAAAAATTTGACAACGTGAGTTTAATTAATGATTTCTTACTAACTACTTGGAATTATAATCGGTTTAATGGAGTTTTCATGTGTTTGTTTTATTTAGATTACTATTTTTACGATATTGGAAAACGTACGAAAATAACACTTTTTTATATATATGGGCATCCAAAATGATTGGACCGACACTGATAATACTAGCTATGACTTTATTATTTTCAAAACTATCAATCATAATAACGATTTTAGTTTAATATGCAGACCTATATATGTTGATCTCTGAAACCAACATGATGAAACTTTAAATATACGAATTTTTTTTAATTTTCATATTTTCATATTTTCATATAATCTATTCTTTTTTGATAAAAAATATTTTCTTATAGTCTTAAAAATTTTAAATTAATTGTAACTTGTAAGTGCCACGACCATTTAATTACGTAATACTATTAAGTTGGATCTTAAGGCCATGTTTATAGGTGGTAAATTTGGGTAAATATAAGAGATTTTTAATAATATAAAATTCTTATATTTATCCAAACCATTTTTGGATATATAAATATAGCAATTATTTCATGGGTAAATATAACATCTTTTTATCTCTCTCCTCTTTCTTTCTCTATTCATCAATCCCAAAACAATTAATATTATAAAATTCATATATTACCCCAATTATATTTATCACCCATAAACATGCTCTAACTAACTGATGTTACGTCAGTTTGAGCTCATGCAAACTAGAAGAAATCTTGCTGTATTTAAATTCCATATTTACATATATTAATCAATTTTATGACAAGAATCTAAATTTTGTGAAATCCTACCAAATATTCTTCGACATAAGGAAAATAAGGGTGGAATTATTATCCGGGATCCGAGATCCGATCCGGATCCGCTCCGAAAATCCGGATAATGAAATCAAGGATCCGTCAAAAACGGATCCGGATCCGGATATCCTGATTTTCAAGCCCGGATATCCGGATCCGGATCCGGACCATTAAAATATATTAAAAATAATTATTATTATTATTTTTTTAAAAAACTTTAACGTAAAAAATTAAAATTAAATATATTTTCGTAATATTTTATTTATTTTTTAATAAATTTATAATAATTTTACAAAACATAGTTTTTATAAAATTAATTTAATATTTATAATTTATTTTTATTATTTTTACGGATCCGGATATCCGCGGATATGTTAATTTTTGAAATGATATCCAAAAGCCGGATATCCGGGTGCCATGGATCCGGATCCGGATCCATATCTGGATATCCTGAAAAAGGCCGGATATCCGGATCCGGCCCACCCCTAAAGGAAAATAAAGAAACCAAACACACACACAAAATAATAAGAAATGGGAAAAAGACGCAGAGATTCCAAAATGAAAACTGATTAATCCCTCATCCATGGTATGTGGTATGCACCCATTATTTATAATATTCGAACACGCAAATTAAATAATCTTCCCAACCTAATTTATCTTCTTGTATATACAGTAAAACCTCTATAAATTAATAATGTTGGGACTTTGAAAATTTATTAATTTAGAGAAATATTAATTAATCAATAATTTATAGAGATACCTTTTCAATTTCTAATCTTAACAAAATTATTTTATTTTAAAATGGAAATTTTCTCTAAAGTTCATATTCTAGTAAATAATATTTTACTTAAATTTTCAAAATGTTTTGTTGTTTACATATATTATATCAATTTTTCTTTTACTAAATAATATTTTCTCTTCAATGTACCAAAATTTTAGTTGTTTCAATATTCTTTTTAGGTTTTTGATTTAGCATTCTTCATGTTTAATATTCTATCATTGTTTCAACATCATAATTTGCCATGGCTTCCCAACTAAGATATATTACGAAATCAATAATGACAGATTAGATGCCCAAAGAGTTATGTGAGTACAAAAGAGATCATATGTCATGCATCCGAAAAGATTTGCAAATGTAGTTTGGAGAAAATTTTAATCTAAAAATTATTCAACAGGTAACAACACAATAAATTGTTGATGCAATAAAAAAAAAAATAGAATTAAACTTCAACGTAATTCCAACTTTAAGAAAACAACTAACAATATTGGAGTCATGTATTACTAAGTCGTCTTAGTTATATATATATTATCACTACAAGAAAACACTGCCTATTCCGACGGCAAAACCGTCGGAAATCCGTCGGAAAAAGGGCAATTCCGACGGATTTCCGACGGTAACAGTCCGTCGTTTCTATCTCGTCGGAAAGTTTAAACCGTCGGAAAATCGTCGGTGGTTTCCGACGGTTCTCAGACGGAAAACGGATTGCCGTATTCTGTCGACATTTAATCGGAATTCCGTCGGAAATTAGACCTTCGTCGGAATTCCGTCCGAAATTAGACCTCCGTCGGAATTCCGTCGGAAATTAGACCTCCGTCGGAATTCCGTCGGAAAACAAAACCGTCGGAATTACGTCGGAAATTAGACCTCCGTCGGAATTCCGTCGGAAAACAAAACCGTCGGAAATTAGATCTCCGACGGAATTCCGACAGCATGCGTGTTTTTTTTTTAAAAAATGGAAATTATTTAAATAAATTGAATAAATAAAAAGAAATTAAATTATTAAAATTAAATTTAAAATTAAGAAAACAATATATTAAATTGTTTTAAAAGTATTTTAAAAGTTTTACATTTAAAAGTATTTAAACGTAAATATAAAACAAATCTACTCGGGCCTATGGTTACGGAAGAACTCGTTCATCTTCTGTTCCAGCGCGTTAAATCGTTGATCCGCCTCCGCCTTATCTTGCTCTCTCGCTCGCTCCGCCTCCGCCCTATCTGCCTCTCTCGCTTGCTCCATTGCCCTAAGGCGCTCGGTCAAGTCTCGGTTTTCCGCCAACAATCGGCTAGCACCGACATATCGAACCGAGGAGACGGACGACGAACTTTCTTCAGGGAGACCGTATACACGGCCTCTTGTCTTCGGAGTCGCCTACGGGAAAAAAATAATGAAAGCGTATAAGTTAGTTCTAGTAAAAATTATTTTGAAATTAGATTAAAAACGACACGGTTACTAACCTCGTACGTGAACTCGTTGACCTTCTCCACTGGAACTTCGGTGGCCGCCGGAGTTCCTTCCTCGATCGGTTGCGATTGGAGGTACTCCTCCTGCCGCCTCTCCACGGTTTCCACGATTTCTCGAGCAACCGGATCTTGAATTTCACCGGTCTTCTTGTTGGTGTGCGTTGCTTTGATCAAATCTAGATTTGATGGAAGCACACCGGTTTCCTGAAACTGTTAACATATAAAATTTCATTAGCGAATTATAAAAAGTATGAAATATTTAAAAAAGCATCGAACTTACCATTTTATCCGCAACTGACGCCTTGCTCGTTGCTCCGAGGTTGTGGGTCGCCTTTCCCTTCCCCTTCCTGTCGCTATTGCGGTTAGATGAGTGTTGCATCGAGGACGCCCGAGTTTCCTCGCGTTCCCAATGTTCAAGAAGTCCAGCCCATAAGGTTTGTTTCGCTTGCAAAACTTTAGGCACCTCCCTCTTCTTGTACCACTTCTCCTTCCACTCGTTCATCTTCAACGAGTACTTCCTCGAAGCCTTTGCATCGAACTGCTTACGGACCATCGACGTGATGACCGGGTCCCACGTAAACTCTTGCTGCAAAAAAAACAACATTCACGCATTAGAAATTAAAATGAGTCATATAAGAAATATATTTTAAAAAGATTAAAAAAAACTCATACCGCAAATTGCCGGAACCATGTGTCTCGGTCCTCGACTGGCATATCACTGTATGAGGGATACGGTTTAGTTACCAAGCAATTCATCATTGCATTGATAGAACTCGTAATCCCGTTCCCCGAGTATTGAAACCTATTTTAATATTTAGTTAAATATTAACATAAATTAATTAAAACCATTAGATATTTAAAAAAATACATACCATGTCGTTTTAGGTGGAACGTCTGGATCTAGACGAGGCAACCTATCACGTCCGGGCTGCGACAGAAACTCCTCGATGCTCATGACCGTGGGAGCTGAGCTGGATGTACCCATGGGCTGAGACATGCGTGGCGTCTCTACCGCGACATTACTGTCGGGAACCTGAGTGTGACTCGCACTCGCACCTCCCGTACTGGGAGTCCTAGTCCTAGAGCGATGATGCTGCCCATAGTCCCTACGAATTCCAATTAGAAATTTATGAGAAATTGTAAATTTTCAAATAAAAGTTAATGGATTTTAAGGATTTAAAGGTTAAAATTTTTAATTAGTTTTAAAAATGTAAAGAGTTAAAATGTTTTCTTAATGTTATTTAATTTTAAAATTTAAAGGATTGTAAATGATATTCTTAAAATATTGTATATATGATATTTATAAATTGAAAATTGAGACATATTATTCAAATACTAAATTTTTTAAAAATCACTCAAAATCAAAAAAACATTTCTAATGTGGACAATTTTTAATAATGGAATTAAAAAATTTTAAATTTTAAGGATTTAATAAATTTTAAATTTTGTTGGATTTCAAGTTTTAAATTTTAGTTTTTTTAATTAGTTTTTAAAATTTTTAGATTTAAAATGTTTTATTAATGTTATTTAATTTTAAAATTTAAAGGATTGTAAATGATATTCTTAAAATATTGTATATATGATATTTATAAATTGAAAATTGAGACATATTATTCAAATAATAATTTTTTTAAAAATCACTCAAAATCAAAAAAACATTTCTAATGTGGACAATTTTTAATAATGGAAATATAAATTTTTAAATTTTAAGGATTTAATAAATTTTAAATTTTGTTGGATTTCAAGTTTTAAATTTTAGTTTTTTTAATTAGTTTTTAAAATTTTAAGGTTTAGGTTGTTAATAATTAGTATTTTCTTCATAGTATTTTACATATTATTCATAAACATATTTTTAAAAAAAAATCATAAAAATCATTAAAACATTTGAAAATTATATACAAACTCTATACAATTTTACAAAAATTATATACAAACTTTTAATTCCAAATTCACAAAAATTCTCATACAATCTCCAAATTTCTCAAAAATCTCTATACAATTTCACAAAAACTCTTTCCAATCTCCAAATTCTATCACAATATCACACAAACTCTATCCAATCTCCAAATTCAACCACAAAATCACAAAAACTCTATCCAATTTCACTAAAACCATATACAAACTCGAAATTCAACAAAAAATCCACAAAAACTCTATACAATTATATAAAACGTACATTGATTATGATTTGGTGAAAGATTTGGGGCGGTGTGACGACGGTGTGACGACGGCGTAATCGGCGGAGGAAAAATTTTTTTTTACAGTTTTGTGCGAATGGAATCGGAGAAGACGAAGTCTGTGGATTTATAACGGTAGACGACGGCATTCCGACGGAATTCCGACGGTCTTTAAAATTTCCGACGGAATTTCCGACGGAATTGCCGCTTTGGCGGTGAAACCAAAGGTCAAAGGCGGCAAGGGGAATTAGGGTTTCCGTCGGAATTCCGTCGGAAATAAAGACGGAATTCCGACGGATTTAAATTTTATTTCTTTAAATATTGATAAAAAAGTAATTTAAAAATAGCATATTTGTAAAATATAATTCAAAAATGATATTTTTGCAATTGTTCATAAATTATGTTTTTCATTGCTGAAACTCGATATCTAGTAGCCGAACACTGATCTCCTTACTAATTTCTGGTATCTAGGTGTTATACCCAAATACTTTATCCTACTCCATTTCCGTTTCAGAACACATAATGTTTTAGATCTATGCACATTTATAATTTAGTTTAGTGCTTTGATTTGACAGTTTCTTTATGTATTTAAAAAATGGTAATCACTCCTAAGAGATAGGGAGCAGATGTGAACAATTCTCTTGATTCCTTGAAGGGCATATTGCCAACTCAGTCTCTTACATATACATTGACTTTAATATATTAAATCATATAAAATTTATACATTGAACAAATTGACATATTTTGACAAAAGAAAAACAATTGACAATGCTGAATTAAAGAAGAAAACTCAAACACATCTTTTTCTTAAAAAAGACAACTATTTATACAAACACATCTTTTTCTTTCTCTTCTTCTCTCTAAGACTCAAACCTTCTAGAGTAAGCTCGATCTATACTCCGGTGATTAACCCGGCGTTCGGCTTTGCCGACGTCGTGGTTGTACATATGGATTTCGAATCTTCGGCTTGTTCTGTTTTTAGTTCTTGATAATTTACTCCATTTAAATTTTATTTCTTTAAATATTTTTCGAAATTAAATTAAAAAAAAAATTTATAATCCGTCGGAATTCCGTCTTTATTTCCGACGGAATTCCGAAGGGATTTAAAAAATTTTTTAAAAAATATTTTCCGAATTAAAAGTTTAAATAAAATTTTAATAGCCGTCGGAATCCCGTCGGCAATAAAGACGGAATTCCGACGGAATTACTTTTAAAAATATTTTTCGAATAAAAATTATAAATAAAATTTTAACATCCGTCGGAATCCCGTCGGAAATAAAGACGGAATTCCGATGGATTTTTTTTTTTTTTTCAAATTAATTTTCCAATTGCTTTATAGTGATTTAGGGTTTCATTTACATAGATGTTCGTATGGCTCAATTCCTTTGGTTTAGTCTTTAATTTTGTTAATCAATTAGAGAAACTGATCGAAGAAAATTAGGGTTTTTTGTTACTAAATTTCCTATCTGAACCGAACTGGAACCGACGAGAACTGAACCCAAAAAATAAAAGTAACCATTGGATATAACTTAGCAACTACATTATAAAAAAATACAGAATTTCAATACCAAAATAGTAACATATTACACATAAATAAAAACATTATCCGGTTACACGCGTAGAATAGATAGTAGGAAATTATTTAACACAAAAGCAACATAAATTATTTATTCTTCATCTGATTCTGGAACTGTTTCATATGCGTACCCAGTATTTCCTTCATCTTCCTCCTCGATGGTGCATACTTCCGTTGGGTGGTATTCTGCAATCATGGAATTGGCACCGATTATCTGTTTCAAAACAAAAAAATTTATGTACCAATCCCTCAAATATTTATAAACGAATGGTGTATGTACCTTAACAATGTTCCGCTCTGTGATGTTTAGGTACTTTGGGTTCCTATCAAAACGGCATACAGTAACATTCTTCAGGATGACAACCGCACCGACAGCAGTCGTGAGTCTGTACTCGTCATTCTTGAATATGTTATGGTGCATGGTTCCCTCGATTATTCCCGACGGATCTTTTAAGGTGACAAGCAGACCTCCATGGTCAGTGGGGGTCAAACTAGAGAGCATAGCCACCATCTGATAGATTAATTGGAATATACTAGCTTGTCAGATAAATTGTTTCTCTAAATGTTAATAAAATTGGAAGGAAACGTGGACCTTTTTTACTTTCACAAATTGTGAACGCGGGCATTGAATTTCAGCAACCTGTGTCCAGAATGGTGTGGTCCTATTGTGATAAGAACCTACATTTATAAATGATTGATTTTGTATTTGTCAACCACACTCATTGTAATAGTAATAACGGTAAATATATATATATATATACCTTCTCGAATTATGTAATCGATAGTAGAAGTCCACCGAGGACTACTAAAATCCTGGTCGGCTTGTGGTGCCTCATTAATGACCTCACGAATAAAATCTTGTGTTGGGCGTGGCTGAGAACTTTCACCTCGCATCACCTTTGCATCATGAGACCTCTTTCGAAACAGGCCTCGCCGTACCACTTGGCCTGGTCCCGGTATTACGGGCATTTGGTTCTGGGATTGTTGAGTTGGATGGAGTGAAATTGTCGGTTCAGCATCAGTAACATTTAAGTTATCGTAAGGAGGGCTTGAAGGAACAAGAGGTGTGGTTTGAGGGTTTTGACCGGGGGCTCGGTTTTCTATATAGTAATTCCATAGATCTCTGTTTGCCATTAAGCAGTTGAATTTTTCTGTGTTTTGAAATTATGTTCAAAATTTTTATGAAGGAATGAGAAAATGTGCCAACTTATGTAGAACGGATGACCGTCGGATTTCCGTCGGAAAACCGTCAAATCACGCCGACATACGATCCCACCAATCCCATCGGCCACTGCATTTCACCTAACTAATAACCACTCAAACTTTGCCGACATATAGTCCGTCGGATTTCCGTCGGAAAACCGTCAAATCACTCCGACATAAGACCCCACAAATCCCATCGGCCACTGCATTTCACCTAACTAATAACCACTCAAACTTTGCCGACATATAGTCCGTCGGATTTCCGTCGGAAAACCGTCAAATCACGCCGACATACGACCCCACCAATCCCATCGGCCACTGCATTTCACCTAACTAATAACCACTCAAACTTTGCCAACATCAAAAACCGTCGGATTTCCTACGGTGTTAATTCCATCGGTAATACAGACGGAATAGAGACGGAATACCGACAGTTTTTACATATAACTTAGACTATAAATACAGCTCATGGAGTGTAACTCTTCTACACATCTAAATAACACAGAAATGTCTTCTAGGTCTCCTAATGGAGACGAAAAAACAACATCCGAGGGAAAATTTTATTTTAATCCAAAATACTCGTGGGAAACCCCTGGTGATTGCGACGAATTCACTCAAGAGATTCCCGTTTACTCGTGGGAATTTGATACGTGCTCACCAATCCATAAAGAAGATTCCACATCAACAATAGTGCCTGACACCCAATGCTCGCCAAACATCCACCATATGTACGATAGGCAGCCACAATGTTCTGACCATAAGCGAGGTATCGAAGTCGATCAACCATGTAAATTGATGGAAAATTCATATACTTACGGTGGAAGTGGTTCAAACGTATGTAAGGATCACGACTATGGTTATGAATTCGCCCAAAGCCCAGAAAAGCCAAACATAAATTTAGATGTTGAAGCAATCAAAAGAGAATTGTGCGACGGATTTATAGAATCTGCAGAAAATGATCATTACTATGATTTTCACTGCGCCCAAAGCCCAGAGAAGCCAAACTTAAATATATATGTTGATGCAATCAAAAGGGAATTATGTGACGGATTTGTAGATTATGCAGAAAAGAAAAAAAAGGGAAAGCACATCACTAAATGGTTCTAACAAATGGTAAGTTCGGAGTGGTACCTGTTTATTTTACCTGTTTCAAATTTTATGTTTCATTAAATGTAATGTTTTACCATAACGGTTGTGTGTTAAAATTTCAAACTCTATAATGTACCTGTTTATTTTATCTGTTTTAAATTTTATGTTTCATTAAATGTAATGTTTTATTGCAGTTGCAATTGGTTTTGGTAACCAAATGAAATATATTATATGGAACACACAATTCTGGAGAACAACATGAAGTAATAAGCAAATATTTATTCACAAATTATTATTCTGAATCTTCGGAGAAACCTTCACTAGGGATGGAGTCTGAATCGTCGTCAAATTCTCCACGTGTTTCCTCTTCGTCCGAATGCACTAGATCATCCCCCTCATGAGCGACATCAACGACAAGGTCGATGTTATCCATTTCCTCAACCGGTGACATTTCTACACTTCTCGATGGTTGTAGAGCATCATGTTCTGGAACTCCATAGATTTTTCCTCTAGGGTTTATTGCTGTTACTGTGATCCACGGATCTCTACGGTAGGCAACTCGAGGATATGGAATGTAGCAAACCTAGTAATAATTAAAATCAGTTATTGGTAATATACATGAACAAGAACCTTAACAACGAGTAAGTAGGTAAACATATTACTGTATTGATACCTGGTCTGCTTGAGACGCAAGGATAAATGGATCGTAATACGGTAGTTTCCGGTTAGAATTTATCGAAATAACACCAAGAGGGTCAACTCGAACCCCTCGACCATTGGATGGGTCATACCAATCGCACATAAACACAATGCACCGCAAGTTCAACATTCCTGGATAGTAGATTTCCAAGATTTCTTTTAAAATCCCATAGTACATGGTATCACCGGCTTGCGCCGATATACCATAGTCCGAAGTTGACCTTTTACGTCCTTCTTCACGGATCTTGAACGAATATCCCCTAGTGCAAAACCCGCGATATGAAGTCGCGGTGCTTCTTAACCCATGAACAAACTCCACTAACCATGTTGGGATTTCATCACCTCGTGCTATACTGTCAGACACCTAAAAAATGATATATGTAAGATATAAGCAACATATGAACGTGAAAACTTGTAAAAGTAAGAGTAAGTAATTATCTTAAACTTACATAACATGGCAACCACCCCGGAAATTCTTCATCTTTTAAGACAGCAAGTTCAACATCTGACTTATCAGAATGGTATTCACGCGCGAGGGACATATAGATCCTATAACATAGCAGTCGTTAGTTGATGAAGTTATATATATAATTCCATAAATTTAGCATAATAATTGATATACCTTTCATACTTCAAAATGTCGTCACAGTTTCTTAGGATATACGTATGCAAATGTGTGACCTCTTGTTGTGATAGTATGCGTTTCTTTTCTTTTCCAATTGGTCGACCAACTTGGGCAAACAACTCAGGTACAACCACGGCATAGTCAGCTTTCTGACCTCCATCATCATGTCTGCCAGGACGTCTCGCCTTAGTACGAGCTTCCGATGGAAAGTAAGTTTCGGCAAAGTGTGAGATTTCTTCGTTTAGGATTTGTTGAACAATAGATCCCTCAACCCTGCTCAAATTTTTTACCTTTTTCTTCAGGTGGAACATATAACGCTCGAACGGATACATCCATCGGTATTGAACAGGGCCTCCTAAGGCTGCTTCTCGTGGGAGGTGGACAGGAAGATGTTCCATAACGTCAAAAAAGGAAGGTGGAAAAATCTTCTCAAGATTACAAAGGAGAGCCGGGATGTTGGCCTCCAAGTTACGTATCCCATGGACGGTAAGCGTTCTTGAACATAAATCTCGGAAGAATGCACCAACTCCTATAAACAAAAATGAAACACGTTAAGTAGTACATATATATAGTAATATTATGGTAGTAAGAAAGTAATGGGAGTTCGAAATATACCTCCAATTGCTTGGTGGATTGGTTCTGGAAGAAGATATGCAAATACAAATGGAAGAAGACGCTGCATCACGACATGACAATCATGGCTCTTCATTCCTGTAAACTTCCCTTCAGTCGAATCCACGCAGTTACGTAGATTAGATGCATAGCCGTCTGGAAATTTTACAAAATTTGTGAACCATTCAAAAAATACTTCTTTCTGCCCAGCGTCTAACCGGTATGCAGGCATCGGCAATCTACCATTCGATTCATGAAGAGATGGCCTCGAACAAATCAATGGCAAGTCGGATCTAGACTTCCAGTTGTCTTTGGTCTTTCCTGGGACGTTTAAGATGGTGTTCATGATGTTGTCAAAGAAATTCTTTTCAACATGCATGACATCTACATTATGGCGCAGTAGATGGTCTTTCCAGTAAGGCAAATCCCAAAAAATACTCTTCTTGTGCCAATTGTGATTCACCCCACAACCGTCGACGGGGTAATGGCCATTACCCCCACATTCAGGAGTTCGCTCTGCACCAAAATCTCGTAACTGATCCAATATGCTGCGACCATCTATCTCAGGAGGTGGACCATGAAACACTTGTACATTCGTCTTGAAATGTCTTTTAGACCGACGGTATGGATGATTTGCTGGCAAAAAACACCTATGGCAATCAAACCATGAAGTCTTCCTGCCGTGCTGCAATTGGAAAGCTGAAGTATAGTCTTGGCAATAAGGACACGCCAATCTTCCATGCGTTGTCCATCCAGATAACATACCGTATGCTGGAAAATCGCTTATAGTCCACATAAGAACCGCACGCATCTTGAAATTCTGATGGACTGAAACATCAAATACCTCGACACCATGGTCCCACAACATCTGTAATTCGTAGATCAATGGTTGGAGGAATATATCGAGTGACCGTCTTGGATGATCTGGCCCGGGAACTAGAATTGAGAGAAACAGGAACTCTTGCCGCATGCACATATAAGGAGGCAAATTGTAAGGTGTTATGATGACCGGCCACAATGAATATTTTCTTCCATGCTTTCCAAATGGGTTGAAACCATCCGTGGATAAGCCGAGGTATACATTCCGTCGTTCATATGCAAAATCTTGATATACGGATTGGAAATGTTTCCACGCTTCCGCATCAGAAGGATGCGTGATATCTCCATCTTGACTATGCTCTGCATGCCATCTCATAGCCTTAGCTGTGCGGTCTGATTCGTACAGCCTCTTCAACCTCTCCGTTAAGGGTAAATACCACATCCGTTTGAATGGAATCTTCGCCCTGCCACTTGTGTCCTGGAACCGTGGTTTGCCGCAAAATTTACATTTATTTCGGTTCTCGTCTTCTCTCCAGTATATCATACAGTTGTCGATGCACACATCTATAACCTGGTAGGGCAAACCAAGACCGGCAACCAGTTTTTGGATCTCGTAGTATGATCCGGGGGACAAATTATCTTCTGGCAAAATATCTTTCACGAACTCGGCGAATGCATCAACACATTCTTCGGACAAATTATAATCAGTCTTCAAGTTCATCATCCTACTAGCAGAAGATAGCGGTGAATGACCATCCCTACAACCGCTGTATAGAGGTTGCTTTGATGCGTCTAACATATCGAAAAACTTTCGGGATTCTAAATTAGGTTCTTCAACCCTATCACCCTCATGATACCCACCCGACTGCAAATTCTCTCTAAACGCATCGTTAACCATCGCAACCGTACTTACCCCAACATCTACTTCCGGTGTACGTTCTCCTACGCAAACCGTCGGAAAATAAGGTGCATTACTACTACTACTACCATATTCATAATTGGTTTCTCCATGTAAAAACCAAACCTTATATCCCGGCCTAAATCCATATATATATAAGTGATTCCAAACTTTACTAACCGAACCACTAATTCTATTACCGCAATTAGAACAAGGACATTTGATATCCTGACCTTTGTTGGCCGCCTCTTGATTTCTAGGTAAATGCATGAACTCGCAAATACCTTGAGCGTATTCAGTCGTTAATAAGTTCGACCCCTCCTCCCTCATTGGCGCGTCCATCCATGACCGAAAATATGAAGAACTCATTTCTTTTGTTTTTTTTTTTTCAGATGTTGTTATAATAAACGTCAGAAGAAATGTGGAAACTTATATAGAACTGGAAATCCGTCGGAAATCCGTCAAACCTTCCGACATAACACCCCATCAATCACATCGGCCACCGCAGAAGATATATGAACCATTCAAACTTTGCCGACATCGGAATTCCGTCGGAATACCGTCGGAATATACCGACATCTACACTTCGTCGGAATTCCGTCGGAAATTTCCGACGGAAAGCCGACCGGAGCCTAACCGTCGGAATTCCGTCGGAAATTTCCGACGGAATTCCGACGGTTCGAATTTTCCGTCGGAATTGGCAGTGTTTTCTTGTAGTGTATACCTATGATTTATAATTATTAATTTATGATATTGTTGGGACCATATTTTACATAGGATTTTCAAAAATAATTATTATCTTATTATCTTCTCGAATTTTGCTAATTTTTACATTAGTCCGACTGGGGACCGGGAAATTTTATTAATTTATAGGGATTATTAATTTAACGAGTATTAATTTATAGAGGTTTTACTGTATAACATATTTTCATCAGTTAATTTAGATACGGCTTCTTACGTCGTAAATATGAGGATCAAACAAATGTTTTATTAGTTAACTACATCAGTTTCGAATAAGAACAATAGCTTTGAATTTATGGAATTTGAGTTATTCTTTTGTGTCGAATAAGAATATGATAGATAAGATTCTTCCTTTCCGAGATTTCTAGAAATCTACATTTAATACATATAATAAATACTGTATAATATAACCATAGCGTATTTGTCAGCATCTATACACACACACAGACCCCTTTACTAACATATATATATAACCCCTCTCCACACTCTCCTTCTCCTCACAAAAACTAACAAACACAAGAGAAATCATACCTCCCCCCAAAAAAAAACTAAACCCTAAAAAACCCTAACAATATACAATCATCACAATGTCTGGTGTGTGGGTGTTCAACAAGAACGGAGTGATGAGGCTTGTAGAGAATCCTTACGCCGTAGATTCGTCGGAATCTTCCTCCTCCGGTGGTAGCCAGCAACAAAGGATGAGGAGGAAGATTCTTGTCCATCTTCCGACAAGCGAAGTTGTCTCTTCGTACGGATCGCTTGAGAGGATCTTGAAGGGTCTTGGATGGGAGAGGTATTACTGTGGAGGCAATGTTGATCATCTTCTCCAATTCCACAAGAAAACATCGATCGATCTCATCTCTCTCCCTCGTGACTTTAATAAGTTTAACTCTATTCATATGTATGATATCGTTGTCAAGAACCCTAACGTCTTCCATGTCCGAGACATGTAGTAGTCGATCATGGTCAAAACTGGTTCAGTTTGGTTCTCCAATCATGGACCATGGTCGCTCATATATCTATCATGAATACAGATGCACGTTTTTGGTTTGCTTTATTAATTTGTTGTTGGGGTTTGTTTTTGGTTTGTTTTATTTTGTATGCATTTTATGTGTTTTGTGTTGGTCGATTTGGGGTGGTCTCAAGCTAGAGCCATTTAGTAACTTGTATCAATTCTGATTTCTCAATGAATTTGTGTCATAATGTCAAATTCTAAAAAATGAATTGGTAAAAGTATATCAAAGTTGAATGTTTTGATTTGGTACATGAGTAACATTCAAATAGTATATGATGTGTGGAATATAAGTAAATAAATCAAATATATATGCTCATGAGAAATGCAAACAAACGACCTAATATGCTAACAAATTTGATCTGTTAGACAAACCAAAAAAAATGATATCCAACACAATTATAAATAGTTTTATGTCTAGAAAATCTAGTCTGAAGATTCCGAACAGATCTATATTCTAACTGAATATTATTGGTGAATAAAAAGAAAAGAAAGAAAAAAAAAATCTGCCACATTTTAGCCCGATCGGTAAACTAGCTTTTTAAAATCTGGAGCGGTAAGCTTTATAGCATAGTGCAAAGTTGTATAGATAAAGATTTGAGATAAAGATTAGTGTAATAGTATTGGTAAAGCTTTTGATAAAGATTTCGTGATTGGTACAATCTAAAGCTGTATGAATTAAAAAGTGACATAAAGATTTTAAAAAGTCTACCAATCAAAGCCGTTAAAATTTCACTATTGATTCTCACTTTTTGCGGAGAAACGAAATTATGATATTGACAAATTTCGACAACCTTTCGCATTAATTTTTCTTTATCTTCAATTTTTCATTATTTTTAAAATTTCAACCATTCAATTTCGGTCGATCTTGTTAATATCTCAAAAAAAAAAATTATGGTCTAATATTGAAAAGAGATATGTCGAGTTATCTATTGCCAATTAGTTTTAAAATTAAAATGTTCTAGCGTACTTTAAACGTTTTGAACTTAAACGCATTTTTAACATTATCATTGTCACTATTGTGGCCAACAGATGAGAGATCGTAACCGTTAAGATCGGTGCTTTTGAGAAGTTAAGGAAATAAAGGGTCTGATTGGTAGATTTACTTTTTTTAAGAGCTGGAGCGGTAAGCTTTATAGCATAGTGCAAAGCTGTATAGATAAAGATTTAAGACAAAGCTGTACAAAAAACAAAGCGGTACAAATAGTATTCCGATTGGTAACCGAAAGCGGTATCAATAGTAATTCATATTAAATAACTAAGAAAAATATTTAAGAATACAAATTATATAGTAAATAAGTAAATATAAAACAAAAATTACGTATCTACAAATTGTGACAATTTTTTTAGAGAATATTTGATTAAATTAATTAATTAATTAAAATAATTTTATAAATTAAAAAGACAAAATGTAAAATAATATAGACATTAAGGTAAACACAAAATTTTAAAATAACTGAAATATGAAACATAATTAACCACGCTCTTCCCATAAAGATTTTGCTATTTCATCATGGAGAACTGCCATGTATGCTCCACTTGTAGATGTTTCCGCCTCTTCTATCTCATCGATCATATTTACATTTTCTTCTTGTTGTCCATGAGCATTTTCATTTTCTACAGTTGGGTTGGCGTCAAAATCAGCATCCGTAATATCTAACCGTCGAATAAAGTTATGAAGTCCCATGGTAACGAAAATCAATCTTTTTTGCGTTTCAAGGTTGTATCATGGTAATTCTTTCACGACCCTCCATTTTTTTTTCCAGATTCCGAAGGTTCTTTCTATAACAGAGCAGAGGGATGCATGCCATCTGTTAAATAACTCATGTTGATTTCTTGGAGGTGGACCATTGTCAAATTTCCGTAAATGATATCTAACTTCTTCTTGTTGGTTTCCTCGGTAAGGAGCTAAATATCCTTTTTTATTTGCATAACCAGAGTCGACGAGATAATATTTCCCTGTAGGAGGTCTCGGAAACCGTTGGCTGTTTTGTTGTGCTATTGATAGAACTCTTGAATCATGAACAGAACCTGGTGCTCCATTCCACACATATGTGAAAAGCATGTCTAAATCACATATAGCCAAAATATTAAGGCTTGCATCACCAAAACGGTCCCAATATGCTCTTCGATTTTCTGGTGGTGGAATGACGGGAACATGCGTTCCATCTATAGCACCAATAAAACCTTCGAAGAATGGATAATAACGAGTGTCATTACGAAGTTTTGATGGAATTTCTCTAAGTTGACGAGTACTTGGAGTCCTCATTTGATCACAAGCAAGTCGTTCCATCGCATCCAATACTTCATAAAACTTTCGATTAACAGTTTCTTGGTTACGCCCAAAATTTCTCGCCACCGTCCGTTGTACCTCATTATGCCCACATGTGCTCAGAAACATTGCAACACTTTCTTTAATGCTAATATTTTCTGTTGGATTTAAACCATACTCGCTTTCCATCACTTGACACAAAAGTTGGAATGTTCTTCTACGCATTCTAAGTGCATTTAAGTATGCCACATCATCACGCTCAATTTATCGTTTAATGTTTAACCAACCTAATCCTCCTCCAGCTTGCATGGGTTGTCGACATAGATATTTCTCATAATATTGCATTGTTGGTTCGACAAGTACTTGATCGACTTGTTCGTCTTCAAGCATAAATAACTCGAAAAGTTCTTCACATGTTAGATTGTTTAGTCCAACAGAATATAACTCTTCAATTCGGTTTGCCTGATATTATGATAACAAAAATATAGTTACAATTTTTTAATTTTTTATCAATATGATAATTAAACAAAGTAGAGAAATAAATTTTCACATACAACAATATACAAATAAAACTCTAAATTCATTGTCTCTGGTTATTTATTGGCTGATTTTCTGTTCCGTCATCAGAAAAATTTAAATGTCTCGGTCGAGCTCCAAATTCTGAAGGTTCACCAAACCTATAACCAGTATCTGCTCTCCGTCTAGATGGTGTTCAAAAACTAGGAGATACGTTAATTCTTGGATCACCATTACTATTACCCATTTGTCTCGGTGGTGTCCCACTCAACATTGAACCTGTCCCTGCATTAAAGATTGTAGAAGGTGTAGATGTTTGCAACATTTGACCTGCTGGCGATGGGGGCATATAGGGGAAACTACCAAGTCCTTGAGGAAACATCATTGGAAAGTAAGGCGCACCCATCATTTGCCCGGGCATGTTAAACCCGAGTCCTTGGAATGGAAAGAACTGCCCCATGGCAGCTGAGGGATGAAACTGTGGAGTGTCAGGTTGATTGTATTGTGAATTCCCAGATGAATATCCCACTAAACTTCCTGATGATCTTATACTCCCACCGCTAGAACCACTTAAAAATGGTTGAAAGTTCTCGTAAGCTTCGCTTGTTCTATTGCCTACCCGATCCACTCCAGTTATACTTTCTAAAAAACCAATTCTATCATCATCTGATTGAAAAGGGGTGTCCACAAATGTATTACGCCACCATGCATCTTTTTCAGTAACTCCACAGATGCTTTCCAAAATGGTTTATACTTCTCAATCGGCAAAGCATTTAACATTGAAAATGCTTCTTTGAATTTGCCATATTCTTCTTGGCTAAAACCATCAGGTCGCAAAGTTGATACAGTTGCACGTCGTGCATCTGCCATATCTTGAAATGCCGTGGAAACCGAGCCTTCAAACTCACGCCTTCGACAATTACTTCGACTTCTATTACTACCAGAACGTAGTCGTGAATTGCTTCTCCTTGGACTACTTCCTCCCCGTTCAACACTATATGGAGTTGCACAACTACTCTCTCTGCCCGAATGACTATGGATTTGTTGTGGCATTTCAATTCCTTCTGTTTCTTCTCCTGCTTCATCTGGGACATCTTCGTATGTTTCTTCATGATCAATGAAGGATGTATTTGGTAAATGGGTACTTTCTCCTTGGGTTTGAGGTATGTATTCATTTATAGGTGTCTCGTTATTACCATCATTATCCCTTCCACCACAACTAGAATCTGGACTATCATCCGCTCTTTCATAATCGCCTTGTAGTTCTCTACGTGCCCCATCCGCGTCATACATGTGTTCAGTTGATACATCACACCACCCATACATATGTTGCATTGCATCCCAATGTTTTGGCGGTTTACGATTGCAAGCACTAATTGTTCTACTTTGCTGAAAAGAATATGAAAATTTTTTTAGTTAAAATTATTATTTTTAATTTTTTAGAAGGAAAACGTAATTAAACTAACATACTGTAATAATTACCAACATACCGCTTCACGTAATTCCACCACGATGGGTCCATCGTAATAACTCCTGTCCTATGATCCGCACTCACACCGCTCATGCCCATAAGTTGAATCCATTCTTTATGATTTTTTTTTCAATGTATCCATTTTGTTTCTCACCAACTTCCACTCATCAACTTTTTCCCCCGTTTTATTATATAAGTCACGCATAATACGTTTTCGGCGCATTTTTTAATGCGTACGTATTATAATCAACTTTTTCGCAGCAAAACACTTTCTTCCGCAGGTTTCCAAAATCCTTTCTAAAAAATGATACCAAATCATATATGTACTTATTTATGTATATATATACTATAATAAACTCCAATATATGACGTATACTAAAATGATTATTGAAAAACTTACGATTTTCCGTATGCGTGAAGGTCATGAACCATCATTAGAAGCCATACTACAATAAAACAAAATATGTTAATATTTTTTTCATAAAACTATGTTTATAACATTTTGTATTGGTAATTTACGTTACTAATATATTAGTACTGTAAAGAAATAATTAGTTATATTGGAGAACCCATACTTTTAAAATTAAATTAATTAATAAAACTTAAAATTGACATACTTTTTGTTTACAAAATGAAAGTAATTATTTTTGCAGCCAAAACAATTACCAAACTAAAATTCTTGTAAGTAATTCAAATGGTGTACGTCATACCCAATTTTGTTTAACCAGAAAACATTATAGACTTATTTAAAATTTACATTTTCATATTTGGTTGCAAAGTAGTCTATATTCTTAAATTTATAAGCTTCCATATTTTAAATGTTATTTTTATAAAAATGTTATATATTAACCAAAAAATACTAAAACATAACGTATATTAAAAGTTTAAGCAAGCCAAACAAACAATTTAACATATATTAAATAAAATATTATGCAGGAAAACAAATATTAATTTTTACCTTAATTATGATGATAATTGTTACCTTAATACCAAATTATGATGAGAATTTTTACTTTAATACAAAATTTGTAGCTATGTTTTGAGAATTGTTTTTAGGGTGGTGTATGTGATTTTAAAGGAAAGAACCGTGATGTGTGAGGAAGATGCATATTGGTTTTATATATAATAAGCTTGCTTCAGCATAATTTTTTTTTATATTTTAAAATATAATTAATAGAAAAAAAATCTACTACAACCAATAAGAACACAGATTTTTTCAAGTATATACATCATCTATCCTTATCCTCTATCTTTTTTAATAGTACAACAACAAACAGAGTATATTTTTGATTTTTTTGCACATGGTTACAGCTTTGTCTTCCACTTTAGTGATTGGTAGTAATTGAAACGGTATAATTTATAAAGTGGCGTTACATGCTACCATTCTGAACCTATATTTTTTTCTACATTTCCCTGGATCCACTTAAGAGTATGAGTAATTTTTTTCTCTTTATTTTATTTTATGAGAGGAAATTTTTCTTCCCAAAAAAATACATAGCAGAAAATTAAAAACTTTTGGTGGTAAGTTCATGAAAAGTAGAATTTTTTTCTTCTCATTAATTATTTTTTCTAAATGATAAGGAAAAATCACATGTTTCTAAAAAACCAATATATTAATACAGATCAAACCCATAAAATATAGATATAAAATGATAAATTTCACGTACGACAAAATCTAAAGAGGGAAAGTCAAAACCTGTCCAATAAGAGAAGGGCCCCCAAAGGTTTGGAAAACGATGGATAAAATGATGGGCGCACGTGACTATTCATACTTTTCTACGGAACCTGGAAACGTGTCGAATCCTCATTGCATATTTACCCACTTCGTCACAGATAAATATGATGGGCGCACGTGATAAGGAAGGAGTCTTTGCACGGAATCTTAGCACGTGTTGATTCCCCATCGCCCATTTCCCCACTTTGTCACTTCCTTATCGGTGTCGAACAAATTAGTTGGAACATATCCTTTTCTTCCCACACGGCAATAGTCGGGACCTTTTTATTTAATTGAGAATTCATTATAGTTTGTATGATTTTGGTATACATTATGGGCCTAGGATTCGGGAGCACTTAATTCCTGAGTATGATTTTTCAGCAGCTGAATAGTCAGTCTTTTCTCTTAAATTTCTCACATTCTTTTGGGTAAATTAGAACACATTAAACTATAGTATGTCCACGACAAAAAAAAAAAAAAAAAACTATAGTATGTCCCAATATATCTTTCCTATTTTTTTCTTGTCATGTTTTTATCTACACAACCCAAAACTAATATAAATAAGGGAAATTGGCAAATTGGCAAATATAACACCAAAAAAATTATAATTTACTCAATAGCCAAAATTACTGTTCATGTATATAATATGTATTACGGATAATTTTGGCCTAGATTCCCCTCGATTAGTATGTATTATGTATGAATGATAAAATCGTAAATTCCCCTATATTAGTTGTTAGTTTTTTTATTATATTTATTACATGGCTATTACACTAATTATAATTCAAAATTGTGATATTTGGCAAATTAACCCTATAAATAATTTAAAATAAATTGTCTTAATATTTTTAGAAATATAAAATTACAAAAAACGTAAAGAATAGCCATTTAAAATATTATTTCAGTAAAAAAAAATGTTAAAAATAATTGTATTGTTTTCTTTTACGCCATCAAGAATTCAAGTTTTGCGTCTACATTGCTTTTACAGGTCAGTATATTATCTGTTCTGCTTTTCAAGTTATATCTACCAATTATACAATTTTAATTCTACTACATGCTCTGCATTATTCTACCTTTCCATAGAATGGTATTTCCACTATTTGCTCTAAACACTACTAAATCCAAAATACATATTCTATCAGTTTTCATATCTTCTACCATATCCTAAATATAAATTCTATCACATTATCTGTAGAATGTTTATTCAGCAAAGTTAGTTTAAAAATTTCTTAAATATAGGATCAACAAATAGTGAATATTCTATCATATCTAGTTTTCTAAAACTAATATTTAGAGGCTATTTTCTTCTTGTACGTTTTCTTCTTTTGTTTCTTTTGTTTCTTTCTTCGTTTCTTTGAATCTTCTCTCATATATGTTCTTTTTCTTGTTTAATGTATTGCATATCTATGTAACTGAAGATAGGAGTTTGTTCTTGCTCGTAAATCTTAGCCAAAAATATAAGGGTCGTAATACAACTTAATTCCTACTAGAAACTCTTCCACATGAAACCTATCTTCAGCTTCATCTAAATCTAAAACTACAAGTTTTGAATAGGCACAAAAAACTTTGCATATAGAGCTTGAGTTTATCGCCCAACGTCAATTAAGAGAAAAAAACTTTGCAAAATTGTTCCCAAAAGGAATGTGTTGATGGAATACCTGCAAAGAAACACAAAAAAAAAAAAAAAAAAACTTAAATGAGTTTAAAAATAAGCTCACAATAACACTGTTAAATGAGCTCACAATAATTAACTTTGAATTATACCACTCTTAAATGAGCTCACAATAATTAAACTTCAGCTCCAACTAAACTATACTACGACTTGAATGAGCTTAAAACAACTAATTCAAACTATTTCACAGCATGAACAAATTTAACCTTAGCTAAACTACAACATGAATGATCACACAAAGACGTCAACTTAGGGGGTAGTGCACAAGCTGTATAGTCAGGCAGATACTATTGGCATAAGATCATCAATACTTGTTACTATTGAAACAACAAAGTTTTTTTTTTTTTATTGACTCGGATTATTATTCCCATAAATAATAATCTTCAAAGTCAAAACACAATTCAATGAACCAGCATAAACCACACATGAACAATTAAACCAGCAAATAAAACCTTTAACCATAAACCATTTAAACCAACAAACCAAACTACCAATTATTCCAGAATATCAATTCCAAAGTAATATAGCAACCTAAACACCATGTTCTAAATTTCAACGTATAATCAAATAATCTAGAGTTCCTAATCATCCTCTCGTCCCAACCATGATTTCACGATCACACTTTATCTTTACCTGCAACACATGGGAAAAAGAGTTGCGTAAGTATTTCATAAATATTTAGTGAGTCGGTCATCCCGTCTACCGGTTATAAATATTTAGGATAACAAATGCCAAATACTACACAATCAACCAGCAGTTCACAATGTTCAAATTACTAAAATAAGAATCAACAATCCAAAACTGCAACACATCAACCAGTGTCGATCGACACACCACCTCGGTGTCGATCGACACCTCAACACAAGATACATAATTTCCGACAGGGTGTCGATCAACACTACCTCTAGGTGTTGATCGACACTCCATCCACGAACACGGACCAATACGAAAACACAAGGGGTGTCGATTGACACTTCCTCTAGGTGCCGATCGACACTTCCTCTAGGTGTCGATGGACACTCCATCGAAGAAGCCAGAGCCAATTCCTCTCGTGGCTCGACTCCATTTCATCGAACGATTATTATCAACGATACACAATACGATAATCTAATAAACATTAATCAATACCAGCATAATTATGCAACCGCAACATCAATTCCATCAAAAATCAATCACACAACATCCTAACATTCGATTATACATAACCACGATCGCGCACTCACCTCGACCAGGATTGAATGGAAACGAACGGAAGGATTCACGAAATCAGACTCGATTTCAAAACGAAATCTCTAATTTCTCTACCACAACGCGAAGAACAATACTCATTCCATAACGCTCTAAAATGCTCCATAATCTCCAATTATGCTCCAAACGTCCATAAATAAAGACTCGAAAACACCGAAAATATGCTAAAACGGACTTATATCATGGCTAAAAACCGGTAAAAACCATAAAATAACAACTCCCCCAGACTTAGCTTTTTTTGCTTTTCCTTAACCAAATATGTACTCTTGGATCCACATATCGCAAAATCAACACCAGGTAGTACTTCGATGTAATCAATATAATTCTAGCAATCCTTCAAATTAAATCCAAACTCCTTAGAGAAATTCAGACTCTCTGTTACTAACCCCTTTCAATAGGTGCGGTATCATCGAGGGAGTATTGATCATTGAACTTATAGATCATTTCTCTTCCTTAAACATTTTGCTACACTGCTCCCTTTTCCTCTTCCCTTGGTTTACTGCTACCAATTGGCATGGTTTCATAACGATTAACTCATTATTATTGTTCCTTGTGAGGAGAGATGCTCATTAGGATTTTTATGCATATAGTCTTAGAATAGCGCTCACTACTGTTGTTCCTTGTGAGGAGACATGGTCATGAGGACTCGCTACTGTTGTTCCTTGTGAGGAGATATTGTCGAGTGTCTTTGCACTTTTCTATCTAAGCCTTTCTTCTTCTGGTGATTTTTTTTTATGATGATAAAGAAATATCAAAGGGAGATTATCCACACCTGGCTAGTGCTGAAAAAGGAATCAAGTCCCACGATTACCAAGCTCCAAGACAAAAAGTTAAAGTTCATTAAAGGCGGAGTTAGCAACATACTTTCCGAATTCTCCAGAAGCAAGGACTCTCGCCTTCAGACTGACCAACTAACATCTAACCACCTAGTAAAACCAATCAACTTGCTATGTTAATGGTCCTAATTGTTCTGTTAAAGCAATCTCAAGGGGAGTTTCGACCCGAATAAAACAATTTATACTGACTCTTAAAACTCAAAAACGAACACAAATGTTAGCAACCACCTCCCCAAGACTTAAACAACACTGTCCCCAGTGTGATCAAGCCTCAAGTGGGTAAAAAAAAGAGAACAGAATGAACCAATTGAAAAACGAATGAGAATGTGTTACATGCGGATAGTGTCGATCGACACAATGATGGTGTCGATCGACACAAACTCTAAAAAACCAAAATTTCCTTTTTGAAGAATGTCGATGGTGCTCGTCAACATGTTAGATTAGTTTCCCAAAGTTATTACTATTAGATCACTCACAGAAAACACGATTAAAAGCAACGACATAAATAATATAATTTGAAAAGTTCACAAGTTCAAAATCAAAAGCAACCAACTGACTGAACAGAAACAAAAGTTGACTCAAAAAAAAAAAAAAAAAGAGAAAAATAAACATATAACCAGGATAGATAATGCAGGACTGGTCCTCCTCCTCAGATGGCAAAGAAGCACGACCAGGAGACGGTGAACGGGGACGAACACAACCACAAGCGATGGCACTCCAGATGCTCTGAAATGCCTTTGTCTCCATGGGAAACTCGGGATTAGGTAGAGGTGGAACTGTAACAGCTCTAGAAGTGGCCAGGCCTCGAGCAGAAGTGCTAGGAGAAAGAATCGGTAGCCTACAAGTGGAACGCGCAGTAACTGATCAAATAGGTCTCAGATCAGGCTGGAAAGCTAGCACAGACGGATCCATCTCACTAGAAGCCAGCTTCAGACAAGGTAACTGAACCATTTGCTTCTCTCCATAAGCAACACGAAAAACCCAATATTGCTCTGGCTTAAGCCAGGTGGTTTTCCCTAAATGATCTAAATCCATGGTACATGGCTGGCTGTCCACCGTGCAAGTCGATGTGTCGATGCCACATAAGTGGAAGATCGGAGTCAGTTGACTACCAACAGTGAGAGCCATGCTACTCTTCGTCAAAGTAAATGGTGTGGTCCTCAGAGAGACCAAGTGATGTACAAAGACAGCTCCCATGCTAGCACTAGTGCATTTCTCAGGCTAGTTTGTGATGTCCACTAAAAGAGCGTAGTACAATATCAGAAGCTCAGATAATCTCATCTTACTAGACTCACATTTACACAAAAGTGTAAAAGAGAAAAGACGAGCCACATAGTGTAGAGCAGGATGATGGATATCTGCGTGCGTAGAACTCCTGGTGTCATAGATTCATGTCGTGAAACGTGACCAGAAAGCTCACGCTCCAGGAAACTCCCCTTGAAGACATGTAGTAACATGATCCGCGTAAAATCCATATATCTACCACTTTGTTTCATGAAGGTCAATGTACCACTCAGGGCGCCCTCTGCATCCTCATCCTCATCCGTATAGTAAACTCTCACTAAAGCAAAGAACTGACGCACCAAGTCCGGGTACATCAGATAATGCGTCTTTGTAATGTGGCCTAATCCTACAAGACTCAACAGTCGTAACACCTCATCTTTAATCCCAGAAGTGTCATAGCAACAGGATCAGCAACTCGTGTATGTCTTAGTTTCCCGTTAAACCACTCATTGTAGAACAAGGAATCAAAGTCATCCCTAGTCTCGCTCATATGCATGTCGATAACCTCTTCACGATCAAGTATCACACAAGGGATATCATCCCAATTCCTTGTGATTTTGATTTTGATCTTGGTCTTCTCGCACCTTGGCCAAGGAAAAAGGCATCCTTGTTATGGTGTTGGAGCAACGGGGTCATAACTAGAAGCATGTTGCTTTCCTTCGCGTTGTTGTCTCTTCTTTCGTGTAGCTATCTGTAAACAAACACAAAAGAAACATCCACAAAATCAAAAATTAGCAAAGAATTTTTGAACTGCAGAGG
Source organism: Draba incana (assembly GCA_963576765.1). NCBI lineage: Eukaryota > Viridiplantae > Streptophyta > Magnoliopsida > Brassicales > Brassicaceae > Draba > Draba incana. The sequence goes on along the minus strand of OY755212.1, from coordinate 11,174,250 downwards.
TGGTGTCGATCGACACACATAAGTAGTGTCGATCGACACCAAGTAAAATTGATCCAAATTCATCAAATCAAAAATCCGAAAATTGGCAAATCAAAGCACAACAAGCCTCAACATTCATCCATTAACACTTCCACATTCAACAATTTGTCAACAAATTCAACCTAATCCGTTCTAAAACTCAATTTCCAACAAAGTTCATCACAAATCCACAAAATTCATAAACTTTCTCAATAACTCGAATCAATCCCATGGGTATGTCAAATTCACTCTAAAACAACATAAATAGGTCGAATTTAACATTATGAACAAGTGAAAAGAGATGAAATTCGAAATTCAAACCTTTGGACCAAAACTGAAAAGAGGGATTTTCGAACAAATACCTTGTAGATCGATGATTTGAGTGCTAGAATCAAATATAGGATAAAAAATTCGTATAAAATAGACCCAAAAATCGTTCAAATCTGTGAAGAATTGAATATTTTAGGGGATTATGAAGATTTTGTTTCAGTTTCGGTTTTAGGAAAGTGAAGAAGAAGAAGTCGGGTTTTAAAGAAAAACTTACCTCGTGTCATCCGATGGTGTCGATCGACACACACAGGGTGTCGATCGAACACTAGGTCATGGTCGATACATTTTTTTTTTAAATCCTGAAACACTTAGAACCAAAACTAAAAGTTAGTAAAACAAATAACCAAATTAAAATATGTATATTTACCAGTGGGTCGCCTCTCACCCAGCGCTTGTTTCCAGTCATTAGCTTGACTATGTCGGGGCTCAGGCGACATGTCACTACAAAAAATCGTGTGAATTAAATCACTTATTTTTAATATTAGCATTACTTATAAATGATGTAAATCGTGTGAATGATGTTTTAATTATATCGGTAACATATGTCTAATATTTAATTTAAAATTTAAATTTAAATACAATAACTAATCAGTTTTAAAATGATTACGAGATTAAAATAGCTAATAACATCTTTCTTCTTAATTGTTTTTTTGATATTTCGATCTAAACGTCCCTTTTTGACTTTTGTTTCTCTGTTCATCTTTTTTTTTAGTCTAACATTTACTTTTTATAATGATGACAAAAATTTGTACACAATCATTTTTCTGTTACAACGAAAGAGGAAAAAGATTTAAAAGAGAATTGATTAAGAACATTGAACTTCTCTTCTTGTGGAAGTGTTGAGATGGAGTTTTAAAATAGCTTCTCTTGTTCTTCTTGATCTTTCTTTAATTCATTCTATTTTCTTCGTCATTCCAATCCCATTTTCTCTGTTTCAGAAATTCGTTTTCCTGTTGAAATTGGCTTCACATGGATGTTGTTACCAACAATCGAAAGTTTAATAGATGTTTCTACACATCAAAACAAAAAAAAGTCTTAAGGAAGAGATCCAATTGAAGTGCAAACAAAAGTGAAATGAGAAAATCTAGAAAACCCATTATTTATAGAAAAAATGGAAACGAATTTATAACTCTATATTCAAAAAAATCGTGGTATATAACTGCTAGTGATCTAACTCCTTTATTTAGGGATTCCACGTGATTTAGTTCAAAGATTTTGTTTCAGAATTTTTTTTTTGTCAACATTTTCAGAATTTAATTTAATCGGAATATATATGTTAATTTTTTCTAAAACATTATATGAAAGATTTAAGATAATATTTGTTAAATATCTTTCTAAACTGTTATTCCTATTTTTCTTCTTTGATATATTTTATAATTTTTTTTAGGTTAAAAATCAACCATATAATGACGGGTTTGCAATTTCTTGCTAATTGGGTTACGGGAATTATGTATATATAAAAAATAATGGTTAACTGATTGCTTTAGTGTTACTTATAATAAAACAATAGAATATTATGAGTTTAATTTATTAGTTCACGTATAATTTTTTATACCAACTTATAATTTAGTTTTTTTTTATTGATGAAGATGTTAATTAAGGTAGAAAATTGAGGTTAAAAGAAAAAAATAGTTATAGGTTATTAGAATAACTTCTCTTACCATCGGTTTTTAAATGATGTAATTTTTGTATCATTTTTATAAATGATAGTAACAAAAACTAATTAAAACATCATTTATTTAATTGATGTATATTCATAATTTAGAATCAATTTTGATGAAGTGATACAAACTAATATAAATTATATCAATTTTGTTGAAGTGATGTTAAATTAGTTATTATCAACATCAATTATGATAATTGATGCTAAATCATATATATTTGTTTCATTTATAAATAAGTGATCTAAAATAGTATCATTTAATTTTGTGATACATTTTAAGTGATACAATTCACTTCTTTTTTTGTAGTGTGTTCATCACCCAGAGGAACGATGTGTCTTGCTGGAATCTCGGCTTTCGCCCAATAATGTTTCATCCTTTGTCCATTCTGAACTAATCAGGACTACATCTCCATGTGGTCTAACCTCTTTGATAGTGAAAAGACCTGACCAACGAGAACGCAATTTTCGAGGAAAATTTCTGTAAAAAAGAATTATACAAAAGTACTTGGTCATTTGGTTTGAATTTCCTGGAGATGATCTTCTTATCGTGATATTCCAAATTCCGCTCTTTATATAACTTGGAGTTTTCATAGGCGTGATGTAAGAGTTCATCTAGTTCATTCAGCTGTATCAGACGCCTTTCTTCAGCCGACTTAAAGTCAAAATTCAACTGTTTCACGGCCCATGCTGCCTAGTGTTCAAGCTCCTCTGGAAGATGACATACTTTCCCATAAAGCAAATGGAATAGCATTGTACCCATAGTTGTCTTGAAAGCTATCTTCTAAGCCCAAAGTGCGTCATCTGGCTTCGTAGACCAATCCTTCCTCGTAGCGCCTACTATCTTCTCTAGATTCTCCTTGATCTGCCTATTCGAGATCTTGACTTGCCCATTTGTCTAAGGATGATAAGGAGTAGCCACGCGATGTTGAAAACCATATTTATTAAGCAGCTTAGCAAAGACCTTGTTGATAAAATGCGAGCCACCATCACTTATAACTTGCTCAATAACTCGAATCAATCTCATGGGTATGTCAAATTCACTCTAAAACAACCTAAATAGGTCGAATTTAACATTATAAACAAGTGAAAAGAGATGAAGTTTGAAATTCAAACCTTTGGACCAAAACTGAAAAGAGGGATTTTCGAACACATACCTTGTAGATCGATGATTTGAGTGCTAGAATCGAATATAGGATGAAAATCCGTATGAAATAGACCAAAAAATCGTTCAAATCTGTGAAGAATCGAAGATTTTGTTTCAGTTTCGATTTTAGGAAAGTGAGGAAGAAGAAGAAGTCGGGTTTTAAAGAAAAACTTACCTCGTATCGTCCGCTGGTGTCGATCGACACACACAAGGTGTCGAGCGACACTAGGTCATGGTCAATACATATTTTTAAAATCCTGAAACACTTAGAACCAAAACTAAAAGTTAGTAAAACAAATAACCAAATTAAAATATGTATACTTACCAGTGAGTTGCCTCCCACTCAGCGCTTGTTTTCAGTCATTAGCTTGACTATGTCGGGGCTCAGGCGACATGTGCATCACCCAGAGGAACGATGTATCCTGCTAGAATCTCGGCTTTCGTCCAATAATGTTTCATCCTTTGTCATTTCTGAACTAATCAGGACTACATCCTCATGTGGTCTAACCTCTTTGATAGTGAAAAGACCTGACCAACGACAACGTAATTTTCGAGGAAAAAGTTGTACTAAAGAATTATACAAAAGTACCTGGTCATTTGGTTCGAATTTTCTAGAGATGATCTTTTTATCGTGATATGCCTTAGTCCGCTCCTTATATAACTTGGAGATTTCATAAGCGTGATGTAAGAGTTCATCTAGTTCATTCAGCTGTATCAGATGCCTTTCTTCATCCGGCTTAAAGTCAAAATTCAACTGTTTCACTGCCCATGCTGCCTTGTGTTCAAGCTCCACTAGAAGATGGCACACTTTCCCATAAAGCAAATGGAATGGCGTTGTACCCATAGTTGTCTTGAAAGCTATCATGTTAGCCCAAAGTGCGTCATCTAGCTTCGTAGACCAATCCTTCCTCGTAGCGCCTACTATCTTCACTAGATTCTCTTTGATCTGCTTATTCGAGACCTTGACTTGCCCACTTGTCTGACGATGATAAAGAGTAGCCACACGATGTTGAACACCATATTTATTAGGCAGCTTAGCAAAGACCTTGTTGATAAAGTGCGAGCCACCATCACTTATAACGATTTGAAGCACTCCAAATCTAGGGTTAATGATGGTATTAAACAGCTTAAGAACCACTACAACATTATTATTTGGACTATAATCGCTTATACCCACTTAGAGATATATTCCACAACAACAAGAATGTATTGATTCCCATAAGAAGATGGGAAATGACCCATAAAATCAATACCCCATCAATCAAAGACTTCAACCTCGAGGATGAATTTTTGTGGCATCTCATGTCTTTTGCTGATTTTCCCTTTCATCTGACTGGCATTACACTTAAAGATGAATGTGTAAGCATCCTTAAACATAGTAGGCCACCAGAAACCATCTTGTGGAACCTTGGCAACTATCTTGAACGTAGCAAAGTGACCAGCATACTCCGGACCATGATAGTGAAAGAGCACATCTTGAACCTCAGTCTCTGTAATGCATCTCTAGTAGATACCGTATGAACAATGCTTGTAGAGATAAGGTACATCCCAATAGTGCCTTCTAAGTTCTCGTATGAATTTCTTCTTCTCGTATCCTTTAAGATCACTAGGCACATCCTCTGCAGCTAGGTAATTTGCAATATCAGCATACCACAGTCGATCGGACATCGCGGCAACAAAGAAAAGTTCTTGAAGAGCTTTACTAACGATTTCCAAAAGACGAACTAAATCCTGCACTTGGTGTCGATCAACATCAGAATGTGTGTCATTCAACACACGGGTTTTGAATTCTAAGATTCTTTGATGAAAGTGGGTATCGATCAATACTCCTCTGTGTCGATCGATACAAGGTACTTCGAGCCACTTTTGATGGAGTGAACACTCTCTTCTGGCAAGAAATCGTCAATTGGGACGTTATCTTCAATCATGATCCTAGAGAGATGATCATCAACTCCATTCTCAACTCCCTTCTTGTCCTTCAATTTAATGTCAAACTCTTGAAGGAGTAGAATCCATCTTAACAACCTTGGCTTCGCATCCTTCTTTTGCATCAAGTACTTGAGCGCGGAATGATCAATATGCACTTTCACCATGGAAGTTGGAACAAATCAAGTACAAACAAAACTTCTCAAAAGAAAAAACCACAACCAACTATTCTTTCTCAGTATAGTTGCATAATTCCTTTGCGCATCATCTAATGCTCGACTAGCGTAATACATAGCATGAAGCTTCTTGTCCTTCTTTTGTCCTAACACAGCTCAACTGTAAAATCATTAGCATCACACATGATCTCTAAAGACAAATCCCAGTCAGGTGATTGCACAATAGAAGCACTGACCAAGGCCTGCTTAATATGCTCAAAAGCTGAATGACACTCTGCCGAAAACTCAAACTTCTCATCCTTGCAGTGCAAAGCAGTTAGAGGTCTTGCAATCTTATTAAAATCCTTGGTAAATCTTCTGTAGAAACCACCGTGTCCTAGAAAACTCTTCATAGATTTTACATCATTAGGCGGCTGAAAACTTCTCATAACCTCGATCCTAGCGCGATCTACCTCAATCCTATCTTCTAAAACTATGTGTCCAAGTACTATGTCATCCTTTACCATAAAGTGACATTTTTTCCAATTCATAACCTAATGCTTCTCCTCACAACTAGCTAGTACCTTCTCCAGGTTGCTCAGGTAGTCTTTGAAAGAAGACCTATAGACTGAGAAATCATCCATAAATACCTCCATGTTGTCCTCGATCATATCCGTGGAGATAGACATCATACAGCGCTGGAATGTCGCAGGAGCATTGCAAAGTCCAAAAGGCATTCTGCATATGCAAAAGTGTCATAGGGACAAGTAAAATTGGTATTCTCCTGGTCGTCCAGATGGATGGGTATTTGAAAGAACCAAGAGTATCCATAGAGGAAGCAGTAATAAGGATGATTCGCTAGCCTTTCCAACATCTGATCAATAAGAGGTAGATGCAAGTGGTATTTCCTTGTGGTCGCGTTCAACTGCCTGTAGTCGATGCACATCCGGTGTCCTGTCATGTAGGAATAAGCTCATGCTTCTCGTTTTTCACCACTGTAAAACCTCCTTTCTTAGAAACCACATCAACATGACTAATCCAAGCGCTGTCTGAGACAGGACATATGATCCCTGCTTCCAAGAACTTCATGATCTCCTTCTTAACAACCTCTGTCAAATTCCAATTCGATCTCCTCTGATGTTCTACTGATGACTTCAACTCATTCTCAAGGTGAATCCTATGCATGCACAAGTCTGGAGAGACACTTTAAATGTCATCAAGAAAATAGTTAAGAGCCTTACGAAATTTGCGCAGCTTACTTAGCAGTAACGTGAGTTTTGCATTATTCAAAGAAGCATTAACAATGACAGGATAAAAGGAATTAGGACCAAGAAAAGCATACATTAGCCATGTGGGAAGTGGTTTAAGATATATTTTCGGAGCTTTTGCTTCGCTCAAATCGCTAAGTTTTGCAGCTTTCACAGAAATTCCAACCAGTTCCTTATTGGCAACCACTTGCATCACTTGCTCACTCGCATCCATTATCGAAGCATAACCGTCAGCAATCTTGATGCGGTCTAAATTAGATGATTCATGGAGTTTAATAATTTATAAACCCTAATTTGCAAGTGCACAGTTGACAATTGTAGTACTTAGGGGTCGATCCACATGATACTATTTTGTTACGCTACAAACCTATATGATGCCCAATAAGCTAAAAGAAAATATATTTGATTTTGGCATTTTTGATGAAACAAACGCAATAAGATAAATAAAGGATAGATAAATCAAAGCACACAAGACAAAATAAATCTAAAGAACATAAGCAACATATAAGACGCCGATTTAAAAGAGATGAAAACTAGTGTTCTAGAACTCAAATCACGGAGGTAGAATCTTTCCACTTTCATGACTCTGATCCTTTTGCTTTCAACCCTAATAGACTTAACTTTCGATGGTTATTACAAGGTGAACTCACGCAGTAATATTGAGATTCGATTGCTCACTAAACTCCTTAACTAACCTTTCATATTATTAAGACGCTTAGCGTATCAAATACTAGATCCGATGATATAAAAGCTTTTGGAGAATATATAAACCTTAAATCGATCACTACTTAGCTACTCTAGATCAATATTTGAGCATAAATAGAGATAGAGAATCAATCTAGAACCAAATTCAATAAAAGGTGTAAGATATGCAACATAGAACTTTTAGAATAACTTTATATCTAACATACAACTATTCTAACATGTTATTAAACATGTAGCAGCTAGAATAGAGGATAAAACACAGTAGATTCGTGACTCCATAGAAGGGCTCAGATGATTCTTCTCTTAGATTGAAGGTTGAGAAGATATCAATCCTTCATCGCTCCTTAACAAGACATATTAATGAAGAACAAGGAGAAAAATAAGATACATGTTTATTATTGATTTGTGTGGTGCTCAGGGCTGCTTCACTTCTCAAAGGAGGCGAAAAGCAAGTATTTATAGGTGCTTGAAGAGGTTCTAAGTTGTCAAAACTTCTAGGGTTTCACTTCAGGTGAAAAGTCTTTTTGTCGAAAACTGCTTAAACCGGACCGTGACACCGGACCAATCACGTGTCCGGGGTCTGGCCCAAATATCTCTCTTTAGTCTTGGAAATGGTCAAGTGCACTGGTCCACGAGCTTGATCAGTGTCTTGACTCATTTTGCACTTGCTTCATCTTCGTGGCAGTTTGACATGTCTTCAATAGATCGTGAATATCTTCCAGAATACAACTCTATTTGATGTAATTACAACTTCAATGGAAATCTGACTCCAAGGGCTATGTACATATAAAATTTTATCTCATTCCAAGTAGATTTGATCCTCCGTCTGTGGCTAATTTTCAGACATATATCTTCTGCCCAACTTCAGAAAATGTGATAACTTGGTGGTTTGGGACTTGGATTGGCTCTTTTGACTTTGATAAGTTGTTGTAGGTTATAGAATACTCATTTAGCTCATTTTTGATGATTTAACGTATATGACTATTAAAAACTCAATGTACAAGAAAACTACCTCTTTCGATAGAAAAACTTATTAAATAGCATAGAAAATATATAGAAATGGATAGGATAGGTGGAAAAATATGAGGTATATCAAATCTCATCCATATACTCTTTTCGTTACAAAATTGACCAAGGCCCTTTCCAAGGGATCTATAGGATTAATCTCATTAAAGTAATCCTCTGCAAGGTGGTTGAGTGTATCGACGTAGAAGATCTGACCATCTACAGTAAGCTTCCTCATTATCTTGTCCATGTCGCACTTCATCTCTAAATTGCCTACATTCAGCGTGATTCTATCTCCCTTCACATCAATCATCGCTCGAGCAAGGGAAGAGCTTGCAGGAAAACTTGCAGAAAAGGTAGTCACTGGACACTCCATTATCCTTAATGCTTGATGTCAAATTCTCAAACTTCCCAATGTGGTCTATAATGTGCTTGTGCGGAAGACCATGGACGGGATGTTGAGCCACAAGATTGATGAACGCAGGTTTCAGCTCAAAGTCGTTCCTCTAAATAGCTGGTGGGCGAATCGCAGCTCTGTTAGCATAGAAATGATCTGGTATGTTGTAATCTCCCAAGGTGCGCCCACGTTCAACATTATCTTGATGCTCCACTGCTACCTGCTCAACGATCAGATTCCTTTGAGCATCTAGTCTATGTCCTTGCTCATTGCGCATGTTCCCTTTTGCATCGAGCAGATTACAATTGTCACCTCGAACTAATACTATAGCATTCACCATCTTAGACTTAGTTTTTCTCTGAGCCTTCATGTTGGTGTGTTCTAAAAGTACTAATATCTGAAGATTGAATCCAACTAACTCTTTGTTTTAGTTACTTCTAGTACAACGATTAAACATACACCTGAAACACAAAAACAAAAGCTAGTTAATAAAATCGAAAATAAAATAAAAACTTAGACAAAATTTTACTAATTGAAATCTAGAGGTAATTTCAATTCCCCGGCAACGGCGCCAAAATTTGATATGCTCAAATTTACCTTGAGCTACTCTCTCAAATTAAGAGATCGCAGTACTTTTTGGGGATCTCTTAATTTGAGAGATAGTCCTTGGTAAATTTGAGCATATTAAATTTTGGCGCCGTTGCTGGAGAATTGAAATTACATATATATTTCAATTAGTAGAATTTCGTCTAAGTTTTATTTTATTTTCGATTTTACTAACTAGCTTTTTTGTGTTTCAGGTGTATGTATAATTGCTGCACTAGAAGCAACCAAGACAAAGAGTTAGTTGGATTCGATCTTCAGACACTAGCAATTTTAGAACGCACCAACAGAAAGGCTCAGAGAAAAACTAAATCAAAGATGGTGAATGCTATAGTACTAGTTCGAGGTGACGATGGTAATCTGCTCGATGCAGAAGAGAACAGGTGCAATGAGCAAGGACAAAGACTAGATGCTCAAGCGCATGTGATCATTGAGCATGTAGCAATGGAGCATTTGGATAATGATGAACATGGGCGCACCTTGGGGAGTTACAACAAACCAGATCAGTTCTATGCTAACAGAGCTCCGATAAGCATTCCGAACAGCCATGTCATGTACTCGGTATATTAATATGTGTCTCTTAATTTGTTTCAAATGGTTTTCTAAATTAACAACAAATTATTTTAAACAAATGTAAGGGTAAAACAGATTTTCTTTAATTCCTAATGGGACATAGTTGAGCTAGTAAAAGTGTATTGGGACATAATATAATTCAACGTGACCTAAATTACCAAATTTTGTCCACCAAAAAAGAGCAATTGAATAGTCCAAGAACATATTTTTTTTTAATTGAGGAAATTCGGTTTTACCATAGTGTTCACAAATCCGAACAACCATTAGAGAATGAAGACTTTCGATCCCCGAAAAACCATTAGAGATTGACAAATTTCGGCCCAAGACAATCTGAATTAGGATACGGTGCGACTATTTTGAAAGAAATTGTACCTATATTTAGCAAAAAGAGAGAGTTGTATATACCTTCATTAGTCCACCAACACTCGGTTAAAAACCGAATGGGCCAACGCGACTAATAATAAAATTTCTATACACATCGATCTACACCACACTAACACAATTCATCCAATATAAGTTTTTGTTACTAACACGGTTTGTTTCTCAGTGATATGATACAATGAAAGAGAAAATTAAATTGAATTCTTTTGGTTTGAAACTCCACAAAATATTTAGGCCGCTTGTTGTACAATATAGTCAATGAATGTATAATTTGTATTTGATATCCATAGCTAAGATTAACCGTTCTATTTTAAGTTTTTGGAATAGCGTTTTGTGTTCTTTCGAACAAGTATTTCATAGTAACCTATAAATGGTATAAGCAAGGACTATATATATTTCCCAGAAATTCACTAATCCTTAACCAAAATGGTATAGTCAAGGACTATATATGATGTTTTTGATAATATGATGAGAATATTGGATCATGGGACTAGCAACTAATAAGGTTGTGATATAATTTAACTAATGATGTAATGCTCCTAATTAAAGCCCAATCATAGAAAATAGAATACTGATACAAATTAGCCCACTTTCGTGATACTAATTACTTTGTTAATCACCTAATTTAGCTAAACTTTCATTTGCAAATTAGATAATCTCCAAGTATGATATATTAAGTCCATTAACTTCATAATTTCCCCTAACATCAACTTTCATTGGCTAGGGAACAAAAGTCAATATAAAGTAATGCAAGCATTTCCACAATCAGCTTTCATGCGGAAAGTAACTCAGGATCAAGATTTGATTTGTCAAGTCAATTTCTAGCATTAAGATTACTACTCTACTAGGCCCATAATCCAAGGATATTATTACTCACTCGTGAATGTATGAAATGACATAAGGGAATCATAGGTATGCATAATGTAAAGAAAAATCAAAGAAAGATTAAAACTAAAAAAGATTAAAACTCTAAAATATGGAAACTTAGAACATCAAACGTTTAAGTGGCAAAATGAAAATAATGCATAAAGAAAACTTAGGTTACACAAAGACTAAAATCATATTTATAGCCTATGTGAATAGTACCCGGGCCAACCCGGTCAACACTGGGTGACCAGTTAATAGTCAACTAACACATAAGCAAAAGTCAAAGTTCTCAGATATTAGTGGAGCCCATATTGGTTTGATGACCGATAGGGCAAGATTATTTTCTAAGATTAGTAGTAGGAATCTCTTTTATCGGCTTGAACCGATAGCGTGGGCTATACGCCGCTCCTCGACCCGCGGATGCACACTCTTTGTATCGCCTTGCTACTTCGTGGAACCGCGGGGAAATCTTAGTCTATCGGTTTCACAATATAAGTTTCTACCGATAGACCGATTCTCGACCCGCATATCCATCTTTGTCTCCTTCCCTCGATACAACTCCATCTCGAGGTTCATGCTCAGTATATCGTTCTCCAACCCGATAATCAAAGCCCGATATTTGACGCCTTAGCCCAAATCAGGAGTGGGCAAAATATCTAAAACCGAAAAACCAAACCAAACCCGACCCGAAATTATCCGAACCGAACCGAACCGAATCCGATTTTATAAAATACCTGAATGGGTTTCATTTTCTTAAAACCGAAAAATTGAACCGAACCGAACCGAACCGAAAACCAAACGGGTACCGAAGTCCAGAAAACATAAAATTAACTGTATTTATTTAGATATAATGTTCACATAGTTTTTTCGGTTGATTCGAGATTTGTAGGTATATTTGGTTAAAATAATTAATTTAATTAGATAGATTATTTAGAATTTTCATTTTGTTATATATTTTTCGGAAAACTAGAGTTAAAAATAAATTAATCAAACCAAATTAGACTAAAAATTACGTAAGTATGAATATTTTGGGTAACCGACAATAACCGAACCGAAACCGATCCGAAAGTTAAAAATACCCGAATAGGTATTATATTCCTAAAACCGAAAACCCGATAACTTAATTAACCAAACCGAATGGTTACCCGAACGACCACCCCTAGCTCAAATCGACCATTTTTATCCCATTTTTTGCTCCATGCTCCACTTCTCTATCCTCCAAGCTAGGACGACTCCAAATATTACTAATATCTTGAAAACAAGGTAAAAACATGCAATATGTGCAAAGTCCTAATCCTAAAATCTAAAATGGAATTCTAAGCTAAACTAGACTAATATGAGCCTAAGCATGCAACCAAGATGCATGAATGTGGATGCAAATATGAGCATAGAAAGAACAAATATGCAAGTATATCATAGACCAATGGAACAAACTAAAAGTCTACAATGACATAAAAAATCATATCTATTTATGGCAGCAAACTAATTTTCTGATCATATGCAAGTACTATGGTAATTTATACAATATATATATATATATATATATATTTTTTTTTTTTAGTATATTAGGAGATATCTACTGTTTTACTATGCAATAAGATGGTAATGTATCTAAGCTTACCATGGACGAAGTGATTAAGTGTATCATTTAAAAAAAATAGGATAAGGTTTTGGTTTTAGGGATTTTGGGTATTATTCAATTTGAGCATTTCATCCTTGCGCATAGGCAATGTACTCTTCATGCATCATATCAATTTTATCGGATGCAAATGGCTTACAAAATGAAACATGTTATTGGCTATACCCAACTCTTACCTAAACACGAGCTTTTCATCCTTTTAATAGCAAAAGTAGAAGATAACTCCCGCTTTATTGTGATGAGATGGACAAATATTAAAACTCACTATGCCTATGATATGGACATATATCAAAACTTACTATGCCTATGATGAAGACCGTGTCTTACTTCATGGTTTGGGACTCGTTGAACAACAAGATACACCGACTATGTTTATTTTCTAATTCTCTTTATTTGTTTTATTAAATTCAAAAAACCGATGCATTTGATGTAAAACAAATTTTTTTTAATTTAACATTCATTTCAAAAAAAAAAACATGTAGTTTAATATCATGTTAGCTATTACCTGAGTCCAACAAACTAGTATTTTACTATTTTTGGGTGAAAACTAGTTACCTTCTTTAGGATTCAAAATATATTATTATTTCAAAGCCATCAATTTCCATGTTATTATGATTATTAGTGGAATTAAACTTATCCTAGTTTGTTATAATGGTATGTTTGTAAAGGGGACAAATTGTTTTGTTTGCTTTAGGCCTGCCAAGTATCTTAGATCATTTCTTGCAAACAACAAGTGGGATGCAAAGACGTTTTTTACAACGGGTACGTTTTATTAAATCAACTAAACAAACGATAAAATTTTGTGATGTAGACCTAAAACCATAAATGAATGTCGATAGTATTGTCTTTTATTTAGAGATATTCCATTCATTTCATACAATACGAATATGTATTGTTAGTTGCCTAAACGTCGCACCTTTCATGGCCTCACAAGAGTGTCACTTCTCTACTTGACGTCAAATACTATCTCTAGTCTCTACGTACTCTTGCATCCATCTGTATTTCTAGATATTGTTGTATTTATCAGTTAATAATATATTTTACAAATACACCCCCGTATATTGATTTTATTGAGACAAGTGTATAAAGTTTTGCCAAAATATAATTTACAATTGATACATAAACACATGGAATTAATACATATCAATCCGTCTTCTCAATGTTCACTATGACGTCGGGAAAACCCTCCGTCGTGATGTCTATACACGGAATTCTCTCACCGACCTAGAAGAAAGAAAATTGTGTGGATGTAAATATGAACAAAAATAAGATTCGGGGTCGTTTTGTTACAAATTACATTTGTTGTGGGCTTTTTGAAACGTGAGGTGATAAAGTTCTAATTTTCGGAAAATAAATAAAGTTGTCTTTTGTGGTTGGCAGTCGATTATTCCATTTTCGTTAATTATATTAATTAATATTTTTATTTTAGTTTTAGTCCAACGGAAACGTATCCACTGTTCTTTCTTCTTCCGATCGTCCCTCCGGTACATCTCCGGCTGATCCATGGAGTCAATCCACTGCAATTGTCTTATAAACCCTAATTTCTCCCTTAACCACCGTCTTCGGAGAAGAAACCCCGCTGTTTTTGATCGGAGAGATGCTCTTTTGCGGCGGGGAAGGAGGTTCTCAGCTGTACGGACCTATAACTTTTCGATTACCGCGGCGGCGACGGATGTTTCGACGAGAAACACCCCTATTAGTGGCCGGAATTCAAAAGACGCTGCGATTACGACTTCGGCGATGAGTGGGGTTGAGAGAGGTGTGAGAGTTGGGGAATCGAGCTCCGCGTTGGAGCAGCTGGATATCGAGAGAGGCGTTTGCGTGCCGTTCCGAAAGTATTCTCCGGAGACTGTATGATTTGCTTCTGTGATTTTGATTTGTTTCTAGTTTCTCAGTCAATTTCCTTGTTTATTTATCACTGTTGCATTTTGTTGATTCATTTGGCTAAAATTGTTCGTCTTCGTTGATTTGCTTGGTAGTGTCTTAGAACGAATTGATATGGTTGTATTCAGGTGAAAATTTCATTGAATGTGTTGCCATTGAATTAAAGGAAATTTAGTAGGCGCCTAGATGGATTCTTTCTCCATTTTGTGTGATTACTTTCAGAGTTTTCTTGTAGATTGTTTGAATTGGAGCTTAGTGGTGATTTTTTGTTCTTCTCAGGTGAGGAGTAAAGTGTTGGAATCAAGAGGAGCAGTAGTCTCTCTTGTTTCAAGGGGTGTGGAGATTGTTTGGACTTTGGGTTTGTATTGGTCTAACTTAATGTATGATTTTATGGTTGGAAGAGACGAGGAAGTTGTCCCGTTCCGTGCTAGGCAGCTTAGGAACCTCTTGTGCAACTTGGGGCCTTCATTTATCAAAGCTGGACAGGTATGTGGATCCATGGTTTTGCTAGGAATATGTTAATAATGGCATTAGCCGGGTTCTCGGAGTTATCTTCTCTAATATATATATTACATGGGGGGACAGGTTCTGGCGAATAGACCTGATATTATCCGTGAAGACTACATGAACGAGCTCTGCATACTTCAAGATGATGTTCCTCCATTCCCTAACGAGGTAAAAATCTTATCTTTTTGGAGAAATTGTAAAGCAAGATATTTTTCTTGTTAGCATGTGCCATCATGTGGTGAAGCAAATAAATGGTGGAGGGCTTTGTAGGTTGCTTTCAATATCATTGAGGAAGAGTTAGGCCAGCCTCTTGAGGCCCTGTTTAGCAAGATTTCCTCGCAGACAATAGCGGCTGCAAGCTTGGGCCAAGTTTATCGAGCTACTCTACGTGCCACTGGAGAGGATGTTGCTATCAAGGTTCTTCTATATATAGATATTTTACTGTAGCCACAGAGTTTATCTTGTTCCAAAAATTGTGATATTTCTTAAAGCTTGGGATCAACGTTTGTTAGTTTGTATATACAGGTGCAGAGACCGCAGATAGAGCCAATTATTTACCGGGATCTCTTTCTTTTCCGAACTCTCGCCTCATTCTTAAATGGCTTCAGTCTACAGAAATTGGGTTGCAACGCAGAGCTAATAGTCGATGAATTTGGAGAAAAGCTTTTGGAGGAGCTTGACTACACCTTGGTATATCATATAATTGTCAATTTGACTCTTTTCCCTATTTATTAAATAAACTGAAATATGAGCCTTTATTTAATCTCGGTTAACCTTAAGTTATTGCCTACAGGAAGCCAGGAACATCGAAGACTTTCTAGAGAACTTCAAAGATGATCCTACTGTCAAAATTCCTCGAGTATACAAGAATTATTGTGGTCCGCGTGTTCTGGTGATGGAGTGGATTGATGGTATTCGGTGCACTGACCCGCAGGTATGACTTTCAAATAAAGGCCGACTCAATATAAATTCCTTTTTTTCCATCTAGAAAGTCCTTTATACTCTTAAGTACTGACTCTTACTAATTATACTCAGGCCATCAAGGATGCGGGAATTGATTTAAATGGATTCTTGACTGTTGGGGTGAGTGCTGCTCTAAGGCAACTGTTGGAATTCGGATTATTTCATGGAGATCCACATCCTGGAAATATCTTTGCAATGCATGATGGGCGTATTGCTTATGTAGACTTTGGTAATGTTGCTGTACTGAGTCAGGTAATTTGAGAGTAATGGTTCTAAGAAATCTAGTAAATAGCTTAGTTACTACTGTCTCCTCCTTATTGTGGTTTCTGGATCTTTTTATTATAGACTTTGTCAGTCATAGGCTAACTAGATCCTTTCTTTCTCAGCAAAACAAGCAGATTTTGATTGATGCTGTTGTCCATGCGGTTAATGAAGACTATGTGGAGATGGCAAATGATTTCACTAGGCTCGGATTCTTGGCCAAGGGTACAGATGTTTCTCCCATAGTTCCAGCTTTAGAAGCCATCTGGCAGAATTCTTCTGGGAAAGGGCTTGCAGATTTCAATTTCCGAAGTGTTACAGGTATGTACTGTTTCGTGCATTTCTTTACAAGGTTAAATTGCTTTTCTTGCACATCTGAGAGAGTATTGTCATGTGTTTTGCTGCAGGCCAATTTAACAAGCTTGTGTACGACTTTCCAATCCGTATCCCAGAGCGGTTCTCTCTTGTTATTCGTTCTCTGCTTACGCAAGAGGGTATATGTTTCACGCTGAAGCCTGATTTTAAATTTCTTGAGGTGAACTCACGTTTATTCTTTTGATTCTTCTTTTCAAACTTTGGATTAACCGACACATAAATTCTGAAGTTAGCAAGATACTAGTGATGCATTGTTCGCTGTCATTTCCCTTCCCACACTAAAAGCTAGCTTTTGTCTAGGTTGCTTATCCATATGTAGCAAAACGCCTCCTAACAGATCCGAATCCTGCACTTCGGGAACGCTTGATACAGGTTAATTGATAATTCTGATTTCCTTTTATATATGCAATGTCGAATTGTTATCCGCATAGCTGAACTCAAAGCTCTTGTTGCCATTGAATGTTTTGTTGATAATATCAGGTTCTGTTCAAAGATGGTGTTTTCCAATGGAAAAGGCTGGAAAACCTCATATCACTTGCAAAGGAAAACGTTGGGCAAATGAGTAGCAACCCTGCTCTACGAATTAAGCAAGTGTAAGTAAACCGACTTTTATAAAAGCATTGTTCCCAAATCTCAATCGTTCGCCTGTGAAGCCTAAATTCTGAATCCATGTTTTACGCATGATATTTTTTAGGGAGAATAAGCTTGACTTGACAGGTACCATCAAGGACGGAGCTCGTCTTTTCCTCCTTGACGAAGGCATTCGCAGGAAACTTATTCTTGCACTCACAGAGGACTCGAAGCTTCATGTAGAAGAGGTTCATACATTAAACATCTCACCATATTTTTTAGCATGTTTCGTTCCCATTGACACTTACGGACCTCTGCAGCTAAAACAGTAACTCTAATTTTGTTCTTTCAGCTTGTGGATGTATACAGATTGGTCGAAGAAGAAGTAGATATTCCCACACTTGCTATGAACGTCGTGCAGGGTAAGACATTCCCATCGACTACTATCATATTGGGAAATTGATGTAGCACTTGTATGATTCTGAAAATCTCTGGTTCCTTTTAAATTTGAATGCAGATTTGCCGAATGTTTTTCGGGATTTCATGCTGTCATGGAGCAATTCGGTTTTATCGGATAGATGATGAATCGGCTGTTTCACCTTTTTTTGGGGCTCTATTGAAGAGGAAAAGAGGTAAATTTGAGGGAGTAGATTGGAGAAAGACGTAGATTAATACAGGTCAATTAATCTTCGGTGCATACATATTACGAAAGTAACATAATACATACATGTAATTATATAAAAGCACACACTCATATGTCTTTGACGTTGGTCTAATGTAGTTTGATATTTATGTACACTTAACATTAATCAACGTCATCAAATCAAAAGTTCTAGTGTTTTGGACAACACTTAATTCACGATCTAGACTCGAAATAATTGGACCCATTGTAGCATGTCTTGTGACTCAATTCTCCAATACCAAATGGCCCCTGAAATATGCAATTATATAATTTTTTGAGTTTACTAAGCTCTTAAGGGGACATCAAATAGTCAAAATTTAGCAAGATTCAATTCTTTTACAAAATGTATATTTAAGTGTAGTTTGGCTCGAATAGAAAATTTAATTTCATTCAAGTATATGATCATTTTCGATGATAAAAGATTTCTTGTGGCGGCAAAATTTATTTATTAAACAAAATGAAATAATATCCGTGGCGCCAAAATTGCCAGAAAAAAGAGGAAAGGCAAAACAAACCTAAGAAGAAGAAATCCAAATTTCCAATTCTTTCAATAATCAATAATTATGCAAGCAAAAATCAATAATTTCTTCAAGCCCTCTTCGTCTCCTATCACTGCATCAACAACATCGGAGACAGACGATGGTTTAGCCGTCTGGGAAAATAGTCGGAACACCATCGTCAACACCTACGAGCGTCGATCTACCATATCCGATAAGTACATGAATCCAACTTTTGCGATTTCCTTCTTTTTTTTTCTTCATCAATTGGGAAAAATGAGCGATTCTGGGGGAATTGGATTTTATCTTGTAGCAATTTGTGTTTATCGTTTTTCTCTTAATTTCCTGGGTATTTCAGAAGTGAAGTGGTTAAGGAATGCATTGGGAAGCCAGTGAAGAATTCTGCACCTAAAAATCTCAAAAAGAAGCGTAATTATACTCAATTCCACTTAGAATTGGGTCAATCTGATTTTCTTCTAAGACTTTGTGCTGAATGTGGAGTTAAGTATGCTCCTGGAGATGAATTAGATGAGAAGAGTCATCAAAGTTTTCACAAGAACTATATGAATGGAATCCCTTTTAAGGTTATAATACATGGAATCCCTTAATGGTTTGTTTGATTCTTGTGTAGAGGTTATTTGATAAAGTTTCGGTCTTTGAACTGGTTTCAGGGTTGGCAGAACGAAAGAGCGTTCACATCGCCATCGTTCGACAAGAACCGCATTGTTATGGTATCGGAAAATGATTCTCCTGCACACAGAAACAAGGTTCATCTTTTTCTTCTTTTGTGTTGTTTACGCCTTTACGGTACTGGTTCTTCAATTCGAGGATCTAACGGGGTATCTTTTGTCATTTCAGGTGCAAGAAGTTGTGAAAATGATGGAGGTTGAGCTAGGAGAGGATTGGATTCTTCACAAACGTTGCAAGGTATGAGCCTGTATCCAGTTCTTAACAGACATTTGCGGATAAATTCCATTGCTCATACACGATACCATGTCTATGAGTAGCATTGAAATCAAACAAGAACGTTGATTGTGCAGTTTCTTTGATATGCCGCTTTACTTTCACTGCGTTTTCAAGAACTACCTTGTTATGTGTAGGTTTATCTATCTGTTTCCTCTCAGCGAATCAGCGGATGTTTAGTTGCAGAACCAATCAAGGAAGCATTTAAGGTGATAGCTTTTCCTGATAACGAAAGACCGTTAAAGAAAGAGAGCTCCTCTTCACCTTCTACCTCCATTCAGTTTGGAAATATTGTTTTGCAAAGAGAAGTATCGAAAAGATGTCGAGCATCAGAGGATAGATTAGATAATGGAGCAATAGTATGTGAAGAAGAAGCTAAACCAGCTGTTTGTGGAATACGAGCGATTTGGGTCTCACCTTCTAATAGAAGAAAAGGCTTAGCTACACGGTTACTCGATACCGCGAGGTAAATTAACTCTTAGCAACCACATGAAGAAAAAACAAACTCATTGTATATATTTATGCATCAATGGTGAACTTTTTTTGTTTGTTTGTTTGTATTAAACCGCAGGGAAAGCTTCAGCAACAATGGATGCGTTTTGGAGAAATCTCAGGTTGCATTTTCACAACCAAGCTCCATGGGAAGAGCTTTTGGATCCAATTATTTTGGAACTTGTTCATTCTTAGTTTACAAAGCTGATACTCACTTCCCTCAAACAAATTAGGCTTCGTTGATTTCATGATTTGCTTTTCAAAATTTAATCCTAGTTTTGGTTTCAGTAAATCAGTATATATTGAAAATGTTAAATCACACAAAGATAAGGCATATGAAAAAAATCATATTTAGGTACTACTAGGTCAGTTACAAAACAAGTAAAATGCTAATAAGTGTAATGTCTCCATATCTTCACTGCGACTTTCAAGATCTCGCAATTGAGATTATCAATGTAGTCTTCGGTCCTTGCGTTGATGGCTTCGACTCAAAAGAGTACCTAAATCCGCCATCAACATTATGATTGTTTTATGCACAAAAAAGTACTAAATTCAGTCACAACATACTCGTTCGGTTTCAAATCTGCTAAGGCGCCACTCGACAACATGGATTTGGGGATACAAACATATGGTTTAACATCATAGCAATGTTTTTTTTTTTCATTCCTACTCAGACACGTAACATCAGTCTCAGAAAATTTACAATTAGAAAGTTAGAAAGTTAGAAAGAAATTGATTTGGATGAGAATGTTAGATGATCAAACGAACATCGACTTAAAAAATCTTATATTTGGCCCTTAACAAGATCTACTCAAAAGCCAAATTGTGAGCGGACCACTATAACAGCTAACTAGCTATTAAGAATATTATCAGAACTGTTTAGAGTAATCGCGTTACAGTGAATAATGCAATGCAGGACCACTTTTGATCGCCAAACAAAAATAAACAAAGAACCATGGTAGTTCGAGCGATTATAATTGATGGTGGTTAGAGAGGTAGAATAATTGATCTAATAACAGTTTATGCTATAAAACGAATACCATTTTGATTGTTATCAATTCATGGCGATATTTAAACTTTGGAAAAATATCCTAATTTTAAAATTTAACATATAAACTAGATATTTTGAAAAAAATATTATCGGGCACATGACGGCAGGACCCATTACTGAGCAGAGCCGAGCCGGACTTGCTTTAGTCCATGAATGTATCAAAACTTCAAAAGAGAAAAAAAACAATGGGTGAATTGCATAAATAACAGACAAAAAATTAATAATTCATAATCCACTAGAATTAGGGTAAATTGCTAGATTTTGAATTGTATTATTAGTTTTTTTCCGTACCAATTTTAGTTCTCCAATTACTTTTAAGTTAATAATAATCTTAGGTGATGCTAAATTCTCTCTTTTTTAAAAAACTAAAAATTCACTTATATTTCTGAACTAATAATCTTAGGTGATTAAACTGAAAACATTATTAAAGAACAAACATAACTTATGTTGATTTATAAACTGCTATTTAAATTTTAATCCTAATTTTAGTTTCAATTTAAAATTATTCTAGTTAAAAAAATATGTGTTAAAATGAGTAATAATTCGAAAATATAAAGTAAAATCATATTATATTGAAGACTTAGAAAAATATATTAAAAAGAATTCATAACCATAAAGATGAAATAGAGTTTTAAATCAGATGCAGAGGACATTTTCTTTCTATAAACCACAGTCAACATACTAACTGCATATTCCATTCCCTATGTAATTTGACTAAAACATTAGTCTCAATATTCAATACATTTCTAAAATCAATCAAAAAGAAAGCTTCTATTTATAACAATAAAATAAACATAAATAATGTATTTGGAAAAAAGTAAAAAAAAAAAATGATTTGGGGATTGAGAGAAGAGAGAGAAAAAGGAAGCTCCTCCTTCTCTACCAACTGCGATACACTATCCCCACAAGAAACCCCATCTCCTTGAAACTTGCAATCTCAAGGTCAGCTTCTTCTTCTTCCTCCTCCTCGAATTCTCGATTTCGATCTTCTTCCATCAATTTCTCCGAGTTTTTCTTCGAATCTGTTGATTTGGATCCGTTTCTCAACTTTGCTAGGGTTTTTTTATTCGATTTTGGTATATGATCGGTCTCTGAATTGTTTGATTTCGAATCCGACTCTCATTTCTATCAGTTTTTTTTCTTCTGGGTTTGTAGTAATTTGGGTTTTTGAGTCTCTCATCGAATTGTCTTTGCATTCTTATTCATAGATTGTTTCTTCTTTTTAGTGGTTTGAGATTGTGAATGCTTATACCACTCTTGTTTACATGCAGAACAACGTCTAAGGAAATGTTGTAAAAGGGTTTCATTGATCAGTTTCCTATTAAGTTGGAATAAGTCTGAGGAAAGTTTGGAAACTTTTTATGGCGTTGGAACGTGTTTGCGAGAAACGGCTTGAAGCAAAGACATTTTGCAGCCAAGAGTTTCATCTAACAATCAATTGGGATGATTTAGTTTGTCCCATTTGTTTGGATTTCCCTCACAATGGTGTGCTTCTCCAATGTTCGTCTTACGAAAACGGTTGCCGTGCGTTTGTATGCAATACAGATCAGCTTCACTCCAACTGTTTGGATCGTTTCATTAGCGCTTGCGGTACGGAATCACCACCTCCAGTACCTGATGAGCCTCGGTCAAAGGTTTTAGAAGAGAATTGCAAACCGGTGTGTCCACTTTGTAGAGGAGAAGTTACTGGATGGCTTGTTGTGGAAGAGGCTCGTGTACGTCTTGATGAGAAAAAACGTTGCTGTGAGGAAGAACGATGCAGATTTACGGGTACTTACACAGAGCTTCGCAAACATGCTCAGTCAGAGCATCCAGATTCTCGTCCCTCGAAAATTGATCCAGCACGGAAGCTTGACTGGGAAAATTTCCAGCAGTCGTCTGAGATTATCGACGTGTTGAGTACAATTCACTCAGAAGTTCCGAGAGGAGTGGTTTTAGGAGATTATGTGATCGAATACGGAGATGATGACACGGGAGATGAGTTTGAGGATGTTCCTAGCAACGAAGGAAACTGGTGGACTTCTTGCATTCTGTATCAAATGTTTGACAATATAAGGAATGCTAGGAATCGAAGAAGATCGAGAATGAGCGAAAGCAGAAGAGGGAGTCGACGCTCTAGCTATGAAAATTCCAACTCTGATGACAGCTCAGTAGCATCCATAGAGACTACAGAGTTTAGAGTAGACGAGATCGATGATGAGTTCATCAATACAAATGGAACTAACAGAAGTAGCTCTATGCATCAAAGGTCAGAATCATCCGTCTATTGCCTTTAGTTTCTCTTTGATAGATATGATTATTCTGTGTTGATATTAGAGGCTTACGGGTATGTCCGGTAATTCAGACACCTTATAGATTGAATGATGGAATTAGCTTATCATGTCCCATTGTTGCTTGTTATGTCTAACATAGTGGCTTGGAATCTTGACCTGGTTTATTAGCATTCTTGTGCTATATATGATGGTTACATAATAGACATTACTTGATACCGTATTCTTTCTTGTTTACAGTTCAAGAAGGCGTCGATCCCGCTTCTATGAAAATTAGGTATGTACTCGCTGTTTATATGCTCTCGGTTTTATCTTCTTGTTGATATCGTACATTGATTTTCTTCGGATTTCCTGTTTTCTTTCTTTCTTTATTAGTCAGGTGGAGATTGAAGCGAAGCAAATGAAGCGGACCAGTCTATTTGTAGCCAGTGTTCTTGGTTTTGGACCTCTACTCATCTTTTTCTTTTATTTCAACACATAAATTTTATTTTAGGGTTGTCTTGTCACATTACTCGCAGCCTTTGTACAAAAACATAAACAAGAAAAAACAAAAAATGTTTTTTGGATAATGTATCTTGTATCGTTGTCTCTTTTGTATCCATCTTTCAACAGTGAACATATTAAGAGACGTTAATCATAATTCAAAAGTCAACTTTACTACAGCAATTCATACCATTTACTATTCCAGTGAACATGTAACCCAAATATTATGTTTAAAGCTCACTCTTATTATCACCAACACAATTTGGTCTAAGTACAAGGTATAACCATACAATCCAGATAAAACAGAGATTCAAGTGACACAAACTCGAGAACTAGTATGTGACGTTATTGGGCAAGTTTCTGATGACATTACTCTTCATTGCGATCTTAGTACGCATGGTCTCGTCTCTCTTCGTCATTTCCTTCAGCACTTTCATCTTCATTGTGTCCTCTTTCGATGGCACCGTCCTCAGACCCAAGCTTTTGTACCTGAGAATTGAATAGCCTTAGATTAACTTTGCCGAGTCTCTATTAGGTTGGATGATTAATGGGTTGGAAACAAACCTTGAAGATAGAGAGGCAACAATCTGGTTGCTGTTATGAGAAGCCGGGCGTGGCTTCTGTCTGTAGTAACGCATGAATTCACGGGACCCGAGAGTTCTAGACGTTGTTGTGTTCTCTGATCTATCAGTGATCACAAGCTCAGATCCACCAACGAGTTCTACAGTGTTGTCCGTTTCGCCAGATACAACTATCTGGTCTCCAGCTTCATCAACATAGCTGCTCAATACACAAAAGAAGATGCATTAAGCTTTGGCATAATAAGAGAAATAACTACGGGATTAAGAAGATAGTGGAAACCTGCTACAGTAGTCATAGAACTCTTCTAACTCAGCATCTTCATCATCATCACCATCACCGTAATGCAATTTACAATGACTCTTTGCTTCCATATGCTTTCTCACAGCTTCTAAGCTGCTAAATGGACGGCACAGCTCATTGCAGTACAGACACATGAAGTCTCTCTTGACCTGAATGACGAAACCATGTATAAGTAAACGAGAGTAAAAAAGATCAACGCTCTACGAAAATGAACAAACCTTAAGACCGAGGTAAGTGAGAAGCCCTTCTGGATCCTTCAGATACTCGATATCCGGAACGAAGAAGCCATGATGCTTATGCATGTGAACCATACAGCTCTCTAAGGTCTTATGCTTTTTGTCACACATCAAACAAGAGGTCGGATCCAGCTCATACTTTTCATCTTCATCCATATCTTGTTCATTAACATTCAACTTAGACAACGAATCCGAGGATTCTTCGGCATCCAAATCCTCGTCTGAATCAGCTTCAACCCATTCATCTTCACTATCCTCGTTTTTGACACGGCGAGAGAGTGGCCTGATTATCGCTACATCATCCTCTCCGTTGCTAGACGTCCCCTGCGAAACCCGCAAAATGTGGCGTTGCGACTTAAGATGCTGTTCATGAGCCTTGGAACTTCTGTAACCTTTACCACATATTCCACAAGTATAAAGCATTGGAACTTCATCTGATTTATTCTTCTCTGAAGCAAGAGCAGATTGTCTAGCCTCAAACAACTCTTCTGTAACTCCAGGAACTCCAGCCACCTAATAACAGTTTCATCAATGTTATTCATCAAAACCCTTAACAACAAAATTCCATATTTCAAAGATTCAACGAATACACATCACGAAAGCAAGAACGATTCTACAAGTTAATAAAGCAATTCCCAAAATAAATCCATTTGGATCAGAATTTCACGACGAACAAGATAACGCGGCTTCGAAATCGATTAAGATGACCGGAGAAAAGAAACAAACCTTGCGTTTGAGATTGTAGCGGTGCCAATCGGACTTGTAATGAAACCCTCGCTCTGATTCGTCCACGAACTCCATGTTGCAAGCGTTACATGTTAAGCCAGGCATCTTTCCTTTCAATCTGGAGCACGATCGATTCAAGAAATGGAAAATGGAGAAGAAATCTGTGTTCGAGGATAAGGATTTGGTATAGCGACGGCTCGGAGAATGGATCGGCGAAAGAGAGAAATACCCAAAGCGTCGATTGATTGATTTTGCGGTCAGAAATGAGAAAGTAGGCGCCGATTTAATATCCGATCGGGTCAGGAACCGACCCGATATAAATATAGCCCATTTAAACATTTATTGGCCCATTATTTAAGCTGTCACTTTACTGTTAATTCCTTTGATATTGTTATAAATCCATCTGTATGGATGCCATTAAGAAGCTTATATTCCCTATGGATAATTCTAAATGCTTTAAGAATGTTTAATATGTTTTAGCATATTCTAGTCTTATCCTTCAAGTTGTACATTTGGGTACCCGTTCGGATTCGGATCGGGTATTTCAGATTTCGGGTATTTTAGTTTAGAGATATAATACCCATTCGGGTATTAAAAAACTTCGAGTCGGGTTCGGTTCGGTTCGGTTTCGATTAAGTTCGGGCTGGGTTCGGATTATCCAAAATATTTAAAACTACTCCAAAAGTCTATAATTACCTCGCTTTCTTTTTCATTTGGTTTAATTTAATTATTTGTTATTCGAATTATCCAAAAATACTCTAAACAAAATAACAAAAAGAATTGTAATATTACAAATAATAACATAAACTGGTTAGTTTTACCGAAATGTATATACAATATCCGAATTGAAAAAAAAAACAAAGAAAAAACTATAAAATTTATATAAACTATATGAACACACCCGACCTTAACTCTAAATATATTTAGGTTTGTTTATGTTTTGTATATTTCGGGTACCCGTTCGGTTATTGGTTCGGTTAGGGTTCGGTTTTGGGTTTTGGGTTTTAAATATAGAAGATCTGTTCGGATATTTTAAAAAATTGGTTCGGATTCGGTTCGGGTAATTTCGGTCGGGTTCGGTTAGGTTTTTCGGTTCCGGATATTTTGGCCACCCCTACACTATATAGACCCTTGTTCTCTATGGAATAATAAATCACCCAATTCATTTTATCTCTCTTTATTCATAACATGTTATCAACACGATAGTCGGGCAAGAAGCAACTATTTTCAAGTTCCTTATTAGTCTGGCAAGAAGAAGAAGGACTTGATTTATGTTTATGGATGTGGTCCATATCCTAATTATATAAACCCATTGGATAATAACATTTTATGAAAATCCCTGAAGGATATATCTCTGAAGGATTAATGGATATCAAATTATGTTCCTGGGAACTTTGGTTATTCGATCGAGTTAAAACTAATACTTTGCATGGAGTATATTTACGAAAATTAACGAATATACTCATTTATCAAAATATTATGGATCAAATGGATCCTTAATTTGAACAACATTGGAACTCCTGAAGAGTTATCACAAGTACATTGGTAATGATAATATGGGATATTATACCTTGGAAAAGATAAATTTATCTTTAGGTATCCCGAATTGAACATCTAGTGAAAGATATGTTATCTCAATAGATTCTTGCAGAATTTTACATGAAAAGCTTACATATACTCTGGTCCTGAAGTACCATCTTCAAAATATTGTTTGAGAAATTTACTAATCTCTTTCATAAATAAAAGATGTGTTCGTGTATGTGAAGGAAATCCAAATAGTAACTTTTACAAGAATGTGCAAGATGAATATTTAGAAGATTGTACATAAAAGAAATTTAGACCGGAAGTTCGAATAGACCAAGATATGATCTTTTAAGAGAAAAGATGTTATGGACCAAAAGTCCAATGATTTGAGAGATTATATGACAATCATAAGAGTTTATTCATTAAAGCTATGCTTCTAATAATTCAAAAAGATTGCATATATGATCGGAAGTCATCTCCAGAAGAAAATGTTTCCGAGGGGGAGAAATATAATGATATGCGTGGATGTACTCTTTTTCCTTTATCATAGTTTTTATCCCCTAGGGTTTTTCTATGACAAAGTTTTTAATGAGACATCAAAGAACACGCAAATGATAGATACTTAAAAAGGAATGTTATCATTACAATGATATATGAAAGTCTATCAATCTCCCAAATGAATATCTTACTTCAGTGATATTGAGAGAATAAAAAAGAATGATCAAGATGGATCATCTAAAAGACCCATGAGTTAGAGAAGAATGGCGATGTACACGTTCTACATATTCGTTCAAGTGAAAGTTTGGCGGGCTTATTTTCCAAGATATTTCCAACTGCTACTTTGAAGAAACAAGTTCTTCATTTAGATGCGTCGTCACAAAGATCTCAAGTTCTGCACTCACCAGGGTAAGTAAATACGCATTGCACTCTTTTCCCTTAATAATGGTTTTTCCCATTGGGTTTTTCTGGTAAGGTTTTTAATGAGGCAGCACATTATGCGTAGTAGGAGCATTTTGAGATAATGGACATCCAAGGGGGAGTGTTATGAATCCATTTGTATGGATACCCATTAAGAAGCCTATATTCTATATGCTCTATGGATATTTTAAATGCTCTAGGAATGTTCTATATGTTTTAGCATATTCTAGTCTTATCCTTCGAGTTGTACACTATATATAATCTTTTTTCTATGGAATAATACATCACAATTCATTCTATCTCTCTTTATTCATTACAAATTATTTATTTAATTTTGCTATTACAAAATATGTTTGTCGCTTTGCAATATATATACATAATTATAAATCTAAATAAATTTTGTTTGCTCAATTAAGTTTGGTTTGATTACAAAAAAAAATTGTTTTGGTTTTTGGATTTTGAAATAATAAAACCAAACCGTTATATACAAAATTCGGTTTGATTTCCGTTTAACTATTCCAATTTGGTTTGGTTAGGTTTTTTTCTAAACGCATTTTGTCTATTATTTTAGAAACAAACAAGTTTTTATGTGTAATGATTACAGAAAACTGCGATGTTGTTGTGTGTAAAATATCACATATAGGCTAAATTGTATTGTCGAGGTTTGACAATAGTATAATAATAGATGGTTATATTATTTTCTAGAAACCATTTATAACATATGGGTCTGAAAGTTAATTACTGATATTATGCGAATTAGATCACACTTCTAAATAAATTGAATCAAAATATATTTGTATTTTGGAGAATTTTATTTATATGATAAGTAAAACAATAAATATACATATATTAATGTGTATATGTTAGTATTCTTAATTAGATTTGGAATAATACGTATCCATTATGTAATGGGCCTTGTGATAAGCCCATAATTCTTATTAATTGTAATTAGGTTTATGAGAGTATCTACTATATAAATGTGCAAACAAGAGGTATTGCATAAGAGGATCGGCGCCGACATCATAAATCGTTCGAGAAAACGAATCTTACTCTATACCCCTAAAAATAAGATGGAAGGTCCATCGTTAAGTTTCTAGATTAGATCTCAATGTACTTATCCCATCTCGATATAGTCTGGGTTCAAAATTTATTATTCTGCTTCCAGGTATATTTTAAACCTTAAATCTAAATATTGCTCATTATTTGCATGAATCATTATTTGCAATTAATTCGTAATTATATTTTATAATAGTTATAAGCTGTTACAAATCTTAACAATTGTATCAAAGTTTACTTGCAGAATACTGAAATATAATTTAGTTTAATCAATATTTGATATAGGCAAATTATTATGTTTTGTATGAACATGGTTAAATTTATGAAATTTAATAAATTGGTGGAACATGATACAAATGATAGTATATATAATTCGATTGAGCTTGTTCGTTAAATATTATAATTTAATTTGTTATGAACACATCTGTAAACGTTAATGAGAGAAGTGATCTCTTTGTTTGTTAGTATATTTTCGTAAAGTATATATTGATTATTTGTTCGAAATTATAGAGAAGGAAAAGGCAAGTAATAATTTCCTTGTGATGGCTAGAATTGGTAAATTCTAATTCGATTAGGATTAATTCAACTATTTAATTGTTGTGTTGTTATCATCTTAGCTTTGATTAAGAAAGCGATTATTCTCTTAAGCATTTTGATAAAGATCCAGAATGCTTTGTGTTCTTAGCAAAAAAGTGCTTTGGATCATAATTCAGTTATGGATTTATGGTTTACTTATTAAATTACTATTAGAAAATATCTTCTTTGTAATCCAAATTAAAATAAATTTGGTTTGAACCTAATGTGATTAGGATTTAATCAGTTTTCCAATCAGGATTGTCTTATTAAATACATATTAGATATGTATTAGTTATATTTAATATTTATATTCGATATAAATTCTAAATATAATTAATATTGGGTTAAAATTTCACAACAAATATCAAGTATTTTAATGCATATTCAGTCTTGGTAAACAGAGTGTCCACATCTACATATGTGAGGCAGATGGTAATGGTTACCATATGAAGTGAGAGTGGTTTACTTGACTAGACTATCAAAAAGGGTTTGGGCTTAAAGACATAAGTTCGATAAACATAAGATGTGTCATCCAACAACTAATAGTTATATTGGATATAGCAAATGTGTTGCTAACCTAAATAGTTGGATTTTCGGGAGATGAGTCAAAACTCACTTGAAGTCTAGTAAAATATGGATCTTGGATACTATACTCATTTTTGAGAAAAAATGTTTTGAGTATAGTGTGAGTTTTCTTATTGTTGAAATCGCTCAAAATTCATGAATATCAAATTAATTTTTGATTTTGTTTCTTGACAATTTTGTCAACTCTTCTAAGTTCGTATTCATTGTGATTTGTTCTTGAAAATGAAAAATTGATTGAATCTAACCTCCTTAGTTACTTGAAAGATCTAGATGGAAAAAAAACATTTGATGTTTCTTCTCGGAATATTTATGTTATAGAAGTAAATGATAGGCTGAATCGTCTTGACTCCAAGATCTAATAGCAACACCTTAAGCAAAATGAGTTCATCCGCAATATATGCCATGGATCTATATTCAGCTTATGCGCTCAACCTTGACACCACCTTCTGTTTCTTCTTCTCCAAGTGACCAGATTTCAACAAACAAATGTGCAATATCTTGTGGTTGATTTTTTGGATGCCTTCTCCAACCCAATTTGCATTACAGTACCCCATATTCTCTGTGGTTGTTCTTCTGCATCCAAATACCTTGGCCCCAATTTCCCTTCATGTACTTCAGGATCATTTTTTGGACTTGTTTCGTTTCTTTGGCGAGATCTACCACATCCCAAGTGTCATTCATCATCATGGCTCTATGTTCTTCGTTTTCTACCTCAGTTTACACCTCACTATCCTTTGCTTCTTCATAAGTCTGAGGTATAGCAACCTGGTCAAATTTTCTAAAAAAAAGCTTGATGATCATAAGGAAGGGTAGCCAAAGAACAATAAGCTTGAATAGGATGTGCAGCAGTATTAACAAGATTGTTATAGTAAACCCGTGTATTAACCCATTTTGAAGAGCAGAACAATCCTAATTGACAAAAGAGAGTGAACAAATTTGAATCTAAGAATAAGTCAGTCAACAACAACAAAGATGATTTTGTTGCAATTCGTCCTGAGTAGACAACTGCTGACCGGATTATTTTTAGCCGATAAAGTGATGGAAATTATTTTCTTGTCTATTCATGTGTTAACTTTTTTTCTCCTACCTCTACCATCGTTTTATCCCAGAGAAAAGTGTGTTGTTGCTTCTAACAGAAATATATTTAAGTTGTTTTAACTTATGTATATGAAAGAATAAGGTCCCTACAATTTTGGTTTTATCTAGACCAATAACATGTTAACTGAGAAGGGTAATTTTTTTTCCTCTTAAAAAGTTACCCTTAATCTTAGTTTTTTCTTAATAAGGTACTACATTAGTCTATATAGTTTTAATTCTTGTGTATATCATGCAACAATACCATTAATGGTAGGTATATGTTGTCATTAATACTTTTGAAAGTTTAACATATGACTTTAATACTCTGGATGGATTTTGTTGTGACAGTTACTCGTTTTTTTTTCTTCTGATAATGCTGGGAAATGTGATGATAAGGAGTATCTAGTAAAATTCAAAAAACTTTCATATGATGAATGTTATTGGAAATCTGGATCAGACATTTCAAACTTCCAAAAAAAAAATCCAAAGGTTCAAGAATATAAATTATGGCTCTCGTAAAGATAAATATTTTACATATAAGAGCAATCATAAGGATTTTAAACAATTTGATCTTAATCTTGAATTTCTTACTTTATTCAGAATACTTGAATATTAGATTGTTGTTGTAGTACCAAGTTGTATTGCTCCACTTGTTTGGTACTTATAGAAGCTATGATATATTGGCCTTTTGTTATTGAAGGTATGTTGCATTCGTACCATCTTGAAGGGCTTAACTTTTGCGGTTTTCATGGCCAAACCAAACACATGTAACCCTTGCCGATGAGATGTGATTGACTATGTCTTCAATAATATTCCACTGAACTAGTGACATAGATATTTTTGTTTATCATGAGCGGTTATTTTCCATTTATGCAACACTAATAAAATTGAGATTTGTAGTGTTGTAGGCAAAACAATTCAAAACGTTGCCTTTCTAGCTTTGTTTTTTGAGAAAAACTATGCTCCGTATTTGGTGGTTGCTCCACTGAGGACTCTGACAAATTGGAAAAGATAATTTCTATCACTTTGATATACGGGGTCCAGGTGGCAAATTATCTTTTCCAGTTTGTCAGAGTCGTCAGCGGAGCAACCACCAAATACATAGCATGGTTTTCCTCGAAAAGGGAAGCTAAAAAGGCAATGCTTTGAATTGTTTTGCCTACAACACCACAAATCTCAATCTTCTTAACGTTGCATAAATTAGAAAAACAAAAGCCTCACATTATAGACAAAAAAAAATCTACGCCATCAGTTAGGTGAGATATTATTGAAGACATACCTAATCCCATCTCATCGGCAAGGATTACGTGTGTTTGGTTTGACCACGAATACCGTAAAAAGTTAAGATCTTCAAGCTGGTATGAATGCAACATGCCTTCCTTAACAAAAATGCAAACATATCATAACGTGTACAAGTACCAAAAATCGGAGAAATATATCATAGCACTATAACAACAGTTATAATATTTCAAGTAGTGTGAATATCTGTAAGAAAATTAGGAGTATGATTGAACTGAGTAAAATCCATATGGTTTTCTCTCATGCGCGGAATATTTATCTCTGCGAGAGCCGAAGTTTATATCCTTGAATCTTTGAATTTCTGCTTGGAATGTTGATATGTCTGATTCAGATTCCCAACAACATTCATCATTTGGAAGTTTTTTGAACTTCATCAAATACTCCCTCCAATCACCTTCTTCCCTGCATCATCAGGAAAAAAAGGAGTAACCATCACAACGAAATCCATCAAGAATATTAAAGTCATATATGTCAAAATTTTAATTGTATTAATGACAACATATACCTTCCACTTATGGTATAGTTACCTAATATACACAAGAATTAAAACTATCTTGACTAATGTGGTACTTCATTAAGAAACAATCTTTTTTACCAAACCGAAATGTTTTGATTAAAATCATAAACTCCTTTTTAAGGGGAGGAGTTCAAAGCTACAAGTCCAAATTTTGCTAAAGAATCAGTTGAAACTTTTGCCGTACGAAGAATAAAAGTGAAAGAGGTAGTCGTGAATTCATCGCCTAGACAACGGTTGTCGTAAATGAGAGATTTCAACTCATTAACCACGCCATTCGAATTGATTAGCATAACAAGAGAGAGAGAGAGAGAGAGAGAGAGAGAGAGAGAGAGAGAGAGAGAGAGAGAGAGAGAGAGAGAGAGAGAGAGAGAGAGAGAGAGAGAGAGAGAGAGAGAACACATTAAGAGCTCAGTACCCTGCATTTTTCACTGCTTCTATGACCAAATCCACTAGTACGATTCGACGATTCGCAAATAACAACTGATTTCTTGCCTTCCATAAGGTCCATTTCAACCATGGAAAGAGCGGAGATTCTTTGAGTCCACTAGAAGGAAGATTCACCTGTTTTCTAGCAAAGGTGAGGAATTGATGTAGAGACGTATTGATTGATCTGATTTGAAAAGCACCGGTGACAAGTCCCAAACCGCTGCCACAAAGGGACAATGAAGTATCAGTTGCATTTCATCTTCTATTCCATCACAGATTTGCATTTAGCAACATCAAACATTCCACGCGTCAACAAATTACTTCCCACTGCAAAAGCTTTGCTTTTCAATTTCCAAAGGAAAGACTTAATTTTTGGGGCTACTTTCACCTTCCAAATACAAGTCTTCCAATCAAAATCTTCTTCTTTAAATTTCCCCTTAAAATTTGGACTTGTAGCTTTGAACTCCTCCCCTTAAAAATATTTTACATGTAGCCAAGCAATCGAGTCTTTGGAAGGCTGCTTTCACCTTCCAAATACAAGTCTTTCAATCAAAAGACTCGATTGCTTGGCTCGATGTAAAATCAGGCTATCCGCTAAATGAGTTACATGTAGCCAAGCATTTCATCGCAAAAGTACTAAGAACAATCCTTGTAATAATTTCCTCATATTGAGGTAAATGACTTCTAATAGCCTCCGTATTCCAAGTGTTTGAGTCCTTGGATATGTCTTATGTAGTTTTTTTACAAATTCAAATTTCTCTTTTGGCTTTTTGAAAATTCATAACGTCTAAAAATTATGTGATAAAACAGAATATATTAGGAAAAGAACTAAAATAGAAGCATATATGATACAAGAACATGAATATGAATTTGGGTTGATTATCTTTACGAAGATCCTAAGATTTGTTTGGGTTCTAATATTGCGTGTGGTGAAAATTTTTTTTATGGTTTATCTTGGTTCTTGTCACGGTTTTTTGACATTGGTGATTTCGTGTCGAATATGTTTGCAACTCCTTTGACTTCTTTATCCAGTCATGTTTGTTCTGCAGTAATGGACTCAAGAGAGGGTGGTTCAGTGATAGATTGGTGCCGAGCTTTGTTAGAGATGGAGTTAGTTGGTTTGTAAGCTTTGTGTTTATTTACTTAGGTTCTTTAGTTATAATTTGATCCTTCTATATTGGATCAATATTCGTTACTCTTGTTAGGTCGAAAATTAGACTGAGCTCAAATAATTGAACATTAATTTTCGGATTTCAAAATCGTATTCCACTAATGTATTCTATCTTTGTATTTCATCAGTTTAATTAATATAATATTTCATATGACAAAAACACAAAATATGAAAATAGAGATACATAATGTGCTGCAAAATGAAAACAAAAAAAAGTTTACAGTACTAAAACACAAAATTTAAATTTGAATATGGTGAAGTTTAAAAATTGTCATTTCAATTTTATTAGAGGTAACAAATTTTAACCGTAGCCCTGTAATTTAGGAAACTTAATAACCTTCACCCCCAAAACAAAAAAACGTTGGATTAAACAAAAAAAAAAAAAAAAAAAGAGAACAAGAAGACGACAAATAACGAGAAATTCCCTATTTCGCTTAACACTTGATTTCTTTCCTTTCAACGAACTCTCCCTCCTCTCTTTCTCCATGGATTCCGTCTCCGGTTACGCCGGAACACGTCAGCCTCGATCCGGCGGCAAAATTCTCCGACCACGCCGAACCGCCGTCGTCAGAACTCCGTATGACCGTCCCGCTCCGAGATCCCAGGGTCTTCTTCCTCCTCCGCAAAACCCTAGTTGGATCTCTAGGCTCGTTTACAAACCTGCAAGCGTAATTGCCTCCAGCGCCGGAAAATTCGTTTCTTCCGTCGTCTTCTCGGAATCTTCCTCTTCTTCGGAGGACGACGAGGATTCATCTTCAGGTATGTGTTACTGTTAGTGTTTGAAATTTAATTTGGGATTTGAGTAGGGTTAATTTTTGGTTTATTGTTTTGTTGAATCTGAAATCTGCCGTTTCAATTTTGAAATGTGAATTTGATTTAAAGCTTTTCCCTTTTTTCTCTTTCCTTTAATATGGGACTTAATTGCAGTCAAGTACTGCTACTCTAGGTTACTTTTGAAGCTGTATTATACTTCGTATTAATTCTGAAGCTCTAATTTTTTTCCATGTACGATTGAGAAAGACCACCAGCTTTGTGTCTTTTTTCTTTCAAGGTAGGGTTTTTAATGTTATTCTCCTTGTTTGCAGATATTGATGGTGATGAGGATGTTGAGAAGAACAACACCGATTTTATCGAAGATGAAACAATGGTATAGATACATTCCACCTTATAGTCGTTTTGGTGATTTGCTAAATGATTCAGTTTTATTGATCTTTTCACCATTTTCGAGCTTTTTTAGCATGTTTATGAATTGCATTTTGATCCTGATTTGTGAAAGTAAAGCTTGTGAAGTGAACTTTTTTTCAACGTTTGAATCTTGATGGAAGTATGATTTCAGTTCATGTGGAGTGAAATATGATGTGTCCTTGTGTAAATAGGACCTTGTGAATGCCCAGCAATCAACCGTTCAACGACTCAGTTCTAAGCGTGTTATTGAGCAGCTTCTCATGCAAGAAATATTTGCAAGGTATTTTGCTGTGTCTTGTTTTCTAGACATCATTAGTCAAATCTCCTTGCGCCTGTATTGTTATATACATCTAGGTTTGAACTATATATGTGATATTTGTTTAATGATCTTGCTAAGTCATTGATGTGTATGTTGTTTCAGGGAAGAGGGCGATAGATTAATAGATATCATCAAGGCGAGGATTGTAGATCATCCCAGTATCCCTGCTGCTGATGAGGGGAGGCTTAGTGACCATGGATTGACAAGTGGTATGTAACTGATGGTAGACTGTGCAAGCAGAGCGGATTAGTCTATGTAATAACATCTTCTCGCTTTTACTTCTAGGGATGAATGTGGGTGAAACGTCCAGTAAAGCTGTCATGGAAGCTAAAAGATGGGTGGAGGAGAAGAAATCAGCATCAAATGCAAAGTATAAAGTAAGTAATGAAAACTCTGGTTCTTAACTCTTCCGTATTACCGGAGGTATGTCTTTGTTGAAATTTCTCGGCTCTGTGCTCTGGTCATCTCAGCCCTTATTTTCAATCTACAGGAAACTGAAGATGGTGCTGGATCGCCTGTAGATGTGGCCAAGTCATATATGCGAGCTCGTCTGCCATGGGGATCTCCGGCTGTGAACAATTCAGAGTTTCGGTCACCACCACCAGCAGGGATGCAACTTTTTAAGGAAGGGACACCATTTCCTTATAGTGCTGGAAACTTTTCCTCTTCCAAGGTACACCAGAACTTCAAGTTTTCCAATGTTATGCTGTGCATTGCATACTTTGCTTATTGTCAAATGTTGTTGGAAAGTCTGAAGTTGTTTTTGTTCATGTTAGTTAATCACAAGACATTTGTGTGAAATGGCTCTCTGAAAGTTATGCATATGCATTCTGACTTTTGATACGAAATTGCAGCTGAAAAGGAGTTCCCGTTCTAATCAGTCATGGAATATTCATGATGAAATTCGCAAAGTCAGAGCTAAAGCAACAGAGGATATGCTTAAAAGTGTATCCCCCCGTAGTGCAGCCTCGTTGGAACCTAACCGCAGCTCCTATGTTTTAGATGCATCGTTGAATGTTGATGGAGGTGTCCAAGGTGTTGTTTCTTTCTTTATTCACAAGTTCTTCAGCAAAAAACAACATGAGATGAAGTTGAAAGTACTTTCAGTTCTGGTTACATGTAGTAACTCTTTTTATTTCTGTTCTTTCAGCTGTACAAAATGATCAAAGCGGAGCTCTACTAAATTCAGCCATACCTACCTCTGAACAAAATCAGGTATCAAGCTCTCTTTACTCGATGTGTCTCTGTAACAAGAGGGAACTTACAGTCCAATCTTTTCTCTGTCCCTTTGTGTGTTTTTCTTGAGCGAAGACTACGGAAGCTAATCAAGCCGTTGAAGATGTGAATACTGCTCCTCAAAGGTTTTGTTTACTGTTCATATCCTATCAACACAGATTGTAACGCGTTTCTTCTGGACAGATCCCTTTTTCAGTATATACATCTTCTTAAGTTTCTCAATTGTATTTGACAGTGGAACTGGTGTAGACGACTTCAATAATCAAGATAACGACTTTATCCAACCTAGCTCGATTATTGGAGATAGCACAAATGGTAACACTTTCGATTTCTAAATTCCTTTGGCTTTGGATGATGTTTAGTTAGGTTCTCTTTATTTACTTGTGCTCTTATTAATGCAGCTGTCTTGGCTCTTGGGGCAACTTTGGATCCAACTGGGAACTTTTGTATCCCAAAAGATGTGTTTGAAACATCAAAAGAAACTGATGAAATAGGAGCAGCACATTCTAACGGTTTCCCATCTTCATCACCTAGGTGAGAAATAGTTTTTTTTCCCCCCAAAAACGGTTCCTTTTGTGTGGTTAGTTTGACATAAAATGACATTACTTGCTTTTTCAGTTCACCAGTGGCTATGGAAGGTCAACCAAAACCCAAACCACCATATGAAGAAACCGAGGCTTCTCAGCCTATAGCTGAAACTCCTGGTGATGATATCACAGTAGGAAATGGCTCAGATGGTGTGATTAATGAGGAATACAACGACAGCGACTCGAGCGCCTCGCATAACAGCTCAAGCACGCGAGAAGAAGAGTGGCTCCCAGGAGACCATTCTGTACCAAACTCAAACTCAGCAAGTAGCAGCCCGGGTACTAGCAAGGTCTTATCATACACCAGAAGAGGAAGAGGCCGAGGTAGAGGTAGAGGCCGAGGAGTTCGAGGTAAAGGACGGGCCAAATAAAACAGTAAGAAAAGCTGTACACAACAACAACAACCCAATGCAGTAGGAGAGTATTATGAGGTAGGATTATGTGACATCTCTTTTTAGATTTCAATCCCACTCTTGTTTGTGTTTGTAGGAATTGTCCTTACGCGATTTCACTTTGGTCTTTGTAGTATTTGAGTTAGGAGGATTTATATTCTTCTTAAGTTATGTTGAATTGTGTCTCTGTTTTTCTGAATTTTTAATGTTTATGTTGTAAGTTTGAAGCTTGGTTTCCTTGTGTCTGACAAATCTTTTGCAACAGTTTTCCATATTCAGCTCCTAATTCTATCATCAGTGCTCAATTATTTTTACTTGACCATAAAGCCAACACTCATCATTCATTTTCTAAATTGTCATCTGTGTCGAACACAGATTCTGACATGATCTAATCAAGATATACCTATTGAGTTTCAGTAGTAGATGAGATCACTCAAATCACATAGCAAGTTCTGATGTCAACTTGATTTAATCTTAAAAGTACAAAAGAGCAAAACCCAATAGCAAAATTTTATCGAGAGAGAGAGAGAGAGAGAATACACACACACAAAAAAAACAAAAAACAAAAAAAAAGACAGACAGAAGAAGAAAACTAACAAAAACCCAATAAGCAGAGATCGAAGCTAATAAACACAAGAAGAGCGAAAAGCTCAGACATTGAAATCTGAAAGCAATACGAAAGCCCACGAAGATTTAATCGAAGCGAAGCGAAGGTAAAAGAGTATTATTAATAAACGAGTCGAGAAGAAAATCATTGGGTTGGTCGGAGAAGTTACTTCTTTTGTTTTGTTTTGTCTGAAGAATTCTTCTGGTCAAATCTTAGCAAAAAAAGTTTTATGCTCAAATTCAATCTTCCAACACTTGTTTTTCCTTCTTACAAGTTTTTGGGTCCCGCTTCTCATTGCCCGCTTTCTTCAATCTCTTCAATTCGAATTTCAATCTTTTTTCTTAGGCAAATTCGAATTCGTTGCTCTGTTCTCTAAGCTCGAATCAATTTTCCAACTTCACTGATCTCGATTTGGCTCCAACCGGTGATTCTCAAGTTCTTAGCTTCCGAATTTGGCTTGAAACCAAAAAAAAACAAATGCTCTGATGCAGTTTCTTGTTCTTACACAGCTCGTGAAGTTGTCAAAAGGGGTTAGTTGCTAATTCTTACTTCTGAGGGAATGATTTGCTAGGGTTTATAATATATTGTGATATTGAATCAGTAGAGGTGAGGTTATTGGTAGTAGATAATGATCTCTAGGGTTTTGATTTGGAGGAGATGAGATTTGGCCTAGCTAACTTGTTGAAATGCTTCTGGATTTGAGTTTGAGAACTTGCATAGGTGAATGAGTTGGATTTATTGGTGTGAAGGATAACTAGACGCTAAGAGGGTGCAATTTGTGCACTTCCTCTTGACTGTTTCATCGAGTTTCGGGTTGTAGAAGACGAACAAGTATGCAACGTCCTCAAGATCGTAGGGTTGATCTGGGTGAGCTGAAAATGCATATTGCTAAGAAGATTGGTGTTGAGAGATCAAGAAGGTATTTCTATTACTTGGGTAGGTTTCTGAGTCAAAAGCTTACTAAGAGTGAGTTTGATAAGTCATGTCAACGTCTCTTGGGGCGAGAGAATCTTGCTCTACACAACAAGCTGATTCGCTCGATCTTGAGAAACGCGTCTCTGGCGAAATCCCCACCACCAGTTCACAACACCGGTCATCCTGAAAAAGCTTTGGTGCTTGGGAAAGAAGATGGACCTGAGCAAAGTGGATCTCTGGTCCGTGTTTGGTCAAATGGGACGTTACCTAAGGTTCGGTCTGGAACGTGTGACAGGCCTAGTCCACTTGGGCCAAACGGTCTGTTGCATCAGCCACTTTGTAGAGAAGAGAAAACCGGTAATAGAAACACGGAGAACGGGGATTTGGGTTCTTTTGCGTATCAAAGATCAGGTCGTTACACTGATGAAAGAGGCGGTGCATTTCTTTGTCCTGCTGAAAAAATGAGGTTACCGGAGAAAGGTAAAGTTGCAGCTCCAGTCAGCCGAGATGATGAAGCTCAAGAAGAGCGAGGTAGATTATTTCTTTCCAAGAATCATGTAACTGCACCTCTTGGGATTCCATTTTGCTCGGCTAGTGTCGGTGGGGACCGCAGAACAGTTCCAGCATCAACCGGGGATGACTTAATTAGTTGTTATGACAGTGGTGGATTATCAGACACAGAGATTATGAGAAAGCGGATGGAGAATATTGCAGTAACGCAGGGTCTTGATGGGATATCACTAGAATGTCCTAGTATGTTAAATAACATGTTGGACATGTACCTGAAGAAACTGATCAAATCATGCATTGATCTGTCTGGAGCTCGGTCCATGAATGGAACAACGCTGAGCCGAGATGAGAGGTTGCGGCCGAGCGCTAGTTTGCACATACAAACTAGCAACCAACCTTCTGACATAACACAAGAACAGCATCCGGTGTCTTTGCTTGATTTTAGAGTTGCGATGGAGCTAAACCCGCAACAGCTTGGCGAAGACTGGCCATTGCTTCGGGAGAGAATTTCCGTGCGTTTATTCAAGGAACAAGAAGGCGTGTGAAAGAAAATGTTTGACTATGGTGATGTTACAAATTGTCTGCGTCAGCTGCCCTGGTCCCCGGAAAAAAACAAACTGGCTATTGTCTTTGGTAGCAGAAAGGATTCTTAAGCACTATCCCGTAATGGACCTAATAGCTAAGAGACACATCTATGCCCTGCAGCCTCATAGATGCAGCTAAGCCCGAAGAGCGGTGTTTGAATATAAAAGAGTGCATGTTGTTGTAAGATCAATACTTCGGCCATCCCAGCGAGTTTCAAGCTTTGTGTGGAACACGCAGGCCGATAAGGGAATGAAGAGAAAGTTTTGGCAGAGATGCTGTGGGTTTTGGGTGGGAGGAAGGTACAAACAATCATGTAATAGCTGCAGTATTTCTTTCTCTGTATGTAACATAGTCTTAGAATTGTTTAGAGTTTATATCTTGAAAGACACATTGACATCACTTTTACATTTACATTTACATTTACAGTTTTGTTTTCTCATTTCAATGGAAAAGGTTTTTTTTACAAAAGTTCTCAATGAATTGCCTCACTATTTTACATTCTAAGGTATTGACATAAACTAGGAACCGTTCTTT
This sequence comes from Draba incana, assembly GCA_963576765.1. Classification (NCBI taxonomy): domain Eukaryota; kingdom Viridiplantae; phylum Streptophyta; class Magnoliopsida; order Brassicales; family Brassicaceae; genus Draba; species Draba incana. Next base: position 11,132,715 of record OY755212.1, on the reverse strand, counting down.
GTTGCTGTTTCAACAAATAGTCCAAGATTAGGAATTTGAGATGAAATCTTTGTTCTTCACATGACATCTTTTCCGCCTCTCCCGACATTACAGTACGAAAATAAACAGGAAATAGGCGAAAAGGCGACGAGAAAACACATGAGGGTTGTGTCATTAGACAAAGAGATATAGAGAAAATACAAACAGCCAGTGTGAATTGGTATGTACACAAAGGAAATGGTCAGGCCCCAATTTAGGCGGGTGGTTCCATCGTCGTTCACAGGCTTTAAGATGAAAGAAAATACTACACGGACACGGAAGAAAAAGAAGATGTTGGTTACTTAGAGGATGAGGTCTCTGCGGCAACTTTGCAGATAGGACACCAACTCTTCATCCTCAACCACTCTTGCACACACTTCACATGGTAATTGTGCTCACAGTTTAGCCTCCCAACTTCATCTCCTACCGTATACTCTTCCTGAAAAACCACAAAGATCAGAATACGAAGAAATCTAGCAAAAAACCGGTAAAGAACATTTCTGATTTCTCATATCAGACCTGGCAGATGCTGCATTTGGCATCTTCCTCACACGGACTTTTGGTGATAGATCCATAAATTGAAGGTTTCATTTGATAGATGCTTGTTTTCAAGCATTTTGATATTGCTTCTTCTGTGAGAGCAGTGCTTACCGTACCAATCCGTTCTTCTAGAGCTAACAGTTCCTGCATTCATTCAAAAGAAAAGACGAACGTTAAAGATACTATGTCAGAAAATGTAATGCTGGTTTGAAAGATGTAAAGACAAACCTCATATGACATGTTATCGATGTCTAGTCTCATGTCTCGGTGTTGGTCATAGAGGCTTAGTCCACTGAGAAGTAAACCCGTCTCCATGATAAGCAGTCCCTGTTAAATGAGAAGGAAATATTAGTAACAACACGTATTCGAAACTAAAAACATTGTGTTAAATTTAACCTCGTAATTAAGCTCAATATCTTGTTCGATCCTATCAAGTTCTGGCATAATCTGCAAAAGCATTCCCATAAGCACTATTTGAATGATGCTCAGACAAAATGTGAAGTTGTAGAGTAACCAGGCAATAGTTACCTCGGAGATACCATCCAAAGTGTAACTGCGGAAACTGTCTTGACTTGATAAGGAACCTGAGAGACCGAATTCTGGAAAACCAGAGAACAACTCTAAAGAGACGGGAGAGTTAAGATTGTTCGATGTTTCAGTCTGCGACATTTCTGTAGTCGTTATCGAGGGTAAACCGTTTCTACCACTCCCTCGGTTTGCAAATCTAATACGACTATTACTGCTATTCACCGATCTCTGACTCTCAACTAAAGCAACATCGTTGTCATCATTCAAAACGTAGTGTCTAGCCCGTCTAGTATCGGAAACAGAACCTCTCGGGTTAACACCACGACGTCTCTCTTCAGCTGGTGGTTCTGTTACATTTTTACCCCTAGCCGAGGAGCTAGAACTGCTTTCTCCGTAAACTTTTCTCTTATTCATCGTATCTACCTTCCGGCTTAATCTTTTCTCCAATCCAAAACCACTTGGGATAACACCGGATAACAACGGGCTACATCCTCGGTTTACGGGTGTAGGTTGACCAGACGGACCAGGACGAAACTCTTGCTTGCTCAAACCAAATCTCTGCCTAAAACCTTTCTTGATTCTCGAGCTTGAGGATTCCGCGAGAAGCTTATTGTTGTTAACTCTTCGTTTCTCTCTTCCATTAGAAACTTCCAAGATTTCGGTCTCTGCCTCGTCTTCGCTACCTCTACTACTCTCTGATGAATCCACAGTTATCTGAGACAATGGTTGCTTCTCTCTTTTCAATGAAGAGGAGCTAGAGCCACATATCTTAGAGGAAGTTCCAATTACTTCCTTCCCGTTTGGAGAAGAGCGGTACGAAGACAATACTGACTTCTCTTTCTTATCAGAAGAGCCAACAAACCGAGTAAACTTTGTAGATTTTTTCTCATCACTAGGACCCTTTAAACTATTGCTGTTAAATCTATCTCTCAAAACAACACCAACTCCTTTCCTAGAGTCAGGTCGCGCCTCGATGGCTCTTTTACCCGACCACCGATCCATAAACTTTTAAAATGGATGCAATACCTGTAACAAACATACCCTTTATCTTAGTAAAAGAGAACACATAATATTCAAATTCATATTCTCTGAGACTTTAATTGCTAAAATCATCAGTTCAATAATTTATAAAGAAAACAATGTTCTAATCGAACTCCTGCTAATAAAGGATCTCAACAATAAACAACCAAACTTAAAGAGTTTCAATCACAATCACAAAATCTTATCATATGTTGATGGTTTCTTAGAAGAAACAAATAAAACTGAAACCTATTCATAAATTGATCCAAAGGATGTCTCTTTTCAGTTTTCACTGCTCATTATAGAATCAGCTTGACTACAAATATGAACTAATTTAAAAATAAATCAAATTTCTTGAACATGAAATTATTATGAACTAATTTCAGTTTCTAATATCCATGTTTTCTTTTTTTTCCCCACCTGTTCCAAACAAGAGAGAGTTACACAATCGATTCAGAATCAAGAACAGTAACATCATTTAATTTCCAAAATATCAGAAACAGAGAAGAAGTCAAATTGACCGATAAAAACATCAAAAATCTCCAGATTTTTTCAGACAGAAACAAAGTTTCACCAAGGAAAAAGAAGAAATTAATTAGAACCAAAGCTCGATTACCTTTCGATTTTTTTTTCCTATCTTGTTCCTGAAAATTGGAAAATGAAAGAAAAATAGAAGAAGAGCGTTTTGTTGTTCTTGTTGGCGATATTTTTTCTTCGGTTATCAACTTTATTAAGTAAATTATCTTTCTTTTTTTAATAACAATAACAAATACTTATTTTTATTCCATAATGATCTTAAAGCAATTTTTTTCATTTAATAATTGAGGATTTTTATGGAAAAAGAATCTGAAATGACGGAGACGCAGAGATCCTCGCCGTCGAAAATGGGACCGGGATATCTGACGGTTGGTAGAGATTGCGACGTCTCTAGGTAGTGGTAGAGAACTAAAGATGATAACTAAAGTTAATTTGACTCGAATTTTATACTAAAGTTATTAACAAAAACAAGAGACTATCTTTAATTTGGTCAGAAAAAATGAAAACAAACAAACATCATGAGAATTTGAAGACCACTTAAGTATTTGGTGACGAATTATGCACGACCAAGGATAATCTATTTTAATTATCTTGTCCTTATAAGGGCAACAAACCCCCTAGCCTTTATCCTTGATTTTTTGTATTTTTTATTTACTTATTTGCTAAGTAATTATAAAAAAACAAATGTTTTGTATTTGTTCTTGTATTCTTTTGACGACAAAAAAGGAACTTATACTGTATTTTTTAGTCTCTCTTTTATTATTTGAGTATTTTCTTCTAATTGAAAATCAGGTTATTTGGGACTTTATGGTATAGCAACAAAATTCTTTAAATTAGACGAGGACAAACAGTTTTTTTTTGTTTTTTTTTTATATCTAGTGGATCCAATGTTTCAAATAAAACTTTAGCTGAGAAGATAGTATATGAAATGAATGGTCAAATGATTGACAACAAAAATACATACTGCTTAAAGCTTGACTAGTTTTTGTGACACCCCGGTTTCAGGGCATATATGACATATGTGGTATATGCGGAGAGACTTAAAAGAATTTATTTGACTACCTATATCACCAAAGTGCACTTATCTTTTTGGTCACAAGTCTTGAGAGAACTCCAGAGTTAAGCGTGCTTGAGCTGAAGTAGTTTCAGGATGAGTGACCTACTGGGAAGTCATTTTCAGTATCGTGTGAGTGAGGTCAAAACACGAGGAAATATCGCGTGGTGATTTGCAGGGTAAGTAAACATGACTTCCGAGCCTCCCGGACTAACGCACCGACCGTCAGATAGGGTGGGCCAACGGGCCTGAGAATGGACGGGGGCCCATTGGAGGGGCGATCGAGGCGTTATAAGTGGTATCAGAGCGAACCATGACATCTGGGAAGAGTCAGATTGTTGGGGTAACGATCTTAGTATGCGCAACGAGGACGTTGCGATCTGTTTGTGGGGGTGATTATTACACCCCGGTTTCAGGGCATATGCGGTATATGCGAAGAGGCTTAAAAGAATTGATTTGGCTACCTATATCACCAAAGTGCACTTATCTTTTCGGTCACAGGTCTTGAGAGAACTCCAGAGTTAAGCGTGCTTGAGCTGGAGTAGTTTCAGGATGGATGACCTACTGGGAAGTCATTTCCAGTATCGTGTGAGTGAGGTCAAAACACGAGGAAAGATCGCGTGGTGATTTGCAGGGTAAGTAAACATGACTTCCGAGCCTCCCGGACTAACGCACCGACCGTCGGATAGGGTGGGCCAACGGGCCTGAAAGTGGACGGAGGCCCATGGGAGGGGCGGTCGGATCGTTACAGTTTTAATACAGCGGGTGCAGATGCGTTTGTAGGAGATTGTAGAAGCGGCCGGTTGCGGCTTTAAGCGTTATTAAACATTTGATACGACTGATGCAACAGTTGAAAGAGTGCATATACGGATTTTACCTCATAAAAGTCAATTAAAGATTTTCCTTACCTTTTTTCTGGAGAGAGCTGCTTCATTTTTGTTTTCAATGCAGTCATAGCACTTTCATCTAGAGGGAATTTTCATGGATGGTTAGAATCTAATGCTTAGACTTAGAGTGTTTCTCTCTTTTCGTTTGATGAGTTTCTTCAATGTTTTTGGACTTTGGAAGATGGGAGGGACGTTATAGGTTTGATTCCTCACCTATGAATCAGAGAACTTTTTTGACTAATTTCGAAAATTTCTAGTAATAAATGGTTTACCCTTGTGGAAGTGGTTCTCTATATACTCTCTTTATATGTAGTTGTCTTTTTCCTTAGATTCTTAATCTTGAATGGAAAGTGAAATGGTATAATCAAATTAATAGTTACTTATTTCACTAAATACATTTATTAGTCATACAATTAATATATGTGGATTACTCATCAATGTCCAAGAGAAGATGAATTAAAAACTTCTCATTTTCAATTGTATCTATTAATTCCTAATTAGTTTTGTGGAGTATTTTCATAAATTGTAGTTAAATGATTTCTTATATTCTTTTGCTTAGCAAACAAAACATGCATTATTGAGAAAGAACATGTGACCACAATTCCATGCAAATTTGTTCGTATGTTTGTAAGGGTTGGTAAAGAAATTATGTTTGGGTTAATTATAAATCTATTTAAAAACTACTCCAAGTTTTGTTGTGCTCCTTTTAGAAGATTAAAGTAAGAAATTATATTTTCCTACGCATTATCATTTTGTAAAAAAATGATTAGGGCGCGAATTTGTTTTCTAATCTCCTTTATATAAAAAAGACTGAATTTGTGGCTTCTCAGAGGTGCCACGTAGGCAGATTTAATCTTAATATTTTGAACCAATGAAACTTACAGCTCACCCACGTTCCACGTTCTGGAATATGTTCCACCAATTAGATCCTTGAATTTCGACATGTCATCAAAACACACGAGTATATGCATTTTTCATCATAAACAATTTTGTCTCTCAAATTAAATTTAATTAGGTCCAGCCCAATACAATTGTGTCTCTCAAATTAGCCCAATTCCACCTTTCTTCTTCCCTGCACTCGACAACTCTAAAGTCAATAAATGAGAGTCTTTCAAGGTGTTTAACAACAACAAAACTATGATATGTGGATATTTTAAATTTATTTTGACTCCAAAAACTATGATATGAGAGAAAACTTACAGAATAATAATCAAACTCAAAAATGATGAGAAAATGATGAAGAAGACGAACTAAACTTAAAGGCCCTTGGTCAATTGCTTGCCTTAATTGCTAGTACTTTATTTACCTTATTTGCAACTTTGGCAATTGAATTTTCATCTCAATTTCAATTCTAAATTTTAAGAATATGTATTTAATTTCATTACATTTGCAGTGAAAACTCTATAAACTAATATTGTTGGGTCAACAATAATTTATTGATTTGTCGAGTTATTAATTTATAAAAATGTTAAATATACCGCAAAATCAATTTAGGACTCGAAAAAAATTATTGATTTATCGAGTTATGAATTTATCGAATATTAATTTATAGAGATCCATTTTACTTCTTATTACCCCTTGATATCCACTTTTAATTTATTTAATAGATTTTACACCAAACTCGTTTAGTAAAATTTAAAGATGTTTTTATTTATACTAGGTTTTGCCCCACGTTACGTGCGGGATTTGTAATGAATTGTTTAATTTATCTGGATTATTTTTGTTTTGAGTTGTTTCTTTTTAGAGGGATATATCCTGGGTTTGTTAATTATAAATTTATTTATTTCATACAGATGGCTTTATAGTAGATTTATGATTGTAGGTATTTATAAACAATTATATTTTTATTTATAATTAATGAAAATTTCTTCATTTTAGTTTTTAATTATTTCAATTTTAAGTGATGTTTTTTAGTTTCTCCGTAAAATTAATTGTATTTTTCATTAGTGTTGAATTATTCTACAAATTGTTTATTTTTTTATTTTTTATTTTTTGCTTGAATTGTAGAACTGATGATAAAAACATATTTTTCTTTTAACAATTGATTTCTTAATTAAGTGACAAATTTTTTATTTTTTTTTGTTGAAATTTTTTTTTTTTTTTTTTTTTTTTTAATGTGTGAATGTATGAATAGAAACCAGAGACCATATAAGCTTCTCTAATTCTCTACATTGATTCAGAAACAATACAACATCTAATCAAAACATTTCAATACTTCCTTCCTTCTATTGGCTCCAGTTTTGTACAGCACAAACACACCTTGATTAAAAGCCGGTGATACGGAAAAGTGTTTGAAAATCTTCACACAAGTTTTACACCTCTCTTCTAACATCTGGTTTATACAATATCCTTGCTAGTCTGTTGTTTTGTTGGTGGTCTCAGACAATTGATGTGTCCATGGTGATGAGGACTGAATACTTAAAGTATTAAAGAAAATAGAGTGTGTAAATGATATATACTTAATACTTAAATCCAGATTTAAGTTTAGTTATGATTTTTTTTCACTTTATCTGTTAGGTTTAGTAAGGAACTATTGCTGAAATATTTAACTGATGTACCAATGACATATTTACATGTACATTACACATGCACACAATTTTGTGAACATTCTCTACGCCTTAACATACACGTTATAATATTGTGGTTCATATCAAATTATAGACAAATTCTTTCTATCGACTGATTTTCATGCTAACATAAAACAAAAGAACATAAAACTAATCGAAATATAGCCAGCATGACCACGAATTACAAAGTGGTAGTCTGCTAGATTATTATATTTCTTTGCATTTGGGAAACAGGGAAACACGAAACCAAACTCTGAATCATGACTATCCACTGTACATGCATGCACTTTATCCCATCTACATGCACCACTACGGTACCATAATGTGTTCCATCTCCATACGATTACATACACCAAGCTTAAACATAGTTGGAAAATCAATGGCCGTGTTGTTTTTAAAAATAAAGTTACAAACCCTCCAACAAAATAAGTTTGAGAGCAGTTACAAACCCTCCAACAAAATATTTTTGAGAGCTAAACTGCCTACAAAAGCTACTTTGGGTTCTGAACATTGGAATTCAAAGGATTTCATGAGCATATTAACTTAAAACTCCTTCTGAAACTCTTCAGATTGTCCAGCTGAAGATTACGGCTCATTTCTTTCCGTGTAAACCTAAGTGTAACATTACAAGTTAAGATGATGCTGAAGTATGGGAAAAAAACAAATAGAAAGCGGAAGATAATAAGGATTTATATATCTGAGAACCCACCCAGCCTCATGAGCCGTAAGCACGCTATTCTCCGCGATGCCTCTTCTTCATCACTGCAGCTGAAACCGGGTTTCCCACATTGCTTAAACTCAGAGAGCTCTCTGCTGAACAGTTGTTCTTGTGCTCTATTGCTACTGCAAGCTCGGATGAGGACGAAATTGTAATTTTGGCTGTGTCTAATGTGCTTGTTGTCCCATGGCACCCATTGGAGGTTTTCATGGGTAGCTCTGATAGCTCTTCTCTAGCTGCCTCTAGCCCGGCAAATGCAACAGCTTGCTCCTCTATAGCCTAGCAAGCTTTCTGTCTAATTGTTTGCAAGTTCTTTCCTTGTGACTCGATCCTTAGCTGGAGCTGCCGTTGCACCTGTGTATACTAATTTTGAATTGTCTATCAACCAAACATTAGGATGGTGGTTTCTCTATTTTTTGTTGGTGTTTGGAATAAGAAAACTAACCTGTAATTACTCGTCTAGTCTGCTTTCGACTTTTGTGCATGCAAGCTTGAGGGACCTCGTAACTCCTTGCTCACGGAAACAAAAACAATGATTGTTCATAAAATTAACACATTCACATGGAAATCTAACAAAGTTTTCATACAGGGATATATATACCATGGAAAATCATTGATCCAACGCTTTCACATGTTGCAGGGTTTGGAGTCACCATAGCCATTGTCAAACCTTACTTGAAATCTCAAAAGTCTCTATTGTTAATTAATACCCAGCCCGACAAAACAGATCGCTTGACTCTTAAATTAACACAATAGCCATAAAAGAGACGATGAGATTAAGAATTGATCATATCACTTCGAGAAAACGAATCAAGAAGAGGACATATGCAATTTCTGGAAATTGTTTGGCATAACAAACCTACAAATAAACGCAATGGCCTTTAAAATTGTAAATTTGTGAGGGGGACAACAAGCAAAACTAATACGCAGAGACAATTCTCTAATCGAACAACATGAAAAATAAAGAGAATTCCATACCTTTTCACTCCTTTAGTCACACCAGTTCTCCATGTACTAACTACCACAAGGAAAAAGCACATGAGAAACAATTGATATATATAGTAAAGAAAATGCAGTCCCTTAAGATTCATCTTTTCACAAGCTGTTAGGCCGTAACTCCAACATGGATAGCCAAGAAGGTTAGTATATTATCTCGAAATACAATGAAAAACTACTAATCCTCTGATTAGAAAGATTAGATAACTAACCATCAAAACAAAAATTAAACTAAACTTTTTTTGTACTCAGCCATCTGGAAGGTTGTTCCCTGCCATCAATGTTTTTGACCTGGAAATCGAGAAGTAAAAGTTTCGAACCGCTTTTGGTAGAGAACATTCTTAGGTAATGATCAAGCAAACCATACAAAATAAAATATACCATATGGTAGAGAATTCTGTTTCCAATTATGTATAAGCGCAACTTGAAATTTACCATTATCCTTCTGCATCTGCGCATTTACGTTATTAGGAAAATGCATTTGTTTGAGTTTTCACAACAATAAAACCCCCACAAGAGCTAACAAAAAGTCAGAATTTCACTTACATTTGTACTCAGAGTGAGGAAATCAAACCAAGACTTCAAGTCAATTAACTCATCCATCATTTGGTCTGAAACTTCCTCAGTGCTTTCATGGAACAAAGAAAAAAAAAAGAATGAAACTTTGTTCTCGTAAGGAAATGGAAGGAGCCAACTTGAATTTGTTTATCTTCCAAATAGGCACCACCTAATTTAAAATTGCAAAATGAACGATCGCTTTCCTTTAATCCAACCAAGAGATTACACATAGTGATTTCAACCAACCGCATCATCGTCTGTGTTGTTTTAATTTCTTTACACATCTAAAGGAAGAAGAGAAAAGTTGAGGAATTTAACTTTAATTCCTTTGGAAATAGAAACAAATCTCATGAATTTTCGCTACAACTGAGAAAACCAGGGAGCATGAAACACCAAAAACAATATAAAGCAATAAAATCGAGAAATTTCATCTCCAGCCTCACCCCGCCGGATATGAGTGGTGTGGAGTGGAGGAAGACAATAGCTTGTTTAGGAGAAGAGGTAGGTTAAGAAGATTTGAGTTTGTGGAGTGGAGAAAGGTGGTGCTATATATACAAGATTGGGTTGTCGTGGGAATGATGGAGCCATAATGCCGAATTGAAGTATCGTCTGTAGTAATTGCGAAGAAGGCGAATCGTGTTCTCAGTTTCAAGCTTCTGTCACGGTGACTTGGATCAAAACCTCCTTTAACCCCAAAGTTTATTCCCAATTTTCAAATGACCCGAGAAAAAAAAAAAAATTTGTCTTTTTTTTTTTAAAAACGAAAACTGGGTGAAAACCCAAAAAAACCATGGAAGTTTGGTAAAATTACGAACCCAACCAGGCCTACCTGACCCGAATTCCGGATCCGACTTAAAAATCCCTTCAAACCGTCAAAATCCCTTCAAACCGTTGAAATTACAGACGCGACTCCACTTCTTTGTTTGTCTTCTTCGTTTGAAAAGTTGAAATTCCCTCTAAAAATCGGTTTCCTTCTTCGCACAACCGAGTAAAACTAAGCATCCGCTTGCAATATATCCTTGCAACTCAACCCAATTCCTCTTCTCTAAGGTATGAATCAATCCCAATTTGAAACCTATTTCTTTTCGATTTTGATTAAAGATAATCCGACCAAACCTATTGTTTCTCTTTGTCGATTTGTTAGGTCATGCCGGCCCGTACAAAAAATGCCTCTGTTGCGGAAGATGGAACTCCCATAAACCAAAGAGTTGAAATTTTTTTATCCTACGTCGAGTTCAGAGGAAGCGGCGGAAACCGGGTCCGAAACTGAGTCCGAAGCCAGAGACGAGGAGGAAACTGAAGCCAGAGACGAAGAGGATGACGAACACTTGGTATGTGACTTCAAACTTGGAGAGTAACACTTGGTATTAGTTGAATAAATGGGAGTAATACTTGGTATAACTGGCAGCAGAAAAAGTAACACTAGGTATTAGTGGTATAACTGGGAGTAATACTTGGTATAACTGGCAGCAGAGAAAGTAATACTAGGTAAAACTGGAATGATAAAAAGAGTAATACTTATTATCTTTATGATTTGCAGGATTCTTCTGAGCCAACAGGATTATTACCAAAGATGTACTTCGACCAAAGCCAGTATGAGAAGAAAATTAAGCTTCCTACAAGGTGTCACCTTAAGAAGGCCGTAGATACTTTAAAATCAAAGCTTAATGCGAAGGAGTTAAAATGGTTTGTTAAGCATCCACAGTTTAAGCATTTCTTTCACATGCATTTGGAGACAAAACATAAGGTTCAAGGGATGTGGATGCTATTTCTTCATGGTGCTATAACTTCAAAGAAGCGGGAAGCTTGGTTCGTTGTGAACGGTGTTCCTATAAGGTATTCACTCAGAGAACACGGTATCCTCTCCGGTTTACACTGTCATAATTATCCATCATTGGATTGGAGAAATTTGGGCGGTTTAGGGTTTGCGAGGAGGAATTTTGTCTTAGGGTCAACCATAAGCTATGAAGTTGTGGAGCATAAGTTCATGAACATGCGACCTTGCAGTGATAGGCTGAACATGGCTGTCCTATATTTCTTAAGTTCAGTGATTATTGGGAACGAAAAGCAAGGGGAGAAAGTAACCGGTAAAAACGCACCAAGTGTAGAGCCCTTCTTTATTAGAGCGGTTAACGACCTAGGATTGTGTAGGACGTTTCCGTGGGGACGTATTTCTTTTGAGAACAATCTGGAGAAAATGAATAAATTGTACAAGGCATTTGAAGGAGAAGTCAAGAGACCTTCTTGGGTTTATCCTAGTTTCACTATTCCTTTGGAGGTAAATCAGCTATTAAGAAATTGCTAATGTGTTTTGATCTTAGTTTGAAATTGCTAATGTGTTTTGTTTAATTAATTTGTAGATTCTGGCGTTTGAGACGATTCCAGAGTTGAAGTTGAAGTACCGAGAGCCTAAGGAAGGTGCAAGTCCTAATTGTCCGAGGATGTGCAAGACTAAATTCCAGAAGCATTCGGTGTCGGGTTTTTCACTTTCTGACTTATATGACACACTGGGAACAACTAAGGTTAGTAATACTAGAAATACTACTAGTAATACTGGTCTTGGTAGTTAGTAATACTAGAAAAACTACTAGTATTACTGGTCTTGTTAGTTAGTAATACTAGAAAAACTACTAGTAATACTGGTCTTGTTAGTTAGTAATACTAGAAAAACTACTAGTATTACTTGTCTTGTTAGTTAGTAATACTAGAAATACTACTAGTAATACTGGTCTTGTTAGTTAGTAATACTAATGTTATTTATGATTGTGTTGTAAAATCTTTCATTGTATAATGACAGGACATTCATAGTGTTTTGCGCGTAACTGATGGTGAGCGAGCTCTTTGTGCTGAAATCTTTGATGAGGAGCTGGACGACGATCGAGATTGTGATGACTACATCGTTGAAAGTTGGTGGAATAGGATTTTTGTTGAGAAGAAGCTTGTGTTTCTTCAACAGCTGTACGACACTGATGTCCATGCCCAAAGAAAAGAGGCGGCTGAGAAAGAGGTTGCTGATCAAGATGGTGGTGAGAAAGAGGCGGAAGAAGAACCGGCTAATGTGGCTAATATGGAGGAAGAGCCAATTGTATTGATGCCGCAGGTTGTGTCTACTGATGAATTGGAAAAGATGAAGAAAGATATGGAAGAAATGCTCAAGATGACTAAAAGAATGGAAGATGGTTTTCTAGGTTTGACAAACTTGATGAGTGCGCTGGAGAAAAGGCTAAAGGTAGTGGAATCATATGTGAAGTCGAAAACTACGTATGATACACCTGGTGGTTATGGTGGTACAACTGCTGGTGACGGTGGTACAACTCCTGGTGGTGGTGTTGCTGGTATTACTGATGTTGTGGAGACACCAGCTGGTAATACTGGTGTTGGGGAGACACCAGTTGGTGGTGGTGATGCTGCTATGACAGCAACTGCTGCTGTGGAGTCACCAAATGCTGCTCTTGAGACACCAACGACTGCTGGTGGTGATGCTGCTATGGAGACAGTAACTGCGGCTGTGGTGACAGCAACTGGTGGTGATGGTGCTATGGAGAAAGAAAATGAAGAAGAGAAAGAAGAGAAAGATGGTGAAGAAGACAATGAGAAAGGAAGTGAAGAAGGGAAAGATGGTGAAGAAGACAATGAGAAAGGAAGTGAAGAAGGGAAATATGGTGAAGAAGGGAAAGATGGTGAAGAAGACAATGAGAAAGGAAGTGAAGAAGGGAAAGATGGTGAAGAAGGGAAAGATGGTGAAGAAGGTAAGAAGGATGAAGTAGTTGGTGAAAAGAGGAAGATTAAGCCATCAGATGCAAAGAAGCCTCCCTAAACCACTTTGACGGAGGAAAAGAAGAAGAAGAAGAAGAAGAGAAAGATGAAGAAAGCAAAAGTCACGATAGAATGATCCAACATTTACCAAACTCTATTTATATTTTAAGTATGTGTTTCGGTTATTAACTAGTTATGCGCAAAAACTTTGAACTATGTGCTTTGGTTTGTTGTTGTAATGGTTTTAATTACTTCCTTTTAATGACTTATATTAGTTTTGATGTGTAATACTGGTAATACTGCTAAAACCGGTAATACTAGGTATGATGGTTATACTGATTTTACTGGTAATACTGGTAATACTGCTAAAACCGGTAATACTACGTATGATGGTTATACTGATTTTACTGGTAATACTGGTAATTCTACGTATGCTAGTTATACTGATTATACTGGTAATTAAACATAGATTCATATAAGTAATTAAACATAGATTCATTACACAACCATAAAAATACTTAAACAAAGATTCCTTACAACCATAACAGTACTTAAAAGTAATTAAACAAAAGTGAAGGATAAGCTCTTCTTCACTTCAATCCTAACTCGATCTTCACTTCTTTTGCTTCATGGACATATCCTTACAAAACTTGTTGAATGCCCCCATAAAACGAGCCACATCTTCTTTAAGGATAGCGATCTCTTCATCCTTCTTTTTCAGCTCCAACTGGATTTGCCCAATGAGAAACTTATGGTTTGTCATATCTCTCCACCTCTTCGTGTTCTCGTCAACCTCCCTCGTTAATTTTTCCACCTCTTCTTCCATAGAACGATCCCAAGCTTTCCTAAGGTGGAAGCCATCATTCTACACAGAAATACAAATGCTGGTTATACTCGTAATACTAGCTAAAACCGGTAATACTAGTTATGCCGTGAGTGAATACTGGTAATACTAACTAAAACCGGTAATACTACTTATGCCGTGAATACTGGTAATACTAGCTAAAACCAGTAATACTAGTTATGCCATGAATACTGGTAATACTATGGGGGCACAAACTCACCTGAAAGACTTGACAAGTAAATAATCTCTTTTCGGCCAGCATCTCGTGGATTATGGGGGCACCACAAGGACACTTCTTGGGGATCCCATACCCCCATCGGCAACAGCTTCTAATTGTCGAATAGCCTTCATCGAAGATTTCATGTCTTCATAGTAAGAATCCATGACAACAATTGATTTTGAAGGAAAGAAGAGAAGAGTAAGATTCGAAAGACCCGAAAGAAGAAGAGAAAGACAATACTCGATTTGAAGAGAAAGAACCCAAAACCCTAGATTTTGCGATTTGGGGAAAAATGGGGAATACTCGATTTGAAGAGAAAGAACCCAAAGGAAACCCTAGATTTTGCGATTTGGGGAAAAATGGATGGGATGGGAGTGGTTTATGTTAAATTTGTTTGGATCGCAAACATTTAAAAAAAAAAAGTGATTGATATAAACGCACGTGTTCTTTAAATATGACATAGTAATACTACTTTAAATATCACATAGTATTCCAGTGTTACAAATTGAACTCATAGTATTCCTTTTGATGATTTACACACTTTACCAGTTATACCTAATTTAAAATTAAAATTTTCAGTAGTCCACTTCATTTTTGAAATTTTTAACACATTTCATATGATTGTGCACCATCATATTTCCAAAAACACATTTTACTAGAGTTTCACTTAGTAAAGTCTATCACACTAACAAAACCTTCTTTATAAGTACTATGTTGTTCTATGGTGATTGTGGGAGAGTAATCATAAATACATTTTTAAAAAAAATAATTTTGTAAAGTAAATTAACAATGAAAATTCAACCCTTAATGTTCATTTTGCGAAAATTTCAAAATTCGTTTAATTTACTTATATTTGGGACTAAATTATAATTGTACGCAATTTTACAAACACAAATACCAGTAGTACTTAGTTTTACAAACACAAATACTAGTAGTACTTAGTTTTACAAACACAAATACCAGTAGTACTTAGTTTTACAAACACAAATACCAGTAGTACGCAGTTTTACAAAAACAAATACCAGTAGTACTTAGTTTTACAAACACAAATACCAGTAGTACGCAGTTTTACATACACAATTACCAGTAGTACGCTCACTCGCCACCACTTGGGTTCTCAAGCTCAGTAATTTGAATCGCCTTCTTCTTTGGTTGAGGTTCTCCTGTTGATGGAATCCTTCTTACTCGACGTCTTCCCTTTTTGGTCTTTTTCTTCTTCGGAGGTAACATACTTTTTGCTTCTACATTTGCGGGAATATTCCACTCAGACTTATGCGGCACTGGATAAATGGTCTTGGAATATGCGAAAACCCAGTGCTCAACGTAATACTTTTGGTGAACACAACTCAAATATCTCGAAGCTCCTCGTTCTCGATTCTTCCTTCATGAGGCTATAGAGTGCGGCTATTGCATGGACACAAGGAAACTGGTCAATATCAAAACGTTTGCAACTACATGTTTTGTTTCGCAAATCCACCCCATAATGAATCCCATCTCGTCCAACCACACTATATTCAAGCATGTACATGTTTAGCTCCGTCGCAATCAAATGAGTCACTTCTGCACATCTCTCGTGCACTATGTCATTCACCTTCGGCACAAGTCGCTTCCCGTAGTTTCCGTAGTTAGTGCTCTATTTCCTATGCTTGTTAAACCATTCGCAAATTTTGTCGATAATCGCATCCATCATGGGTAACAAACTGTAGTGTCTTGCCTCCTCAATCACTTTGTTTAGAGACTCTATACAATTACTTGTGTCTATGTTATACCTTGCTCCGGGAAAATAGCATCTCGCCCATTTTGACACCTCAACGCTTTTATCTAGATATTCCGCTGCTTTAGGATATCGTCTTCTAAAATCATCATACCTTCTTAGGAACTCATGCTCTGTATAAATCTGAGCAATTTCCCTGAATGATTCTGCAACTACTTCTTTGTTGACGTGCGAAACTTTTAGCCTTACGTTTTAGGACAAGTGGAAGATACAATACCCATGTGTAGACTCGGGGTACACCTCACGCACTGCCTTAATGAGGCTTGTGTTTCTGTCACTCACAAATACCAGCTCCTTCTCCTTCTCATCCTTAATAGCGTTTTTCAGAGTAGTGAAAAACCAATTCCAACTCAAATCATTTTCACCATCCGTTACAGCAAATGCAATCGGATAAGTGTGATGATTAGGATCCTGAGCTGTAGCAATCATTAGCACACCACCGTAACAAGTCTTCAAAAAAGTGGAATCCACAATGAGAACTTTCCTCATCGATTTAAACCCTTCAATACAAGCTCCTAGTGCGATGAATACATACTTGAACCTTCCTTCCTTATCCAACTCAACATTTGTGATTGTTCCAAGATTCGCTTTCTCTAGCATATGCAAATAAGAGTACAACTGATTGTAACCTTCTTTTGGATCACCACGCAACTCATTAGCAGCAATATACCTTCCCCTCCAACAGGTACTATATGACGGTGCGGCACCAAATTTTCTTTGAACCAAACCCATGAGATGTTTAGCACTAGGAGTCTGCATTATACCTGGATAGTCTTCTCTCAAAAGACCAGCAACTAATCCTGCCGTGGCACGGTTTCTACTCTCGCTGCTTGTAGTAGCACTAGCCCGAGAGCATGTATGCCACCTTTTGTATACTTGTACACGAAAGCACTCTGAATTCTTCACCTTCGTAGTCCGTAAATACCATTCACATCCTTGTCTATGTTGACGACATTTCAACACATATCTATCTCTCTTACTCTTGACTGTTGTGAAGGCAAAACAACTTTTATGCGCACCTCTCTCAACAAAAGCTTTCACTTCCTTCCTATTATTGAATTCTTCACCTTCTTTCAAATCCAAACCATCTTCTCATCTCTGACCAAACTGATCCATTCCTTCCTCATCACCTGGAATATATTCATGCTCCGTATTGTTATCCATACTCCTATCCGAAGAGTAATCTATTCCGTTATCTTCATCATCACTTGAAGATTCAGTCTCGTCACGACCATCATTATACACTGCCTCATACTGTTCTTCTAATGGTGTTTCGTAAAGAGTAAGAGCACCATGATTGCCACAACCTCTAGGAACCCATTCCTCGTAATTCCAACCAACTGAACTACCTTCCTCTCTACCTGAACCTAGACTCTTCCCCTTCTCCAACTGATTCCTTCTTGAAACTAGACATTTCTCCACATGCAATATACTTTTACATTTATTTTCATTCATCGACGTTAGATAAACATAAACGTCATCATCATCGACGATATATGATTTCCTCAAAGGTCTCGTGTCTAATGGTATGAAACTCAATTTCAGCTCTGCCGTAGATGAATTTATCCCACCTTTCTTGCATACACCTTCCAGTAACATCGAATAACTAATCTCCTCCACAGATAAACTCTTGAACAATAGTGGGTACATGCGATCTTCTGCTGAAATCCATTCATCCCCATCTTTGTTCTTGACATAATGTCCTCCGTAATCAAAATATATGCTTGTGCTCATTGTCTCCTGCAAAAATGGTAAATGTTACACTGGTAATACTAAGTAAAACTGGTAAAACTACATATGCTGGTTATATTGGTAATACTGGTACTATTGGTAATACTACGTATGCTAGTTATACTGGTAAAACTGGTAAAACTACGTATGTGGGTTATACTGGTAATATTGGTAATACTACGTATGCTTGTTATACTGATTATACTGGTAATACTACGTATGCTAGTTATATTGGTAATACTAGCTAAAACCGGTAATACTACGTATCCTGGTTATACTGATTATGCTTGTAATCACTAGTAGAACCCAGTTCTTCCAACTTGCGGATTTCCCAACTTGCATTACTATCCGAGCTACTAAAGCTGGTTATACTAAAGCTATAACATAGTAGAACGCACCTCAATTGAATTCAATGGCGGATTGGGCTTCAATTGAACAAATGTGCTTCGGGATCAATGTTGATGGTCGGATCAATGGTGATGTCGCCGACCACGAGAAGAAGAAGAAGAAGATCCGATTGGGCTTCAATTGACCACATATGCTTCAGATTGGTGATGGTGAGACCCGCCGGAGATTGAGAATCGGTGTCGGCGGCGAAGAAGATCGGGATGATGGCGTCGTTTTTTTTTTTTCTTTTTAATTATTAATTTGAGGTTATTTTAGTAATTTACCAGTTTAGTAAGGGTTATGAGGTTATATAAGATTTTTTTTGGTGTTGGAGGTTGGTATTTGGGAGAAAGGGTTTTATAAAAATTGGACCCCGGTGACTTTAGGTTTCTGGAAGGTCAGGCGTCGACTTTAGAGTTGTCGAGTGCAGGGAAGAAGAATGGTGGAATTGGGCTAATTTGAGAGACACAATTGTATTGGGCTGGACCTAATTAAATTTAATTTGAGAGACAAAATTGTTTATGATGAAAAATGCATATACTCGTGTGTTTTGATGACATGTCGAAATTCAAGGATCTAATTGGTGGAACATATTCCAGAACGTGGAACGTGGGTGAGCTGTAAGTTTCATTGGTTCAAAATATTAAGATTAAATCTGCCTACGTGGCACCTCTGAGAAGCCACAAATTCAGTCTTTTTTATATAAAGAAGATTAGAAAACAAATTCGCGCCCTAATCATTTTTTTACAAAATGATAATGCGTAGGAAAATATAATTTCTTACTTTAATCTTCTAAAAGGAGCACAACAAAACTTGGAGTAGTTTTTAAATAGATTAATAATTAACCCAAACATAATTTCTTTACCAACCCTTACAAACATACGAACAAATTTGCATGGAATTGTGGTCACATGTTCTTTCTCAATAATGCATGTTTTGTTTGCTTTGCAAAAGAATATAAGAAATCATTTAACTACAATTTATGCAAATACTCCACAAAACTAATAAGGAATTATAGATACAGTTGAAAATCCTCAGAGAAGTTTTTAATTCATCTTCTTTTGGACATTGATGAGTAATCGACATATATTAATTGTATGACTAATACAATGTATTTAGTGAAATAAGTAACTAATAATTTGATTATACCATTTCACTTTCCATTTAAGATTAAGAATCTAAGGAAAAAGACAACTACATATAAAAGAGAGTATATAGAGAACCACTTCCACAAGGGTAAACCGTTTATTACAAGAAATTTTCGACATTAATCAAAAGAGTTCTCTGATTCATAGGTGAGGAATCGAACCTGTAACGTCCCTCCCATCTTCCAAAATCCAAAAAAATTGAAGAAACTCATCAAACGAAAAGAGAGCAAACACTCTAAGTCGAAGCATTAGCTTCTAACCATCCATGATCATCTTGGTGTGTCTCTGACCCTCCTCCACTTTCAAGAGAAGCTTCTTCCTCATCTCCATCTTTCTTTCCATACATCTTTCTTCTAGCTTCTCTACGAGCATCTTTCTTAGCTATCTTCAAGTCTTTGAATCCTTGTTCGAACTTGGCTTCGTCCTCTGGAGTGAAGAAAGCTACTTCCATTTGACCTAGCTCTGCATATCTTTGCTCCACTTTGGTTTTCCAGAAAAGACCCATCTCCGTGTCCATCTTTTGGTACGGTGTTTTCAGCAAGTACTCGTCTATTCCTCCTGCTTTGTCGATGCAGCGGAGAGCGTGCATTGTCACTTTGACTTTAATGTGACGGTCGAATATGTAGCTGAACAATCGCTTCTCCTGAACATTCGGTTTCCAACATCTTCTTGACCTGTTCTCAAAATCACACCACAAAGTTACCAAACCATTCAGAGCCACATATGATCTCATAGCTATATCCACTTCCAAAGAAATCAGATTAAAATACAGAGGTTAAATACATCACACATCTCTGTCTACAAAGAGGATAGATTTCATCATCATTTCTACGCACCAATGCCATTTTAGGGGCAAATAAATCGATTGAAACGCACGAATTCAGATTTATATTAAACAAAACGAAGCGTATATCCGTAAATCCTTCCTGAAACATACAATTCGCTTCTTAGATGCTTGATTCAGAGCAAAACCATCACATAGATCCTACATTTCTATAATTTCATCACCATTTCTAAGCACCAATGGCATTTCGAGGGCAAATGAATAGAATCAAACGCACGAACTCACATTTCAATTCAACAAATTAAAACCTAAATCCGTAAATCATTCCTGAAACCTACAATTACTTCCTCAGATGCTTGAATCAGAGCAAAATCATCACAAGCACTAATTCAACAAATCGAAAATAACAGATACACATAAAGAGAATGAGAGAGAGAGAGAGAGAGAGAGAGAGAGAGAGAGAGAGAGAGAGAGAGAGAGAGAGAGAGAGAGAGAGAGAGAGAGAGAGAGAGAGAGAGAGAGACTTGTTTCCACCGTCTTCACTGACGCGATTTCCGTACTGAATATGGCGACCGGCGTAGAGACCGCGTTTGGCTCTTCCCATGACGACTTTGGAATCAGGAACACAAGCTTTGAGCTTCTCTTTCAGCTCCGGAGTCAGAGTCTCCGCTCCAATTTTCTTTACAAGCTTCTTCATCATCTCCTTCCCTCTAAACGCCATTTTCGTTTCTCCTTAGAAATTTCACAGATGCAAAACAAACCTATTCTTCCCCCAAATCTATCGGCAAATAAAAATTTCGGTTTAGCCAAGCGTTTTAACAAACCGGATAAACCATAGACAATAAAATTCGGTATACTATTTCGCCTTTAGGGTTTTGTTTGGGCTTTTTGTTTAGTTTCATTGTTTTGTTAAGGCCCAAATTCACCCCTTGTTAATTACGGTTTAATCGGTTCTTATTTCTCAATCTGACGAATAACTCAAGTGAATAGACCGAACCGAATCACAATCAAATCGGCAAAAATGCTTATACCATAGTACAAGTGAATGTTCTTGGCCATGGTCAACATTTCAAAAGTTTTTTTTTTTTGTTGGATCAACATTTCAAAAGTTTATAAATCAGTATGTTCGATTCCTCAAAAAATGCATTTTAATGCGTAGTATATAAGAAGTTAATAGGGTGTTTAAAGTAAAATCGTTCGTGTTGATCTCGTGTGTTGCAAAAAACGTTGTACATCGTAGAAGTGGTGCAGATAAAATCATAAATCATATAGATATGACTGGTGAGTGTTACATGGGGAAATCGTGGATATATGTGCTACATGGAGAATAATGTCGTGGATTGTTATTTGTTTACATATAGTTGAATTCGATCTGTTGATCATCATTTGTAATGAAGTTACATCAAATATTTCCAAAAAGGTAACAGTTGATTTAAAATTAATAGACAAATAAACTCTAACAAAATCGTGTCTTTTTTATCCTTAGATTAATTAGTAAAATGAATAAAGCCATATTGTTTTGTTTGTCTTCAAAACATACTCGATAAATTTAGCTAATGATACAAGAGGAAATATAAATCATTTTCTCTATTTTACATGATATAAGTAAACAAAAAGAAAAAGAAAACCTCTCAAGGTATCAAAACAATATTTTCACATAAATTCATATGGTTTTTAAGACACTTTCATACATAGTTGGGGAAAAATAAAGATAAAAATGGACAAAATATTCAAAAGGGTGGCTGTCCAACAATATTACCCGGAGGATCATAGTTACAAATGATAAATGTGTCACCACTCTTGCAAAAACCAATTGCACACCCAATCCTCGAACTCTTCTTCCACATTACTTGTGTGTAATGCAAGCAATCTCCATTGGCCTTGCATCGGTGAGTCATTCGGTCATAGTATTTCATCTCCGAAGCCCACGCATTCACCGCATCCCGCGGAGTCCACCCTTTTCCGCTTCCCCAAAAGAGATTCTCCCCGTAAGGTCCACCGGAGTGGATAAGTTTACAATCTACTCGGCGAGTTCGAACCCACCGAGTTGCGTAGGTGGCGATATTGCTGCTCCATTTGAGAGGAGGGAGACGAAGTTTGGCTCTGAAGGTGTTGTGTAGTTGGAGAAACTGTTGTTGAATTGAGTTGCTGATTTGGGTTTTGGATTGAGAAGTTAGTGTTGATGTTCTTGTTGGTGTTTTGTTGGTTTGGATTTGGGAAGAGATAGAAGGAAGTGGAGTGGTGATAACGATAATGATGATGATGAATATCAAAGTTTTGGGTTCCATTAAAAATATGAGTTAGATTTGATTGTGAACCTGTAGATCTATCTATACTATCTACTACCATTGTTTATATTTTCAAATATGTACGAATATTATCATTTAAAGAATCTCAACACATGCTATGTTAATAATGTGCATTGACAAGTGCTAATCATTTCGGTGGAATATTGATTGTTTTTGTAGGAATAATTCTTTTCAAAAAAGCATACTATAAACTATGCACAACAACAATAAAAAATCTATAAAGGTACAGTATAGTAAACATTGTAGATTAGATTATATGTGTACGTACATGTTTCTAGTTTTTGTTTTTATGAAAATCTTTATCATAACAAGGCCAATGCATCACCAAAAAAACATACTACATAGAAGAAAACAAATAAATACATTATGCGCAATAGCTTAGTTGAGATTTAGGAAGATCTTTTTATCGTCTGTCGCGATGGGCTTGCAAAATCAGAAATCCCATAATCAAAATGTCATAAATTGTTGTAAATAAGAAATCCAAAACCAATAACATAAATAACGTAAATAGATGACAAAAACATATCAAAAAACCTATTCATAAAGAAAAAAAGCATCACAAAATCAACTTAGTGATGCTTGTTCCTATAAAGAAAAATATTTTAGTAATAATGTGAATTACAAACTCATTTCAGTTAATCCAAAAAATAATTCATTAATTTATACTATTTTGACCACTAAATAAGAGCTTGAATCTATATAAAAAGTAGTTTAATTACAACATGTATAGTCTATGCATATTTATGAGGCGGATGCCGTGTTAGAGAACGTGAGGAAAATTTATGTTTTTAAATCTAATTTATAAGTTAATGATCAAATCACATGACGAGGCTCGTAATCATTGGACTAACAGTTGATTTTTATATATAGCAAATTAGTTGACAGTTTAGTCGTTGACTATCTTTCGTTGTGAGATTAAGAGTTCGTCTCGTAGTTATTTTTAATCCAACTATCCAAGGCATGTTCCATTTTGCTCGTATATGTCAGAAAAGAAAATTGTTTTATTTACAGTTTGTTTGGTCTCGAGTTAGAGTTGGTCTCGAATTAGCTGTTGTTGCATCCCGTTATCGAAAAGAAAAGAAAAAACGCTTTCCTGCAAATTTCCATCCCGTTACCCGAAACAAATCATCCAAGACTCCCCAAAAATCGATAAATCCTAAATTAGCGCTCTTTATAAAGTTTGGGCTAAAATGGGCAAATAAACCATTTAAATTAATGATAGGAAAGAAAGAAAATGAGCCCATTTAAGGCCCAACGATATACTCGGATAAAAGGAAAACGCAGGGCTATTCGATAATACCCTTTATTTTTTTCCCCTTTCGAAGAGAAATCGCAAATCCAGAGAGCGAGCCCTAATTTCCGACAATGGCGCCGATTATGAGATCCGTGGTTGCGCAGGTATCTCGCGGAGGGGGATCGGTCATTTCCCGCCGCAAATTTTGTTCAGACACTTCATGTAGCAAATGTGGTAACGTTTTTCTTTTTCTGTTTTCTGATCCAACATATAAAATTCTGGAGCTTGGATCCTAGGGTCCATGTATTGATTTGCGATTGTTGTTTCAATTGCAGGGCGGAGTGGTACGTAAATGATGTTATCTACGGATGTTGTGATGCATTAATCCAACATGTTATAATACTCTGAGCGATTTGTGATTCTTGTTTTTCAATTGCAGACCTTACGATAGCTGAATCATTGAAGGGGACTGCAATTACTGCTTGCTTTATCAGCGGTAATGTTGAGATTATCTGTTAATTTATAAATTGAGATTAGAGATGAAGAACAAATTCGTGATTGCTTTTTTCTTTTTGTTTCGTACCTCAGGGGGACCAGCACTTTTTGCATTTGTGGTATGGATTTTTGTTGTTGTTCTTGTTTTTAAAGTTTGGGTTTTTTCACAAAAAAACTAAGTAAGAATCTACTTTTTTTCAGTCGGGGAAGATTGGAAGAATTAAGGGAGATGGGATAGAGAAGTAATGGAGATGGGATGGAGAAGCGAATAAAGAGCATTTGCGAACCATTTATGCTTTGTTTGTTTAGACTTCGTTTCCAAAAAAAACAATGTTTTATCTATGTTCTGTGACTTTGTTTGCGAAAACAATTGAAAACAATTGCCTAATAATTTCACAATATCCTAATGTTGGCAAATTTTCATATAATCTTGCAATTGGATCATGAACTGAAAAGTAAAAAAAAAGAGCGATGGTGGAGAAGAAAAAGATAGCAAATTAGCAAATCCCCTTTTCCCATCCCAAGGTTTCTCTTTATGAGAATTTCAGCAAGAAGAAACGGTCGATTTAGCGACAGATCCTTTTCACTCCACTCCAACACCATATCTTCTCATCAGCTGCAGCGCCAAACCACATAATATCCCCACATCTTGCAGCAACATTTCTTGCATCTTCCTCTCATACGTCTACATGTGACACCGACTCTAACTTCTTCTTGGTCTCAGATTGGTTTTAGCCAAGACGTTCATTGAGCAGTTTTGGCATCCGTGCAACCTCTTCTTCTCATAGCGCACTGGTCATCCACTCCCTTCACACTGCCTGCTATTTGGTTACCGATACCATGTTGGTTGAAGGGCTAAAGGGTTCTCTCGTCTCATGTCAATTCAGATAGAGTTTCCTGAGACAAGAAAACATGGGTGTAGACGTGTGCTCAGTCATTCCAATGTCTCATCGATGACACAACTAGAGTCTAGAGTACTTAAACAAATGCACAACTCCTCAAGAATAACATCCTAAGTTAAATAGCTCACAACATCAGCAATGAGAACATAATTCTTCTAATTATCAAGCCACATATTTTCAGTTGATTCACTAGAATGCCTACAAGAAAACAAGCAACAGGAAAGTTTATCCATATGTTTTTTTACATATGTTATCGGGTTATTTACCACAGTTTTAGATATTATTCTACAGTTTTAGATATGTTATCGGGTTGGCATGTCAAACGGGCCAACCCGGCCCGGCCCGGCCCAAAACCGTAAAACCCAAATATATATAAGCCCGGTCCGGCCCGCCCGGCCCGAAAAATATATGGGCTTACTTTTTAAAGCCCGGCCCGGCCCGACTCGGGCTTCAGGGTTTTATGGATTTTTTCGACCTTTTATTTTGAAACAAAAAAATAAAAAATAATAATTATTTATCGATAAAACCGAGAATTATATTCTGAATTTTATCAATTATATTCGTTTCGTCAAACAACCATAAGAATTATATTCTGAATTTTATCAAGAGAATTAAACACCTACTAATAAAATCCCTTACTAAAAATCCAATTTAACTAAAAACAAAAATTACACAAAAAGAATGTAAATATCAACTCAATCCAATTAACTCTAAATAAATAGTACTACCAAACAAAACATAAATCAAAATACTAAAATTCTAGATAATAGGGTTAAAAGTCGGAATTTCGGATTTGTTTTTTGAAACATACAGTAAAATAGAACTAAAAAGTTAAAAGTTTTGGTTTATGAATAATATATATAAAATATTTTAATGAAGATATCTTTAGAAAGTGTCTTTAAACAAAATTTGTTGTTAAAATTTTAAACAACATAATATTTTTCGGATTTTCCGGGCCGGCCCGAGCCCGTCTGGGCTAAGCCCGAAAATTCAAAAGCCCGAATGGGTTAAGCCCGAAAGACCCTTTTTTTTTGGCTTATATATTTAAGCCCGAACCCGCTAATTTTCAGGGCTGGGCCGGGCCGGGCTTCGGGCTTTGGTTTTAATTGACATGTCTATCTACATGTTGTTGATTTGATTGGTTTCTCTTTTTCAAATATAGTAGGACTGGAAATAAATCCAAATCTAATTCTTTTTTTTTGGTAAATAATCCAAATCTAATTCTTAATGCTATGATTTAATTTTTTTGTCCATTTCGATTTGATTTAAGCTTTTTTTTTATGAGTTTAAAAACTATATAGATCTTGATTGGTACACCCGCTACCACCCGCAAACGTTGCGTTTATGGGCGGTAGCGATTCCTAGCGTTTGACAACAATCACGAAAAATGCTTCGTATCGCTCTATACCGCTCCAAATCGCTCAAAACCAAAAGCTACTTCCCTCGAGCGTTTGCGGTTGCAGGCGGTTGCGGGTGGTTGAGAATAAAATTTTTTTTATTAAAAAATAAAATAAAATCTATTCAAGAATCAGAAAATATAAAAATAAATTTAAAAAATAAAGATTTAAATATTATAATTATTAAATATATAAATAATTTGATATTTTTAATTGGTAACCTATTTTAATTTTATATTTATAAAATCTTCACACAAAAATTCTCTTAATAAATTACGATAACAAATATATATAAATCTAACAAACTAAAATTTTAAAATATAATTTTAATCTATAAAAAAAAAACGATTTTTCCACTAAATTCCTAACTTTAATCATAAATAATAATAATAATAATGGGATAGTTTCACAACTAACCCACTTCTTTTGGTCAAATGCGAAACTAAGCCACTTTTTCTTCCTCTCTACTAATCACCACTTTCTCACAAATCTCTCCTTCTCTTCTTCTTATATTTACGAAACTGCCATTACTTTTTATATATTTTTTTTATTTTTAAAATCAGACACAAGGGACAAAGACTAAAACACCAAAAACACATATCTTATTTACGAGACTGCCATCATCATCAATATGTCAACCACCATGAATAACCAATTTGAAGCTCTAAATGCTACACCAACTGATTTATTGTTAAGTAAATGCATAAAAAGTGAGCTCATAACTTAGACATCTTCAATTTTCTCTCCAATTTCATCCAAAACTCTCTAATTTTCGTTTTTAAAAATTTTCACTCATAACTTCACATTTTCTCGAAATTCTTCCATATAAAACGGTTGGGGTTGTTTTTTTCGGTGAAATTGAAAGTTTCGGTGGTGTAAGAACGTAAAGGCGAAGTCGAACGAGTGAAAAAGGTTTTGATTTTCGAAAATTTGAGATCCGGTTCGTAAATGTAAACTTCAATTGAAGTCTAATTAATCAATGAGAGATACACCCTATTTTTATGATGTTTTTTTGGGAAATTTTTACGGAATAACGTTTTTGGCGGAAAATATTTACGTAAAGGCTTCTTTTGCGAATTTTTTTTACGGAATGACCTTTTTTGTGTGAATTTTTTACGGAATGATGTTTTTGGCGGGAATTTTTACGAAACAACGTTTTTAGCAGGGAATTTTTATGGACTGACGTTTTTTGCAAGAAACTTTTTACGGAATGACTTTTTTGCCAGGGTTTTTTACGGAATGACATTTTTTGCGGGAAATTTTTACGGAATTACTTTTTTTGCATAGAAATTTTACGGAATGACGTTTTTGGTGGAGAATTTTTATGGATTGACCTTTTTTTGCAGGAAACTTTTTACGAAATGACGTTTTTAGCAGAGAATTTTTACGGAATGACGTTTTTTGCGATAATTTTTAATGACGTTTTTTTGCTTGAAACTTTTACGAAATCATTTTTTGTGGGAAATTTTGACGGAATCACGTTTTTGGCGGTAATTTTACATAATGACGTTTTTGGCGGTGATTTTTACAGAATGACGTTTTTGGCGGGAAGTTTTTACAGAAATACGTTTTTTTGCGAGAAACTTTTACGGAATAACATTTTTTGCGGAAAACTTTTACGGAATAACGTTTATTGGCGGGAATATTTTACGGAATGTCGTTTCATGGTGTACAATAAAGGTGTACAAGTATGGTGTACATCAATGCCATCATGTACTTGGTGTACATACTTGTGTACACAATGGGTTTGGTGGACATGGGGTTAGATACGCTTGGTGTATAGACTGGTGTACTTGTTTGGTGTACAAGCATGATGTACAAGTATGTTGTATGTCAATGTCATCGTATACGTGCTTGGAATACATACATGGTGTATAGTATGCTCAAAAGGGTTTAGTGGACATGGGTTTGGATACGCTTGATAAACACACTGATGTACATCTATGTTATTCCGTCATTCCATAAATAGTTCCCGCCAAAAACGTCCTTTTGTAAAATTTTCCCGCCAAAAACGTGTTTCTATAAAAGTTTCTGGAAAAAAACATTATTCTGTAAAAAATTCTCGCAAAAACGTCATTCCGTATAAAATTCTAGCCAAAAACGTCATTCCGTAAAAAGTAAATTTTTACGGAATGACGTTTTTTGCATGGTGTACAAGAATGGTGTACAAGTATGGTGTACAACAATGCCATCGTGTACATGATTGGTGTACATACTGGTGTACAAGATGGGTTTGGTGTACATGGGTTTAGATACGCTTGGTGTACATCATGGTGTACATGTTTGATGTATAAGCATGGTGTACAAGTATGGTGTTCGTCAATGTCATCGTGTACATACTTGGAATACATACATGGTGTATCGTATGCTCCGGGTTTGGTGGACATGGGTTTGGATATGTACACACTGGTGTACATGTTTGGTGTACATAGTTTCTATGTTATTCCGTCATTCCATAAAAAATTCCAGCCAAAAACGTCATTTCGTAAAATTTCCCAGCCAAAAAGGTGATTCTATAAACGTTTCTGGCAAAAAAAACGTCATTTCGTAAAAAATTTCCACCAAAAATATCATTCCCTAAAAGTTTCCTGCAAAAAGTCATTCTATAAACAATTCCCGCAAACGTCATTCCGTAAAAAGTTCCAACCAAAAACGTGATTCCATAAAAGTTACCGGCAAAAAACGTCATGCCATAAAAATTCCCCGCAAAAAACGTCATTCCGTAAAAATTTTCTGCCAAAAAGTGATTTCGTAAAAAGTTCCAGCAAAAAATGTCATTTCATAAAAAATGTCCGCCAAAACGTCATTCCATAAAAAATTTCTACCAAAAACGTGATTTTGAAAAAATTTCCCGTAAAAACTTCTTTCCATAAAAAGTGTCTGCCAAAAACGTCATTCGGTAAAATTTTCCCCCAAAAAATGTGATTCCATAAAAGTATCCGGCAAGAAAACGTCATTCCGTAAAAAATTCGTGCCAAAAACGTCATTCCGTGAAAAATTTCTACTAAAAACGTCATTCTGTAAAAATTTCCCGTAAAAAAGTCATTCTGTAAAAATTTTCTGCCAAAAACGTGATTCCATAAAAATTTCAGGCAAAAAAATGTCATTCCGTAAAAAATTCCCGTAAAAAACGTTATTCCGTGAAATTCCTACCAAAAAAGTTATTCGGTAAAAATTTCCCGTAAAAAAGTTATTCCGTAAAAATTCTCCATTAAACACAACGTTGTGTCACCAAATCCATACATCCTCCCTCAACTACCAACTCTACTAAGGTTATTTGTGTCTTTTTACACTCTTATCTCCATTAGATGATTGCCCATTTAGCAAATTGTGAATAGTCTTTAACCCACTCTCCAAATTAAATTTGAAAAGTTGCCTAATATACTAATTAACCCTTTATTAAATAAAACCATACAAAAATGTTCAACGTTCTTCCTTTGTAAC
Source organism: Draba incana (assembly GCA_963576765.1). Classification (NCBI taxonomy): domain Eukaryota; kingdom Viridiplantae; phylum Streptophyta; class Magnoliopsida; order Brassicales; family Brassicaceae; genus Draba; species Draba incana. The sequence goes on along the minus strand of OY755212.1, from coordinate 11,102,867 downwards.
TCTTAGCCACTTTTTGGTTTTTTTTGTTTTTTGTAAAATGTTAATTTTTATACTATTTTTGAATTGCTACATCGGTTACAGAGAAACTTATATAGCAGAAAGACCGAAAACTACTAACAAACAACATTACAACACAAAGAGAAACAAACAAAAGTTAACCAAGCTAAACACATGTCTCATCAAACCAAAAAGATTTTCGACGAAGAAACACCGATTCCGAACACCAAAACTCGTACATTTGTATTTGCAATTCCAGAGAACTCGAGTCCTCATCCTAGTTGCCATGAGTCATTCCACCCGAAGTCAGTCCTCAAAACCTGGCAATATGAATCACCTACAGCTTCTCCGAGGACAAACACAAAAACGGAACTGTTTCACCAAACCATTCCATAACTGGCGGCAGGAGCATCTCCGGGCAGTCAGAAAAGCCGCCTCTGACAACCATTCTTGAATTTGCCAAAATCACAAGAATCATCTCCCACGGAATTGGAATGACATTTTTTGCGTGAAACTTTTACGGAATGACATTTTTGGCAGGAAAATTTTACGGAATAATGTTTATTGGCGGGTAATTTTTACGGAATGACATACTTTGTATACAAAACTGTAGACATTAATGTTTATGATTTGTGTGCAGAGTATTATTCGCTAAAGACGTGGGTGAAGGCATACGAGAGGACGATCTATAAAGTCTCGCATCAGTCTCAATGGTTAATTCCTTGTAAAATACTTGCTGAATGTGTGTTTCCTCCGGAGTATCCGAAAAAGAAAGGAAGAAAACAAGAAACCCGTCATCCATCGGCTGGAGAAAGACGTGTAAAGAAGAAGCGTAAGACATGTAACAAAGTAATTCCCGGAAGAACATTGGAACAATGGTTCACTCATATGTCTAGATAAAAGTTGGCTTTTCGTTATTACTATATTGGACTGAAATTCTATGCCGTGCATTGTCATTGTGTTTAAGGCTTTGTTGTGGTTTTGAAGACTTTGTTTGTGTTTTGTTATTGTTGCTTTGTTGTGGTTTTTAAGACTTTGTTCGTGGTAAATGGTTTTGAAGACTTTGTTTGTGTTTTGTTGATTTCTTAAATTTTGTTGTTGTTCGAAGGAAAAATTTATTTTGCATACAATGGGAAAATTTTGAGAAAAATGGAATGACTAAGAAGAAAATGGGAAAAATTTGAGAAAACTTGGAAAGATTTGAGAAAAATGGGAAAAATGGGAAAATTTTATTTTGCATAAAATGGGAAAATTTTGAGAAAAATGTAATGACTAACAAGAAAATTGGAAAAATTTGAGAAAACTTGGAAAAATTTGAGAAAAATGGGAAAAATGGGATAAATGGAAAAAAGGAAAAAAAATTATTTTGCATACGATGGAAAAATTTTGAGAAAAATGGAATGACTAACAAGAAAATGGGAAAAATTTGAGAAAACTTGGAAAAATTTGAGAAAAATAGGAAAATTTGAGAAAAATGGGAAAAATGGAAAAAAGGGAAAATGGAATTTTGCATACAATGGGAAAAGTTTGAGAAAAATGGAATGACAAACAAGAAAATGGGAAAAATTTGAGAAAACTTGGAAAAATTTGAGAAAAATGGAATAAATGGAGAAAATGGAAAAAAATTATTTGTTTACACAATGGAAAAATTTTGAGAAAACTAGCAGAACGAACATGAGAATCAAATAATAAAAATGTAGTTTTATAATATATTGTAGCTACATCTTACACATCTCACATAATACACCTTACACTTTTTGAGTAATTTTCATCTACAAATACCACTTTAGGTGTGATATAGGCATACAATGGGTTTTTACACAAATTAGGTTATGAAAATCTTGGGAATTGTTGGATCTGGATTTCGTTAATGAAATCCGGCCCATAAGCCTAAAACATTCTCAAAGTGTTACGTCTGTATTGGGCCGGTAAGCCCAATACCGCACTGACCTAAGTCAACGCTGAGCGGAGTCCAGCTTGGAGAAGCAGCGAAGCTAAGAAACGAAGTCAGCTCAGCTCAGCATAGCGAGACGAAGTCAAGCGCCGCCTAGCAGAGTCAACCGAGGATCCCGATATTTCCGGAGTTTTTAAAAAGATTAAAATTAAAATTATTCTTTTCCTAATAACATTAGGTAAATAAATTTTTACTCTTTTGAAAAGGAATAGCATATTCTGTTTGGTAATAGGATTAATGATTATTATTATTATTTTTTTTTGTAAAAATATAATTAAAAACCAAAATTAATGTAACATCCGTGATCGAGTTTTCGAAAAGGATTTAAGAGAATTAAATTCCGCGGGAATTTAATTGGGGTTGTTTTTGCAACTTTTGGAAGTTTTGGGGGTCAATTCGTAAGAAGGATTAATTGGAGGACATGAGTGCAATTTTGAGGAAGTGGGTGCAAACCCTATTGCTATTGATCGTGAATGATGTTGAGCAGCCTCCATTTTCCTTCTATCGTGCGATCGTCGTTTTGAGAGAGAGGATAAAGGAGTAGAACTTGTTGATCGGTGGAGGAGCTTGCCGAGGTGGTGCCGTGTGTCGAGGTCACTGTCTTCCTTTGCTTGAGCCGTAAGTCTCCTCTTCTCTCTCTCGGTTTGATCGGTTTGTTCATGGGGTAGAGTCTTTAGGGCTTGTCTAGTGGTTTGGTCGATGGTTGGTGGTGACCGATCGAGCCATGAAGCTATGGTGGCCAAGCGCTCCGGCGGCGAGTCCATGGTGGCGTGAAGAAGCGGTTGAGGAAGAGGAGGACCGGTTGCGTGTGGTGATCGGCTAGTGCTCGACGGTGTGGAGGATCGGCGTGACGTGATGCGCAAGGTGATCGGTGGTGCTTGGCGGCGGCATGGTGGCCGGCGGTGGTGATCGGAACGGCGGTGATGGTCGGTTCGTTGTTGAGCAGATCGTGTGTTGTGAAGAAGAAGGAGATGTTTGGTTTAATGTTTAATTGGTTGGTTTAGGTGGCCGGTTCAATTATGGAGTTAGGAAGAAGTTGGGATTTGGTTCGGTTATTTAATTGGGTATTTAATTAATTTGAACCATGGTCCGGTTCGGTTTAGAGATTAATTATTATTTCATTGTGGAGATTAATTAGGAAATTAATCGGGGAAATTAATTTAATGAGGAATTAAATTAATTTGGACCGTGGTTTGGTCGGTTTAGGAGATTAGCTCATTGATTAATTGTTCGAATATTAATTATGAATTTAATATGTGGCAGATCGTCGTTAAGTCGGTTTCTGCGGTTACGGGTTTTTATCGAGAGTTCAACCGTTATCGAGGTGAGTGCGTGATTGCGATGATTGATATAGATTAGCGTTCATGGTGTTTGTTTGTGTGAATTCGTGTTTTATGATTGAAATGTGATAGAACTGATAATGTTTTATGATTGAAATGTGATAGAACTGATAATGTTAATTTATGTTAATTTTTCGCGGGATGACCGCTTCACTGAGTATTTGTGATAATACTCACGCAACTCCCGTGTTCCTTTTGAGTTGTAGGTACTGGGAAAAGGTGATCTTGGAATCGAGGCGCGAAGAAGAGGATGATAGGGTTTTATATTTGGTCTAGTAACTGTTGGTTAGGGTGCTAGATTATTTATGTTTCATTTCTGAATTTGGATAATTGAGTTTAAAGGATTATTTATTTATTGGAGTTTTATGGGTTTAAGTATTTCCGCAGAGTTTATTAATTAATTATTTAATTAAAAAAAAAAAAGTTCGGGTGTTACAATTAACACGTGTTAAAATCTCGTCGATCCACTTAACACATGTGACATCTTGTTAATTATTATGTTTGATGCATCAAGGTTTATATAATAAGATATAAAATCTCCCCTGTTTGAAAAACCTTGTCCTCAAGGTTTAGATGATGGATATCACGTCCACGACTCACAAAAGAACTTTTACGTGACTTCTCCAGCTTGAAAATGAGTCCATTTAACCAACACCAATCCTTAGCCATAATTCCATGCAAAGCCTCCCATTACCATATGTCTTCTTGATCGAAACCACGAATAAAACATTCGGAGTGAAACATGTTTGGAGTGAACCAGCCTGTAGCATGTTTTGTACCAGTTTACCAGCTTCAATCTGTTGATACGGATGTTTGTTGATGGGAGTTTATCCTTCTAGTAATAGAATCTTGTGATCATGATGTTCTCTAAAAGGAGGTTTTGACGTGTTTACTACATCAACAAATTCCGTGGGCAAAGGATTTATAGCATGAACAACTTGTTGCGGTGAACAACCTGCTTCAGTCGAACATAGCATAAGTGGATCTGCTGCAACAACATTCGGAGCAAAAATCAAACACAATTGAGCTTCTTTGTCATCAATTTTTTATAAAACCACCGATTCAGATGCAACAATAGTTTCTACCTCTACCGAATAAACAACTGATTGCGATGCCTCGGTATACATGGTTTTGCGGATGAACATTTTCATATAATCGTCCTATAAGCAAGCACTGATTAATGGTTTGAGGCCGAAATAGTCAGACATGCATTTGAGTATCCAGACGCAATCCTGCCAAGTATATACTAACAAGATAATCCTCTGGCAACGTCACTCTGGCTTGAATCATCTCGAATCTACCATGATACTCAACAATACCATTTGTTTCTTGTAGGTGCTTCAATTCTACAACAGGATCATCAAATTTCTCACTAAATATTTCTTGCATAGACACATACCTTGTTCTTCCTGGATCCAAATTATTCTGATGAGCCACTGGACTTGATGAAATCATCGCTGGATGTCTTTTGATGTTCAGATCGTCACCCGTTGATGTAATTCCCCGATGGACAGTGATTAATCGGAGCGCTTCCAATATATCAGGCATGTTTTTGTCGATCCTCGCGTTCCGCATAGATATGGTTTCTTTTAGTGCCATAGATCTCGTTTCCTCCATTGATTCCGGAGAATCGGACTGGAATCTGATACCTTTGATAGAGGATAACCGTGAGTTCACAATAATCCGATAGAGACAAGAATCAATGTTCCTAAAACACAGATTCTATACTAACCAGAAGAGAATCTACGATCGTAGAAGAGATTCTCAAACTAGGGTTTAGCTTAACGTGACAAAAGAGACAGAGAGATGAAGTTTTTCTTTTTAAAGTTCTGAATTACAACTCCTTATATAGTTTTCTAAATAATAACTTAAGCAATAAAAACCCTAATAATATAATATAATATTTCCTATATCACTTTGTGGTATGAAATTGAAAGATCAATTGTTCATCAATATTTTTGTAGACTTTCCTAGTCTCTCTTTCTTTCTGTTGAACCAAGTAGCATCAATGGTTGTAATATGTAATCAGAAATTTGTGGTTCTTTTATTTTCTTTTGAATAGAGTTGTCGTTTATAAGATTAATTGCAAGTAAAAACTACGAAGAAGATTGTTGTCTTTAAACTTATCACAAAGATTACGAATCTCTTTTTCTCTTTCTTTTTTGCATTGTAGTTGTTATCGTTCTTACCATTGTTTATTTGTTTGTTTATCTGTTTAGAGTTTCAAGAAATTTGGTAAGCATGCTTCTTGGCGCTGAAATGATGTTCATCTTCTGGAAAATTATGGATGAGGAGATCGCATAGTTGAAAGATAATTTCAAGAAGGGCATGGAAGCTTTAGAGCAGCGCATTGACAAGATTGAAGACTCGAAAATTAAAAAGTGAGTGATTTTAGCTCTACTGAATAATGCAGAAAAATAATAAGTTCTTTTTCGTTTATTTGCCAACTAGGGGGATGACCCGTTCGGTCTCCGAACGGTGGGTTGTTAAATAATTAGTTGGTTTATAATGTTTTGTATAGTATAAAGTCAATATTTGAATTGATTGTTATTATTGATTATATTCAAAAAATGTATTAATCGGTGTGCATTATTAGCCGTATATGGAAAGTGTATGATTTAGTTGTATATGAAAAGTGCAAGAGGAAAATGTAGGAAATGGTCAGTGGACGCAGGAGAACATATTAGCTGCATATGGAAAGTGTATAATTTAGTTTGAAAAAGTAGGGAACGGAGGGTAGATAACCAATTTTTTGGTTGTTGGTGTAGTTTATAAAAAAAATAGCATTTTATTAGTTCTTAGAAATCGGTTTTGTATTAATTGTTTTTGGAAAATGTAGTAATCGGTCCACGAAAGGAGGGGTGTATTTGGAAAGTATAGGACTCGGTTTGTAATAATTGTATTTCGAAAATGTAGTAATCGGTCCACGAAAGCAGGAGAACAAATTTGGAACGTATAGGACTCGGTTTGTAGTAATTGTATTTTGAAAATGTAGTAATCGGTCCACGGAAACAGGAGAACAACTTTGGAAATTAGGACTTGATTTCTAGTAATTGTATTTCGAAAATGTAGTAATCGATCACGAAAGCACGGGAACATAGTATTTGTAGTTGGAAAGTATAGGACTCGGTTTGTAATACTAGGTTCAATACAAAAGAGTACAAAAGAGTACAGTGACACCAATTAAATATATATATTTACTACTTAAGAGTAACTTATATATACAAATATCTTTGAGTATCCATATTAATTATAGGTTTATAAACTTATTTATGATTATAGTTAAATGAGGTAACTATATATTATGTAATTAGAAACAAAATATTATGTAATTAGTCTATTCTGTCTGTGTTTGAAAAGTATTATGATCAACGGATTCATAAGAAATAGGATGATGGTACTGAGAAAAAGTTTCTTACAATAACTACATATCAAAGTTTCACAAAAAAAAAAAAACTAAATACATAAAGTTCAAGTCTTCAACAATCAATCCGAAATTTCCTAACAATTTAAATCTTTGTCCTGTAAAAAAGGATTTTAGTATAAATGATTGGTTAACATAATGATGATTTGAGGAACAAAATGCTAAATTAAAGAAATTCATAAAACATAATTAATAGAATTTTTATTTGATCATCAAAACATAGTGATGATTTGAGGAACGAAACTCAAACGTGTTGTAGAAAGATGTATTAAACTCGTTATACAAAATGGTAATGGTGCTATTTTGTCAAAACCAAGGATTTGCCATTCCGTGTAAGGAGCTTGGAGACGTCTTATCTTGTTCTAAAAAATAAACCGCTTCAACTCAAAACATAGTTTGTATTTACTACTTATGACAAACTTATATACACAAAATATCTATAAGTATCCGTAGTAATTATATTTTTAAACTTTTTTATGGTTATAATTAAATGAGGTAATTATAAACCTCTAAATTACAATGTATGAATCTAACACGTTTTAGGAAACATTATATATAAAAATGTTTGAATCTTCCAATCGCGGAGAAGTAACTCTAAAATTTATTTTTATTTGATGATCAAAACATATTGATGATTTTAAGAACAAAACTCCAATGTGTTTTAGAGAGAGCTATTATACTCGTTATACAAAATGGTAAATGGTGTTATTTTATCAAAAGCAAGAATTTGCCATTCCGTGTAAGGAGACTCGTGGCGTCTTATCTTGTTCTCAAAAACAATCCGCTTGAATTCAAGACGGTGTCTTTTGTCCGGGCTCCTTGTCATTTCAACTAATATATCTTCGTACATCCTACATGTATTTTGATACTTTTGAACCAACGAAGAAAAAAAATAAAAATTAAAAAACAACAACATGCATTAGAAACAACAACACAATAATAACAACATTACATAACCTATATTAAAATAGAAATTAGACTATCAATCTATGTCTCTCTCTCAAAATTATTTCGTCTATTATGTCTACTCTCTCTTCTTCTCTCCTCTTTCTTTTCTCATTCTTCTCTCTCTCCCATTTATCTCCCACTGTCTCTCCATCTCTTAAAATAACCCCCTTCTTTCTTTCTATCCTCTCTCTCTTTCTCCGTCTCCTGCCTCCTTTTTCTCTCTCTCTCCCCGTCCCTCTCTCTTTCTCCGTCTCCGACCTCCTTTTTCTCTCTCCCTCCTTTCTCTCTACCTCCGTCTATCTCTCCCTCTCACTGTCTTTCCATTTCTTACTATCTCTCCATCTCTATGTTCTGCTCTCTTCGTTTCTCACTGTCTCTCATTAAATTTTTTAAGATCTGTTTGATTTTTAATTTAAAACTACCAAAAATGGTATATGTGCTTTAACCCCTCCTCTTTCCTCTCTCTCTATACTTAACTATTTTTTCTTTGTTATACAACTAACTAACCATTTTTTTAATTGACACACTAAAATTTGCTTTTTTGAAATTACCGTTAAAAAATTACAACTACTATATTATTTTTTTACATTTTTCAACATCAAAACTTAAGTTATATTTGCAATTGCTACCGTTTTCAACATCAAAAGTTTCTCCCTCCCTCTATCCCTCCATCTCTCTTTCCTTCCTCTCTCCTTCTCTCTCCCACCTCTATCTCTCCTCAATCCCAAGATTATCTAGCTTTAACTTAACCCAACCACATTCAATTTCTTGTAGAAGAAGAAACACTAACCTTGATCCATTACTTTATTGGACATGAAATGGAACCAATACACCGATTGATTTCTTCCTCTCTTTGACCACTTAATCCTTATGATTTCTTTTGAAGGAGAGGATCTGATTCAAATTCTCTATCTCTCTCTTTCTCTCTCTCTCTCTCTCTCTCTCTCTATTTTTTTTGTTATACAACTAACTAACCTTTTTTTATTGACACACCAAAATTTGTTTTTTTTTTTTTTTAAATTACCATTTTAAAAATGCAACTACTGGAATATTTTTACATTTTTTATATAAAAAGTTAAGGTATATAGCAATTGTTTACTTTTTTCAACATCAAAAGTTTTTCTCACCCTCCCTCTCTCTCTTTGTCCCCCTCTTTGCCCTGTTACTTGGGAGTGTTCAGAACGTTTAACACTCATTGTTAGAAGCATTGGTACATTCAAACAACTACTTTTAAAATTAACAATGGAATTGTTTGTAGAGATATTAGAACTCTCAGACATCGTTATCAAAAAACTAAACAAAAAAAAAACAATTGGTAGAGATAAAGAACATATACATAACTAAGAGATTGTGTAATATCTTTGGTTTTGGTTCGTATTTATATCTATGATTCGGCATTGTTAATAACAGAATAGATTTTCCTATCTACAAATATGAATTAATGTCACTGTCAATAAATGTGACTTATCAACTCACATTTAATATTCGTAGCTATCCACACTATTAAAAGAGTCAAACCTATCATGTAAAGATGGAAGAACAAATATTATGAATTCACAAACAAATTAATAAGTACTCATAAGCCATACTTTGAATTCACAAACAAATTAACATGGAGATGATTGGTACAAACAATCAATTGATGCATATAAATTAGAATAATGGTAATATTTCATTGAAGGTAATATACAGTATGATAAATGATGGTGAATCTAAATTAGATGATATAGGGCATCTAATGAGAATGATTATTACGATATTCATCATAGATGATGTCCGGTATTGGAGCTATTCTATGAAAAATTTGATTAACCCAGTCTTCATTAGGTGTTTTCATCCAGGTTATTTCATCTTGAAGCTCTTTACCATTGCATTCAATTTCCCACAGCTCTTCATCAATCTCTTTTTTCTCAGATATGATCCTATCCTGTTTTTTGTATGCTTTCACATACTATTTCTTGAGCTAAACCAATATTAATATATGTAATTTTTTTAAAAAATAGTAACAAATAATTAAGTTTTTGAGTTAAGGGACATACCTTAGAGAGAAACATTTTAGACTGTTTACGATCATGGTTCGTCTGTTTTTTATCAATTGAAAATTTTGGTATGTCTAAACCTTTGGGCTTGAATGAAGAATTCACAACAGGCAAACTATCAGAGTTTGAGACATTTGAAAGATAATAATAAGAGCAAATTGATGCATATAATAAAAGTGTTTTATCGTATTTATAGCAATAACAAAAATCGAAATTGTATGTTAAAATGGTCAAAACCCATTTACTTTTTTGGAAATGTTGATAACTCTGTAGTAAATAAGAAAACCAGACAATATATACTGTTTATTCTTTGAATCAAGAAGATTACTACTTATGACAAATGTATAAATACAAAAATCTTTTCAGTTACTATAAATTATATATATTTTTTAAAATGATTATTAATATTGTTTGCTAATTATGAAATCTCTTGAATCTTCTCCAACAACATTACAATAATACTAAAATATATAAAAATTTGTGACACCCCGATTTCAGAGCATACATGGTATATGCGGTATATGTGGAGAGGCTTAAAAAAATTGATTTGGCTACCTATGTCACCAAAGTGCACTTATCTTTTCAGTCAAAGGGATTGAGAGAACTCCAGAGTTAAGCGTGCTTGAGCTGGAGTAGTTTCAGGATGGGTGACCTACTGGGAAGTCATTTCCAGTACTGTGTGAGTTCGCGCCCATTAGGTTTCTAGGCTAAGACGGTTAACGTAGATTTTTGCGATGATTTTGTGATGATTCTTGCGTGAATTGGTTTGTGAGCCTTGCTGTGTGATTATGGATTGTATTGGGTTTGTTTCGTTGCAGGTTTTGCGACTCATATCGACGGAATCAAGTCGTGAGAGGAGCAACTCGATTCTGTCCGATACAGAGGTGTGTCGCTCGACTCCAGGAGGGTATCGCTCGACACAAGTGCAGTAGTCGTGTCGATCGACACCTTGCTGGTGTCGCTCGACACGACTAGTTTCTGGTTCCGATTATTGTAAAAATGTTTTATTGTGTTGTCGTAAAGTGTGTTTCATAAATTGTTGTCTTTGTTGTTGCCTGAGCCTGCTTGTTACGCCTGTAGATGGTATGACCAGCTCACTAAGTATTTGTTAAATAATTACGCAACTCTTATTTCCATGTGTTGCAGGTAAAGGAAAAGTGTGATCGCGGAATCGAGGCGTAGGAAGAGGATGTTAGGGATTTGAGTTATTGTTGTTGAGTCTAGCGAACCGGTTGTTAGGTTGCTAGTATTTGTTTCATTCATGAATTTTAGTATTTGGTTTTATTATGAATAATTGGATTAATTGAGTTAATTGAATATTTGTTTTATTGGATTTAATTGATTATGAGTTCCGCAATAGAAATGAGTAGTTTAAAAAAAAAAAATCTTGGTGATCGCGTGGTGATTTTCAGGGTTAGTAAACATGACTTTCGGAGCCTCCCGGACTAACGCACCGACCGTCGGATAAGGTGGGCCCACGGGCCTGAGAGTGGACGAGGGCCCATGAGAGGGGCGGTCGGGGCGTTACAAAATTTATCCTCTAATTAGCTTTTTCCTTAAAAACAACCATCATCTCCATAGCTTCTTCGATGATCTTTGCTTTCTCTATTAGTTTCTTCACATCAAACAGTTGTATATAACTTCTTATTGTTTGTTTCATGTAGTTTGATTTGAGAGAGATGTCATTCCATTTGATTTCTTGCGCGAGATTTTTTTTCTCCTCTTCGCTCTTTCTTTTATAAGAATACTTTTGCTCATGGAGCTTTAGCATTCTTTCCCAAAGAACTTTAAGTTCTTCAGATAAGAGTTTATTATCTTTTGCACATTTCTCTACGTACTCCTTTCCTTCTCTTAGAAAATCTTCCTTTAATTGTTGTAGTGTCTGTGTACCATTTCTATAAAATAAAAATCTTGTGATTAGTGTTTGAAAATTTTATGTATTATCAGAAATATGGTGATTAGATTTTAAGGAGATATGTTTGTAGATTATATCTCACGCATGGTCTCTTATAAAGTGGTCTTGAAGCGATGTTTCCAAAATGACGATAAGATTAATTTATTATGGAATAGTTAGTAGGTTTGTTATTTAATGTTTTCCATAAATTACAATGAAATTTGAAAAATGTTACCATAAATTAATTCTACCCTTATTGTTAGACAAAAATCAGTTTCATTATAATGTAAGAAAATTAGAGTCCATCACGTCTACTTTCCCACACTCTCTCATCTTTCTCCCTCCTCTCTCTCTTTTCTCACTCCTCTCTCTCTCTCCCATCTTTCTCTTAGTGTTTCTCAATCTCCCAAAAATAATCCATACATATTTCTCTCTCTCACTCCTCTCTCTCTCGTCTCTCTCTCACTGTCTCTCCATCTTCCAAAAATAACTCTTATCTCTCCCCCGTCTCTTGCCTCCCTCTCTATTCAGTCCCTCTTCCTCATTTCTCTCTCTCACTCCTCTCTATACCTCTGTATCTCTCACTCCTCTCTTTACTTTTATATCTCTCTTTAACTGTTTTTCCATCTTTCACTGTTGATCCAATTCTTTTTGTTCATCTCCCTTTGTCTCTCCAGATCTATATTCCTCTCTCTTTGTCTATTACTCTCTCTCTCTCTCTCTCTCTCTCTCTCTCTCTCTCTCTCTCTCTCTCTCTCTCTCTCACCTTTTTAAGATGTATTAGATTTTTAATTTTTTAATCTGACACAACATGAATGTGTCTTTAAAGTAAATCATGTCGACAATAAATTTTTTTTTGTTTACCGTACTTTTTGTTATCCAACAAATTAAGTATACCTTCATTGTTAGACAAAAACCAGTTTATTATAATTTAGAGAAATTAAAGTCGAGAACAGAGATTCAAAACACATTTAACAATAGTAGGATATAATTTTTGCTAATACATTTTTACCTCTACCATGTCTACTCTCTCTCTCTCATCTTTCTCCCTCCTCTCTCTCTTTTCTCACTCCTCCCTCTCGCTCCTGTCTCTTTCTCAGTGTCTCCCCAATAAAAAAGTTTTTTTGCTAACAACACTTTTTTGTTATCCAACGAATTAAATCTACCATCTTTGTTAGAAAAAATCAGTTTCATAATAATCTAGAAAAATTAGAGTCCACATTTCTTATTTGGAACAAATTTAAAATCATAACAATAGCATTGTGCAATTTTTGCTGATACATTTTTGTCCCTATCACGTCTACTCTCTCTCTTCTTTCTTTCTCCTCTCTCACTCATGTCTCTATTTTCTCACTCCTCTATTTATCTCCCGTATCTCTCTCACTGTCTCTTCATCTCCCAAAAATAACCCCTTTCGTTCTCCTTCTCTCTCTATGTCTTCATCTCATGCCTTCTCCTTTACCACACTTTTTGTTATCCAACAAATTAATTCAAGTTTTATTCTATTTTAATTTTCTAATACAATTTTATCCCTATCACGTCTACTTTCTCTCTCTCTCTCTCATCTTTCTCCGTCCTCTCTCACTCCTCTATCTCTTTTCTCACTCCTCCCTCTCGCTCCCGTCTCTCTTTCAGTATCTCCGCAATAATTTTTTTTGTTTATCACACTTTTGGTTATCCAACAAATTAAGTCTACCATTTTTGTTAGAAAAAATAAGTTTCATAATAATCTAGAGAAATTAGAGTCCACATTTCTGATTTGGAACATATTTAAAATCATAACAATAGCACTGGACAATTTTTGCTGATACATTTTTGTTCCTATCACGTTTACTCTCTCTCCTCTTTCTTTCTTCTCTCTCACTCCTCTCTTTCTCTCCCGTCTTTCTCTCAGTGTCTTTCCATCTCCCAAAAATAACCCCTTTCTCTCTCTCCTTCTCTCTCCTTGTTCCTCTCTCTCTCTATGTCTTCGTCTCATGCCTCCCACTTTCTGTCTTCCTCATTTCTCTATCTCACTTCTCTCTCTCTACCTCTGTATCTCTCTCACTCATTTCTTTACCTCCATCTCTCTCTTTCACTGTCATTCTATCTCTACTGTCTCTCTATCTCTATGTTCCTCTCTCTGCCTCTCAGTGTCTCTCCCTAATCTTTTTAAGATTTGTTAGATTTTAATTTTTTTTAATCTGAAACAACATGAAAGTGTTTTTATAATAAATAATGTCGAAAATAAAATTTGTTTTTTTATTTACCACACTTTTTGTTATTCAACAAATTAATTATACCTTCATTGTTAGACAAAAAATCAATTTCATTATAATCTAGAGAAATTAGAGTCTAGAGCAAAGAATCATAACACATTTAGACTTATAATAATAGCAGTGTGCAATTTTTGCTGATAATTTTTTACCCCTATTACGTCTACTCTCTTTCTCATCTTTCTCCCTCCTATCTCACTCCTATCTCTCTTCTGTCTTTCTCCCTCATTTCTCTCTATCGGTCCTCTCTCTACATATGTATCTCTCTCACTCCTCTCTCTACCTCCATCTATCTCTTTCTCTGTCTCTCCATCTCTATGTTCCTCTCTCTCTCTCACTGTCTCTCCATCTCTTTATTCCCCTCTCTCTCTAACTGTCTCTCCCTAATCATTTTAAGATTTGTTAGCTTTTTAATATTTTAAACTAACACAATATTAATGTATCTTTGTAATAAACCATGTCAAAAATAAATAAAAATTTCGTTTACCACACTTTTTGTTATCCACTAAATTAATTCTACTTTCATTGTTAGACAACAATCAGTTTCATTATAATCTAGTGAAATTAGAGTCCATCACATCTTTCTCCCTCCTCTCTCTCTTTTCTCTCTCTTCGTCTCTATCTCACTGTCTCTCCATCTCCCAAAAATAATATCTCTCTCTCTCTCCCCTCCCTCCCTCCCTCTCAGATGTCTCTCTCTCACTTTTCTCTCTACCTTTGTCTCTCTCTTACTCTTCTCTCTACCTCCGTCTTTCTCTCACTGTCTTTCCATCTCTCTCTGTCTCTCCATCTATATGTTCCTCTTTCTTAGTCTCTCACTGTCTCTTCCTAATCTTTTTAAGATATGTTAGATTTTTAATTTTTTAATCATACACAACATGAAGGTGTCTTTGTAATAAATCATGTCAATAATAAAAATCTTTTTCCGTCAAACAAACTTTTTGTTATCCAACAAATTAAGTAAACCATATTTGTTAGGCAAGAATCAGTTTCATAATAATGTAGAAAAATTAGAATCAACGGCAAAGATTTGGAGCACATTTAGACTCGTAATAATAAAAATGTGTAATTTTTGCTGATACATTTTTATCCTTATCACTTCTCTCTCTCTTTTCTCACTCCTCTCTCTTTCTCGTCTCTCTCTCACTGTCTATCTATCTTCCAAAAATAACCCCTCTCTCTAGTTATGTTACATGATTGAATCTATTTTCTTTATACAAAGGTCAAACTTACCTCCGATTTCAAAAGCCATTTCGTTAAATGGTGAGAAATTTCAACATCTGTCCATAAAAAAAGGCTTTCACCTTTATTACGATTAGGTGATTCATAATTGCACCTTGTAATTTTATTGAAGTATTATGTCAAATTCTAAACAAAGTTTATACATTTTTTTTTTCTAAATGCCAAAATTAAATCCATAAATGTAGCATAAACATATTCGGGCAATTCTCATAGATATTATTTTTTTGAGTTTTTATCTAATCATACCATCAATTTTTTAAAAGTTTCCTACATACCACTTTTTAAAAAGTTCCAAAAATACTATCTTTTGCAAATTAACTTTAAAATGTTCAAAACTAAACCCTAAACTATAAACCTACACCCTACATCCTACCACCTAAAACTATACCCTAATTGTATAATAGTTAATCGAAACTAAAATTTTTAAATTTTAGACCCAAACAAAATCAATTTTTGTGTTTGTGGTATTTTGGAAATTTTGAATTTTTTTTTGAAAAAGTGGTATCTAAGGAAATTTTAAAAATTAATAGTATCTAGGGAACAAAAATTTTGTTTGGTGACATCCTAGGGAATTTCTCATGATTTTTTAACACCTAAATTGGTTGACAAAAAAAAAGCACCGGGTTTTAGTGAATAATATAAGTTTTCGTTAGGATTCTGAAATCTATTAAAATATCAAAACTAATAAATTTTATTTAATGCTGAGGATTGAACCCATGAAAAAATATATGTTTTGTAACACCCAAACTTTTTTTTTTATAAATAAATAAATAAATAGATAAATAATTAACCCGTCTAGTATTCTCATAAATACTAATTATCAATGGTTAATTTCAAAACAACAATAACCAGCGGAAAACCAATAACTCAATTTTTAAATATTAAATCCATTAAAATAACCAACAATAAACCAATCCATAAGTTCAATAAACAATTCATTTCAATTAAACCAATTCCAGAATTCTAACTAATCAAACAATAATTCTAGCAACCTAACACAAGGTTCCACTAGAAGTACAATAACAATAAAACCCCTAATCATCCTCTTCCTACGCCATGATTCCGCGATCACACTTTTCTTTTACCTGCAACACATGGATAAAAGAGTTGTGTAAGTATTTCATAAATACTTAGTGAGCCGGTCATACCATCAACTGGCGTAACAAGCAGGCTCATGCAACATAACAATAACAATAACATGATCAACATCATTCAACAGTCATCTCAAACAAATTAGACATTTTTCCGAAACAGAAACAGGTCATGTCGAGTGACACCAGCAAGGTGTCGATCGACATGAATCAAGTGCTCGTGTCGAGCGATACCACAAGGGAGTCGATCGACACACTACCAGCACTCGTGTCGCTCGACACCCGCCTGGTGTCGCGCGACACGCCTCTGTATCGGCCAAAATCGAGCTTCTCCTCTCATGGCTCAATTCCGGTCGATACGAGTCGCAAAACTGCAAACGATCGATACCACAATAACCACAATACAACCAGCAACAATCACAAACCTTAAAACACAACAATCATCACGTATTCAACACGAAATCATCAATCAACCGTCATTGCCTAGAAACCTATGGTCGCGAACTGACCTCGGGAACGCGAATAGAGAAAGAACGGCTAAGAACACGAAATCAGTGACCTCGCAGTCTCTGATCTCAACCAAAAACACCGTGGAACCCTTCATCAAATACCTAGAACACAAAACTTGGTTTTCTCAAAACCCAAATTCAGATTCCAGA
The DNA here is from genome assembly GCA_963576765.1 of Draba incana. Taxonomy (NCBI): domain Eukaryota; kingdom Viridiplantae; phylum Streptophyta; class Magnoliopsida; order Brassicales; family Brassicaceae; genus Draba; species Draba incana. The sequence continues at coordinate 11,086,024 of OY755212.1, read as the reverse complement.
AAACAGAACGACGCACGGGATTAAAACAATCACATGGATCGGAGCTTACCACCTAATTCCGATCGGGAGCCTAATCTGGAAACTAGACCGACAGTGTAACATCCCGAAACCGAATAAGTGAATTTCGGTATGGGTGTCGATCGACACCGGTTAGTTTAGTCTCGGGTTTGATTCGATTTTGATCGCGGTTTGTGTTCGGTTTGAGGGATTAACCTAGGGCATCCGTATAAATATATTTATACGTATTGTGGCCGTATTTTGGGAGGTGAAATACGCAAAAAGTCAGAGAGAAAGAGGGAGGTTGAGAGAAATCGAGGGTTTCATCGTTCGTTCGTGGAATTGTTCGAGTTCTCGAAGGATTCTTCATCCGTGTGTGCTTGGGGTGATTCGTGGCTCTTTTTCTTGCGATTCCAGCGAGGAATCAGAGAGATTGAGGTGGTGTTTAGTCTGATTAGGAAGATTCCTTTGTTGAAGATTTTGTGGGATTGTGGCGGTTGCCAAGAGGAGACTTGGGAGCCAGAGGCGAAGATGAAGTTAAAGTTCAGGAAGTGGTTCGACAAGCAGGTCGCGACATGAGCTTTATTTCTCTTTGTGGTTCTAGTTTTGGTTGTAGCATGTTGATGCTTTTGGTATTGTTGCATTTTCCGTTTATGTTGTAACGACTATACGTTTTGAGATTTATAAGATGGAGTTGTTTCCTTATTATCTCTGTGTGGTTATAGGATGCGTTTTCTTATATGCATTACGTGGAGATATTCCGGGATTAGGGAGTATTAAGTTGGCCACGCGAGGTAGTTTTGGTCGATATGTGTTTATAGACGTTTCAGAATTTATTACTCTAGGGGCTGCGGTCCCGAATAACTCATTCACTTTATCTGGAGATGTTTAGTTCTCCTGTGTACCCGGAGCTCGAGGGATGTGTCCTGAGAGTGGAAGGGGCACTGTGTACCCGGAGCTCAAGGGATGCGTCCTGAGAGTGGAAGGGACACGATACACCGATAGCTCAAAGGATGCGTCCTGCGAGTGGGAGTGGTGTGGCACCGATAGCTCAAGGGATACGTCCTGCGAGTGGGAGTGGTGAGACACCGATAGCTCAAGGGATGCGTCCTGCTAGTGGGAGGGGTGTCATGACATCGATAGCTCAAAGGATGCGTCCTGCGAGTGGGAGGGGTGTCGAATGAGTTAAGAGTAATAGATGTCTAGGAACGGGCGTATAAGCATGAGACAGAACTAGAGCCTCGGAAATTGAGTTTATGATTTTGGATTGTGTTGACCGGTTAGAGGTCAGGTTTTGGAGTTGAGGTCAGTAGCTAGCGGTTTTGTCACGATTCGAGGACGAATCCAGTGTTAGTGGGGGAGAATTGTAACATCACGAAACCGAATAAGTGAATTTTGGTATGGGTGTCGATCGACACCATGAATAGTGTCGATCGACACAAGTTAGTTTAGTCTCGGGTTTGATTTGATTTTGATCGCGGTTTAGTCCGGTTTGAGGGATTAACCTAGGGCATCCGTATAAATACGTTTATACGTATTGTGGCCGTATTTTGGGAGGTGAAATACGCAGAAAGTCAGAGAGAAAGAGGGAGGTTGAGAGAAATTGAGGGTTTCATCGTTCGTTCGTGGAATTGTTCGAGTTCTCGAAGGATTCTTCATCCGTGTGTGCTTGGGGTGATTCGTGGCTCTTTTTCTTGTGATTCCAGCGAGGAATCAGAGAGATTGAGGTGGTGTTTAGTCTGATTCGTGAGTTTTCGTGTCAATCCTCTTAGTTTGCGAGGTGAGTACGCGATCGTGGGTTTCTCATAGAACTTTGGTTTGTGTGATTGAATATGAATGTTTTTGTGGACTGTTGATTGCTGGTTTGTTGTGTGTTGATGTGTTATGATCGTTTCGTATTGGTTGCGAGTGATTGTGGAAGCCTTGGATCGAGTCGCGTGAGGACAGACTTGGATCCTGGCCTCTGCAGTTAGGTGTCGATCGACACCTAGAGGTTGTGTCGATCGACACCATGTAAAAATCAATAGTCATAATCGGTGATACTATTAGGTGTCGATCGACACCTAGAGGCAGTGTCGATCGACACCAAGAGAAATTTTGTACTCAAAACTTGTGAGTGTCGATCGACACCATGTAAGTGTCGATCGACACCTGAACCTGAATTGATAAACTTTGGTTATGAGTTAATCTGAATTGGAATTGATGATTTAAATATTATGAATTGCTGTTGTATGGTATGTTTAACCCATTAAGCGGGATGACCGCTCCACTGAGTATTTATGATAATACTCACGCAACTCCCGTGTTCTTTTGAGTTGTAGGTAAAGGAAAAATGTGATCGTGGAATCGAGGCGAGGACGGGGGATGATAGTATTATTGTTTTGTGTTGTTAGTCTAGCGAACCAGTGATGTTAGGTTGCTAGTATTTATCCATTCCTGAATTTCCATTTGGTTGTGTTGACGTTATTGGATTATTTTTATTGGAATTGAACTTGGTTATCTGTTGGTTATTTCCGCTTGGTTCACCTGGTTTGATTAGTAATTATTAATTAAAAAAAAAAAGGTTTGGGTGTTACATTTTGGTATGAGAGCCTATACGGTTTTAGGACATAGATTGTGTGATCTTAGACTATGTGATTACTGTGTTGGTATAGAGTCTTAGATCATCCCCCAGAGCCTCCAGTGTGATTCCACGGTATGTTGTGTGATTATTTCTTTATGACTTCTAGTAGCTTAGTCTGTATTTTTGGGAAATGCAGTTCAGTATGGTTCCTGGAGCTAGAGGCCGTGGCAGAGCTGGTGCCCGGGGTGGCAGGGTTAATGGCCGTGGAGGCCGAGGACGTGGTCGTGGGCCAGTGGTGGAGTCGTCCAGTACCGTGGCAGCGAGTGTTACGCAGAAGTCAGATACTCCTACGCATCTTGCGGGATTTGTGATTGAGACCAGTGCTAGTGCGAGTGTGAGAGCTGCGGGTGCCGGGAGGGGTGCTGGGCTGGCTGGTAGAGGAGTGGGTCCAGGAGTGGGTGCTACTCCGATTCAAGATCGATTAGATCGTATGGAGGGTTTTCTGACGCAGTTGATGAAGCGGTTTCCGGCGGCGGTTCCGGTTCAGGCTCCAGTGGTGCCTCAAGTGGCAGAGGTTCACCTGAGGGCTGCGATGGTTAAGGTGCGTCTGACTTATCTGGAGATGATGGGTCAGATGCGACATTTGAGTATTGCTTTCTTCGCGGGCGGTGTTGGGCCTGGGGAGGCAGATGAGTGGCGTATGTGCATGGAGCGCAATTTCCGTTCGGTTAGATGCCCGGAGGATTATCTTGTGGAGATAGCTATCCACTATTTGGCTGGGGATGCTCATTTATGGTGGAGAGCGATTGAGGCTAGGAGGCCTGGTGCTGTTTGGACCTGGGTAGAGTTCGTGGCTGAGTTCAACGCCAAGTACTTTCCTCAGGATGCTTTAGATCGTCTCGGGACGAGGTTCGTGGAGCTGGTGCAGGGTGATCGTACGGTGCGAGAGTATGATACCGAATTCAGCAGATTGCTCGTCTATGCGGATCGTGGCATGGAGGACGAGCGGACGCAGGTTCAGAGGTTCCTGAGGGGACTTCGTCCAGATTTGAGGATTCGCTGCAGGGTTACGGAGTACGCCTCGAGGGCGAAGCTGGTTGAGATGGCTGCAGGGATTGAGGAGGATCTGAGAGGTCAGTTAGCTGTAGCCATTCCAGTGGCCGTTCCCATTTCAGTTGTTCCTGTTGTTCAGCCGAGGAGACAGCAGCAGCAGAGTGGTTCCGGTTTTTGTTCCGGCAAAGGCGGCAAGCCTGCGCAGGGCCAGAAACGGAAATGGGATTGTGCTCCTAGGTCCAGTCAGAGGAGCGGAGCATGTTATGGATGCGAGAGTTTGAAGCATCGTTTGTCGAATTGCCCCCGTAAGGGCGACCACCAGCAGTTGTTGCAGCAGCAGCCGCAGCCGCAGTCTTAGCAGCGGGACTCGAGATTGTGTTTCCATTGCAGGGAGCCAGGGCATATCAGGACGTTGTGTCCCAGACTGCAGCAGGCGAATGTAGCTGCGATTCAACCAGTTGAGGTGCAGCCGAGGGGTCAGATTGCGGCTGTGCAGCAGTTGGTTGGTCAGATTGGGCCGGCACCTAGAGTGTTTTCGTCAGCGGAGTTCGGCCAGAACAGTGGAGCGGGGCAGATCACAGGTAAAAATTCTAGATTTAACTTCGTAAATTCCTAGTGGTAGAATTTTTGTTGTTGTGGTGTTAGTGTCTTCTATTTTTATTTGTGGTAGGGTCGTCAGGGTTCTCAATACATGTAAATTATGTAGGGACCTTGTTAGTGGGCAGGTTTTGAGTCCCACGTGATGTTTGATTCGGGAGCATCACACTGCTATATTACTCCAGAGTGTGCCGAGAGTGGGGGCATACAGAGCAGCGCTGGAGAGTGCGCAGGTATGGTCAAGGTGGCTGGAGGAGGATTCCTGGCTACCTCGGGCCGTGCTAGAGCAGTGGATGTTCAGATTGCGGGGCATTTGATGCCAGCGGGCTTGGTAAATAGCCATGTAGCGCTTTATGATGTGATTTTGGGTATGGACTGGTTGTCTTTCTACCGGGTTCACTTGGATTGCTTTTGAGGTAGAGTGGTTTTTGAGCGCGCTGGAGAGAGGTTGGTGTTTCAGGGTTTGAGACCGACTTCTGGTAGCCTTGTAATTTCGGCTATTCAGGCGGAGCAGATGATAGAGCGAGGTTGCGAAGCGTACTTAGCGACGATTGTGATGTCAGAGGACAGTTTTGAGGTTGCTTTGGAGGATATTCGAGTTGTTCAGGAGTTTGAGGATGTTTTCGATCGCTGAAGGGGTTACCACCATCTCGGTCTGATCCTTTCACGATTGAGTTAGTGCCCGGGACAGCTTCGATATCTAAGGCTCCTTACAGGATGGCTCCAGCGGAGTTAGCGGAGTTGAAGAAGCAGTTAGAGGACCTTCTGGAGAAAGGTTTTATTCGTCTGAGTGTTTCGCCGTGGGGAGCGCCGGTTTTGTTCGTGAAGAAGAAGGATGGAAGTTTCCGGTTATGTATCGATTACCGGGGACTTAACCGAGTCACTGTGAAGAACAGGTACCCTCTTCCGAGGATTGATGAGTTGTTGGATCAGTTGAGGGGTGCGACCTGGTTCTCCAAGATAGACTTGGCTTCAGGGTATCATCAGATTCCGATTGATGAGGCAGATGTTCGCAAGACGACATTCAGGACGCGTTATGGATATTTTGAGTTTGTGGTTATGCCTTTTGGTTTGACGAATGCGCCTGCGGCATTTATGAGGTTGATGAACGACGTGTTCAAGGAGTATTTGGACGTGTTCGTAATTATTTTCATTGATGATATTTTGGTTTACTCGAGGAGTCCCGAGGAGCACGAGGCTCATTTGCGTTTGGTTTTGGAGAAGCTTCGGGAGCAGAAGCTTTACGCGAAGTTGAGCAAGTGCAGTTTTTGGCAGAGGCAGATGGGATTTCTGGGTCATATCGTGTCTACCGAGGGAGTTTCTGTGGATCCGGCTAAGATCGAGGCGATTCGAGATTGGCCGAGGCCGAGTAGTGCTACCGAGATCAGGAGTTTTCTGGGTTTAGAAGGATACTACAAGAGATTCGTCAAGGGCTTTGCGAGTATGGCACAGCCGATGACGAAGTTGACCGGTAAGGAGGTACCGTTTGTATGGTCGCCAGAGTGCGAGGAGAGCTTTGCGAGGCTCAAGGAGATGTTGACCAGTACGCCGGTGTTGGCATTACCCGAGCTGGGGAAGCCTTACACTGTGTACACTGATGCTTCAGGAGTTGGTCTGGGTTGCATTTTAATGCAGGAGGGTCGAGTTATTGCGTATGCTTCGAGGCAGTTGCAGGGTAGTGAGCGTAATCGGCCTACGCATTATCTAGAGCTGGGAGCCGTTGTGTTTGCTCTGAAGATCTGGAGATATTATCTATATGGAGGCAGAGTACAGATTTTTACTGATCATAAGAATCTGCAGTATATCTTCACTTAGCCATTGCTGAATATGAGACAGAGGCGCTGGGTTGAGTTATTGGCGGATTACGATCTGGAGATCACTTAACATCCGGGCAAGGCTAATCAGGTAGCAGATGCCTTGAGTCGACGGAGGTTCGATTCGGCCTGTGAGCAGGATATCGAGGAGCTGGTAGGCGAGATTAGCACTCTGCGTCTTTGTGCTATTTCGCAGGAGCCTTTGGGCTTAGAGGCAGTTGATCAGGCTGATCTTCTCAGTAGGATCAGAGTGGCTCAGCAGAGTGATCAGGGTTTGTTGGGTTTATCGCGAGCAGCAGATTCTGAGTATGTGGTGTCTCCGAATGGGACAGTTCTGGTTCATGGTCGAGTGTGTGTACCTCGAGATGAGGCATTGAGGCAGGAGATTTTGACTGAGGCTCATTCGTGTAAGTTCTCGATTCATCCAAGTGCGACGAAGATGTACCATGATCTCAAACGGTATTACCACTGGGTCGGGATGAAGAGAGACGTGGCAGCGTATGTTTCTAAGTGTAATACTTGCTCGTTGGTTAAGGCCGAGCATGGAGTTCTGAGTGGTCTTCTGCAAAGTTTACCTATTCACGAGTGGAAGTGGGATATGATTACGATGGACTTCGTGGTTGGGTTGCCTATTTTGCGGACGTATGATGCTATCTGGGTGGTTGTGGATCGGTTGACTTAGTCAGCGCATTTCTTGTCCATTAAGAAGATCGATGGAGCGGCTAAGTTGGCTAAGAAGTTTGTGAAGGAGATAGTGAGGCTGCATGGAGTGCCAACCAGTATTGTATCTGATCGGGATCCCAGGTTTGCGTCAGATTTCTGGAGAGCATTTCGGGCAGAGATGGGCACTAAGGTGCATATGAGTACAGCTTATCATCCGCAGACTGATGGGCAGTCAGAGAGGACGATTCAGATTATGGAGGATTTGCTGAGGATGTGTGTGCTGGATTGGGGAGGTTATTGGGCGGATCATTTGAGTTTGGTCGAGTTCGCTTACAATAACAGTTTTCAGGCGAGTATTGGCGTGGCTCCTTTTGAGGCTTTGTATGGGAGGCCATGTAGGACACCGTTATGCTGGACCCAAGTGGGGGAGCGTAGTATTCTGGGAGCTAGTTATGTTCAGGAGACGACGGAGAAGATCTGTATCGTGAGGGCGAACATGAAGGAAGCTTTGGATTGTCAGAGGAGTTACGCTGATAAGCGGAGACGAGAGCTTGAGTTCGCGGTTGGAGATCATGTGTATCTCAAGATGGCGATGTTACGGGGCCTTAATGATATATTAGGTTTTTAGCCTAATTCACTCATGGTTTTGTGTTGCTTTTCGAGTCTTTTTTTTTCTTTTTGATGTCTTTTCAGGTTCTAAAATGCCTTGGAGCACAATTTGGAGCTGCTGGAGCTCTATGGAGAAAAGGAGAAGAAATGGAGCAAAAAGAAGACTTTTCACTCTGCCGAGCACCTGCTCGCAGCGAAGCACCAGACCTAAACCTAATAAGCTGTGGCCGCCGAGTTCATCTGATGGCCCACACGATTTCCCAGAAGTTAATGAGTCAACATCAATCCTTTTTCATTAGGGAGAAGATTGATCCTCATCATAAATGAGATTTTTACCAAGTTTCCTTTATTTGCCTAAAAAGATATTTTTGCTTTTAATGCTTTCTCTTGTATTTGAAGAAGGTTTTGATCAGACTTTTGAGAGGGGAGAGAGAGGTATCACGAAATTTTGAGTAGACTTTGAGTTCCTTCTCACGTTTTTAATAAAAAAGTAATTTGTTCTTCAATTGTTCTTCATCATCCGAATCATCACTTCCACCATTGAAGTCTCTTGTTCATTTCCGAATCATCATCCAATAATCATCTAGAGAAGAATTCTAAACCCCCTTTCATTCTCCATTTTCCATTATGAATTCTTATCTATTGATTGTTGCATTTGATTTGACCATGTCCGAGTAGTTTCATAACTAAGTTGGGGTGATTTCAATGGTGATTTAGGATCTTAGATGGTTGAGCCAAATAGGGTAATCTTATGTCTTCATCTCTAGGAAGTCTTAACGCTTAGGCTAAATTGATCACTTAGTCTATGATCTCTAGGTTTAATCTATTCACCAAAAATGATATAGGTTGCTAGAATTACCATTGATGAGCATTCGGGGGTAACCAAAACGCCATTGATCGTTGCCATCGAGTGTGAACATATCGAACCATTGCATTAAGGCTTGTTTACTTCGTTACTAAATCCACTCGGAAGTTTAGGTATTTAGGTTGTAGACAAAAATATTGATACACCGCCGAAAGCGGGGCAATATTACATTCATGTTTGAGTTCTAGACCGTGTTTAATTAAACCCTGAATAGATGCTCAACCTAAGTATCCGAAATCACCGGAGAATCATCTCGGCTTAGTGCTTTTATCATCTGTTTTTAATCCGATTTTTATTCCAAGCACCTGCTCTATTGCATTGAGCACCTGCTCGTTACCATTTCCAACTATTTAATTTATCTTAGCTTTATTTTAGAACCTATAAATTCATAGTGTAACCTTGGTCTCTGTGGATTCGATACCTCTTATACTATTGCTCTTGTCTGTACACTTGCATTTTATTTAGGGTTAAAACTCGAGACATCAAGTTTTTGGCACCGTTGCCGGGGACCAATAGCGTTACCTTTGAATTTTGGTTTTATATATAGTCTAAGAATTTTGCTAATTTTGTTTTTTTTTTTTTTTTTATTTTGTTATGTTTCAGGTGTATGACCAGTAGAAGAACGAGGAGAAATCTTAACGAAGATCTAGTTAGTTTTACGAACGAAGAACTCGCTCATCTCGAACGTCAGAATCGTCGTCGAGCACCTGCTCGCACCGAACGAGCACCTGCTCGCACAGAAAACATGGCAGATCAGGAAGCTACGAATGCTCAGTTACAGATTTTGAGAGATCAAATCACCCAGTTGCAAAGGCAACAGCCGCGGGGTCAGCCAACCATAGGGGATTCGGATAATCCCCATGCGTTTTATCAAAACCGTTCGCCCATCGTCATCCCTACCATTCAGAGACAAGATTATGAGGTCAAGGCTCAGTTGATCTCATTGGTGAAGCAGCATCTATTTCATGGATTACCCGCTGAAATACCTATGGACCACATTGAGAACTTCGAGGAAATCTATAGTACTACGGGTTCTAATGGTGTTCCAACCGAGTTTCTGAAGTGTAAGTTGTTCTCGTTCTCTCTCGCGGACAAGGCACAAAGATGGTTGAAGTCGCTGCCGGCTGGTTCATTGAGGACTTGGGATGAGGCTAGATCCGCGTTCTTGGATCATTTCTATACGAAGTCCAAAACGGCCGCTTTGAGGAACAAGATTGCATCCTTTCAACAACACTCCGGAGAAGCTTTTGGTGAAGCTTGGGAAAGACTCAAGGAGTATAAGAGGGAGTGTCCTCATCATGGTTTCAAGGATGAGCAAATCTTGAACATATTCTACGATGAAGTCGATTGGGATTATCGTAATGCATTGAATGCCGCCAGTAATGGGGACTTTATGACCAAGACAAAGGAAGGTGCATTTGAGCTAATCGAGAACCTTGCCTCAAGCTCCAACAACAAGGCTCCCGAGTACGATAGGACCAAGAAAGTCAATAGTGTTGACTCCCAGAAGATAGATGACTTGACCGCTAAAGTGAACTTGCTTCTACGAGAGACTCAAAGGCCGGTTAAGTTTATTGAAGAAGACGGGGCTGCCTCTATCTCTCAAGAGTTTGTGGATGATCAGAATGATGGAGTAGAGGAAGTTAACTATGTGAACGGCCAAGGGTACCAAAACCGTGGGTTCAACCCCAACTACCGAAGCCATCCCAACCTCTCTTACCGCAACACCAATGTGGAGAACCCCCAAGACCAAGTCTATCCGCAACAAGTGGGTACAAATCAGAAGTTCTACTCTACCAACACTCAAGGGAAGCAATTCGTTCCCAACCAAAGTCAGAATCGGTTCCAAGCAACGAACCAACAACAAACCACTTCCGCACCTATATCTCAACAAGATGATTTGAAGGGTCTCATCCATCAACTCATGGCCAACCAACAGCAGACGGCATCCGAGCTGGGCAACAAGGTGGATAACATGTACAAGGATCTTAATGCAAAGTATGATGCCGTGACCGCACATGTGAAGAAGTTGGATACACAAGTGGCTCAAACGGCCGAGGCTATTCAAAGACCGGTTGGAGCTCTTCCTGGCCGTGGTGAAGCGAACCCTAGGAAGGAGTATTCGCCATGTAATGCTGTTGAGTTAAGAAGCGGAAAAGTGTTGGCACCACCTACGGCTACAACCTCTCAAGTAAGGGCCAAGGAGAAAGTTGTTGAGCAACCGGCCCAAGAAGATGATTCGGCAGAAGATGTGGCGCACAAGGAGACTGGTTCTAACTCAGGAACACCACCAGCTGCTGTTCTGATCAATCTGGAGAAAACACCCCAGCGAGCACCTGCTCCCTCGACCGAGCACCTGCTCGCTCAGAATGCTCCCGCAAAAATCCCAGAAACTCAACCGGAGCGAGTCTATGTGCCTAGGGTGCCTTACCCAGTGCTTCCCAAGAAATCTAAGAAGGATTTGGAGGATGCTAAGTGTAAGGAAATGATTAAGGGTTTGGAAGTAAAGCTTTATTTAGTTGATGCGGTTCAAATGGTACCTTCTCTCAAACGGTACATGAAGGAGCTGATTTCTGGAAAAGTTGTGCAAGAGGAGAATGTGATGATGGTTTCCAAAGAATGTAGCGCCATACTTCAGAGTAAAGTGTTGACTAAGAGAGGCGATCCCGGAAGGTTTGTTATATCGGTAAAGATTGGGCCTTGCACGTTTGCATGCTCATTGGTAGACTTGGGTTCAAGTGTTAATTTATTGCCTTATTCTGTTGCTAAACGTTTAGGTTTTACCGATTTCAAACCAACTAAGATCTCCTTGATTTTTGCAGATAGATCCACTAAACTTCCTGTAGGTATAATCGAGGATCTACACATCCGCATAGGGGACACTCTAATCGCAGCCGGTTTCGTGGTTCTAGAGCTCGATGAAGAACCAAAGGACCCACTGATTTTGGGGAGAGCATTCCTAAACACGGCGCGTGCAATCATCGATGTTGAACAAGGTATAGTAGACCTCCGTCTCGGAGATATGGTGGTGCGTTTTGAGATGAGTAAGATGCTCAAGAAGCCGATGATTGATGGGCAAACATTCGTAATCCATGATGATCCCGAGATGTCGGAAGATGTAGTTGAGGAGATCCTAGCTAAGGACTCACTTGAAGTTGCGTTGACAAAAGCCGAATGTGAACACGGTTTTCTGAGTGAAGACATCCAAGGGTTTGCCAAGTTTCTGGATTCCAACATCAGAATGGAAAAAGAAGATGAATTCCTGAGTCTGACCGAGGACACAGAGATCGATGTTCTGTCAGACTCCCAGCGAGCACCTGCTCGGACCGAAAATCAGAACATCACCGGATCTTGGAGGGAGCTGAAAGCTCCAAAGGTAGAGTTGAAAACCCTCCCAGCAGGGCTCAGGTATGCATTTCTCGGTCCTAACTCTACATATCCTGTTATAGTGAATGCGGAATTGAATAATGTAGAGATTACCTTGTTGCTATGTGAATTGAGGAAGTATAGAAAAGCTCTAGGATATTCACTTGATGATATCACTGGAATATCTCCTGACTTGTGCATGCACAAAATAAATCTAGAGGATGAATCAATGACTTCTGTCGAACATCAGAGACGGTTAAATCCGAGTCTCAAGGATGTCGTCAAGAAAGAGATAATGAAACTTCTAGATGCTGGTGTAATTTATGCTATATCTGACAGTAAGTGGGTAAGCCCTGTGCATGTTGTGCCCAAGAAAGGAGGTATTACGGTAATTAGGAATCAGAAAAATGAATTGATTCCAACTAGAACGGTAACCGGTCATAGAATGTGCATAGACTATAGGAAATTGAATGCTGCTACTCGCAAAGATCATTTTCCTTTGCCATTTATTGATCAAATGCTTGAACGTCTTGCTAATCACCCTTACTACTGTTTTCTAGATGGTTACTCAGGATTTTTTCAGATACCTATCCATCCCGACGATCAGGAAAAGACGACGTTCACATGTCCGTATGGCACATTCGCATACCGTCGGATGCCATTTGGTTTGTGCAACGCCCCAGCTACATTCCAACGTTGTATGATGTCCATTTTTACCGATTTAATTAAAGATATTATGGAAGTATTTATGGATGACTTCTCTGTATATGGGAGTTCTTTTGCTGTTTGTTTGTCCAATTTGTGCAGGGTATTAAAGAGATGCGAGGAGAAACATCTAGTTCTCAATTGGGAGAAGTGCCATTTTATGGTCCGAGATGGGATAGTACTTGGGCACCGAATTTCAGAGAAAGTAATAGAAGTTGACAAGGCTAAGATAGAAGTCATGATGGGTTTACAACCGCCTACTACGGTCAAGGGAATCCGAAGCTTTCTAGGCCATGCCGGGTTCTACCGTCGCTTCATCAAGGATTTCTCCAACATTGCCAGGCCTCTCACTAGATTGTTGTGTAAGGAGGTCAAGTTCGACTTTGATAGAGAGTGTTTGGCTGCATTTCACACTATCAAGGGTGCCTTGGTTAGTGCACCGATAGTTCAACCACCAGATTGGGACTTACCGTTTGAGATCATGACGGATGCGAGCGATTTTGCTGTAGGAGCTGTGCTTGGTTAAAGGAAGGACAAGAAGCTCCATGTGATATATTATGCTAGCCGGACGATGGATGATGCTCAATGTCGGTATGCTACTACCGAGAAGGAGTTATTGGCGATTGTTTTCGCATTTGAGAAGTTTAGATCATACCTCGTCGGTTCTAAGGTAATTGTTCACACTGATCATGCTGCGTTGAAAAACTTACTGACCAAGAAGGATGCCAAGCCTAGGCTATTGAGATGGATCCTTTTGCTTCAAGAATTTGATTTAGAGATCAAGGACAAGAAAGGGTCCGAGAATGGGGTTGCTGATCATTTGAGCAGGCTGCAAGTTGAAGATGAGACACCCATGGAGGATAGTCTGCCAGATGAGCGCATTTATTCGATCTGCGAAAAATTTCTAGAAGTTGAGCGAGCACCTGCTCGGCCCGACCGAGCACCTGCTCGGGAGAGTATTTGTGGATCGATTCAGACAGTCCAATCTTCGAGTTTTCCTTGGTTTGGAGAGTTTGCTTACTACTTGGCTGCTGACAAGATTCCGGGAAACCTAACGGGAAGCCAAAGGAAGAAGTTCTTTCGAGATGTTAGGCGATACTATTGGGATGAGCCGTACTTGTACAAGCAATGTTCGGATGGGCTGTATAGAAGATGTGTATCGGAGGAAGAGATCCCTGGGATTTTGCACCATTGTCACGGTTCATCGTATGCCGGACACTTTGCCACATTCAAGACGGTTACGAAGGTGCTTCAAGCCGGTCTTTGGTGGCCAACGATGTTCAAGGATGCGAATAGGTTTGTTGCTCGATGTAACGCATGTCAAAGGCAAGGGAACATCAGTAAGCGCAATGAGATGCCTCAAAATTTCGTCTTGGAAGTAGAGGTTTTTGATGTCTTGGGTATAGACTTCATGGGACCGTTCCCTTCCTCCTATACGAACAAGTACATACTTGTAGCCGTTGACTATGTTTCCAAGTGGGTCGAAGCACAGGCTAGCCCGACTTGTGATGCTGCGGTAGTTACCAAGATGCTCAAGACGGTGATTTTCCCTAGATTCGGAATTCCAAGGGTTGTGGTAAGTGATGGAGGTTCACATTTCATTAACAAGGTTTTTGAGAACTTGTTAAGGAAGAATGGAGTCACACATAAGGTTGCTTCTCCTTATCACCCTCAAACTAGTGGACAAGTTGAGGTCTCCAACAGAGAAATAAAGAGTATCCTGCAGAAAACGGTCGGTACGACGCGTAAGGATTGGGCAAATAAGCTAGATGACGCTTTGTGGGCATATAGGACAGCATATAAGACTCCGTTGGGGACAACGCCTTTTCATTTGGTGTATGGGAAGGCATGTCATTTACCGGTAGAGTTGGAATACAAAGCGGCATGGGCTGTCAAGCGGCTTAACTATGACATCCTTAGTGCGTCCGAGAGGAGATCCATGCAGCTGCATGAGTTAGAAGAGATTAGGCATCTCGCCTATGACAATTCCCGAATCTACAAGGAACGGACCAAAGCTTACCACGACAAGAAGATTATCCCTCGAAACTTTACTCCTAACGATCAAGTCTTATTGTTTAACTCTCGTTTTAAGTTGTTTCCATGGAAGCTAAAGTCGAGATGGTCCGGTCCGTTCACTATAAAAGAAGTGAAACCACATGGAGCCGTAGTGTTGTGGAACACTAAAGGAGGTGATTTTGTTGTTAATGGTCAACGTCTCAAGCCATACCTTGCGGATACATACATAGGAGAAGTTGATTCCGTCACTTTTAGTGACCCTCCTCGAGCCTAAAAGGTTCCAAAGTCGAGCTAACGACTTAAACCAAGCGCTTGGTGGGAGGCAACCCACCGGTAAGATTTCTTGTACATAATTTGATTTTCAATTCCTTTTATTACTGACATTTCACTTGTGTTTTCAATACTTATGTTCTGCGAAAAAGGGTAAAAATTAGCCGAGCACCTGCTCGAACCGACCGAGCACCTGCTCGAACCGACCGAGCACCTGCTCGTCCAGTCCTGCAAAACATTAAAAAAAAAAAGAAAAAAAAAGGGAATGATAAAGAAAAGGAAGAGGGGGTTTTCCATTTAATTTTTATTTCCTTTTTAATTTTATTTCCATTTCTTTTAATTTTTCCATTTATTTCCCTTTCTTTTTCCCAATACCCTACTAACCGCGCATCTTCTCTCTTTTGTAGATAAAGACAAACCTTTTTGCCTCCCTCTTCCCCAAAACCGCCGACCATCTCACCATACCCCCACTCCCTTGAAACCGCCATAATCACCATAACTCCTCTCCATTAAATCACCATCTCTCCCATTCTTCAAGACCACTCACATCCTTCATCTTCCTCTCACCGAAAATCACTCAAGCTTCCAACTCCCAAATTGCTCACCTCTCTCTCAATCTCTCGAACTCCCTCGACGCCGCTCAAGCTCTCTCACGACCGAGCGCCTGCTCACTCGGAAAACTCACCACAACATCACCTCCGTAATACCACCTCTCTCCGCCTCTCCTCATTCACCATGGTTCCAAAAACCAAGTTCTCCAACAAGGAAAAAGGCAAGGGTAAGGCCTCTACCTCCGCAACCGCTTCTCCACTCACCTTTCCATGGCCTAGACCGGAAGGCGAACCGTTTGAAATTGACCGAGCCGGACTCCCAATGTCCTCACCGGACTCTTGGGACGAAATCAACGCCTTCTACTACAACCAACTCCTCCAAGTTCATCTCGAACCTACTCGGTTCATGTGCGATAGAACATTGGTCGAACTTGGTCTTCAACAACAAGTGAGGAGCATACTCTACAATGCTCGTTGCATGGCCTTTGCTCTAGAGGAATATGTGCTTTTTCCCGATCTCACTAGGCAATGCCGCAACCGCCACTCTCTCATACGCAAACCCCGACAAGCCTTCATTCGAGGAGGCCACATTCTCTTTCTTTGCTGGAGGAAAGAGGTACGCTATCTCCATGCTCGATTTTTGCATAGCGTATGGGTTCTATGAGACGGACACGAAGCTATCGAGTCTGAAGAGGTTCCAAGAAGCCAAGACCTTTTGGGGTCTAATCACTTCGGGTGACTACTCCTCAAACTCGGCGAGCCAAAACCGCCTTCGCCACCCCGCACTCCGTATCGTGGCAAGAATATTGAGCAACATGCTCTTTGGAAGAGCCGTAGGTAACAAAGTTCACACCGATGAATTATTGTTGTTGTTGTTGGGGTGTGGTCCTATTGTAGGTGATGGAGATTCGAGCCAATTTGAGAAATACCGGTCCAACTTGGGTATACGCTTCGCGGAGATGATTTGTGCGATCAAAGACAACACAACCGCAACAAACAAAGGACCAAGGACGGAGCGTATTGGAAGCTTGCTCACCCCGCTATTCCGCCATTTAAGGGTGGATCTTTCAAACACTTCCTACGTCCCGGAGATGAGGCGCATTGATATGGAACACCTGCTCCTTTCCAAAATCATCATCAAGCCGTCAACTTACCAATTCTTCAATGGAAACGGTGAGGCGAGCTATGTGGAGCTGCCCAACTTGGAAATCACGCAACTCTCCTCCCTTGATGATCTTGCGTTTAACCCTCCTCCGCACTACTTGGTACCAAACCAGAGCCGAGCCTCCTCCGCTTCCCGCCTGAGCACATCACGTCGAAGCACATCGAGGCAACCACAAATTGACTCCGAGGATGCTGGTCCTTCGGTTCCTCGCCTTGCTCTTCCTTACCATGACACACCGTCACAAGGTGAGTTTGATCTTCCTCCGATTAATGATGATGCTAACGATGTTGAGTACAGGAGGTGGATGATCCAATCCACTAGGAAGAACAACAGCCTCCTTCAAAGGCTCATGCAGGCACTGTCCAGAGGCTGCTGCCAAGTTCCAGAAACTGAAACCCAGCGAGCACCTGCTCGTTCAGAGCGAGTACCTGCTCGCTCACATTCAAACTCGGACCAGCCTGCACGACGAAGGAGGAGGACAGATGACGATGGAGACAACGCTACTTCCAGGTGATATCCACTTTCACCCTTCTATTTTCATTGTTTATACCATTTTCGTTTTATTTTGATTTTTATTTGAACTTGTTTTAATCTACTCTTTTGGCACTTTTCTTTCACCGAGACGGTGAAAGTTAAGTCCGGGGGAGTGGATTAATGTTTAATTGGTTTGTTTTGCTTTGAGTCTTTTGTTCTTCAAAAAAAAAAAAAAAATGCATATAGTTTCTCATGGCATTACCATTTTTATTATCTTTTTCATGCTAGGATTGAGTTTAGAGCATTTTAGGATTGCATTTGCATAGGGAGCAATGATGAAATTTCCTTGTAAAGACTCATTTTAGGATTCCATGATATGCCCTCATTAGAACTTTTTCGATGCATTAACAATCATGGAGTAGAGGCTCATCCATACTTGAATCTTATTTCTATGAAAATCCTAACTCATTTGAAACTTGCATGATCTAGATTCAACTCTATCAACTTGAACTTAATCTTGATTAAATTTTTTCTCACTTTTGGACTTTGGATCATAACTATGGATAAACACTTGACATTCAAATCATGTTTGCCTAATTTTTACCACTCTTTTCTTGATTTGAATGGCTATCTCGATCTAAGTTCATCTTTTAGATGAGGATAGTACCACACCTTTAAACCCGACCATTTCATTCAAATCCTTGCATTTATTCTTTGAGTGAGGCCTTTTTCTTTGTGTTGCATTGGTAAAATCTTGCAAGCATTAGAGACGACAAGGCAAAGTTTCCATTAGACTAGTTTCTTGTGTCTAAGACTAGTCTTAGGTGGGGAATGAAACCGATTTGGTTAAGTGCTTATTTGATTATGTTTGGGTATGTGGTTGAGTATAAAAAGAAAGAAAGAAGAAAGGATAAGTTCTAGGGAATAAGATTTAAAAGAAAGTACATAGCTCTAAGTGTTTAAAAGAAAAAAATGATGACTTAGCATTCTCTTAGAATAAAAAAAAAAAAAAATAAAAAAAATATATATATATTAGAGAATGCTAGGATAGAAAGAGCTAGTTCTAAGAAAAGAAAATTCCCTAGGATTCGGAAATTTAAAGAAAAGATAAGAGGAAGTTTGAAAGGTTTAGCCGAAAATGGCTAGTGGTTAAACGATTGGGTAGTGAGAAAAGAGAGATGAAAAACTGCAACAATGGGATATTGGGTAGAACTTTGGATTCCTAGCCTTGTATGCATCAATTGTCTCTTTTCTTTCTTGCTTTTGCTAAATGTGACGCTTGCATTTGAGAGTTAACCACCAAAAGGAATGTGAACCACCTCTTTACATCATTTTCAAGCCTTCTTCTACCTAGCCAAATGGTATTGATTCAATTTCCAATTGTGAGACCGCACCAAACACATTAATGAATGTTAAAGAGTTGAATTTTTGTTGATTGCATGATTTCTTTTGAGTCTAAGGATTTTGAGTAATATTTTGATAAGAGATGAGTATGGCGAAAACTTCTTGAGTAAGATTTGTTGTGCATCGAGTTAGTTCTCATTAGGACGTGTTATTGAACTCTTTAGTGTTTCTTTTGGATTTGAGCTCCCGCCTTCAAACCCCTTCTCCGGATTACACTCTTCTTGTTTGCTTGCGGACAAGCAAAAGGCAAGTCCGGGGGAGTTGATATATTAGGTTTTTAGCCTAATTCAGTCATGGTTTTGTGTTGCTTTTTGAGTCTTTTTGTTTCCTTTTGATGTCTTTTCAGGTTCTAAAATGCCTTGGAGCACAATTTGGAGCTGCTGGAGCTCTATGGAGAAAAGGAGAAGAAATAGAGCAAAAAGAAGACTTTTCACTCTGCCGAGCACCTGCTCGGTCCGAGCGAGCACCTGCTCGCAGCGAAGCACCAGACCTAAACCTAATAAGCTGTGGCCGCCGAGTTCATCTGATGGCCCACACGATTTCCCAGAAGTTAATGAGTCAACATCAATCCTTTTTCATTAGGGAGAAGATTGATCCTCATCATAAATGGGATTTTTACCAAGTTTCCTTTATTTGCCTAAAAGATATTTTTGCTTTTAATGCTTTCTCTTGTATTTGAAGAAGGTTTTGATCAGACTTTTGAGAGGGGAGAGAGAGGTATCACGAAATATTAGAGTAGACTTTGAGTTCCTTCTCACGTTTTTAATAAAAAAGTAATTTGTTCTTCAATTGTTCTTCATCATCCGAATCATCACTTCCACCATTGAAGTCTCTTGTTCATTTCCGAATCATCATCCAATAATCATCTAGAGAAGAATTCTAAACCCCCTTTCATTCTCCATTTTCCATTATGAATTCTTATCTATTGATTGTTGCATTTGATTTGACCATGTCCGAGTAGTTTCATAACTAAGTTGGGGTGATTTCAATGGTGATTTAGGATCTTAGATGGTTGAGCCAAATAGGGTAATCTTATGTCTTCATCTCTAGGAAGTCTTAACGCTTAGGCTAAATTGATCACTTAGTCTATGATCTCTAGGTTTAATCTATTCACCGAAAATGATATAGGTTGCTAGAATTACCATTGATGAGCATTCGGTGGTAACCAAAACGCCATTGATCGTTGCCATCGAGTGTGAACATATCGAACCATTGCATTAAGGATTGTTTACTTCATTACTAAATCCACTCGGAAGTTTAGGTATTTAGGTTGTAGACAAAGATATTGATACACCGCCGAAAGCGGGGCAATATTACATTCATGTTTGAGTTCTAGACCGTGTTCAATTAAACCCTGAATAGATGCTCAACCTAAGTATCCGAAATCACCGGAGAATCATCTCGGCTGAGTGCTTTTATCATCTGTTTTTAATCCGATTTTTATTCCAAGCACCTGCTCTATTGCATTGAGCACCTGCTCGTTACCATTTCCAACTATTTAATTTATCTTAGCTTTATTTTAGAACCTATAAATTCATAGTGTAACCTTGGTCTCTGTGGATTCGATACCTCTTATACTACTGCTCTTGTCTGTACACTTGCAGTTTATTTAGGGTTAAAACTCGAGACATCACCTAACAGGTCCATTAGGGAGAACAAGCTGAGTCTGCGGTTTATGAGTCCGTTTCCTGTGGTGGAGCGTGTTGGACCGGTTGCGTATCGTCTTGAGTTACCTCCGATTATGAAGGAATTTCATAAAGTGTTTCATGTGTCGATGTTGAGGAAGTGTCTGCATGAGTCGGAGGAGTTAGTGCCTGAGATCCCTGCGGATCTTCAGCCAGATTTGACAGTTCCGGCGGTTCCGGTGAGGATTCTGGAGAAAGGAGTCAGGGAGCTGCGACGGAAGAAGATTCCTTTGTTGAAGATTTTGTGGGATTGTGGCGGTTGCCAAGAGGAGACTTGGGAGCCAGAGGCGAAGATGAAGTTAAAGTTCAGGAAGTGGTTCGACAAGCAGGTCGCGACATGAGCTTTATTTCTCTTTGTGGTTCTAGTTTCGGTTGTAGCATGTTGATGCTTTTGGTATTATTGCATTTTCCGTTTATGTTGTAACGACTATACGTTTTGAGATTTATAATATGGAGTTGTTTCCTTATTATCTCTGTGTGGTTATAGGATGTGTTTTCTTATATGCGTTACGTGGCGATATTCCGGGATTAGGGAGTATTAAGTTGGCCACGCGAGGTAGTTTTGGTCGATATGTGTTTATAGACGTTTCAGAATTTATTACTCTAGGGGCTGCGGTCCCGAATAACTCATTCACTTTATCTGGAGATGTTTAGTTCTCCTGTGTACCCGGTGCTCGAGGGATGTGTCCTGAGAGTGGAAGGGGCACTGTGTACCCGAAGCTCAAGGGATGCGTCCTGAGAGTGGAAGGGTCACGATACACCGATAGCTCAAAGGATGCGTCCTGCGAGTGGGAGTGGTGTGGCACCGATAGCTCAAGGGATACGTCCTGCGAGTGGGAGTGGTGAGGCACCGATAGCTCAAGGGATGCGTCCTGAGAGTGGGAGGGGTGTCATGACATCGATAGCTCAAAGGATGCGTCTTGCGAGTGGGAGGGGTGTCGAATGAGTTAAGAGTAATAGATGTCTGGGAACGGGCGTATAAGCATGAGACAGAACTAGAGCCTCGGGAATTGAGTTTATGATTGTGGATTGTGTTGACCGGTTAGAGTTCGGGTTTTGGAGTTGAGGTCAGTAGCTGGCGGTTTTGTCAGGATTCGAGGACGAATCAAGTGTTAGTGGGGGAGAATTGTAACATCACGAAACCGAATAAGTGAATTTCGGTATGGGTGTCGATCGACACCATGGATAGTGTCGATCGACACCAGTTAGTTTAGTCTCAGGTTTGATTTGATTTTGATCGCGGTTTGGTCCGGTTTGAGGGATTAACCTAGGGCATCCGTATAAATATGTTTATACGTATTGTGGCCGTATTTAGGGAGGTGAAATACGCAGAAAGTTAGAGAGAAAGAGGGAGGTTGAGAGAAATCGAGGGTTTCATCGTTCGTTCGTGGAATTTTTCGAGTTCTCGAAGGATTCTTCATCCATGTGTGCTTGGGGTGATTCGTGGCTCTTTTTCGTGCGATTCCAGCGAGGAATCAGAGAGATTGAGGTGGTGTTTAGTCTGATTCGTGAGTTTTCGTGTCAATCCTTTTAGTTTGCGAGGTGAGTGCGCGATCGTGGGTTTTTCATAGAACTTTGGTTTGTGTGATTGAATATGAATGTTTTTGTGGACTGTTGATTGCTGGTTTGTTGTGTGTTGATGTGTTATGATAGTTTCGTATTGGTTGCGAGTGATTGTGGAAGCCTTGGATCGAGTCGCGTGAGGACAGGCTTGGATCCTGGCCTCTGCAGTTAGGTGTCGATCGACACCTAGAGGTTGTGTCGATCGACACCATGTAAAAATCAATAGTCATAATCGGTGATATTATTAGGTGTCGATCGACACCTAAAGGCAGTGTCGATCGACACCAAGAGAAATTTTGTACTCGAAACTTGTGAGTGTCGATCGACACCATGTAAGTGTCGATTGACACCTGAACCTGAATTGATAAACTTTGGTTATGAGTTAATCTGAATTGGAATTGATGATTTAAATATTATGAATTGCTGTTGTATGCTATGTTTAACCCATTAAGCGGGATGACCGCTCCACTGAGTATTTATGATAATACTCACGCAACTCCCGTGTTCTTTTGAGTTGTAAGTAAAGGAAAAATGTGATCGTGGAATCGAGGCGAGGACGTGGGATGATAGTATTATTGTTTTGTGTTGTTAGTCTAGCGAACCAGTGATGTTAGGTTGCTAGTATTTATCCATTCCTAAATTTGTCATTTGGTTGTGTTGACGTTATTGGATTATTTTTATTGGAATTGAACTTGGTTATCTGTTGGTTATTTCCGCTTGGTTCACCTGGTTTGATTAGTAATTATTAATTAAAAAAAAAAAGGTTTGGATGTTACAGACAGGGCTTTCCAACGGTACCTAGCTCGTCCTCTGATTCCCTCTGAAACGCCAGGAAAACACTTCCCAATGAGATTGATTGAATCTCGAAACTGCACAGACCACTCACGGGAAAACAATCATAAATGACAAACTACCGATCGAAAAGGCAATCGGATTTCTTCTATAGCTAGCTAAGAGGAAGAAGAATATACTTACGAAAAATCACGCCGATCAGACCTAAATTGATCGCCCGTTCCTCCTTTCTACTGAAGCAGTCCAGTCTGTCATGTCCTCAAGGATTCTCCAAACTCTCTCTCTTCTCAAAACTCTTTCTCCCTCTCACAAAGCCACGAAAATGCTCTTTCTTTTTGTCTCACGTGGCCACAAATCCCAAATGACTTATATACGCAAGCCCTAGGGCTCTCCCTAAATCGCCTCTGCAAACCGAGCGATTTAATTTTAACCAAAATAACCCGCAGTGCATGGTGTCGATCGACACTCACACCTGGTGTCGATCGACACTCACACCTGGTGTCGATCCACACCCCTTTTCAAAATCTATATTTTGGTTTCGGGATGTTACATGTTTAGATATCTCCAATTGGATTACTAATTATTTATTCAAATTTATTGCTAAATCATGTAAGAAAATGTTTTGATTCGATTCCTAAAATTATGTGATTCTAAAAATAGAAATTTATTTATTTACTTATGATTCCACCGTCGAGATAACCACTGCTTTCAAAGGTAACCTTGCGAATATTTTTTTTGTAAGTAATTTAGCTAATTCCAATGGTAATCTTGCGAATTAAAGACTAAGATCAAAATTCTGAAAATTTCTTCTTCTTCTTCAATGGCGACCGGAAAGCTTCAGATTATGACCATTCAATGGCTACTACGTAAACAGAAAGAGAGATTAAATGTTTTCTGTATATTGAGTTGAGATACGAATACATACTTAGCTAAGTTCTAGAAGAATCTACAATAGTTACAACAATACTCTGTTACATTCCGTCTGTCAAGGAACTGCAAAACCAACTTTGAGTATCCACATTTTCTGAGGAATATGCTGAATTAAGTAAACCACATTTAACCACTGAACTGATCAAACCAATCGTGAAACATTAGCTCCAATACTACGCACGGCCAAGCTTCAGATTCCGGTCTCGAATTCGACGAACCAGATCTCCACGAATCTACGGATCAGAATTCCACACTATTAGAATCAATTACACATGTTTGTAAGTTTTTAAGGTTGACTCTGTAATAGTGAATTAATTTCATGCCATTTGTATGTAAAGTCATGGTCAATGACTCATTTGCAAACGGAAAAAACTAATACTAATAGATTAAAGAGATTTCATATATAACACGGCTACTATATATATAACTTAACAATACCAACAAATTAGGAACATTGTTGCTCACGTACATGTGAATCTCATGCCGAATACATGTGACCAAGATTTTTCAAACGGTTTAAATTGGTTGTATTGGTTTAAATCCTAACTTATTAAATCATGTTGCCTTGGCATAATATTGAACAATTTAATTATTTTGAACTATTAACATGGAGCTTATCAAGTAAAGAAGATACAATATTAGACGTATAAAGATAAACCATAACCAAATGAACACGTCTCACTAACTAATATTGCGGCGTTCACTAACTAATATTGCGAGTTTTATTATATTATTTAATTATAGTAACCACCACGCATGGTTTTGTGCATTTTTATACTCTCTCTTCCTTCCTCAATATTAACTCTATTTAAAACTTTTTATCTTTCTCATTCGTTCTCTCCCAAATACAAAAACCACCGTTTTCCGCAGTAGCTTCACCGCCGGCTTCAAGATAAATCTCCTATGTCTCTTCCTATTTTTTGCAGTTTGTCTGATCTAAACCAAGTAAAGGTTTCATTCTTAACCAAGTCAAGCTTTCTCTAGACGACCCAGATTCATTTCTCTCCTCATGGAACTCAAACGACGCCCCGAGATTTCTCTTCAATCACTTTTGTCGATCTGTTATGGAAAAAGAAGAACACGACAAAACTCATTGTCATATAACGATTCACGATTAAAATAGAGAGAAAGGACAAAAAGCATTAATAAAATCAAAACTCTTAGCAACGACCAAATCAAATAAAATAAAAATCATACCTCGTTACGGAAGATAAATCTGCAAAACCTAGATAAATAATAGCAAAAAACATAATCAAACAATAAAAATAAAGATTCTGTAAGAAAACAATATACCATGTAGAACAAACGTGACCGTACCTCATGTAAAAATCTGTCAAAAAATAAAATAATTTGGTCAAAAGAGCAAAAATATATAAAAGCAATTAGATCACATATATAAAATACTGGAAGTGGGTGACAAACAAAAAAACTTAGAATACAACTACCTAAAGAGAAGAAGTGGGTGTCGGCTGGAAATAAGTTTTGTAAGTTATTTTTTATGCCTTCAATTTTCATTTTAAAACTTTGTTATTGACTATGACAAAAATAATCTAGTTATATTCCTCAAATAGTTGAAGAGATTATACCCACTGATCTTCTAGAGGATATGCTCTCATCTTCAACAATTATGTGGTACGTCTAGCTCAACTCTTTCTCTCTACACATCTCGAACACTGTAAAAAAACAAAAACAAAACAGAATTAATAATCGAAATCCAAAATAAAATTCAAAAGAAAAATATATGTGTAACTTGTGATTCACAAAAAAACTACCTAAGAACGATGGAATGATATCGATCTTCTTATATAGTGGAGAGAATGAGGATGAAGCGTGTTCTATAATCTTCTGAAATATTCTATAAAATATTTTTGTTAAGCTTGTAGCGAGATCTTTGGAAATAATTGGACAATTAATGAGAAATTCTTAATTAAAGGAATATAAAAAAGAATATATTTGAAAATTTCCATATGAATTACATATCCAACCACAATATTTCTAAAATATGTACGGAAACATTGTCTGTATTTAATAGGTTAAGATTTTCCAACAATGTAGCTACACAATTATTATTACGTAATTATAGGGCGAGGTAAATTTTTCTGTTATGTAGTTGCACATTTATTATTACGAAATTTTCCTAAAATATTGTTGTGTAGTAAGGATCCGCAATATTATTGCGTACATATTTATTATTATGCAATTTTCCATAAATTTAATATTATAACCCACAAATATCCAGGTCAAAATTCTGACCAATCAGATTAAGAATAAAGGATCCGCGTGTTTATCCGAATTAACTGGGTTTTTCAATTAGATCCTGCATTTTTCGAATGAAATTGCCCCTCCGAATTTGAGAAATATTTTTAGAAAGTAGATTTTTGAGTGGCAATTAGAGTAATTAAAGATCTAATTTTGCTCAAACATTTTTTTATACTCTTTGATTATTAGTATTGAGTCTAGGAAATGTTGAATATTGCTTTGATTGGTGAACGATCTATTGAATAATTGAATAAGATATTTGTACGGATTTGGGTGGATATTTAGAATATCTCTTTGATTGGTGAACGAAATCAGATTTGATTTCTAGTTAATCTTTGAATTATTCCAAGAATCTTTTCGATGATTCTTACTTAGTAAGAGGTTTTTTTTTTTTTTTTTTAAACTTAGGGGTTGATTGGTTCGGCTGTAGCTTTAAAATTTTTGTTGTAAAATTTTTGCTATAAGTGTTTAGGCTGTAAACTTTTTTTGCTGTAGATATTTTTGCTGCAGATTTTTATTTTTGCTGTAGATTTAGAAGTTGTAGCTGTAACTTTTTATAGCTATAACTATTCAAAAATAAAACGCGATTGGTAAGTATAAAATATGTGATGTAGTTTTAATTAAATTAGTTAATACAGATAAAAGTTATTATAATTTAAAATTTTATTGCTACTTATAAAATATAAAATCATTCCAACAAAAATCTTAAGTAAATAAAAAAAAGCGTATAAAATTATGAATAATTATGAATTCTTAGAGAAATAAACTATATTAAAACTAAGTTTACCGACGAGCATTCCATAAACTCATTGCAATCTCATCCTGAAATTCTTCATACGAAAATAGATATATCAACAGTGATAGCAAATAATTTTGTAAAATAGTTGTAATATATTTGTTTTGTTTACCTCTCGGTGATGAGAAGGTGTCCCACTGTTTGCCATGTCTGTAACAAACATCAAGTGAAGCTTATATAAGTTACATGTACCAACATAATATATAGTAGAAACACAAAGGAACCATTTTTTTTATGCTAAACCAATTCTCTTGTTTGTTTAATTATATATTTCATAAGAGTAAGTAAACAAAAAAACACAAAAACGTTCATGGAGAGTTATCATTATATTATTGTAGAAAATAGACTTACTGGTTTGTGATGAAGAACAATATGATGGTGGGGGTGATTGTTTGTTACGGCATATATATATATATATATATATATATATATTAGGTTAAGGGTTTTCTAATTAGGTTTTTACACGTTAAAAGGCTTTTTCCTTTATTTTTTTATGACTAGAGTTGAAATTTATGTGTTTTTTAAAATCATATTAATTTCTACAGTTCACAAAACAAGGCTTTAGGTTATAGATATATTACAGCAAAAAAAAGGCTTTAGTTTTTTTTTTTTGGTTGTAACTTTAGAAAAGAAAGCTATATCATGATTGGTAAAATTTTTAAAAAGTTTGTAGTTTTAAAACAAAAGCTACAACATGATTGGTAAAGAATTTTTAATTTTTCTAAAAATAAGGCCGTAGATAGGCTGTAAACAAAATTAAAGCCCAACCAATCATCCCCTTAGAAAGATAGGCGGTAAGTAACTAGTTGCAATTGCAAACCCAATTATACTTATAATTGCAAACATATATGCAACTAAGTAGCCACTTATTTGTTTGTTTAGGGGTTCAAGAAATTTGGTAAGAGGACTCAGAAAATGGTCCACGAGAAGGTGATAGATATGACTCTCGGGAGTGTGTATATCTTCGTTGGCGAGAGGATCGGTGAGCGGTTTGGAATGGAACAAACCAACAAAAAGATCGCAGAATTGAAAGATAATTTCAAGAGGGAACCTTTACCACTGTTTTTTCGGACAGCGAAGAAAGCTTTTAACTTTGTAAAGCAAATATCTCTAGGGTTTAGTGCAAATAATGGGCTACAATTTCTCTTAAGAATCATTGAACGTCACTGTGTTTTAGACTTTTAGTCAATTTACTCTTGATTTGTTGGTCATCTCTTTTTCCATTATAGTAGGACTGGAAAAAAAATCCAAATCTAATTTTTAATTGTATGATTTGATTTTTTTAGAGTATTTTCATTAGCAAACCAAAAATTATACACAAATTGGTAAATCAACCAAAAGAAGAAGAAACAATCTATTGTTTACCAAAGGAATTCCACAATTTTAATTAGTTTGTCAATTTGCGTATAATTTTTTATTATCTACCTAATTTACTCTTGAATTTTTTCAATTTGGATTAAATTTCAATTTTTGTTTTGTTTTTTGAGTTTAAAAATATAACCCTAAATAATATTAGAAAAATTACAAAATCAACCAAAAATTCTCAAATTCTTTTCCAATTATGGCATATTTTAAAACGCACCTTTCAATGTTATACACAGTCCAAATCTGAAATGATGAAACTGCTCATGTTTTGAATATAAAAAAACACTTGTACATCTCTTTTGCTAACTGAAAAACGAAGAAGATGGTGGATGGTGGTAAACAAAAAAATGGAGAAGGTGATGAAGATTGTGACTGAGCTGGGAGACTACTGACGAAAATGGAGTTGAAAACGGAGATTGTGGACTAAATCAAAGACGAAAATTGTAACAAAGATAAAAATTGTGGACGAAAATAAAGACAAACACTATGACGAAAACGGAGAGTATGGACGAAAATAAAGATAGTGGCGGAGGCGGAGACTATGGAGCAAACGAGGATGATAGCGGAGACGGTCTTCCGAATGGAAAAAGAGACGGTGGGTAAAAAAACGAAAACAATGGTGGTGGTGGACAGAGACAACGAAGAAAACAATGGTTGTAGACGTAAAGAGAGACGATGGTGAGTGGTGGACAAGGATGGTGACGAAAACAGTGGTTGTAGACGAAATTGCGATGTATAAATACTTGATGATGGTGGACAAAACAATAGTATTGTTGTACACAATAAATCATTGTCAAGGGCAATTTGGTCTTCTTATAACCTTTGCAGTATGAAATTGAAAGACCATTATAGTTTTGGTATAGATGGAAAGATTTTAAACCAACTATGGTATATTCAAATCAATGAAACTGGTCGGGCTTAGATCTAAGTTATGGGGGGATATAAGTTGATCAGCAAAATCAAATAGAGTATGTGGTTGATCATTGGCTTTTGCATTGCACTTTGCAAGCTTGGTCCCGGTTCCTCAAGGTCCAAGAGGAACAGTAACACCCGTATTTTTTTTTATAATTAAATAATTAACCCGGATTAATGATCCCATAATCATTAACCCTCAACGGTTAATTCAGGGTGAAAATGAACAAGTGGAATACCAACAATAATTCAAAACCAATTCATAAACTCAATAACCAATATTCCAAAAACAATCTAATTCCAAACCATAATTCTAGAATAAAACAAGCAACCTAAACCATATCTACTCAGTTCAACAACATAAAAGTAAAGTCCTATCATCCCCCGTCCTCGCCTCGATTCCACGATCACACTTTATCTTTACCTGCAACTCAAAGGCAAACGGGAGTTGCGTGAGTATTATCACAAATACTCAGTGGAGCGGTCATCCCGCAACAGATTAAACATAGATTAACAATTAACGGTTCAGTACACAATTAATCACCATTTTTCCATTTATTCACAATTAAACCGAAATTATAAAATTCTTTTATATTTCTAAACCAGGTGTCGATCGACACACCACGACGGTGTCGATCGACACTTGATACTCAAGTACAGAAAACTGTACCGAGTGTCAATCGACACTACCACAAGGTGTCGCTCGACACTCGCTAACCACGAGTATCATCTTTACCGTGGTGTTGATCGACACAGCCTCTAGGCGTCGATCGACACCCCGTTACAGATCCCAGAGCCGAGTCTCTCCTCTCACAAGTCGACCTAGAATCAACGCAAACGACATTCCGATCGAACAACACAGCAAATCATCATCAATCAACATCATACAACACGGAATTCAATCAAAACACGAGAATTGCACCACCCTAAACGAAAATCGCTAATCCAATGAACAATCCTAGCGATCACGCACTCACCTCGGGAATTCGAAGGGGTTTGAACACGAGAACGGATCGACTACGGCCTGGGCTCACTGACTCGACACTGGAACCACAAGAAATCCTCGCCACGAACGATCACCGAGATGAACAGATGAAGAACACTCGGAATTACGACAAAAATCCAAACGATTCACTCCTGAAACTCTCTTCCTCACGATTCACACGATTCTTTTTTGAGTTTTCTCCTCTGAAACCGATGGCTCACGAACCTCTCCTTATAAGGAACGAGCGCTAGGGTTTTCGATAACCGAACTGCGTGAAAATCGAGGTTCAAAACAAAACAATCGGTTCTGCAACATTAGTGTCGATCGACACCTCTCTGGTGTCGATCGACACCACCCAAAATCAGCTAATTTGGGTTACGGTCGTTACAAGAATTAAGTTATGCACCTACTGTTGTTTTTTTTCTTGCGTAAAATGTAAAGCAATACTAATTTATAGTAGACAATTAACTATAAGAACACTATTAGTAACTCCATACGTATTATTACTTTCACCATGCAGGTGGTAGTATGGTATATATAGATTCAACATTACATATTTCCCTTTTTCCTTTTGCGAGATTATCAGACCTATAGTTATGGTAATGATATCTTAAGTTTTTAATTTTGATTAGTAACAAAAATTAAAGAAATTACAAGTTCATTAAAAAACGTAGATAATTTTTTTACAGTTCAAATACCATATATGAGTTTAGAAATACATAAAGCCAAATATCCAATATATTTAATCAACAAAAATTCTTAATAGTTGATAGAAAAAACGAAAAATCTTGATATATACGCTTAATTTTTTTTTAGATTACCTGAATTTTTTTTTTGAGCTGTAACTTATTTTACAATATTTAATAAATTTTTTTTTAAAAAACTTAATATTAAAAATGAATAAAATTTATGCCCCATTGCTTTTTTGTTCTGGATCCGCCCCTGAGTGGAGTGATGTACATTATGCGTGGTAATCGTTGTGTAGCGAATGAAGTAGCCGTAGGAGATTCTCTAACTTTGGAGTAAGTCCGAAGCGGGAAAGATCATTGGATCAAGTTTTGCTCCAAGGTTAGTGTGAACATCAAATAACTTGCAATCAACGTTTTTGCTTTCCTAAGCTGAAGTTACCAACTAAACAACGTAACTACTTGTATTAGATGGAGCAACCACCATTTGAAGATTCTCACACTCAAGAGAGCTCGAAATCAGAATAATGGAGTCAAGAGACTAGACTAAACCATGAGATAAGGAAGAAGACAGCAGAAGAAGGAGAACCCTAGCTACGCACCAGGGCATCTAAGAAATCCAGTTATAATCAAAGAAACTTGCAGCACACGCAACTTCCTCTGTCTCAGATCAGGTGGCTAAGGTGAATCAGAACGTGTTAGTACTTGAACAAGGATCAGAGGGTTTCTGGCATAGCTCAAGACAATGGAACAGGAGATCAACAACTTATGTATGATCTGAAATATGATCTACGCATGTATGGAGCTATACTAAAGTTCCTTTAGTTTTCGTCTTGGTTTTTTTCTACTCAGGTTTA
Organism: Draba incana; assembly: GCA_963576765.1. Taxonomy (NCBI): domain Eukaryota; kingdom Viridiplantae; phylum Streptophyta; class Magnoliopsida; order Brassicales; family Brassicaceae; genus Draba; species Draba incana. The sequence continues at coordinate 11,055,082 of OY755212.1, read as the reverse complement.
TAATAGTTTCATGTTGGAAGAAATAGAGTAGACGGTATTTCGAATGAAAAAAAAAACTTCATAGTTTCAAAAAAAAAAAAAAAACTTCATCAAGTAATAATCAAGTTTAAAAGTGAAACCGACTCTGACGAATCGTTAATGTTAAGTGTCTGATGGAGCGGAAGCAACGCTGTATCAGTGTCGTTATATTCCATGATCCGAATGTTAACAAACATATTTTTGGACTAAACATATGTTGTTCTTTTTTGTTTTACATCTCTAAAATTTGAAAACACTAGTAATTGACTAATTTCACTTCACCACAACAAAACAAAAAAACAAAAACCATACTATTTGATGGGACCGTAAAATACTACTATTTGACTAATTTTACCTTTTTTGAATGAAAGAGAATTAATTGAGACAGTAAAATGTAGATGAAACTGTCATAAAGAAAGTAGGGTAACCTTAAATAAGAAGGTAGAGAGAACAAGAACTACTTCAAACACACTTTCTCATCATCAAATACAAATTTTGAGACTTGTGTAGTTTTTGTTTTCTTTTCTTCAAAGCTCTATTTCGAACTTCAACAATGGCAAATTCTGTTCTTCATTCTCCGAAAAACCCACATTTCTTCCAGCCTATTATTCTTCCGGGCTTCCACTCCCACCTCGTATGTAATGTGGCTTCTTCTTCTCTCTATCTTTCTATGTACTACATCACTCAAAGCCTTCTTCTTCTTAATTCTTGTTTGTTTGTTTTTTGCAGAGCATTCCTATGAAGTTTTTCTCGGTATACATAGAAGGAAGAAACGAGAAAAATATGGTGGAGCTAAAGTCGGACGCATGTGAGAATATTTGGAAAGTGAAGATGGAAGGTCGGAAACTCACTGTCAGATGGAAAGACTTCGCTGAAGCACACGATTTCCGAATCGGAGATATCGTCATATTCAAACACGAAGGATATTTGGTGTTCCACATCACATGATCTCGGACCAAGTTGCTGTGGGATTCATTATGTACAAGATAACATCGGTAAGTAGTCTTATATTTTCTTCCCATGACATTTTAACTTATAGGTTTTGAAGAACATACCGTTTTACTCGTTGTGAATCAGGAAACTTGCCAACGAAGCAAAATCTAAAAACACAACCAGAATCTTCGTCTGATATTAAAGACAAAATTGGTAAGTCAATGTATAGGTGAGTCTTGATTTATGAGTGTTTAAAGAACATGCAAGTGGTCTAACATGTCGGACTTTTACCAAAACAGGAAAGTTGCCAAGAAAGAAACATGCCAAGAAAAGAAATCTTGAAGCTGAAGCAGAGTCTTTTTCATCAGATCAGCCTTGTTTGGTTGCACGTGTAACAGAGTCGAACCTACGAGATGACTCACTGGTTGGTACTTCAGATCTACCGTTGGTTTCTCTTGAGAGCCAAAATAGTCCTTTCTCATGTTTTAATTTTAACATTGCAGTTTTTTCCAAAGAAGCTTGTTTTGTCCGGTTGTCTGAATAAAGGATGCAACAAGACTGTTCTAATGAATGGAGTGAGGACATGGACACTGAATCTGATGTTTAGAAAGTCAAGTGGAACCTATTACATGAGATCTGGCTGGAAAAGTTTCTGCCACGAGAATGGACTTAAACCCGGAGATACTGTCACGTTTAAACAAGAGAGAAACAACACGAAAACGCCTCTTCTCCGCTTCTCCACTTCGGAATCAAAGTGCATTTACACAAAAGTTAGCAGGAATGAAACTGGTGAGAGTAGTCAAAAAGTGTCATCATCTTTAACAAGTGAAAACCGATTTGTGACACTAACTGTCAAATTAGGTTAACTCTATGAATGTATATATATGCGTGCCCAAGGCATTGAGATCAATAACAAGAAACTACAGCAAACCTTCTCTTATTCTAGGTTTGTGACATTCTTACGAAGTTTGATATTATTGATTTATTTTCCTTTTGTATCATCGCCTCAGCTTTGTTTCCACACCTCTTCCAAAGAAAGTATTGTCCATGTCGTCAGTCGACCTCTTTTTCACAGCTGTTACTAGTTTTGCTTTGTTTTTATTTGTCTTTGGTCTTTTAGTAGAAAGCTATTTACTTTTTTTTGTATTTTTGTTTTTGTTTTGTTAATGACCCTAGTCACCGCGTTTTCTCCCTTAGGAAACTCTGCCTTTTGAGTTGTTTCGTAGTAAGTGCGACCGTAGTCGTTTCTCTTCTCTACCAAGTTATACCTTTCAATGATTTAAATATTCTTTCTTTTACTTGGTTGATGTTGTTTCTTAAGAAGCCTTGCCTCTTCTTTATTATGTAGCGAACTTGGCAACTCTCTTCTACGAGGCTTTTTCTATTCTTTATTTTGTTGTGACTTTAGTCACTTTTCTCTTATCCGAGAAGATTTGTCTCAAACCTTGTTTTGTTATAGCCACTATTGTTACTGTTTTTTTCTTGTTTTGTAGTGGCCGCAGTCATTGATTTTCGTTGGTTAGTGGCTATAGCCATCGACATTTCTCAATACATCATTGCTCCCCAGATATTTTATGTAGTGCTTGTTGCTACCGTTCCTCAGTAAAGAACAATTGTCATTAATTTTCTTTGGTGATTGCTATCGCTTTCTCGTGCGGCAATAACAATTTCTTTCAAATCAACCATATCTGATTTTATATATAAGCTCCGTAGCTCCCTTCTTTATATATAGTGAGTGTAGCGTTTCTTTTTATTGCAACCATAATGACATATTCTTTTCCTCAGGAATAGACTGTCTCTGATTTTATTAGTAGTGACGCTCGTCGTTGTTTGTTTTGTATATTACAAATTTTCTGCTTGTTGTTTTCTATGCAATGACGGTGTCACTTCTCAATTTTTGGAGACTTTATCTATATATATATATATATATATATATATATTTAGGCATTGATCATGATCTAAGGTGGGTTCACCAGCCAACTTATTCGATTTATCATATTTACATCAATGATTTACCTCTCATATGTAGTGACTTTAATCACTTCTTTTTCTTAGGAGGCACTGCCCTTGATTTTCTTAGGAGGCATTGCTTCGAAAGAGCATCTGATGCTTCTTGTTGCTGAGGAGGCTTTGCCTCTAATTTTGTTGTACTTTCATTTGATACACTTTTTGTTCCTTGGGAGGTAATTACCTCTTTTTTTTGTGTAAGCAACGATGGTCACTTTTGTTTCTTGTGAGGCATTGTCCTCTAGATTGTTTCTTCTACTGATCGTTGTTACTATCTTTATAGTAAACGACCATAATCATTGAATTTTCTTTTGGCGATCGTGTGATCGCTTCCTCTTATGGTGATCGCAGTTTCTTTCATTGCAATCGTAACTACTTTTATTTCATATGAAGCCTTGCCCCGAATTTTCAATTAAAGTGATAAGCGCTCATATTAGAAGCTTTGCTTTTTGGATGTATTATGCTTTTTGATTGAAGCAATGAACACTTCTATTTATATTTGAGGCCTTGCCTCTGAACTTTGATTGAAGCCATATAAACCCTTTCAGTTATATATGAGGCGTCCCTCATCTTTTCGTTGTGACCATAGCCACTAGTTTATGCTTCTTTGCATTATAATGACCGTAGTCGATGCTTATTTCTCTTACAAGGTCTTGCTTTTTGTAGCAATCGTAGTTTCCAATTTAATTTGTTGAAGGTTTTCCCTTTGGTGATTAGAATTTGTATCACACTATCGTTTTAGGAAGCATTGTCTCTGCTTTTGCAATGACCCTTCGATCATGATCATATTTTTGTAATGGCATTAGGATCATGCCTGAATACTTCTTATGACTTCTCATGCCTGAATACTTCTTATGACTAAAAAGTCATGATTAAAATTTGATATGGCCTTTGGATCATCATCAAAAAAAAATTAATGGTCTTAGGGTCATGCCCCATTATTTGTAACGACTAGTCCGCCACAATCAAAATTTGATATAACCTTTCGGTTGTGATTAAATTTTTGTAATGGCCTTAGGGTAGTACCCTGATTTTGGCAATGGTCAGGCAAACATGTACTTTTCGATCAGTTGTGATCCAAATTTTGTTATGGCCTTCGGGTTGTACCCAGATTTTGACAATGGTCTAGCAAAATTTGCTTAAAGTTACATGAGGTGCTTAAACCTTTTGTTATAGGCACTTAACCTTCACCGTAGATGAAAGTAGTCTTCTAGACTATTTAAGAGGAGCACATAGCTTTTCTATTTCAAGAGGTATAGTGATTTTAGTAACAATCTTTTTGAGGTCGTGCCTGTTGATTTGTTTAGTAATGATTGTTGTCACAATCTTTTTGAGGTCGTGCCTGTTGATTTGTTTAGTAATGATTGTTGTCACAATCTTTTTGAGGTTGTCCCTCTTGATTTATTTTGAGGCAACTGTCGTCAAGATCGGATGACACAATCACAATTTTTATAAACTGACCATAGTCTCTAGTTTCCATTTGTTTGAAGGTCATGCCTTTAATATTTATTTTAAGCGTGATTATATATCATCACTTTTCGTTTACGGAGGCATTACCTCTTGTTGTTTTGTAATGACCATAGTCATTTACTTTGCTCGGTCGATAGCCGTAGCCATCGATCTTCTCAAGAGATCATTGCCCCCGAGATTATTTTTTCTAGTAGCCGTTGTTACTATTTTTCTTAGTAAACAACTATAATCAATTTCTTTTTAAATTTTTGACGATCGCTTCTTCGTATACTGATAGTAGCTACTATTTTGTAGCTGATTTCCTAAGCGACTTAGGAGACGTACATATGTTTAAAGTTAATGAGGTGCTTAGACCTCTGTAAATAGGCGTTTAGCCTTTTCATATCTTCAAGAACACACCTACTTTCCTTTATCGTAGATGAAAATGGCTGCTTAGACTATTGTAGATGTTTAACCTGGTTGTACAGAGCGTTGAGCCATTGAGCTTAGAGACAACTTTTATCAACTTCTTCAACATACATCGTTATATTCTTCTAAATGCTTAGCTCTTAATAGTCTTATATGGGTAAACACACCATCGTAGGTAATTAAATATTTCAAAATAGCAAGGACGTGCTTTATCTCATGGAGCACTAGAAATCTTCTAGATATAGAGTTTACGACACTTAAGAAATTTTATGAATAATCATTCGAAAGCTTATCTCGATTTTATGTCATCGTGGCCATATTTGTCTTGTTGAACTTAAGCTTCCTAGCCGAGGTAACATCTTTTGTCAATCCTGCGAGATTAAATTATATAGTGTGAAGATATTTATTCTTCTTCAGAGAATCATAGCACATAGCAAAGAAACAGATACTTATCTTCTTCTTTTTGTCGTACAAATCCTAGTAAACCCAAATAAAACTCATGTTTAATGGTGATTATGTGAGGCTTCGAAGGTACATAAACAATATTTTGCTCTTCTTTTTAGATCTTTTCAACTAGAAAAATATCTCCATGTGAAGATTGGTCTCGTTAGTCATTTGAAACCCATGTTAAAGGAGAGGCTTTGATTTCGATTTCAGGTTTGATCGTTTTTCTGTCTTTGAATTGAATGGATGGGATGATGGGAAAACTGTTGAGCTTAAGTAAGTCGCAAGAAATCCCCACCACATGAACTCTTCTTAAATTCCGACTCTGATCGAATATGAACAGGATATCGCGGGTTTTCTTCAAAGGACGGAGTCTTGAGATAAGTGGAAAGGGCGGAGTCGGGGAAGCCATGACGGTTGATTCTCCACAACACCATAATCCTTGATGTTTTAGGGTTTTGGAGTTTTGTGTGAATAAAGTAGAAGACGATGAAATCTGGTTTCTCCCACACAACATATAGCACAATCATTCCATTCTCTTCATCGTAGATCCATGAATTCATATCAATTATGTCTGATACCCTTGCCGTAAGCTCATGTTGTCGTTAAAGTATCTCTCTCGTCTTCACTCACGTAATTAAAACTGATCCTCTTTCTAGCGCCAAACTGTTTGTGCAAAATTTAACCGTTCGAATTGGAACAGTTATACAGATAGACGTCGAAGAGAGCTTTATTGATATTTCAATTTTTTGTTTACATCCTTGAAAATAACATTAAATACGAGTTTCTAACAGGAATCGAATAAGAATCCACGTGGAGATCCTTTTACGAGTTCTTAGCCTAAAAGTTTGTATTTTGTCCATGGATTCTCTCTGTATGCTTTTGTCATTCCTTCTTGGGTTCTCTTAAGGTTTTCGCTCCCTCGTTTGTCTTTCTTCTCTTATTTTCTCTCCCATTTGTCGTATTGATCTCCTCTAACTAATAAATAGGAATATCTTTAGAGTTTATCTAATATTATAGAATATTCTTTTGAGATTTGCTCATTCAGAAGATTTTAGAATAGTCTAGATTCGGTCATACCACATTTAGCTTACGATAAAATTATGCCCAACAATTACTAACAGACCGCAAGCCCACTTCAAAATTCAGACAGAACATAAAGCCCAAAAACACTTAGGCCCAAACTGACAAAGACTTTTGGAAGAATCAGACACATATTGAAAACCACATTTTCCAGATCAAACAATAATTCACAGCCCAAACACAGACTGGTGCAACCACTGAAATTAGAAATAGTTTAGAGAAATCTAAAACTCACTAAATGCACAATGCAGAGTTTAAGGATGCTTTAACAGCCATTTTCTTCACCGATTTTAATAAACCAAAATTATATACATATATATACATCAACATTAATAAGCGATCCACCTAATCAAATGCAGACTTAGGATTGGTGAGCTACACAGAGAGTCACACAGAAGTAGTCCATATTTTTTCTAAAATCAGATCAACTCACCAGCTCACAAAAAGCAGTTGTTTCTCAAACGAGTAGCTTTCACTTTCAATGATCTGTCTAAGCTAGACTACACATCATCATTCCCATTCAGAAGGTTTAGAGCAAAAGAAAGACTTTAGAAAGAACATTTCAGATATCCCAGACCCTTAATGAAACAGGCTTTGCCTGAGAAAGTATTAACCCATTTTCAGATTCAAATCTCTCTAAGCTTTGCTAAGACTTTTTCTTTCCCCCTTTTTTTGAATTTTTCTTTTTAGCACAAGCTTTGCTTGACTCTTTTTTTTTTTTTTTACTTTTTCTTTCTCTTAATACACATTTTCTCCCCCTGTTGAGTATACTGTGTGCATCTGAATATTGAATGAGCCACACAGTAATACCAACCCCAGAAAGTGGAAGACCAGAAAAGAAAGAGAAACAAAAACGATCTGAATAAGAATGATGAGCTGCTCTTTTGAAAGATAAACTTGCCAATAAGAGGTTTTAAAGGTTATTTACAGAACACCAAAACAGGACGAGCTATACACAAGATTTAAATAGACTACTCCTAATAACTAATTGAACAGACACACACACCAGAGCCACACTGATCAGACTTCACAAATCCCAAGCGACTTTTTCAAATTCGTAAATGCACTTAAATCCAAGGGTTTTGTAAAAATATCAGCTAACTGGTTTTCAGATGAAACATAAGTGATGTCAACAAGATTTCCCTCAACTAGCTCCCTAATGAAATGGTGTCTTATGTCAATGTGTTTGGTTCTAAAGTGTTGGACCGGATTCTTTGAAATATTGATTGCACTCATATTATAACAATGAATCAACAAGGAGTAAGAAGTCATACCATAGTCAACCAGCATTTGTTTCATCCATAACAACTGAGTACAACAACTGCCCATGGCAATGTACTAAGCTTCTGCAGTTGACAGCAAAACATAGTTATGTTTCTTGCTGTGCCAGGAGATTAGATTGTTTCCAAGTAAGAAACATCCTCCAGAGGTACTCCTGCGATCATCAATGCTTCCTGCCTAATCTGCATCACAAAAACCAATAAGATTCTGGTTTGTTTGTTTAGAGAAATATAAACCATCATTAACTGTTCCTTTGACATATTTAAGGATACATTTGACAGCATTAAGGTGAGACACACATGGCTTGGCTTGAAATCGGGCACATACTCCCACACTAAGACATAAATCTCGTTTGCTAGCACTGAGATACAACAAACTTCCAATCATTTCTCTGTAGAGTTTTTCATCAACTGGTTGACCAGACTTCTTCAAGAATGAATAAAGTTTTGTCAACACTTCCTCTCTTGAACTTTCTGTTGACCAGGAATTATGTCAGACGATCATACCAAGCACGAGGAGCCTGCTTCAGACCATACAAAGCTTCCTTCAGATGATACACATGATCTGGATGTTGTGGATCCTCAAAACCCTTAGGCTGAGTAACAAACACCTCTTCTTCTAGTAAGCCATTGAGGAAGGCACTTTTAACATCCATCTGATATAGCCTAATTTTCAAAACACAAGCAACTCCAAGTAACAGACGGATTGACTCAAGACGTGCCACATGAGCAAACATTTTATCATAGTCAATTCCTTCAATCTGTGAGAACCCTTGAGCCACCAAGCGTTCTTTGTTTCTGATAGTGTTACCTTCTTCATCAATCTTATATTTGAAAATCCACTTAGTTCCCACAACATTTACCTTTAATGGTCAAGGAACCATCTCCTAAATGTCATTTCTGGCAAACTGATTAAGTTCTTCATTACATGCTTCAACCCATAATTCATCATTGAGAGCAGCCATAATATCTTTGGGTTCCATAGATGACACAAAACAGGAAAACTAAAGCATTTCCTTGTAGTTGTCCGTTTACCTTTAGTGACTCTTCCTTCAGTCAAACCACCAATAACATCACGTTCTGAGTGATTTCTGTGATTTTTTTGTTATCTTGACTCAGCAATATCACCCAGATTGTCTATGTCTTCAACTGTAGGATCTATCGGAACACTGTTTTTAGCTATAGCAGAGTCAACTGGAGGATTCAGACCAACTTCTTCAATAACGAACTGAGGAGAATGAGAAGTGGACTTGCAACTATCATCAAAAACAACATTAATGAATTCTTCAACTCTACGAGACTTCTTATTATAGACCCATTATGCCATGCTATTTGAAGCATATCCAAGAAAGATTCCCTCATCACTCTTGTGATCAAACTTCCTAAGATAATCTTTATCATTTAAGATGTAGTATACACACCCAAAAACATGAAAGTAGTAGAGATTAGGTGTTTTGCCTTTCCAAATTTCGTAAAGAGTGTTGGTAGTTCTAGGCTTGACATAAATTCTGTTTATGATGTAACTCGCAGTGTTTATTGCTTCATCCCATAATCTGGTAGACACCTGATTCCCATGAATAATAGCTCTAGCCATTTCTTGCAAAGTCCTTTTCTTACGTTCAACCACTCCATTTTGTTGAGGAGTACGAGGAGCAGAGAACTGATGCCTTATGCCATGATCATTGCAGAACTGATCAAACATTGCATTTTGAAATTCACCTCAATGATCACTCCTGATTTACTTGATCTGGCCCTTTTCAGTCTAAAGTTGCATAGCCAGGATTTCAAAGCTCTCGAAAGCTTCAGACTTTTGCCTCAGAAACCTCACCCATGTGAATCTGGAGAAATCATCAACCAGAACAAATATGTACTTGTTTTCATTTAAGCTCTGAGTTTGAACTGGCCCCATCAAGTCCATATGAAGAAGCTCTAAGATAACTTTTGAGTTGATTTCACCTGTCTTCTTATGTTGTACGCTGATCTGTTTTCCTTGAGTGCAGGCTTTGCAAATAACATTAGACTAGGAGTAAAGTTTTGAAACACCACGGATGACTTTGTCTTGCACCAGTGTAACCAGACTCCTGGATTTTATATGTCAAAGTCTGTTATGCCACAAGTCAAGCTCAGAGCAAGTAGTTGAGAGACATTCCAAAGATTCCTTCTAGACATAACAGTTGTTGTTTGACCGGACACCAGACATGACCTGGTTACCACTATCATCAACAGCTTCACACTGGACTTTGGTCAACATAATCTTCAAACCTTCATCGCAAAGTTAACTGATGCTGATCAGATTAGCTCTCAGACCTTTAGCAAGGTAAACATTATCCAAATGTAAAGTATCAGCCCTTGTAGTTTGACCTTTACCTTTCATGTTTCCTTTGCCACCATCACCAAAAGTAACTCTACCTCCAGCTGCTTCACAGTAGTTAATCAGACTCTCCTTGTTGCCTGTCATGTGCCTCGAGCACCCACTGTTGAAGTACCGATCCTGACTTTCTCTACTAGTAGCTGAAGTATAAGCAATATTTGCAACCATATCAACTGACCTCTTGATGGACAAACAGACATCCAACACACCATCAGACTTGAGCTTGTCGTAAAGATTCGCCAGTTTCAACCGTTTTTTCTCTAAAGACATTTCTCCAAAGAGATCACTCTTACAAACCCAAACTGCTCTAAATCTGCGAGGTTTTATCCAACACTTGTTGAGCTTCCACAGAAGTGAGATCTTTGCCTTAAGCTTATAACAATGACTTCTCCTATGATCAATCTTACCATAATAAAAACAACCTTTGGATCTTTTAAGCTTGTTGTTGTGAATTGATCTATGAGAAAAAGATCTCTGAGGTACCTTCACTTTGTTGATACTACCAAACTCAGAGTTTAGAGATATCTTCTTTGAGATTTGAGTTTCCCTGATAAAGACCAGAGGCTAACTGCCTGCTTGATTCACAACAATTGTTACACCATTATAACCATTGTAACCCAACCCTCTATGTTGAGACTCAGTTCTTCCCATTGAGAGAATATCATCCCGATTTTGAGATCCATTATTCAGCATCCTTATCTTCTTATGATTCTCACACAGCTCTCTTTCAAGAAGATCTGCACATTCCCTTTCCTTGTTGAATTCTTCTTGCAAGTGTTTTACCTTCTGATCAATACTTATCTTGGAGACAGAGTCAGAAGGAGTTATGGAATAGTGGAGAACTGCAGAGGTTCCAGTATACTGAAGCTGATTCAACCTAGCTTTTAACCTGAGCCTATCTTGAATAAGCTGCAACTTGTCTTGACTCAGTTTTACCCAACTGTCGTACAAGTCCCTGTAAGCTTCTTTGGTATCAAACTCTTGATTAACATCAGAATTAAAATCATCTACTGCTGCACGTTCTTCAACAATAGCAATGAAAGCTGCCAGATTTATCATATCATCATCAGATTCCTCTATTTCACTATCTGAGTCAGATTCATTGAAACTCAGAAGAGATTTTTCCTTGCCTCTACGAGAGTTTGGGTACTCAACCTTAGTGTGACCACAACCCTTGCATATCACGAATTTAAGGTCTTTAATCTTAGAAAGAGGACACTCAGATTTATAGTGACCAATACCTTCACACTCATAACACTTCGCTTCATGCTTCTTTGCTCCATCACTTCTCGACAATTTCAGGCTACTTCGATCACCATTTCTAGACCAACTGATAGATTCTCGAGACTGGCCTGATTTAACTCTTTGTAGAGCTCTTCTAAAGTTCTTAGCCATCAAGGCCATGTTATCCCTGAGTTGTTGGATCTGACCATTGTCTTCTTCAGCAGCAAAAGCAATGTTCTTTGAAGTCCTTGTGTTATCCTCATCAAACTCCATTTCTTCAGATTTCATAATACCAACAAGTTCTTCAAAACTCATGGCTCTAGTGTTACTTGAGACTTGCATAACAGCCTTATGAGCAGCAAACTTCTGAGGCAGACATCTCAAGAGTTTTTTCAACAGTTTGCGTTCTTTGTAAGTTTTTCCCAAGACTGCAGCTTCTTTGGCGATAGCACTAATACCAGAGCTGAACTAAGCAACCGTATCCTTATGATCCATTCTGAGATTTTCAAACATAGAAGCCAGGAGATACAGTCTTATTCGCTTTACACTGCTTGTTCCTTCATGAGACAGCTGCAGGACATCCCATGCTTGTTTTGCTGACTTACAGCCCTGAATGAGTTTAAACTCATCTTCCTCTACACCACTAAAGATAACATCCATGGCTTTAGCATTGAACTTAGAAAGGTTCTTCTCTTCTATGCTCCATCTTAACTTTGGTTTAAGAATCTTGAGTCTGTCATTTGAGAGCTCAAATGGAGGTTCCCAGCCGTCTTCTACAGCCATCCATGCATCCTCTCATTGCCCTCTGATTAGCTGCATCATGCAAACTTTCCAGTATATTCATATCTTCTGGTATACAGAACCAGATATTTGCTTAAGCTAGACAACTCGTTTGAGGTATCCATGGTTATAGTAGGATCACACCGGTTATGAATTCAAGAAATTTAAGGTCAGATGCACTGCTCTTATACCAAATGAAAGAACCAGATACCTGAATACGAAGAACACAGAGATACCACAGTAAAACCTTTTTGGTATTAGAAATCAATATAACTTTTCTTTTACAAGATTTGTTCTACTTCAACATTACACAAACTCACTTAAAGTGCTCTGAACCTGAATCAGTTTCTAACTACCCGATCAACACCTGCTGAGTTTTCTTTGTTCACTTCCTAGTTAATCTACCCAGAATAACTCTCAAAGCTCACACAAGATGCTCTCTGTTTTTCTTAGAGAGAAAGCATAAAGAACAAGAAAACCCTGCTTCTCTTCTTTATGTGTTGTACGCCGACAGCTACAGTACCACCTGGTACAGCTCATCAGCTATAGTAGTTCACCATAGTTCCATGCTTGTTTATCCAGAGGGTCCACCATAGTTCCATGCTTTTTGATGATGATAACTTGTGTAGCCTCTGCCTCCACACCTACTTTGCAGAAGTCCATCTGCTACAGTAGAATCCCACTCAAAGGTTTTTTTGATGGGCTCGAGACAACCCTGTCAGCAATATTGACTTTTGCACCTGCTACTTGGCTTCTCTGATACACTTAGTTGAGTAGCTCAGGAACCTTCCAGAGTGACTCAGAGACTAGAACTGGTTTGATATGTTCTTTCAAGTCTGACCAGTCTTGTTTCATTGCACGTGTAACAGATTCAAACCTACAAAAAGATACACTGGTTGGTACATATATACCGTTGGTTTCTTTTGAAGCCAATAAAAGTTCTTACGCATGGTTTAATTTAATATTGCAGTTCTTTCCAAAGAAATTTGTTTGGTCCGGTGGTCTGAATGAAGGAAGGAACAAGATTGTTCTAATGGATGAAGGAGGAAGGACATGGACGCTTAATCTAAGTTTTGCGAAGTCAAGTGGAATGATTTTCATGAGCGTTGGCTGGAGAAGTTTCTGCCACGAGAAGCTTAAATCCGGATATTCCTTCACGGTTAAACAAGAGAGAAACAACAAGAAAACACCTCTTCTCCGTTTCTCTACTTTGGAACCAAAATGTGTTTTCACAAAACATAGCAGCAAAGAGAAGAAGAGAAAAACCGGTGAGAATAGTCAAAGTATAGTGTCATTTGCACTAAATGAAAACTGATTTATGACACTACTTGTCACACCAACCAGTCTCAAATTTTCTAGACTTGTAAGTTTAAATAACTTTCTTGGAGGTGTTTTGTTCTTTTGTTTTCTTTTATCAGTTATTAATGCATTGTGAAGTGCTTATAAGCATATTATTTTCATCTTATGTAGTGTCTTCTAGTGAACTTCACTAGGGTTCAGAAGATGGAAAATGCCGGAGGGAAGATAAGTTTGTTGGACAAGAAAGGAGTAAAATGGCATGTGAATATATTCACGACTAAGGATAAAAGTTGGCGTATGGGTTCAGGCTTGAAAAAATTTCTCAAGGCCATTGAAGTTAAGGAAAACGAATCTCTTGTGTTTGAGTTTGTTTGGAAAGACACAACTTTTCCTCCGATCTTCAAGTTGTTAAGTTAACAAGTATCGTCTATTTTAGTAAACTCATAACCTATTTGCAGTATGGATTGTTCAGTACCCTAGGCGTGTTTGCACCCGATGATCTAGTATGAGCTAATTTTTGTGTTTTTTTCTCAAAACTGAAGTTACTTTTCAACACAGAATCAAAGTTGGCAGCGTCGTGTCTAACTTTTACGAGCCCAAAGCGATTTGCAATTATATAGATTATATAAAATATGACTTAAAAATTATTGTTTAATATAGTAGATATAAATCAATGTTTTTTAACCTGACTTGGAAAGCAACCCGCTTAACCGTATGGGTCACCGACAGGTCTTCAAATCGATTAGGTTCAACCGTGGATCAACGGTAACTATAATTGAAATAACCATTACCTTTTTTTTAATTTATTAACTAGTCCAGATTAATATTCCCATAAATAGTAACCCTCGACAACTAGATTCCTAAAAAATACTACGCGAAAATTCTCAAGAAATATTTCAGGAAATAATAAAAATCCAAATAATAACAAAAATCAGTCCCAACATAACTCCAAAATTCAATATCAAATACCAGCACAAGATTCAGGAATGATAAAAATAAATCTAGCAACCTAATGATGGTTCTCTAGAACTAACAAATAAACTAAACACCCTAATTATCCTCTTCCTAGGTCCCTGATTCCGCGATCACATTTTCTCTTTATCTGCATCACATGAGAAAAAAATATGCGTAAATAATTAATAATTACTTAGTGAGACGGTCCTCTCGTCTACAGGCTAAGTACAAATAAATCAACCAGCAAATAGCAATTAATTTAAAATATTTTATTCAGGAAAACATGGTGTCGATCGACACATCACACGGTGTCGATCGACACAACAATAACAAGGGTGTCGATCGATACACCATGCGGTGTCGATCGACACTGGCTTTACCTTGGTGTCAATCGATACACCATTAGGTGTCGATCGACACTAGGTTCCTTCACCGAGACTAAAATGCACATATCACACGAAAACACAATTTTTCGATTATCAGTCCGTTTTCATCACACAAATCATCACACAACAACCATGGTTCCATTCCTGAACATCTGAATCAATCCCTATTTGATAATCGATCTATCCGAGCCTACAGTCGCGCACTCACCATAGTTTTCGGACCGAAACAGAAAACAACGAAGAACCAGCGAGGAAACAATGACAAACTGACACAAACAGGGGATCTCCTTCTCTGAAAATCACCGAGAGACATGATCAAAAGCTAACCGCACGCAACCGAGCTTTAACGGAGAAGAAAAACATGAAGAACAGATCAAAATCACCACGATTCTCACTTTTTCCTCTCAAGAATGTTTCTCTCGTAATTTGCTTTGGGATTGCGGCCACATCACTGTCAAAGGCTTAAATATCCAAGCCCTAGGCTATCTTAAACAGAACACACCAAACTGCACGGTTAAAAATCAATCCAAACCGCAATACAAAACATGGTGTCGATTGACACCCACTTTGGTGTCGATCGACACCCTTTACCAAAATTCAAAATTTGGTTTTGGGATGTCACAACTCTCCCCCACTACTGTGGATTCGACCTCGAATCCCAGTACAACTGCCACGAAGACCAACACACTGACCCTACCTGGTCAAACACATTCTGAGATCCATACATGATCTCAGAGGCTCACATCTAGTCTCATACTCACTCACGTTATCAAACATTGATTACTCTTAGCTCATACTATACCATTCGCACTCTTCGGACGCATCCTTTGAGTCAACGATATCTAGGGAACTCGCACCCCCGCGAATGAACATAAAGCTATCGCTCTAATCTGGAAGATTTGCGCCCCCGCAAAAGAACACAAAGCAATTGCTCTAATTTGGAGGACTTGCGCCCCCGCGAAAGAACACAAAACAATCGCTATAATCCAGAGGACTCGCACCCCGCGAAAGAACACAAAGCAATTGCTATAATCTCGAGGACTCGTACTCCCTCGAAAATGTCACATAATAATCACACTGTAATGAGCTATTCAGGACCGAAGTCTCTAAAGTAATCTATTCTTAACGTCTCAGAGCACCTATTAACTAGAACTACCTCACATGGTCGATATTTCCAAAACTGAAATATACACAATAATAAGAACTACACATCTTATGGCACGCGGAAATAAATAAGGAACCTCCATCTTCTAAATTTCCAAAATGTAAAACATTACAACAAAACAAAAATACATGAACAAAATCACAAAGACAACAACACTGGCACAAAAGCCAAATCGAAACTAGAACCACAAAGATAGCTAAGCTCAAACAGCGACCTGCTTATCGAACCACTTCCTGAACTTCTGCTTCATCTTTGCCTCTGGCTCCCAAATCTCATCCTAGCAACCGCCACAATCCAACAAAACCCCAACAACGGAATCTTCTTCCGACGTAGCTCCTTAACTCTCCTCTCGAGAATCCTCACAGAAACCGCTGGAACAGTCAAATCTGGCTAAAGATCCACAGGGATCTTAGGCACTAACTCCTCACACTCTTGTAGGCATTTCTTCAACATCGACGAATGAAAAACCTTATAAAATACCTTCATGATCGGAGGTAACTCAAGCCGATAAGCCACCGGTCTAACTCGCCCCACTACAAGAAACAGACCCATAAAATGCGGACTCAACTTGTTCTCAAAAATGGATTAGTTAAGACCTCTCAACATAGCTATCTTGAGATACACACGATTTCCAACCGAAAACTCAAGCTCGCGCCTCTGCTTATCAGCATAACTCTTCTGTCTGTCCTGACTTCCTTCATGTTCAGCCTCAAAACACAGATTTTCTCTGTTGTCTTCTAAACATAAGTAGCTCCATGGATACTCCGCTCCCCCACTTGGGTCCAGCATAAAGGCGTCCTACATGGCCTCTCATACAAAGCCTCAAAAGGAGCCATCCCAATACTCGTCTGAAAGCTATTATTATAGGCGAACTCGACTAAACTCAAGTGATCAGCCCAATGACCACCCCAATCCAGCACATACATCCTCAGCAAATCTTCCAATGTTTGAATAGTCCTCTCTGACTGTCCATCAGTCTACGAATGATAGGCTGTACTCATATGCACCTTATTACCCATCTGTGCCTGAAATGCTCGCCAGAAATTTGATGCAAACCTGGGATCCCGATCAAAAACAATACTGGTTGGCACTCCATGCATCCTCCCAATCTCCTTCACAAACTTCTTAGCCAACTTAGCTGCTCCATCGGTCTTTTTAATGGCCAAGAAGTGTGCTGCGAATCAGGCAATCCTACCATGAAGTCCATCATAATCATATCCCATTTCCACTCGGGACTGGATAAACTCTACAGAAGACCACTCGGAACCTTATGCTCCGTCTTAACCAGTGAACATGTATTGCACTTAGAAATATAATCCGCTATATCTCTCTTTATCCCAACCCAGTGATAATACAGTTTCAGATCATGGTACATCTTGGTCGCACCCGGATCAATCATGAACTTGCTTGCATAAGCCTCACTCAGAATCTCCTGCCTTAATGCCTCATCTCAAGGCACACAACCTCGAACACGAACCAGAATCATTCCATTCGGAGAGACCAGATACTTGGAACCAACTACCCGCGATACATCAATCAAACCATGATCACTCTGCCGAGCCACTCTGATCTTACTGAGAAGATATATCTGATCGACTATCTCTAAGCCCAAAGACTCTTGCAAAATAGCACAAAACCGTAAAGTGCTAATCTCGCTAACCAAATCCTCTATATCCTGCTCTTGGGCTGAATCAAACCTCCGTGGACTCAAGGCATCTGCTACCTGATTAGCCTTCCCGGATGATAGATGATCTCCAGATCATAATCTGCCAATAACTCAACCCATCACCTCTATCTCATATTCAGTAATGGCTGAGTTAAAATATGCTGTAGATTCTTGTGATTTGTAAAAATCTACACTCTTCCTCTATAGAGATAAGACCTCCAGATCTTCAAAGCAAACACCACTGCTTCCAACTCTAGGTCATGCGTAGGCTGATTACGCTCGCTACCCTGCAACTATCCTCGAAGCATATGCGATAACTCAACCCTTTTGCATCAGAATACAACCCATACCAACTCCTGAAGCATCAGTGTACACGGTATAAGGCTTCCACGGCTTGGGTAATGCCAACAATGGCGTACTAGTCAACATCTCCTTGAGCTTCACAAAGCTCACCTCACACTCCTGCGACTACACAAATGGAACCTCCTTACCTATTAGCTTCATCATAGGTTGTGCCATACTTACAAAACCCTTGACGAATCTCCGATAATAACCTGCTAAACCCAAGAAACTCTTGATCTCGGTAGCACTACTCGGTCTTGGCCAATCTTGAATTGCTTTAATCTTGGCTGGATCCATAGAAACTCCCTCTGCAGATACAATATAACCCAAGAATCCCATCTCTCACTGCCAAAAACTTTGCATATAGCTCCTTGATCACGTCCAAATACTCCTTGAACACATCTTTCATCAATCTCATGAATACCGCAGACGCATTCGTCAAACCGAAAGGGATAACCACAAACTCAAAATGCCTATATCTTGTCTTGAATGCTGTCTTATGAACATCTGCCTCATCTATTAGGATCTCATTATAACACGAAGCCAAGTCTATCTTGAAGAACCAGGTAGCACCCCTCAACTGATCCAGTAACTCATTAATCCTCGGGAAATGGTACACGCGCCAAACTCTGCCACCGAATACACACGCGGTGGAAGACCAATCTGACCAACCGGCTGCTGCACTATCGCAACCTGAGTCATAGGCTGCACCCCAGCTGGTAAAATTGATGTTATCGCCGGCTGCTGCACCCTGGGACACATCAGCCTAAGATTCCCTGACTCTCTGCAATGATAGCACACACGAGGTACACTGGGCTCGCTCCTCTTGGGACAACTCGACATCTTGTGATTCATGCTATCGCACCCATAGTACCCATGACCACTCTGTCATGTCCTAAAGGCATCATCCCACCTCCTCTTCTTGCCCTGCGCAGGCTTACCGCCTTGCCAAAACCAGGATCAGAACCAGATCCTCTGTGATGCTACTGCTGCTGCTAATGCTGCTGACACCTCGGCTGAACAGTAGGAACATGTGCAGACAAAACCACAATGGAACCACGCTGCTCATGCTGATCCTCTTCAATAGATGCTGCCAGCTCTACTAGATCCGCCCTCGAGACGTATTCGGCACCTTTGCACTGAGTCCTGATGCTCAAAAAAAGTCTTTGCAAGAACCTCTGTACCAGAGCCCGCTCACCATCTAAACCACGCCATGTATAAACCACCAGCCTGCTGAACTCGACGTCATACTCGCACCCCGAATGCTCGCCCTAAGCCAACGACATAAACCCCATCTAAAGACGATCTTGAGCCTCCTGAGGAAAATACTTGGCTTTGAACTCAGCCAAGAATTCGTCTGAGGTTCACTCCGTATGCCTCACCTCAATAGCTCACCACCATAAGTACACATCACCACTCAGATAGTGGACATCTAACTCTACTTGATAATTTGTAGGACATCTGATCGATCTGAAGTTACGCTCTAACCTTAGACACCACTCATCAGCCTCCTCAAGACCAACTCTGCCCTGCAGCAACTGCAGCCTTCAGTTGCTCAACAACTGCAGCCCTCTGCTGTTCTCCGACCATTGGAGGAACACCCAAAGCCTGCTCTGGAGCCACTGGCAAAAAACGTGCTAACAACTGCATCAGCAATTCCACAACCTGATCATCATGACCCGGAGCTACAGCGACACCCCTACCTGGGCCCACTAGAACTCCCCGACCTTTACCAGCACTAGCCCTCACATTTGTACTAGCATCCACACTGGTTTCACTCGAAGACCATGCAACATTCATCTAAGACTCTAACGTTGTCGCTACACTCTATGATGCACACGACCCCAGCCTCCAAGGCCACCAACTCTGCCACCACGGGCAATCGCTCTGCCACCATGGACACCTGCTCTACCACGACCTCTAGCCTCACGAGCCATCTCACTGTATTTTCCACAAAAACACAGGCTAAGCTAATAGAAGTCACAATCAAAAACACAAAAAATAACTCACCGCATAATCTCTTTAAAGGCCGAAGAGGATCATTCAAAGACTAAATTGACTAAACGCACATAATAAATTAAACACATAGTCTCTGTTCATCCAAACCTAACAGTCCTATGATATATCGTGGTTTTTACCCATTTAAGACCACGATATAAGTCCAATGTTTAGAGTCTTTTGGTGTTTTCTAGTTTTTTTTAGAGTCTTTACAGGTACTTAGAGCTTAAAAGATGTTTACTGGAAGTTTTGGATTATTTCGGAATGACGTGGCGAAGAAGCAAGTTCTAAGTGAAGTTTTGGAGTCTGTGTCGAGTGATGTGAAGAAGTGTGTCAATTTACTACATGAACTTTGTAAACTCTCCATATTTCCACCCAAACTTTTTTTTCTCTTCGAAATTGCCGAAACCAAATTGGTTAAGCCTAAACCAATCATTAAACCGTGATTAAACCATAATTTCCATAACCACGATTAATTGCGTTTTAAAATAGCGTTGACCCGGATCCGTTTTGACTTATTAAAACCCGACCCGACTTATGGTGTGGGTTAAAAAAACCACGACAACCCTATTTTCTGGGTTAAGATCGATTTGGGGGAAAAAAGGAAATTAGGGTTCTTGAAAGGGAGAGGAAAATTGGAGACAAATCAAGACAATTGGAGAGAAAGATGAGCAGCTACTCTTCGTGTTCTTCCTTTGTTACTGCAAGAAGCCAAGGACGACAAGGAATTCCGTTGCGTTGCTGGTGCGGAGAGGATATTGTAACATTCACCTCAACGACAAAAGAAAATCCATACCGTCGCTTTTATCGCTGTGCAATTGCTTTGCAGGTAAGTGTATTGTAGAATTATTTTATTTTCAGTGATTAATTGCTATACCGATTCACATTAAAAAATTTTGCGTAGAGGAAAAATGAGAACCATTTGTTCAAATGGGTTGATGAAGCATTGATCGATGAGATCAAAAAGGTGGAGGAAAAGTGTGCAATTCTTGTTGATGACATGAGAGAAGTGAGAAACATGGTTGGAACTAATATCGAACTCCAAAAGAAAGCGATTCAAGAGGCGGAAGATGGGATTGTGAAAGAGATGAATGAGAAGATTGAGGCAGAACTTGAAATAGCGAAGGCAAAAATGGAGAAATTGGGTCATGAGATGATGATCTCAACCATGAAGACAGTTTGTGTTGTTGTGGTAGTGTTTGGATCATTGGCATGGGTTTATGCTCATTGAATGGTATTGTGTTGTTTTAGAATTTGTATTGAAATCTTGTGTTGTGTTAGGATGTTGAATGGACCATTTGTGTTGTTTTAGTAATGAAATATTGCTAACAAAGTGAAGCTAAATTCATGATCTTAAAACGACAAAAGGCTCCATCATTTTGTTTTACAACATGTCCCAAAATATCAAGCCAACCCGAAACTAAAACAGAAGTGAATGACATACAAAAAAGAGATAATATTCGATCATTGGCAGATTAAAACTAAAGCACAAGTGCATGACATCATCATCTGGTGGAATTTGTTTTCGACCAATATAAAGCTCATCGACAAACCTAGATACTTCTTCTTCAACTTCAAATTCAAACCTTTCATATATGTCCTCTTTATCTTCTCTTGATTTCTTTTTCTTAGCCTCAGCTTTCTTATCAGTCTCATTCTCTTCTTCATTAGCTTCACTTTCGGTTTCACTTTCTTCACTACTTGTTTCATCTTCCTCATCTGTATTTTTTTCCTCTCATTCACAATTTTTTTCGTGAACGACGTAATCAACATCATCGGGATCACTCTCTTCAAGCCACATTTGATATGCAATCCTCTCTTCCTTTGTGTTAATCCTCTCTTCCTTGCGATTTTTGGGCCCAATTTCTTCTTCTGTTTCGCTTTCCTCGACATTGACCTTCGATTTCCCAGACTTGGGATTTTCAGGCCCAATTTCTTCTTGAGTTTCGATTTCCTCTGCATTGGCCTTCGATTTCGACTTCTTCTTCACCTTATCAGACATCGAATCTCCTTAGAACCCTAAGATTTGTCTACAAAATTGATTTTCAAATCAATAGATAAGAACCCTAATTTTTTTTTCCCCTAAATCGATTTTGAAACCCTGTGCTTTTTTACTCTGTATTTTCCTTTTTAAGTCTTAACATTTCAATTTTACTAAATCAAAAAGGAAATCAGTAAACGTGATTTTATTAGACGCTAATGGTTTAAACGCTATTAATGGTTAATGATTCGTTTAGGCTTAACCAATTTGGTTTCGGCAATTTCGAAGAGAAAAAAAAGTTTGGGTGGAAATATGGAGAGTTTACAAAGTTCATGTAGTAAAATGAAGAGAGAAAAAGTTTGGGTGGAAATACGTTGAGTGACTATACTGGGGGGGGGGGGGGGGGGGGGGGGGGAATAAGCAGCCAACCCTTGATTTATCTGCAATTCTGATTTACTGGAGAATTCCATGTGCCTAACTTTCTTTTAATTGATTTTTAACAACCGATTTATTGCCTTGATTTTATTTACTGCTTTATTATCATCCGGCCTAGCTTTGTCTGAATTTATTAATCTATTGTGTTTCCTTGACACCCTGTGGATTTTGATCCCTAAATACTGCAAGTGATCTCTTAATTTGAGAGAGCAGCTCTTAGGGTAAATTTGAGCATATCAAATTTTGGCACTGTTGCCGGGAAGTCAATTGCCATTAGATTTTTATTATGAGGATTTTTTCTAGGTCTTTTTATTTCTTGTTTTTGTTTTTGTTTTCTTTTGTTTTTGTTTTCGTTGGTCTCTCTTTGTTTTGTGTTTCAGGTACATACAAAATCGCAATACCAGAAGCAGCCAAGACAAAGAATTAGTGGAACTCGGACTACAGGATCTAGTTCGTGTTTGGAACGAACCAACAAAAAAGCGACGAAAGAAGCTAAGAAGATGGTTGCGCGGGTGATTCTGTATCAGAGAGAGAGAATGGGTTGTTCGATAAGGATGGAAATTGATACAACGAGGATGGACAGAGGCTCGATGAAGCTGGGAACGTGATGGTAGATGAGGTTGAACAGCAACGAGCTCGCGAGGAGGAAGAAGCGAGAGTTGCCCATGAAGAGCAAGCCCGTGTCGAGCGACACAGGCTGGATGTCGCTCGATACGAGGAGAATCTGCAGATCACTCGACGCGCAGAGGAGATCGCTCGACGCGATGGAGAGCTTGGTGTCAATCGACACCAGGAGGGTGTCGATCGATACCCTGTCCAGAATCACACTTTGGCTGATTACAATCGCCCTGATCAATTTTACGCCAATCGAGCTGTGATTCGACCACCTCCTTTCCAGCGAAATGACTTTGAGCTGAAGCCAACCTACTTCACCATTGTAGCTCAGCATCCTTACTGTGGTCTTCCCCATAAACATCCAATGGACCACATTAAACGTTTCGAGGACTTGGTATCCAATATCAAGGCGAATGGAGTCTCTGAAGACTACCTCTACTGCAAGCTGTTTCTGTAATCCCTTCATGGAGATGCAAGCCATTGGCTGAAGATGCTTCCACCTGGATCGCTTACTACTTGGAAGGCTACTAAGAACGCGTTCCTGATCAACTTCTTTGATGAGTCTTGATCTGAAGAGCTAAGGTCGAAAATCACTTCCTTCAAGCAGGGTGACCAAAAAGCATTCAAGGCTGCCTGGAATAGGTTTAAGGGCTATCAAAGAGACTATCCTCATCATGGATTCACAGATGTCCAGCTGCTTAGTATCTTCTCAAGAGGGATCAACTCGAGGTACTCTACTACCCTGGATGGTGCAAGCAATGGGAACTTCAAGACGAATTCTCTAGAGACAGCTCTTCAACTGATCAAGAATCTGGCTAATGGTAACAACACAAAGAGCTTGGATTTCGAGAGAAGCCAGTATGGTCTGAATGTGAGCTACAACTAGCTTGCTGAAGTCACTAAGAAGCTGGACACTATAATTAGTCTTATAGCAGGGAAAAAGTTAGTTCACTTTGCGCATGAAGTTGAAAATACAGAAGAGGATGTGTACTACCTCAACCAGACAGGATTTCAGAAGTACGGTGGATCCTCTTATTAGAAGTCTTTCCAGAGCAACACCTATACCAGGAATTACGGGTCTTCTTCTTATCAGTCACCTCCTCCTCCGTCATCAGAGAGCAGGATGGAAACTATGGTTGAGCAGCTACTTGAGGGGCAGCAGAAGATGATTGCGACCTTCAATGGAAAGTTAGACTCCATGTACTAGGACCTTAATGGGAAGTTCGAGACTTTGAACACGCATGTTAAACGGTTGGATACCCAAGTAGCTCAAACTGCATAATCTATCAAGAGAAAAGAGGGTTATCATCCTGCAAAGACGGCCATGAATCCCAAGCGAGCCCGCAACGCCGTTCGGATCGAGGAACATAATTATTTCGATGAGTTCGAAGCAAATTTTGGAGAAACATAGCCAGTGTCGATCGACACTGTGGATGAGTGTCGATCGGCACTAGAAGAAAAGCTCAAATCACTCAATACTCGTCTCAACGAAGAACCCAATTTCAATGTTGGTGTCGAGCGACACCACACCAATGTCGCTCAACACCCTGTCCTGGCCAAGCCAATTCTTTGCGAAACTTCTCAAATCATCGAGGAAACCATCCATAAGCCGAAGCTGCCATTCCCCAGAGCTAGAAAGAGCAAACAAGAGGCTGAAGAAGCCATGTGCAAGAGGATGAATAAGAAGATCATTGTCGAGATGCCTCTTGTGGATGGGATTAAGCTTTCTCTTGCGATTCGAAGATACATAAAGCGTATGGTTGCTAATGGATTTAGTCCTGAACAAAGAGCACTGCTGACCAGAGATCTCCAAGCAATACTGCTGAACACTGCTCCAGTCTCCAAGAAGAAGAAGAAGGAGATAGTGGTTTCTGAAGAAGTTAGTGCAATGATCGAGAGAAGGATTCCGGTGAAGCTCCCTGATCTAAGAAGCTTTGTGCTTGATTGTTCCATCTTCGATGAAAGATTTTCTCATTCCCTCTGCGATTCAGGTTCTGGAATTAATTTGATGCCACTCTCCGTTGTTGATAATCTTGATATGTTTCCCTTCGTTCATAGGCTAAGGTGAGTGCGTGATCGTGGTTATGGATATCGATTGTTAGAGATTTTGTTGATGTGTGATGGAATCAAATTATATTGCTTTTTCCTATGTTGTTTCGTACGATTTCGTGTATAAATCGTACTATTATTACTGTGATTGTCCCATGATGAAACGGAGTCGAGCCTCGAGAGGATTTGGCTCGATCCGGTTTTTGTATCGTTGTGTCGATTGACACCTATAGGAAGTGTCGATCGACACCCAATGTGTTTCTGCTTTTGGTTTTGTGTTTCGAATGTAGTGTTGATCGACACCTAGTGGTTGTGTCGATCGACACCATGTTGAAATTGGTAATGTGATGTTTGGTGTGTCGATCGATACCGAGGTGATGTGTCGATCGACACTGAGCTGCTGTATGCATAGTTTTGTTGTATGTTCTTGTTATGGTAGTTCGAACGTAGTGAATTGTTGATAGAGTATTCATATTTGATAAATTGAATATTGTGAACCGTTGATTGATTGTATAGTAATTGGCATTCATTTATCCTTATTATGTAACCGGTAAATGGGATGACTGCCTCACTGAGTATTTGTGATAATACTCACGCAACTCTTTTATCCATGTGTTGCAGGTAAATGTTGAGATTGTGGAATTATGGATGAGACGAGAGGATGATTATGATTTCTAGTTTATGTGATGTGTAGTTGTATTTAAAATATGGTTTAGGTTGCTAGGAATTGATAGAATTATTGTTGAATATTTAAGAATTAAATAAATGTTGAATCTGGTTTATTGGTTTATTGAATTGGTTATTTGGATTATTTGATTTATGATTATTTCCGGAGTAAAATGATTTACGATAAAAAAAAAATGCAGGTGTTACATATATTATCACTATGGTCAAACACTACATTCTATTGATTAGTTTTCATATATTTGATGTTTATTTTATTTTATTTAGGATGTTTAGGAGCTAAACTTATAAAACACTTACCAATTGCATTTTTTTTTCTGTCTAGCTTTTTACAATAATTATTTGCTGATATTTGTTTCTTTTTATTTACAGGTTCTTACTTGGCTTGGCTACTTTGGGACGCATATCAAAGTGTAGAATTTGTTATTGTTTTCTTCTATATTTGTTAAATTGTTTTATCGTATATATTGTTCATATTAATGAGTTTTTTCGTGTTTGCTATCTATAGATTCGTAATTATAGTTTGGATACGTATTTTATAGTTTTTTCGTGTTTGTTAGACCGTCGTATGAGTGGAAGAGCATAATACATGGCATGGAGTTGTTAAGAAGAGGGTTCATTAAATCAGTGGGAGTGGTAAGGAGACCAAAGTGTGGATGGAGAAGAGGGTAATGGAGACATATCCGCGCCGACCAATTAATAAACAAAGCTTATTTGATCTTTGAGATTAATGTTGCATCTCTGATGACATCTGATGGTAGAGTTTGTGTGCCTCGAGATGAGGGTTTGAGGCAGGAGATTTTGAGTGAGGCTCATACGAGATAGTTCTCGATTCATTTAGGAGCGACTAAGATGTATCGTGATCTCAATCGGTATTATTACTGGGTTGGTATGAAGAGAGATGTGGCTGATTGGGTCTCGAAGTGCAATATGTGTTCATTGGTTAAGGCAGAGCATAAGGTTCTGAGTGGTCTACTTTAGAGTTTACCCATTCCAGAGTAGAAGTGGAATATGATCACGATGGATTTCATGGTGGGATTACCTAACGCACGGACCTTCGATGCTATCTGGGTGATTGTGGATCGATTGACTAAGTCCGCCATTTCCTAGCCATTAAGAAGACCGATGGAGCGATGGTTTTGGCTAAGAAATTTGTGAAGGAGATAGTGAGGCTGCATGGTGTGCCTGCTAGTATTTTGTCAGACCAGGATTCCAGATTCGTTTATGAGTTTTGGAGAGCGTTTTGGGCGGAGATGGGCACTAAGGTGCATATGAGTACAACTTATCATCTGTAGACTGATGGGCAGTCAGAGATGACTATTGAGACTTAGGAGGATTTGCTAAGGATGTGTGTGCTGGATTGGGGTGGTCATTGGGCTGATCACTTGAGTTTGATTGAGTTTACTTATTATTACAGCTTTCAGGCGAGTATCGGAATGGTTCCTTTTGAGACTTTGTATGGGAGGCCATGTAAGATGCCTTTATGTTGGACCCAAGTGGGAGAGCGGAGTATTCATGGGGCTACTTATGTTAAAGAGATGACAGAGAAGGTCTGTGTTTTGAGCCTTAGGCTGAACACCAGCTGGCTGAATCACAGCCACAGTCGCTGGCTGCAGCTTGGGACACATCGGCTGGATATGCCCCGTCTCCCTGCATAAAAGCACACTCTCGAATCTCCTCGCTGCTGCGACTGCTGCTGAGACTACGGCTGCAGCTGAAGCTGCTGCTGCTAGATCGCCCTTACGAGGGAAACTCGCATAATGATGCTCAAGACTCCCGCATCCAAAACATGCTCCACTCCTCTGACTGGAACTGGAAATACTATCCCATTTCCGTTTCTGGCCTTGCGCAGGCTTGCCGCCTTTGCCAGAACCAGAACCGGAACCACTGTACTGTTGCTGCGGCTGCCGCTGCTGCTGTCTCCTCGGCTGAACAGCAGGAACAGCTGATACGGGTACGGCCGCTGGAATGCCCCAGCTAACTGACCTCTCAGATCCTCCTAAATGCCTGCAGCCATCTCAACCAGCTTCGTCCTCGAGGCGTACTCCAAAACCCTGCAGTGAATCCTCAAATCACACGAAGTCCCCTCAAGAACCTCTGAACATGCATCCGCTCATCCTCAATGCCACGATCCGCATAGACCAGCAACCTGCTGAACTCGTCATCATACTCTCGCACAGTACGATCACCCTAAACCAGCTCCACGAACCTTGTCCTGAGACGATCTAAAGCCTCCTGAGGAAAGTACTTGGCGTTGAACTCAGCCACAAAGTGTCCCCAGGTCCATACTACACCAGGCCTCCAGGCCTCAATCGCTCTCCACCATAAATGCGCATCCCCAGCCAGATAATGGATGGCTATCTCAACACGATAATCCTCCGGACACCGAACCGAATGGAAGTTGCGCTCCATGCGCATGCGCCACTCATCGGCCTCCTCAGGCCCAACACTGCCCGCGAACAAAGCAGTACTCATCTGTCGCATCTGACCCATCATCTCTAGATAAGTCGGACGCACCTCAGCTACCGCAGCCCTCGGCTGCACCTCTGCAACTGGAGGCACTACTGGAGCCGGAACCGGAACCGCCGCCGGGAACCGCTCCATCAACTGCGCCAGCAAGCCCTCCATACGATGCTGACGATCCTGAGGCGGAACAGAACCCACTCCTGGGCCCGCCACACCTCCCCGGTACCTTTCCCGACACCGGGTATGCCCACACTGGCACTCACACTCACGAATCCCGTCTGATGCGTAGGAGTCTCTGACGCATGCGTAGTACTCGCTGCCATGCTACTAGACGACTCAATCACTGGTCCTCGACCGCAGCCTCGGCCTCCACGGCCACCAACTCTGCCACCCCGGGCACCAGCTCTGCCACGACCTCTAGCTCCTGGAGCCATCTCACTGCACTGCATTTCCCAAAAATACAGGCTAAGCTACTAGAAGTCACACATAAACCAAAAATAAAACAAACACATACCGTGGAATCACACTGAAGGCTCAGGAGGATGATCTAAGACTCTATACTCTACACATAGCACAAAATCTTAAATCAAACAACCTAACGTCCTAAAACCGTATAGGCTTTGATACCAAAATGTAACACCCACATTTTTTTTAAAATAAATACTTAAGGTGGACGACCCGCGGAAATAACCATCAACTCAATTTAAAATTCAAAATAAATATTTCAATAAATAATAAGCAATTATTCCAGCAATAAAATAATAAACCAAGTCAAGCAAATTCCAGTAAACATCTAGCAATCTAACAGGCTACTAATTCCAATTAAACATAAATAAGCAAATGTCCTAACATCCCCCGTCCTCACCTCGATTCCACGATCACATCTTTCCTTTACCTGCAACTCAAAGGAAATCGGGAGTTGCGTGAGTATTATCATAAATACTCAGTGAAGCGGTCATCCCTCAAAGATTACACATACTTAACAGTTATCAATTTATCAACATTAACGATTTATCACATTTAACAATTTAATTCCATTTTTCACAATTAAAACCGAAAAACACAAAACTCAATTTTTTATTAAACCAGGTGTCGATCGACACTCGCTAACAACGAGTACCAATTATACCGTGGTGTCGATCGACACAACCACTAGGTGTCGATCGACACCCCGCTACGAAAAACAGAGCCGAGACTCTCCTCTCAAGTCTCGACCCGGGATCAACATTTCAATAAGTTCCGATCAAGAACACAGTAAAATCACGAACAATCAACATCAATCATCAACAATCATCACGGAATTCATTCAAAACACGCGATTCACAAAACCGTAAACGAATATCGCTAAACTACGAGCAATCCTAGCAATCACGCACTCACCTCGGTGAATGAACGGGATTGATCACGGAAATGAAACGGTCGCAGCCTCTGCAACGCCTGAACCTCACTGCTTCTCGCTGGAAACCGCACTAACTCGCACCACGAACGATCCAAGGAAGCAACCGAACAAAAACTCGAGACAACGCAATGATTCACGCTCAAAATCACTATCTTCTCCTTTCCTCACGATTTCTAACACTGAATTTCGATCCCCTTTCACGACTGCGCAACCTAGAAATTAAAAGTCACAATCTCTAGGGTTTTCCTCAACCCAAACCGCGTGAAATCGCGGTTTAAATCAAAACAAAACGGTTTTGCAGCTTTAGTGTCGATCGACACCTCCCAATAGACATCGGTAAAATTCCGAGTTCTAGTTCATTCATGAAAGGATCAGACTGAGATATTGGTAATCCCTTCTTCGACCAAACATCCTCAAAATCTCAAAGAACTGGAATATCTCTCACCGTAACCTCCCCAACAGACTCTGGCATTACAATCTTCGCTCCATTTATTTCGCACCTTGCTCAATCATCTGCTCCGCTTAGATAACATAAATCATGAGACTTTCCAGAATCGTTCTCACTTCATGATAAACACCCTTTGAAAACTCGTGTTTCAACAACATGCGATCTCAATGACCATATAGATGGACCCGGTATCGTTCCTACCAGTTCATTCCCAGAATGCCATCATATAACTCCACTGGAAAAAAAATAACGAAGTCTGACATAAGCCAAGATATATAAAGAGATTAATCTTATAAAATTAAATCAGAATAATTTTCTCAATCCAAAAAAAATAATAATCATCCGAAAACATCAAACCGAAGCTATAATTCTGAAACTGAAAAAAAAAACGAACAACAACTGAGATAAAAGAACACTTCTCAACCCTCGAACTAATCTCTCAGATCCTCGTCTGATGCTGCCGCTGCATCAACCTGCTCCTCTACTACTCATAACTATGTTGTGCTTCTCTAATATGAGCTAACGGATGCTCTACTCAAACATGAGCCAATGGCTGCGCTGCCACTGGATGAACCACTGCAAGCGCCAAAGGCTGTAATTTGGGATACATTGTCTTGATATACCCTGGCTTTCTGCAATGGAAGCACATCTTTGCCTCCCGGGATGCCTCCTTCATGGGACAACTGGCTACCAGATGCTCTATGTTCCTACAACCAAAACAACTACGACCACTTTGTCTGCCTCCAAAAACCTCCTCCCATCTCCTCTTCTGACCCTGCGCAGGCTTACCGCCCTTGCCAGAACCAGAACCTCTACGCTGCTATGACTGCTGCTACTGACTCCTCGGCTAAACAGCAAGAGCAACTAGAGACGGAGCAACTACTGGATCAACTTGCTCACGCTGATCCTTCTAAATAGATGCTGTAAGCTCCACTAGACCCGCTCTCGTGACATATCTGGGACCTCTGCACTGAGTCATGATGCTCAAAAGAAGTCCCTATAAGAACCTCTGCACCAGAGCCCGCTCATCGTCTAAACCACGCCCAGTATGAACCACCAACCTGCTGAACTTGGCGTTATACTCGCGCACCAAACGCTCACGCTGAACCAATGACATGAACCTCATCGGAAGACGATCTCGAGCCTCCTGAGGAAAATACTTGGCATTGAACTCAACGAAGAATTCATCCCAGGTCCACTCAAAACGCCTCGCCTCGATGGCCTGCCACCAACCATGAGGATCACCACTCATATAGTGGACATCCAACTCTACCTGATACTCTGCAGGACATCTGATCGATCTGAACTTACGCTCTAAACCCATACACCACTCATCAGCCTTCTCAGGACCAACTCTGCCCTCGAAGAACGGCGTAGCCATCCTCTGCATCTGACTCATCATCTCAAGATAAGTCAGAGCTCAACAACTGCGGCCCTCACCTACTCAAACACTGCAACCCTCTGCTTCATCCCGTCCACTAGAGGCACACCTGGAGCCTCCTCTGCAGCCACTGGAGGAAAACGTGCCAACACTTGCGTCAGCAATCCCACAATCTGATCATCACGACCCAGAGCTATAGTAGCACCCCCACCTGGGCCCAAAGGAACTCCCCGACCTCTACCCGCACCAGCCGTCACATTGGCACTAGCATCCGCACTGGTCTCACTCGAAGACCCTGCAAGATGCGTCTGTGACTCTGATGTGGTCACTACACTCTGCAATGCACTCTGCGCCGCACTCTCCACTGACTCAGCAACTGGTCCTCGACCATGACCCCGGCCTCCACGGCCACCAACTCTGCCACCACGGGCAACCGCTCTGCCACCATGGGCACCGACTCTACCATGACCTCTAGCGCTAAGAGCCATCTCGCTGCACTTACCCAAAACAACAGATGAGCATACTAGAAGTCACAAGAAAACTTAACAACAAAACTCATCGCAGAATCTCTTTAAAGGCCGAAGAGGATGATTCTAAAACTACTAATTGCTTAACTCACATAAACAATAAAACACATAGTCTTAGTTCATCCAAATTACTCTTAGCCTTAGAACCGTAAGGGTTGTTATACCAAAATATAACACCCAATTTTTATTTTTTTTAAAATAAATATTTAATTAAATAGTCCAGATTAATATTCCCATAAATATTAACCCTCAACGACTATTTTCCTAACAAATACTACCCGGAAGTTCTCAGGAAAGAACACTCAGGAAATAACTTAGGAATAACCAAATCCATTAAAACCAAATTATCAATTCCAATAAACCATAATCAATGTCAATCTCAAAATCTAGGAATGATAACTAGCAACCTAACAACTAGTTCACTAGCCTAAGCCACAAGACATAATCCTAATCATCCTCTTCCTACAACTTTGATTCCGGGATCACATTTTCTTTTTACCTGCAACACATGGAAAAACGAGTTGCGTAAGTATTTCATAAATACTTAGTGAGTTGCTCTTCCCGCCAACTGGCATAACAACCAGTCTCAGGGATCAACCAACAATAACATAATCCAAAACAAAACATCACACATAACAAAACAAACAATCCAGCCCATTAAGGCCCAACAAACCCTCATGTCGAGCGACACCACGAAAGCTTCGATCGACACGACCAAATACTTGGTGTCGAGCGACACCACAAAGGTGTCGATCGACACACAACAAAAACTCGTGTCGAGTAACACCATCCTGGTGTTGATCGACACGCCTCTGTGTTACACCGGAAACGAGTTTCTTGTCTCAACCCGATTCCAATGAACATGAGTCGTAATCCTGTAACAAAAACACGGCAATACAATGCATAGTAGTCCACATCAACCAATATCACATCAATACACGAATCATACATCAATCAATCATAAAAACGTATACAAATCCCTTCATGGTCTAAAAACCGCGGTCACAACTCACCTTGGCTTAAACAAAAGAAACGGACTTGAACACGAAATTAGACACTTGCCACTTATGCAGCCTATGATCTCTCATGCAAACACTGAGAAATGCCTCTGCTAAAACTCTAGAACGCACAACTAGTTTTTTCATAAACCAGAACAACGTACTGACTTACAAAGGGCACAGCGATCGGAGCTTACCTCCGAATTCAGATCGGAAACCTATTCTGAAAACTAGACAAACAGGGCTTCCCAATGGTATCTAGATTGTCCTCTGATTCCCTCTCAAACGACGGTAAACAACTTCCCAAGGAAACTGATTGAATCCCGAAACTGCACAGACCACTCGCGGGAAAACAATCAGAACTCTTAATCTACATATCGGAATGACGATCCGATTTTTCCTATAGATATCTAAGGGACAGAAAACATACATACCAAATGTAACACTGATCAGGCATGATATGATTGACTGTTCTTCTTCTCTACCAACGCGGATCAATCCTGCCCTCTCAAAAAATGATTGAGACCCAGAGCAAGACAAACACTTCTTCACTCTCTCTCTCAATCACAAAATTCTCATCTCCAAAACTTAAAACTAGGCTGCTCCATGGCAAAAGATCCTTTTAAACAAACCCCTAGGGTTTCCAACCCTAAACCGAGACAAAACCGATCAATTGATTCAAACCAAAAACAACCCAAAACATTAGTGTCGATCGACACCCACGGCTGGTGTCGATCGACATCCCTGACCAAAATTCACATTTTGGTTTTGGGATGTTACAATTCTCCTCCACTAAACTGGATTCGACCTCGAATCCCAACAAACACATTTACCAAAGACGCCAAACCTGGCCCCACTTGGCCAATACCTCTAGAGATCCTCGCCAGATCCCAGAGACCCGCATCTAATCCTATGTTTAAACACATGTTTCCAGACATTCACAACCCTTAACTCATTTCTACACCCTTATACTCAGATCCACTTGCCCCAAATAAGCCCACTAGAGATCCACTATCTCCAAACCACAGGGAAACACTTTTCCCTCTAGACTTATTATACCGAGACCCACTTGCCTCAGATGATTATGTCAAAGACCCTCTGTCTCCTCTGGAATGCAAGGGAATCACCTACCCCTCAAGAGGACTACCATCCCTTGATACTCTTTCTGAGACCCACTTGTCACAGAAAAGTAAGCATCCCTAAAGACTGATCTGTAATGAGTTACTCGGGAATACTACCGTACCTAGAGTAATAATTCTAAAACGCCTATAAACATCTTTGATAAGAACCGATATTCCCAACCCGGAATATCACACAAACACGACCCAAACCGGTCAATCAAATCATAACACAAACCGATAACACATATATGTGAGACAAACCACCTCATAAATCTCCAACGTATAATCGTTACAACGAAACGAAAATACCAGAAACAATAACATAGCATAAGGCTACACAACTAGAGCCACAAAGATGAAAGAAAGCTCACTCCTCGACCCGCTTGTCGAACTATCTCCCTAACTTCAGCTTCATCTTGCCTCAGGTTCCCAAAACCCTTCTCTACACAACATAAACACGTAAGGCTCCTAACCTCAAATATACGTATTGCAACGTTTCCTAATCGTGACTAGGTCTGCCCAATTGATCGCGCAACAATCAAACAAAAACATGCACAACCAACTATAGACCCAAAATTGGATCGATCGATTTTGCAACAATCAAATAACAACATGCGCAATCAAAGACGCTACATCCGATAACCGGGTCGTCAGAACCAAACGAAAAGAAATATCTTGAGGTACGTAACCCGGCTCATGCTTATGCCACAGTCAGATATTGATTACTCATACTTATACCTTCTTCTCTCTCTCTTGATCATGAAATTCTTATCTCTAAACCTTAAAATCAGGCTGCTCCACGGCAAAAAGATCCTTTTAAACAAACCCCTAGGGTTTCCAACCCTAAACCGAGATAAAACCAATCAATTGATTCCAACCAAAAATAACCCGAATCATAAGTGTTGATCGACACCCACAGCTGTTGTCGATCGACACCCCTGACCAAAATTCAGATTTTTGTTTCAGGATGTTACATCACGTGCAAGAGATACGATCCTATCATACTCATGAGAATCGAGAAGTCTTCTTAGAGTGGCTAATAGACTACTTATTGTGCCTTCGAAAGATGAATACGGCGCTTGAACAATTGCATATCCATACTCATTCGCATCTTCGATGACTCCGAATGCGATACATGCACACTTCTACATCGGGTACACAATTCCGCGTACCGTACAAATGTTTTGGAAACACATTGGCCCTTTAATATGGGAATAATAACACCCAAAATTGAGATTTAAGAAACATCAGAATATATAGTTTGCTTGTAACGTCTCTGAATTTCTTCTACTTTCAACCACAAATAACTTTAATCAAATATGCAACTATTTCATCCAGCTAAACCGCGTACCATACTTTTGACTCGACATGTTCATTCTGCAAATACCAAGAAAAATCAAATTAGTCAGATATCATAAAATATATAAAACGAAAAAATATTATTTCAGACCCAATGTACCAAAGTAAGACCCTAACTCTTCTTTTTACACTCTAAAGGTTTGATCCGTTCTATTTTATTTCCTTAAATGAACCTGTAAACTCTTTGATCAATTAATATGGTATCACAATCTCATCCGCATCATAACCATTTAAGAAAAATAATTTTTTTAGTATTTATTTTACATCTCTTGGTACTCTCTTTTATGATATAAAAAATCTTTTATCTTTTCTCTTTTAATTCGGGATAGACTCATTACAGCTTTTTCCCAAATCGCATATATTCTCCAATAGATATCTTTTATCTTTTCTCTTTGTTTTGATAATATTTAGTATTTGGGCTTCTATCGAATCCAAGTCACTCTTACAATGTAAAAGGTCACTTTAAACGCCTTAATTTATGCTCAATAATTATTTTCAAACTCGAGTCTTTCTCTTTTACAATCGATTTTGCTTTCAAACATACGCGACCATTCAAGTGATTTAGATGATCATGAGAGGCCAAATAGTAAAAAATCATTGTCAAACTTTGCCATTTTTTGTTAGTTATCCTCCGAGTTGAGAATAAATATTATCTACTCCTGCAACTTCTCCCGTTGTTTTTTGAGATTTCGTAACTAATTCGTCACATATCACATGCAAAACAGAGGAAAGAAACAATTCAAAAGATTATATCAAAACTATTTCTTAAACTCATTCTGAAGTCTACCAATCTCTGACTAAATACTATTAGAATTT
The DNA here is from genome assembly GCA_963576765.1 of Draba incana. NCBI lineage: Eukaryota > Viridiplantae > Streptophyta > Magnoliopsida > Brassicales > Brassicaceae > Draba > Draba incana. Next base: position 11,018,975 of record OY755212.1, on the reverse strand, counting down.
CAAAGTTTTCTCACTCACTTAAGGCTTGTTCCATATAAATCTCGCTTCTCTTCTTTTACTCTCACAAAATCTTTTTTACGTTTCTTTGTCGACTTTTGTCTTTAGCTTTTCCTTTCCCAAATTCTAAGTTTCTCTATTTATGAAAAATATTCATTCTTATGTACCATAATCTTTTAATGACAATTCATGCTTACAAATCTTGCTTTTAAGTTTCTTTATTCTTGAAATATTGTATTTGTCTTTTCATTTTCCTCTTTTTATTCTCCTTCATTATCCTCTTCGTTCTTTCTTTAAAAAAATCTCTCTTCATTCTTCTTTTTCATCTCATTCTTTTTACCTTAATACGAATCAGAAGAAATTTTATTTAGAAAATCAATATTGAGCTTTACAAAAGACATAATATAAATTATCCAAATGATAATAGACATATAATAATTATCTAATATATGGTAATATTTTTTATTTGTTATCAACACAATAAAAGATTGTCCTATTATTTCTGAAATTAGTATATATTCTCAAACCTAAATTTTTTACATTCCGAATTATATGGTTTGAGACGTTTTATCTTTATATCATTTTTTGCTCTATATCGAGCTTAGCGATTTTATACAAAATCTTATCGTGAGTGTTAATTATTTTGTGTAGGGATAATCGATTTAAAACATATTATGAATGCATCGTAAGTATGAAAAAATTATTTATATAATGAAGAGCTCATATAGTATTTATCTGGTGGTATTCATAGATATAAAATTCTATAGTTACCTTGCGCAGGAAACCACCAATTATGCTAAGGAATTAACTAACGTGGAAGATTCAAAAGAATAAAACTAAATCATCTTTACCAATCACTCCAAGATTACTCAAAGTAAGCAGAACGACATTATCAAGCATAGGTTCTATACTGATGCAAGCACAAGTTAAAAAGAACTGATACAATCTATAATCATTAAATATGATGTTAATTAACTTCCATTAGTTTAAGAACAATTCTTGGGTTCACCCCCTAGGGGTGAACATTATCATTCACCCCCTAGGGGTGAACCTTATCATTTACCCCCTTTTTATTAGCCAATCAAAGTTAAGTTATAGACAATCAATCTAATTAATGGCTTATAAATAATTTACTACATACCTAAATTGAATTAATTATAGAGACCGAAATATATAATTATAGAAGTTTAACACTAAATTATTCAAATCAAGTATTTTAAAATTAAAAATTAAACCATGAACCCCAACCCAATCCCTACCCCTAAAACTATACCCTAATTTGGAAATAGTTAACCCAAACCCAAATGTTAAATGAAATTTCAACATTCAAAATCAAACCCTAAACCCTAAATCCTAAACTCTAAACCCCAAACCCAAACTCCACCCTTTAAAATTATACCCTAATTTGTGAACCCAAACCCGAAAATTCAAACAACAAATCTATTACAATTTTTTTTTTTTTGTATTTGTAGAACTTTTTTGTTTTGAGACCCGAAGAAACAGAACGGGAGCGCCTTTGCGTTTTCCGGGATGAGACATTAACTCTAACATTACTGCAAGTGACCATTTCTAGCTTTGGCAGCCATTGCGGCTTTGCCGGTAAGATCTCCTCGACGCATTCGGATTTTGATCTGAGTCTGCAGTCAATTGATCAATTTCTATCCACATCAATTTTGTTGTCTTTAAGTTATTTTATCAAAATTCAAGAGGATGGACAATTCTCTCTTGTTGTTTTGTTTGAAAAGTAGTAATGGAAGAGAATGTTGCGAAAAATAAAAACATACATTAGAAAATGATAGAAACACAAAAAAATTTATTGTTCTAGTCGTTGTTTTCATAAAGCAAAACAATAAATAATATCATAATTATTATATTTTGGGTAAAGGCTAGTCAACATGTACGGCTAAACGTTATCCTTCCTAAATATATGCGCTAGCTAGAAATCACATGTCTTGCAGTTAAAGTCAAGAGCCGCGAGCATGAGGACGACTTCTTTGAATGTTAAAAACAAAGTCCTTCTGTCTTCAAAGCATCATGAAATGGGAATCTGTATCAATCGGAAAACAGAGTAATTTGGGTTAGAATAAAAACTAAAGGAAAAATTTTTTTGATTTTACAAAATAGTAGTTGAGGTGTTTTTGGCGGTAAGAATCCAACACTTTACGTTATGTTTTGTATCCTCTGACAATAACCTAGAGAATGAGCCACCATGTCAATATCAAATAGTGATGGAGAGCCATAAAATCGAAGAATAAGCCACCTTATCTTACGCAGAAGGATCATACTTCTTTTTCAAGGTTAAAAAGTGGACTTTGGATTGAGTGAGCATATATGCAGTGGTAAAAAGTAGCATCCATGAGAGACAAAGCTTCCTGTTTATGTGGCAACTGTTTTTTTTTTTCTAATCGTAGTTTTAGCCATAGATGAAGGATTTCTTTATTCTTTTGGTTGTTTATCTTATAATTAATCTATTACTTTCCAAGAGCTTGCACCACTTCTCCAAACCCTCGTTGGATGTGTTGTATATGCGGCATACCAAAGAACACAAATATGTAATGATTTTAGATTACTTGTCATTTCAACAGTGACGGTTGAAAATGTTGTCATGTAAAGCAACTTACTCAATCCATCTAATATTGCAAGAACCATTTCTCTAGAAAAAAGAAAAACATTTATAAAAACAGATCTAAGAATTAAGACATGAAGATATATATATAGAAGTTGGGATGTTTTATAAAAATGAGATATCATAACATAAAAGGAAACAATGTGTATTTATAAGCTATGGCAACCATAGAGTATATCAAAATCATGATTCGACTCAATGTATACGTTTCTCAACACCATAAAGATTGTCCGGTGAAGACAATTTTGTAAAAGATAAAGTTAAAGCATTAATTAAATCCGATACAGAATTTAAATTTAAACATTTACACAACAAGAAAACAGCCGCAAATCCGACGGAATTTCTGACGGAGGTAATTCCGTCGGAAATTTTCCAACGGTAATCCGACCGATTTCTGACGAAACTGAAATTTTGCAATACCGTCAGAAATCTGTCGGAAATATTTCCGACGGAAAAAAAGACCGTCGGAAATCGGTCGGATTATTGGACCGGGTAACTAGTCGGTGCCGACGCCGGAGGAGATTCCGGTAAGCTGTCGGAAATCCGTCGGAAAATAATATTTTCCGACAGATTTCCGACAGACACCCAATTAGCTGTCGGAAACCTGTCGGAAAAAATAGCCGTTATATAACTGTTATTATATCCGTTGGCTTTCCGACTCTTTTCCGACAGATTTCCGACGGTCAGCGTATTTATATATATGATTCCACACATCTTCATTCACTCACAACAACAACTTCCAACCAAACATTTGTTAGAAAAAATCGTTAAGAGAGTGAGATGTCATCTTCTAGATATTATAGATCGTGGATGGATGAAGAGATGTATGATCCGGAGTCGAAGACATTAAATGAAAGTTATGCACGAGGTATATGCGAGTTTATGGCGGTTGTCGGGAATCGAAAGGTAATAAAATGTCCATGTTTAAATTGTTGCAATTCGCGTAATGTTAATGTAGAACAAGTTTGGCATCACTTGTATACCAATGGTTTTATGCCGGGATACAAAATTTGGTTTTTTCATGGAGAAACTAATAATGATGGTGCTAGTAGTAGCAGTGCACCATATGTTGCAAATAGCTTAGGTGAACATAGAACGGATAACTTAGGTGAACATAGAACGGATAGCTTAGGCGAACATAGAACGGAAGTAGATTTTGGTGTAGGTACCGCTGAGATGGTTCATGATGCGTTTAGAGAGAATTTGCCATCGATCGTAATAGGGGAGGATAGAGTAGAAGAACCAAATGAAGAATCTAGAAGATTTTTTGATATGTTAGACGCAGGGAAGCAGTCCTTATATCATGGGTGTCGAGACGGACATTCACCTTTATCAACTGCTAGTAGACTGATGACCATTAAGACGGACTTCAATTTGGTGGAAGACTGTGTTGATGTGATAGCAGATTTCGTGAAAGATATTTTGCCTGAAGATAATCAGGCACCTGCATCATACTACGAGATACAGAAACTTGTAGCTGGTCTTGGTATGCTGTATCAGGTGATATTGGAGAGAAGACAAAGACCGGAGAAGAAGTAAATTTTGTCGTAAACCACAGTATCAGGAAACTGGTGGGAGAGTTCCAATTCCATATAAAAGTATGTGGTACTTACCATTGACAGTGAGGTTAAAGAGGTTATATCAATCTGCATGAACGGCAGAACAAATGAGATGGCATGCAGAGCATTGTCAAGATGGAGAGATTACACATCCTTCAGATGCAAAAGCGTAGCAACATTTTCAAATGTTGCATCCGGATTTTGCATACGAGTCAAGAAATGTGTACCTCGGGTTAAGTACGGACGAATTCAACCCATTTGGGAAGCATGGAAGGCAGTATTCTTTGTGGCCCGTAATCGTAACACCGTACAATTTTCCCCCTGGTATGTGCATGCGTCGAGAGTTTTTATTCCTCTCCGTTCTTATTCCCGGCCCTGAGCATCCGAAGAGATCACTTGATGTATTCCTCCAGCCATTTATTTATGAGTTACAAATGCTATGGAGTCACGGTGTCGAAGCGTTTGATGTTTCACGGAAGCAGAATTTTTGGATGCGTGCGGTCCTTATGTGGACTATTAGCGATTTCCCAGCATACGGTATGCTATGTGAATGGACTACTCATGGAAAATTATCGTGCCCGTTTTGCCAAGACAACACTGACGCTTTCCAATTGAGGAATGGAAGAAAGCCATGTTGGTTTGATTGCCATAGAAGGTTTCTACCGGACGGCCATCCCTATCGTTGGTCTAAAAGATTATTTAAGAAAAATAAACAAGTGTTTGATGCTCCAATTGATGAGATAGACGGTCGTACTATATTGGAGCAGTTGAGAGATTTTGGTGCTGAGAGGACTCCTGATTGTAGGGGTAATGGGCATGAACCGCTTTGTGGTGTAGGGGAAGCTCACAACTGGCACAAGAAGAGTATATTTTGGGATTTGCCGTATTGGAAGGATCATTTATTAAGGCACAACCTCGATGTGATGCATATTGAAAAGAACTTCTTTAACAACATCATGAATACGGTGTTAAACATCCCGGGAAAGACAAAAGACAATGTGAAGTCTAGGATGGATGTTTCAAAGATTTGCTACCGTGATTATCTTGATCGTCTTCCCGATGGTACATATCCTTTTCCTCTGTACCGATTGCAAATACAAAAGATAAGAGAATTTTTCCGGTGGATTAAAGACGAAGTAAAATTCACTGATGGATATGCAGCTAATCTGGGTAACTGCGTAGACTTGCGATACCTAAAGTTTTTGGGACTGAAGAGTCATGATTGTCATGTACTGATGCAGAGGCTTCTTCCATTTGCTTTTACCCATCTCCTTCCTCAAACTGTCCACAAAGCTATTGCAGCAGTTGGTGCTTTCTTTAGGGATTTATGCACGAGGACACTTACAGTTGAGGGGATCCGCCATTTAGATGCCAATATACCAGTGATCCTTTGCAATCTTGAGAAGATCTTTCCGCCGTCTTTTTTTGATGTTATGGAACATCTTCCCCTACACCTCCCCCGCGAAGCCGAACTAGGTGGTCCCGTTCAATTTTGTTGGATGTATCCTTTCGAGCGGTACATGTTCCATCTAAAGAAGAAGGTCAAAATTTTGGCTCGAGTTGAAGGTTCTATTGTCGCACAGAGTATCAATGAAGAATCATCACAGTTTGCGGAATATTACTTTCCGCGGGAAGTTCGTACGAAGAGTAGACGTTCTGCTCATCATGATGATAGAGGTGAGAGAGTCACGTATGCCGCGCTGGTCCCTGAGTTGTTTTCGCAAGTTGGCCGAGTGATTGGGAGAGGGAAGAGACGCTTCCTATCACAAGATGAGTGGAGTCACTTACATATGTATATCCTAACGAATTGTGAGGAGATGGCGGAGTACGAAAGGTAAAAACATAACTTATTTAAATACTTCTTTTTTTTAATACCTAAGTAATATATAGGTTTCATATGTTATATATTGTTGTTTGCTTTCAGGATTTACATTGCATCAATACGTCGCTATTATCCGGAAATGACAGAAGACGAACTTGGAGAATCTAAGGAAACCGAGTTTCCAAATTGGCTGCAATATTAGGTAAGTTTTTAAAAACGCTTATATATCTTAAAATTAGTGAATTAATTAAGGGACTAAATAAAATGTTTGTTTATGAATTTGTGTAAATTATTATCTCAGGTTTCTGAAGGAATGAAGAATGGAGAAAGGTTTCCGACATGGTTACAAGAGATAGTTTCTGGCCCAAGCTTCGAAGAAACTTCATACGTTTGGTATTGCACTAGGGGATTTGCATTTAGGATTCATGAAGAAAGGTCGAGGGCAACTGCAGATTACGGTATTTCAGCTACAAGTGGTGATGTAGTCTACTACGGAATTCTCAAAGAAATATTGCAAGTGCGCTATCCAGGAATGTTGGACATGAGGTGCATTGTTTTCTTGTGTGAGTGGTATGATCCGTCATATCCAGAAGGTGTTCAGGTGAGCCAATTTGGCGTCACTTCAGTAAATTCTTCTAGGAGACTGCAAAAGTATGACCCATTCATCCTAGCATCACACGCAGACCAGGTTTGATTTTAAAATTTTATAATACGTGCGTTATAGATAAATAATGATATTGTAATTGCCTAAACTAAATATGTTTGTTTCAGGTATGCTACATTTCTTACCCTAGGGGAACACATCGAGGAGATCATTGGATTACAGTGACTCCAATTAATCCAAGAGGGAGACTATATGGAATTGCTGAGCAAGATGCTATGCAACCAACTAGAATTACTCCGATGGCTCCAGTTGATCATTCTTCAGCGGTGGAACTTTTTGTTGATTTCACTGAATTTGGTGATAATATAGTACATTCTGAATCAGAAGAAGAAGTTGTAGAATTTGATGAAGACAAAGACACAATTCCTTCGAAAGGATCAGACTCAGACTCAGACTCATATTAGTTACATTATATGTTTGTATCTGTTAACATAAACAAGATTTTCAGATAATTTAGATTTTTCTAATTTTTTTTTTTAAAATGATTTTCCGTCGGAAATCTGTTGGAAATATATATATATATATATATTTCCGACAGATTTCCGACAGAAACTGATATTTATATAATCTTCTTATAAAAAATTCATCTGCATATATCTTGCCAAAACCTGTGTCGATCGACGGTATAGGGTTGTCGATCGACACTGGATCTTCTGTTTTTTTTTGTTTTTTTGAAGCATACGTCGGAAATCTGTCGGAAATATATCTATATTCATATCATGCTAACCTTAAAAGACGACACGTGTTACCCTTACATTTGTCGGAAATCTGTCGGAAATGTATCTTTTTTTCCGACAGAGTTCCGACAGATTTAGGGTTTTGAGGTCAAATTCCTGAATTTGGTGAAGACAAAGTCTCGGCATACAATTCTGACAACTATAGTGAAAGATAAGTGAGTAAATAACCTTCTCGACGTTATACAGAACAAGATTTGCGATTTTGTCATGTTTCAACCAAAAGCGTTTCATACAGTTACATATACAAAACAATAGATGTTTACGGAAAATATTAAATGTTTAGAATTTGAAAGTAACAATGACCATTATCAAGTATTTATCTTCCAAATATTGCTCCAACCATGCTATTAACTTGTAACTACGAAAACGGATCATTAACAAGCTTAAAACCACAAATCTGTCGGAAATCTGTCGGAAATATATATATATATTTCCGACGGATTTGGGAATTTGAGGCAAAAATAAGTACAAAATGCTAACAATTTTCCCAAAATAAGCATTTTGTTTAAAAATGCTAACAATGCTACATATTGTTTAAAAATAACCAATTTTTTCCAAAATGCTAATTCATTAATTTCCAAAAAAAACATTTCTTAAATTTCTTCAATTCCTTAACCTTAAAACAACAAAAAAAACATTTCTTAAATTTCTCATACCCTAAAACCACAATTCCGTCGGAAATCTGTCGGAAATATATATATATATATATTTCCGACAGATTTCCGACAGATGTGCCAAATTTTACCCACGAAATGAAAATAAATACCGCGAAATGAAAATTAGAATTTCCGACGGATTTCCGACAGCCTTAAATCCGTCGGAAATTCTAATTTATTAACAGACGCGTCGTCTTCTTCTTCTTCTTCTCCACGCGTAGAAAATCTCCTCCGATCGCCTCCTCCGATCGCGATTTGCCTCCGACCGCCGATTTCGCCACTTAGACTCGCCGGAATTCGTCCCCGGGCCACGCCACAGCCACGCCGCTCCTCCTCTCCAAAGCCCCGCCGTTCCTCTTCGCCACAGTCGATCGCCGCTCCTCCTAGCCGTCACCGGAGCCTCGCCGTCATTGCAGCCTCGCCGTCGCCGCAGCCTTCTCCTCGCCGGATTTGTTATGACGGATCTTCCTTCCCATTTGTAAGTATATGAATTGATTTAGGATTTGAGATTTTGTGAATTATGTATTGATTTTGTAAATTAGGGATTGATTTTGTGATTTAGGAATTGAGTATGTGAATTAGGGATTGAAATTTTGTGAATTAGGTATTGATTTTGTGAATTAGGGCTTGATTTTTGTGAATTAGGATTAATATTATAAAATTTTAAGTAAATAAATAATTTTTGTGAACTTATATTTATATTTTATTAATTTATATATAATTAGATTTAGGAATAATATATTTTATACATTTTTGGAAATATTTCTTACATTTCTACTAATTTTAAAACAATTTTTTGGATTTATTTACAATTTTAGAATTTTAAGACATTAGAATTTGAAGATAATGAATTAATTTGTTGAATTTGTGAATTAGTTTGTGAATTTAGGGAAATTTGTTTGTCAATTAGTTTGTGAATTTAGGGAAATTTAAGAAATGTTTGTGAATTAGGATTTAAGCATTGTTAGCATTTTTAAACAAAATTGGTTAGTTTGGAAAAAATGTTAACATTTTATACTAATTTTTAAACAATTTTAAGGATTAATTTAAAATTTTAGAATTTTGGAAATTTAAAGCAATGTTTTTATACACCATTATATTTTTATAATTATATATTTAACCAATTTCGAAATTTTTATAATTTTTATAATTATTATAAATATAAATGTTTTATAAGTTTTATAATTATTATAATTATAATTCTTAGGGAAAATATAATTTGGCTATATTTTTAAAAAATTGTTAGCATTTTTAACTAGACAATTTTAAGTATTAATTTAGAATTAGAGAATTTTAAATTATGTAACAATTACTTAAGAATTTTAGAATTTCTTAATAATTTTAGCATTATTTGCAAAAAATAGATTTTTTATATATTTAAAATATATTTTCATATAAATGTAGGGATTACGGTGGTTTCGCTGTTGCATCTGGCAGCGGCCAACCACGTCGTCGTCGTGTGAGTAGACCTCGTTCGACTTCGACGTCTACACCTACACCGTCGTCTACACCTCTACAGACGCCGGTGACACCATCAGCCACCACAGCACCGTCGCAGATTAGCGTCGAGGACTTCATGCCTCTACCTGGACGAGAGAGGTTGACTAATCTCCATCCAGACCAGCTCGGTAGAGACAGATGGTAAGTTTTTTGTTCCATTTCTTTTTTTTTATATAACAAATTTAATTTAATTGCGACTAATGTTATTATATTGTTACATTTTTTCCCGTAGGTTTGGTGATTCTCGCAGCGGGATTTCGAAATCCCTCAACAAGATGGAAAACTATATGCTCAGCCGTCCTTATGCGACGTACACCGCCATGAAACTGGAGGAGCAAGAAATATGGTTTCGCCAATTTGCGGTAAGTCATCTGTTTTCATAATTTTTACTTTCATTTAAATTATTATTATTTATATTTAATTTTTTTTTTTGCAGCAAGAATTTAGGTGGGACCCACACATGACCGCTCTGGTCAGGAGGGAATTCGAAGAAGGTGTTCGAGTGGAAGGATAAGTGGCTACACGGTGAGGTGCCAAAGGAGATGAAAGAGAAGGCGGAGTTGTGGAACGGGTTCATCGCCTATTGGCAACTAGAGGCTACCAAGGAGAGCTCTACATATCACTCTAGCAACCGGAACAGCACGCAACGGCAAGGGTTTAGCCACCCACAACCTTGGAGCTACCAGCAAGAAGACAAAGGCTGGAGATATGGTAAGTTTTTTATGTATGTCTTGATTTTTATTAATTTTTTTTTGTTTTATACATTTATATTATCAAATAAATATCTAACAACTGCAGGCTAAGGAGTTGGGTCGGGATCCCAACAACTTGGAACTTCTCCTAGCGACACACACCGACAAGAACGGTGTCGTCCAGGATCAGATAGCTCAGGAGATTCAGGAGAGCGTCCGAAGAATGGAAGACGAGTACATTTTGTCTCAGCCATCCATCGAAGGAACCCCTCCCCTCACCCAAGCCCCGGACGAGATCATCAACCAATTCGTCTTAAAGGTATGTAAAATTTAAAATAGTTTTCAAGTCTTTTTCATTTACAATTTAATTTGTTCTGCAAGTTGCTCCGCAGAGCAAAGGGCGGCTTTATGGTCTTCCCGACGATGCAGGATCATCGGGGTCTTCTTCTTACTACGGCGAGACATCCTAGCTGAGAGCCCAGATGCAGCAAAAGGACGTCGAAATTGAAGGTTTGAAGACGACGGTCCAACAGATACGAGATGCACAAGCCGCCCTACAAGCCGAGTGGGACAAGGAGAGAGCCGAGCGGGACAAGGAGAGGGAGATGATGCAACGGATGATGGCGTACTTGGGGCGCAACCCGGATTTTCGTCCGACGCCCACCGCTTAGATTTTATTTTCAACGTTTTTGTAAAACAATATTACTTTTTATTTCTACTTTTAATTTTATTTTAATTTAAATAATTCAAATTTAAAATTTAAAATTTATATTAAATTAATTATTATTTAATTTATTATCTTTTTTAATAATTTCTACGAATATGTCGGAAATCCGTCGGAAATTGATCCGTCGGAAAGCTGTCAGAAATAAAACCGTCGGAAATCTGTCGGAAATAAAGACGTCGGAAGTCTGTTGGAAAGTCGTCGGTTTACAAGTAATCGGAACCCATCGGAAATCCGTCGAAAACAAAACCGACGGATTTCCAATGGCAGCATTTCCGACGGAATTCCGACGTGTTGTCGGAGTCCGGCAGGCTGTCGGAATTCCGTCGGAAATGCTGCCATCGGAAATCCGTCGGAAATTTCCGACGGATTTCCGACATAATTACCATTTCCGACAAGATAGAAATGACGGACATATCCGTCGGAAATCTGTCGGAAAACGCTTATTCCGACAGATTTCCGACGGATTTTTCCGTCGGATTCTCGTTGTTTTCTTGTAGTGTTAAAACCAAACAAATACGAACATAAATCACAAACAAACACAAGAAATATGTAAATATAAGTCTTCACACGACTGATCTATAAGAAAATAAAAGCTATCTCCGGTATATATGTATTATATAGGATACCACAACAGAACGGTTTTATCTTAAGAGATCTCGAAGACCACCAAGCTTGTTACCCGTGTTTCCTATCCTAAACATGTTTAAATTTTAGTAACAATGTTTTGAGAACAGTGAACTATTTTTTACCTAAACTCATCAGTTTTAGTAATATGGTCGGCTTTGTTTATTATTTTTTGCTAGAGGTTTTGTTTAGTATTAGAAGATTAAAAAAAAAAAATAACAAAATTGTTTGAACTGGAAATGTAACTTTTATGATCAATAGAATATCCAAACGCAAGTCCATTAACAATATCCAACGATTCATAATTTCAACATGAGCATGATGCAGAACAAAACCGACCATATATATTAAACAATAACAACGAATACTCAATGATACAATTCAATAATTAGAACATGAATATATAAAACTCAAAGGTTGATCCGCCTACATAGGATCGATCCATACTCATTAAACCTACATGGTCCAGGCGCAAGAGAATCATCAAACGCCCACTAAATACAATACAACAAACGATCGCCTACAGTAAAATAAAAAATAATCAAAGTCCAAATAAAAAAATACACATCACAATTTATATCATGTAAAATTCTTGAGGATATGAATATCTAAAAAAAGAAGGTGAAATTAACAACATATGAGGTTACCAAGCTATTGTATAAAATAAAGATAACGGTAGTATACTAATTACAACTATAAAAAAGAAACAATTAAAAAACCTTACATGTTTAGTGTAGAAGAAGGAAAAACTCTATTGAAAAATCATAGTAATATTAAATATTAATAAATAAAGGAAAATGTGTTTCGATAGAAATAGATGTATAAAATAATCAAATAATAATTAAATTATACTGTTCACATGATAAAGAACAATGTAAAGACCGATTAAAGATCCTAAACCATAAATTTGTAACATTAACAAATTTTTGTACACAATACTTTGATTGAGTTGAGACCATCAATTCCAATCTAAACGTGGATAGCATACAAATTGTTGGGGTCGGTATTCACCCGCTCGACGTTAACATCTAAAGACGTGACAATCGAAGAAATGGCCCTCCAGACTCTTGACATAGAAGGCATATCGACACCTAAGTTTTCCTGCGAAGCAAGGCACGTGGTAGCGGAACAAACATTGGCGAAGCGGGAAAGGACCAAGACCAGGCGAAGCGACCGCAGCCTCGCCACCGTGCGACCGCAGCCTCGCCACCGTGCAACTGTGAGCTCGCACTCGTGCGACTGTGAGCTCGCCTCTGGGCGAGCATAGCCTCGCCCCTCGTGCGAGCATGGCTTCGCTCCAATGCGACCATAGGCTCGCCCTTGGGCGACCACGCGCTCACTTTAGTCGTTCATCTTATCTTCGGTCCAATGCACTCCTCAGCCCAATAATGCGAAGCCCACGTTGATGCAGCCGACTCAAGCAGGGCAATTCCGCGAAGACTTAGGAAGCTTAGCCGACTTAGAATAGTATATATACTTCATTGTAAAAACCCTAAGGGAGATCCGCAATTTTTACACTGAATCTGTACTCAACTTTTACACAGCAATAACAAACACTTTCTCATCTCTTGTGATCCTAGCTTACCCTAGAAATCTCTACCTCCTCTTCACGAACCCTTACAAGTTTAATTGTGTTAGTTTCGACTCCCACAATTTGGCGCTGACTAAGGGGAACAGAGATTTTCTGACACAAAGAAGCTAGGTTTCACCACACCATCGCCATGTCAGAAAGCAACAGCAGAAGCAGCGAAGGATCTTCATCTCAAAGGAACGACAGGGAAAGAGAGAACTCCGTGGAGAGCTCCGCGCCTTACGTCGTTAACATCCCAGCGGACATCACAGAGATCAACCACCTGCTTGAGGCGCTAGCGAAGAAAGCACAGGCTCAAGACACTACCAAGGTTCGGACCAAAAATCCCCGGCAACAACGTCGTGGCAACAACCCCGAGAGCGGAAACTCGCAAAGCACCATCAGCATGATCATGGGAGGATCGCAGTATTGTGCTGACGACGTGACTGCGATCGAGGCCTACCAGAGACGCGCCGAGATCTGCGCCAGCCTCTCTACACCCCTAAGAGCGAAGCATGCCAGCGATCCTATTACCTTTGACGAAGAGGATGCCGAAGGTCTTGAGCATCCACATAATGATCCTCTGGTGATCAACCTGACCATCTTCGACTTCGATGTTGCTCAGGTCCTCATCGATACTGGAAGCTCAGTTGACGTTATCTTCAAAGACACACTCGAAAAGATGAAGATCGATCTGTCACTTATCAAAGGGCAACCAAGGCCTATAACAAGTTTCTCTGGCGAGACAACTTTTACGATGGGAACGATTAGCCTGCCAGTCCAAGCCGGAGATGTCAAGGAGATGGTTATCTTCACAGTGTTCGATCATCCTGCCGTCTACAATGCAATCATGGGAACACCATGGCTCAATCAGATGCGAGCTGTACCGTCAACCTACAACTTGTGCTTAAAATTCCCAACCAGTGACGGCGTGCAAACCATCTTTGGCAATCAAAAGGATTCCCGCATGTATTTCCTAGCAGTGCACAAGCTGCGCAATCTAGAAAAGGAGAAAGGCTACTCAGCCTCACAAGGTTCACAAAGGAAAGCAAAAGCTAATTCTAATCAGGCTAAAGATCTGGCTAACCTCTTGCAGCAGTTACAGATTGCAGAAGGCTGTGCAGAGGAAGAGCGACCTACGTGCGAGCCTGTGATTTCTGTGTGCATCGATGAGCAACACCCAGAGAGATGCGTCGAAATCGGAGCTGCCCTTGACAAAGAACTCAAAACGAAGTTAGTGGCGTTTCTCCAGAAGAGCATCAACACCTTTGCCTGGACTGCCGAGGACATGCCTGGAATAGACATCAACATCGCCAGCCACGAGCTCAACGTTGATCCTACATTCAAACCAGTCAAGCAGAAAAGATGGAAGTTGGGTCATGAACGAGCAAAGGCTGTTAACGACGAAGTCGAAAGGCTTCTGCGAGGTGGGTCGATAACTGAGGTCAAGTATCCCGACTGGCTCGCCAACCCAGTCGTGGTCAAGAAGAAAAATGGGAAGTGGCGTGTCTGCGTCGACTTCACGGATCTTAACAAAGCTTGCCCAAAAGACAGCTTCCCCTTACCTCATATTGACCGCTTGGTGGAGGCAACAACAGGCAACAAGCTCCTAAGCTTCATGGATGCTTTCTCCGGCTACAACCAGATTCTGATGCACCCCGAAGATCGTGAGAAAACGACTTTCATTACAGACCGAGGCATCTACTGCTACAAGGTCATGCCTTTTGGCCTGAAAAACGCCGGTGCGACATATCAGAGGCTGGTGAATAAGATGTTCCAGGACCAGTTAGGAAAGACTATGGAGGTCTACATCGATGATATGCTCGTCAAGTTACTCGAGGAAGAAGACCATATCGCCCACCTGGAAGAGTGCTTCAACCAACTCAACCTCCACAACATGAAGCTGAACCCAACAAAGTGCAGGTTCGCTGTGACTTCAAGCGAATTCCTTGGCTACCTAGTCACTCGCCGGGGCATTGAAGCCAACCCAAAACAGATTAATGCACTGATCCAGATGGCTTCGCCAAGAAATAAACGTGAAGTACAAAGACTAAGTGGGAGAGTGGCGGCACTCAATCGGTTCATCTCACGCTCCACTGATAAGTGTCTCCCCTTCTACGACACTCTGCGAGGTAACAAACAGTTCGAATGGTCAGGGAAATGCGAGGACGCCTTCAAGCAGCTTGCTAAGCCAATAACTGGAGAGCCTCTCTTCCTCTACATTGCCGTATCAGAAACAGCAGTCAGCGCTGTCCTTGTGCGGGAGGAAAGAGGTGAGCAGCGGCCTATCTTCTATGTGAGCAAAACACTCACAGACGCTAAGACAAGATATCCTCAACTGGAAAAGCTTGCACTGTCCGTCCTCATGGCATCAAGAAAGCTAAGGCCTTACTTCCAATCTCATTCAATTATTGTTCTTAGTACATTCTCGCTGCGTTCAGTTTTACATAGCCCGAGTCAATCTGGCAGGTTAGCCAAGTGGGCCGTGGAACTCAGCGAGTATGACATCGAGTATAAAGGACGAACATGCAACAAGTCACAAGTGCTGGCGGATTTTCTCATAGAGCTCCCTGAAGACAAAGGCTCCAAGGAGGTGCAACCCGGAGTCTGGCAGCTATACGTAGACGGCTCATCCTCAAAGAATGGTTCTGGAGTCGGGATACGATTAGTATCGTCAACCGGGGAGGCCTTTGAGCAATCATTTCGACTCGGATTCAAAGCTTCTAACAACGAAGCAGAGTATGAAGCCCTCGTCGCCGGCATAAGGCTTGCCCAGGGATTACGAATCCAACATATTCATGCGTTCTCCGATTCACAGCTGGTAACCAGCCAGTTCAGCGGCGAGTACATCGCAAAGGATGATCGCAAGGAGGCTTATCTCAAGATAGTGAAGAATCTTGCTTCTTCATTCCAAGAATTCACCCTTACAAGGATTCCCAGAGGTGAAAATATGGACGCTGATGCGTTAGCCAACCTAGCCTCCGCCACTTCTATGCCAGAGGATCCGGCTTTGAAGCGGGTCATTCCAGTGGAATTCATTGAGTTCCCCAGCATTCAAGAGGATATGACACTCTCCATCACAACACGCTCTCAAGCGGCAAGGCAAGCTGGCACCCTCGCTGAAGCAACTAACAAAGACATAGAGATGGTAGAAGCTCCCGAAGTCCTAAACTCTGACATACACGACGTCGATCATCTGGAAGCAGTCCCCATGGACGCAGACACTGAATAAGCAGAATACGGCTGCGACAAGTTATGGATGGACGAGATACGCGAGTACATTGCCGATGGAAAATTGCCCAGCAGCAAGTGGGCAGCTCGCAAGTTACGAAAGCAAGCCGCACGATATGTTCTACTTGATGGTAACCTTTTCAGATGGGGATTCTCTGGTCCTATGCTCACTTGCGTTGAAGGGGAAGGGGCAAGACGAATAATGGAAGAAGTCCACAGTGGGTCTTGCGGCAATCACTCGGGAGGCAAAGCACTTGCGATCAAAATCAAACGACATGGTCACTTCTGGCCTACCATAGTAAGTGATTGCATGAAGTTCTCAGCCAAGTGCGAGAAATGGCAGAGACACGCTCCGAAGATCCATCAACCGACTGCGATGCTCTCTTCTGTCACTTCGCCTTACCCATTCATGAGATGGGCTATGGATATTGTTGGACCATTGCACCCGTCAAAGCAGAAGCGATTCTTGCCTGTTCTAACAGACTACTTTTCAAAATGGGTAGAAGCCGAAGCCTTCGCTAGCATCAAAGATGTCCAAGTGGAAAGCTTTGTCTGGAGAAATATCATATGTCGTCACGGAGTTCCATACGAGATAGTTATAGACAATGGCTCGCAGTTCATATACAACCGGTTCGAGACATTCTTTTCAAAGTGGAACATCCGACTTAGCAAATCTACGCCTCGCTACCCCAAGGCAACGGTCAAGCAGAAGTCATCAACAAAACAATCCTTGACGGCCTTAAGAAGCGCTTAGAGGCAAAGAAGGGTCGCTGGGCAGACGAGCTAGAGGGAGTACTATGGTCCCACCGCACTAGTCCTCGGCGTGCAACGGGCGAAACTCCTTTCGCCCTTATCTATGGAACCGAATGCGTCATCCCATCCGAAGTCTGCTCGCCTGGAATACGACGTTGGTTCTTACCTATCAACAAACCAATTAACCGGTCAATGCTTCTTAATGCGCTGGACTTCTTAGATGAGCGACGCGACTAAGCACTCGTCCGGATTGCCAACTATCAGAGCGCAGCCTCAAGATATTACAACTCCAGAGTCAGAGAGAGACGTTTCTGTGAAGGAGACTTACTCCTGCGTGAGGTGTTCCAGAACACAGCAGAGCCAAACGCAGGCAAGCTCGGCACTAACTGGGAAGGCCCATACAAGATCACAACAGTCATCCGTCCTGGAGTCTACGAACTCGCCACCATGACAGGAAAACCAATCCTCCTTCAGAAAGGGGGGGGGGGGGGGGGGGGGGGGGAACCACGCGCTTCATCAGCCTTGTCTCCGGACAAGCTCACAAGATCTCCTCCGCCTTACGGGGGGGGGGGGGGAGTGAGTGTTTTCACCAATCTCTAGACGACTTCAGTTCCCTCTCTCGTCTAAAAGGGGGGAGTGGGGTGCCCGTACGCAACTCCTTAACAGCATCGTTACCAAAAAACCACAAACATGCGAAAACCCAGGATGCACTCTGGTCAAATCTAGGGTGAACTTGCTCTCGGACAGACGTGTCTAGAAGAGCAGCACCAACACACTAAGCCCAACGGCAATGTTGGCAAACGCATGACAAAAACACATAACGATCCAAAGAACTCCTAAGTATAGGAATGACATCTAAAGCAAGCATTCGAATCCGAAACCATCAAAGTTCATCATGAACAAAAGCTAAAAAGTTCTCAGGAACGAAAGTCATAAAAAGACTATAAATCGACTAAATCATGAACGGAGAGGAATGGTCACTCGGCCTCCTCACCCTCATCAACAACATCATCATCTTCCGAGATCTCTAAGGCTTGCCTCGCACTAGAGACAAGCTCATCGAACACATCACGGGCATCGTTGGTCGGGATTATCCTCTGCATCCAATAGTCTACTCCTAAGCAAAGCAACTTCATCCTCAATTTCCGCCAGATCATCAAAAACGTCTTCATCGTCTTCACCGGATCCACCGAGACGAAGTCATAGGACCGTGAGCTTGCTACAGAGCGGGATCTCGGCACTAGTGTTCTCGTGATATGCTCTCGAGACCACTGGCGAGGACAATATCAGGACCATGCCCACGGTGCGGCTTGAAACGACCACGGGGTTGACCCAGGTCACGGGCACGATAACGGACTCGGCGTGATGAGTCGAGGCGATCGCATGGACGGCCCGAGGCAAGACGACGTCTCGATCGATCCGAGGCGAAACTGCGATCGCATGGTCAGTACGGGGCAAGGCGACGTCGCGATCGATCCGAGACGAAGCCGCGATCGCATGGTCGGCCCGAGGTAAGGCGACGACGCGATCGGTCCGGTGTGAAGGCGCGACAGCATGGTCGGGCCGCGGCGATGTCACGGCGTTGGCTTCGGTTGGACACGGCGAGACCACCGGTCCAGCTTCAAAGAAGGGTCTCAAAATTTCTATCCCATCAACAATTGAAGCTTGGGATTGATGGGAGTCAAAGGGCTTGAGAATTCCTCCTAAACAACTAGCTACAATCAGGGATTTTCTTCCAAAGGCTTGAGAAGGGAATAAAGAAGCTCTTCCCTCTTTTTCTTTCTGCAGGAAATGCAGCAGCTTCGGCAAATGAAATAAGAAGTCTTGAAATCTTCACAACACTTATGGAGTCTTGAAACCTCCTGCGTAAAGTCACTCTCTACTACTGCAAGGCGAAGTAGGCAAAACGCCTTTGTCTTTAAACGTTAACGCTGATACCCAATGCATCTTTGACTCGGCACTGTTATCTCTAACACTACCGAGCTGGGGGGCTAACTGTTGGGGTCGGTATTCACCCGCTCAACGTTAACATCTAAAGACGTGACAATCGAAGAAATGGCCCTCCAGGCTCTTGACATAGAAGGCATATCGGCACCTAAGTTTTCCTGCAAAGCAAGGCACGTGGTAGCGGAACAAACATTGGTGAAGCGGGAAAGGACCAAGACCAGGCGGAGCGACCGCAGCCTCGCCACCGTGCGACCGCAGCCTCGCCACCGTGCAACTGTGACCTCGCCCAGAGGCGCCTCGCCCCTCGTGCGAGCATGGCTTCGCTCCAATGCGACCATAGGCTCGCCCTTGGGCGACCACGCGCTCACTTTAGTCGTTCATCTTATCTTCGGTCCAATGCACTCCTCAGCCCAATAATGCGAAGCCCACGTTGATGCAGCCGACTCAAGCAGGGCAATTCCGCGAAGACTTAGGAAGCTTAGCCGACTTAGAATAGTATATATACTTCATTGTAAAAACCCTAAGGGAGATCCGCAATTTTTACACTGAATCTGTACTCAACTTTTACACAGCAATAACAAACACTTTCTCATCTCTTGTGATCCTAGCTTACCCTAGAAATCTCTACCTCCTCTTCACGAACCCTTACAAGTTTAATTGTGTTAGTTTCGACTCCCACACAGATAAAGCACGAATACCCCCAGACCATTTACGAAGTTTAAATACACATCACCATTTACGAATGACAAACTCACAATTACATTAGTGCCATATGAAGGGTAAGGATTAAACACAACCAAAAGACAATTAGGTAACTTAAACCATGAATAATAACCTATGATATTAGAACAATTAATTTGATTTTCTAAAACTAATACATATTAGAGAATAGAAACAATATACCTGCTGGAATAAGAAAATGTACCGATGTACGCTTATACACGAGTACACGGTTTTGCACCACACATCACATAATGATATTGTAACACTCACATTTTTTTTAATAATTAAATAATTAATCCAGATTTAATGATTTCATAATCATTAATCCTCAACGATTAATTCAGGGTGAATAAAATACACACGAAAACAATAACCAAATAAATTCAAATCCAAATTTCATAATTCTAAATAACCAGAATTCAAAAAACAATCTAAATTCCAAAAGGGAACCAAAGACTATCAATTCCAGAAACAACAACCAACAACCTAAACCAGGCTACTAAGTTCAATAACATATAAAATAAAGTCCTATCATCCTCCGTCCTCGCCTCGATTCCACAATCACACTTTTCCTTTACCAGCAATTCAAAAGGAAACCGGGACTTGCGTGAGTATTATCATAATACTCAGTGGAGCGGTCATCCCGCCAACAAGTTATACATTGAAACAAATATCGATATACAACACAGTTTAAACCTTTTAATTCAATCTCCAGATTAATCAATTAAACCAATAATTTTCACAAAATTATCAAGCAAATAACGGGTGTCGATCAACTCACCACCATGGTGTCGATCGACACTCGACAATATCAAGTGTCGTCTTCTCCACAGGGTGTTGATCGACACAGCCTCTAGGCGTCGATCGACACTCTGTTCCTGAAACCAGAGCTTGAGCCTGTCCTCACGCGGCTCGTCTAGGAATCATCACTAACCAATACAAACGCAATTCAATACGATTCACACGCAAACACAGAGACAAAACGACGCCAAATCAACAATCAATCAATCAATCATTTAACCTACAATCGATTTCTAGTATTCTCCAACGATCACGCACTCACCTTGCGATTTGAAGAGGATTAACCACAAAAAAAATCGATCACGGCCTAGACCCACTGACTCTACGCTGAAACAAATGAACAAATGAAGAACTTTCGAGAACACGAATAATTCCCGAACAACTATTGATTCTCTCTCGAAAACTCTTCTTTCTCAGGTTCTTTCTGATTTCTCCCCTCCCAACGATGGCTCGCAACTCGAGGAATATAAGGTTACGAGCTTAGGGTTTTTCTGGTAACCAAACCGCGTGAAAATCTCGCTTGAAAACAATTCGATCCAGATTCTAAACTTGGTTTCGATCGACACATCCTACTGGTGTCAATCGACGGCACCTAAAATTATCCAATTTTAGGTTGCGGTCGTTACAATTATCCTCCACTAACAATGGATTCGCCCTCGAATCCCGACCAAACGCCAAATCACGGCCACCAAAACCCAAAACCTGACCCAAACTGGTCAAAACAATCCGAGTTCATATCACTCGATCTTCGAGGCTCTCGTCCAGTCTCATGCCTATACGCCCGTTTTCAGACATCTATTACTCTTAACTTATTCCACACCCCTTCCACTAGCAAGACAAATCCTTTGAGCTATCGGTGTCACACTCCTCCCACTCGCAGGACGCATCCTTTGAGCTATCGGTGCCTCGTGCGCCTTCCACTCTCAGGATGCATCCTTTGAGCTCCGGGTACACAGATGAACTAATCATCCCCTCGAGAGAACTAATCATCCCTCGATACTCGCAATGGAAACAAATCATCCCAAATGAGCATACAGGAGAACTAATCATCTCCAAAATGAATTAGTTATTCGGGACCGCAGTCCCTAGAGTAATAAATTCCTAAACATCTATAAACATCTATCGACTAGAATTACCTCTTGTGGCCAAAAATCGATACTTCCTAACCTGAAATATCACTGCCACGTGACTAACACCAGTCAAGACAATATACAAGAACATATAAGAACTACACATCTTACATCACACAGATAAATCAGGAACAACTCCATCTTATAAATCTCAAAAATGTATAATCTTTACAATACAAATGAAAATACAAAATACAAACGCATCAACATGCTAACACATCGAAACTGGAACCATAAAGAGAAGTAAGGCTCACTCTGCGACCTGCTTGTTGAATCACTTTCAGAACTTTAACTTCATCTTCACCTCTGGCTCCCAAGTCTCCTCCTCACATACAACACAATCCCACAAAACTCTCAATAGCGAAATCTTCTTCTGACGCAGCTCTTTGACCTTCTTCTTGAGAATCCTTACCGGAACCGCATGAACAGTCAAGTCGGGCCGAAGATCCGCTGGGATCTCAGGCACTAACTCCTCTAACTCATGCAGGCACTTCCTCAACATCGATACATGGAAAACCTTATGAAATGCCTTCATGATCGGAGGTAACTCAAGCCAATAAGCAACCGGTCCAACTTACTCCAAAACAGGAAACGAACCTATAAATCTCGGACTCAACTTGTTCTCTGCTATAGATCTGTTAGGACCCCTCAACATAGCCATCTCGAGATACACGCGATGTAACAACTGCGAACAAAAATTAGGAATTTTGGTGTTCGTGTCGAGGGACACAGGAAGTGTGTCGATCAACACGAAATAATGTGGAGTGTCGATTGAAACACCTTATGGTGTCGCTCGACACTAAGCTCTGCATATTCAGGTTAATTAGTTTTTAATTGCGGTTTTGACTCGGTTTAAGGTATTTATATATATAGGGATGCATTTATTCTCCTAGCCATCGTGATAAGAGAGGAGAAAAGATTTTTGAGAGAAGAGAAAAAGTTTTTGTGTGAGCAATTGAGAGGAAGGAGAAGACAGATTCATCTGTCTCGGTAGAGAGGAGGAACGGTCAACCATATCATGCCTTATTAGTCTGATTATTTTTAGGTTCGTTGTTCTGTCTCTTATCTAGCTATCGGAAAAATCGGATCATCGTTCCGATTTGTAGTTAATGAGTTATGATCGTTTTCCCGTGAGTGGTCTTTGCAATTTCAGGATTTGATCAGTCATCTTGGGAAGCACTGTCCCGACATTGGAGAAGGAATCAGGAGGCAATTTTGGTTTCGTTGGAAAGCCTTTACAATCTAGTTTTCAGATTGGGTTTTTTATCTGAATTCGGAGGTAAGCTTTGATCACTAACGATTGTTTTGAATCGGTTCGTCGTTCTGATTTCCAAAGAACCTAATTTGGATTTTGGGGAAAACCCTAATTGTGAGTCTTAGGCGATAGAAGAGGCGTTCCTTGGTATTTGTGTGTGGGATCAGAGACTACGAGAATCTCGAGTCATTGGTTTCATATTCTTAGCATTGTCGTCGGTTTAGCCAGGTGAGTGCGCGACCACAAGATTCTAGACAATGATGGTATTTCTGATTGATTTCGATGAGTTTTGTGAATGGTTTGGTGTGAGATGATGTTGGATATAGTGATTGTGTACTCAGTGGTTCTGTATCGTATATTTTGATGCAGGTTTGCGACTCGTAATCACTAGAATCGAGTCGAGAGAGGATGACTCGATTCTGGTGCAAGTACAGAGGTGTGTCGATTGACACCAGGAGGGTGTTGCTCAACACGAAGTTTGGTCATGTGTCAATTGACACATGTGTGGTGTCACTCGACACGCACTGTTCATTTCAGATGTGTTCCTGAAATGCCTTGTTTGACTTATTGATGTGTTGCGATGGTTATATTATTGATATTTTCGTTACCTGAGTCTGTGTGATACCCCAGTAGGTGGTATGACCGGCTCACTAAGTATTTATGTTAATACTTACGCAACTCTTTGTTCCATGTGTTGCAGGTAATGAAAAAGAAAAGTGTGACTGCGGAATCACGGCGTTAGGGAGAGGATGATTAGGATTATTGTTTTGTTTTTCCTGTTAGTTTTTAGTGAACCCGGTTAGGTTGCTAGAAATGCTGAATAATTGTTATTGATCTAGTCGGATAATTGTTATTAGTTTTATTGGATTATTTCTTGGTTTATTTCTGGATTGTTGGTTTGAGTATTTTCGCGTTAGAATTGTTAAGGTTAAAAACAAAAATTAGAACCGAGTGTTATATTTTGGTATCAGAGCCTATACTGTTTAGGACTGTTAGGTTGGATAAACTGAGAATATGTGTTTAAATTGATTATGTGTGCTTAGTCAATTTGAGTCTTAGAAATCATCCTCTTCGGCCTTTAAAGAGATTTCGCAGTAAGTTATTGTTTGTGTTGGATTGCGAATTCTAGTATCTTAGCTTGAGCTTTTGGTAAGTGCAGCATGCGATGGCTAGAGTTTCGAGAGGCCATGGTGGCAGAGCTGGTGGCCATGGAGGCCGGAGTCTTGGTCGTGGTCGGGATCGTGTATGTTCGTCGTTCGAGTGGGAGACTCGGAGTGAGTCATCGGAGCAGGTGGTTGATTCACTATCGTATCAAGAGGTTTCAGTGGGCACTGTCAGTGTGTCGGATAGTTTTGCCGGTGCTGGAGGTAGTGCCAGAGCTACTGGTGCGGCAAGAGGCCCAGGTGCGGGTGTTGTTGTAGGTGAAGCCGAGGATTTTGAGGATCATTTGGCGAAGACGCTTGCTTTGATTTTGGAGTGGTTACCAGGTGCGGTACTAGTGCATGCTCCAGTAGAGACCACGAGAGAGCAGTATCTTGCGATGTCCAATGGGATGCTGTACATGGGGCCCTTGTCCTTCTCGGGTGGAGGGGGGCCAGAGGAAGCCAATGACTTTGGATTGGGCTGAAGAAGCCCGGCAGAGCTTCCAGGTATGCCTCGAGGGCGGAGTTAGTGGAGGTACTTGCTGCAATCGAGGACCTAGGCGAGCAGGTCGAACCTTGAGCAGTGTTCTTCCTTGTGGTTTTGTTTTTAGTTTATGAATTCTAGTTTTGGCTATGGTGTTTTGGTGTTTTGGATTTTGTTAGTATTTTCGTTGTTGTTGAACGATTTACTCTATTAGAAATCGATAAGATGTTGTTCCTTATTCAATTTCCTACGATTTATAAGATGTGTGGTTCTTAAATATGTTTATTAATGTGTCGACCAGTATGGGTCATAATTTTGAGGATATTCTGTGTTGGGAATATCAATTTTTGACGACGTGAGATAGATCTATTCGTTGATGTTTATAGATGTTTCAGAATTATTACTCCAGAGAAGTGTTCCCGAATAACTCATTACATTTTTAGAGATGGTTGTTCACCTGCGGACTTATCTGGGATAGTGGTTCTTAGTATAAGTCTTGAGATATGGTGGTTTTCTCGAGGGGATGGTGGTTCCCCTGTCCGTTTTGTTTGAGAGATGGTCGTTCTCATGAAGGGATGGTGGTTCCCCTGTATACCATGGACTCTATGGATTCGTTCTTGAGAGTTAGAGGGTATAGTGCACTGGTTGTTCAAAAGATATGTTCCTAAGAATAAGGTGGTGCAGTAATAAGTTAAGAGTAATAAATGTCTAGAAATGAGCGTATAAACATAGGATTAGATGTGAGTCTATGAGATCGAGTGAGGATCTCTAGTGGTATTGACCAAGTGTGGTCAGGTTATGGGAAACGTGTGTTTCAGGATTTTGGTGTATGGTAAGCGATGGTTATTTGGACTCGAATGGTAATCTCGGGTGATGCTGACCGAGAGGTATCAGGATTTTTGGTCCAGATTGGACAGATTATGAGAATCAAGTAGGATCGACTAGATAGGTCAAGAGTATGGTCTATGATAGACGATTTAGGGAGGCTCGAGTGGTGAGTTGTAATAACGCTAGTCAGGCTAGGCCAAGGATTGAGTTTTGGTAGCGGAATCGGGAGAGTGGAGGAACTCTTAGTGGACATCCGAGGTGTCAGAGATACTAGAGGTGGCTTGTGTATCGGTCACGTGAGTTTTGAGGTATGGTTTTTGATAGACCATATCGTGGGCGTCCAGCCTAGAATTGTCATTGAGTTGGATTAGAAATGTTGCATTGTATGTTTTGGGTGAATCGAGGCAAGTAATGGGCATTTCAAGTTTGTGGTTATGCTTTTCGGTTTGACAAATATGCATGCGGCATGCAAGAGATTGATGAACGACGTGTTCAAAGAGTCTTTGGACGTGTTCGTATCATATTTATCATTGATATCGGTTTATTCAATGAGTCCTGAGGAGCATGAGGTTCTTTTGTGTTGGGTTCTGGAGAGGCCTTGGGAGCAAAAGTTCACTGAGGCGTCGGGAGTGGATTTGGACCCTATTGGGCAGTTCAAATTTTAAGGTTAAGTGTTCGATAATTATTGCTCTAGGGACTACGGTCCCGAATAACTTATGTGTTTTTGAGAACGTGAATTCTCCATAGGAGATGTGAGCTCTCTTGTATGTTTATTTGGGATGTTAGTTCCCAGATAACATTGGTTCGAAGGATGCATCTTGAGAGTACGAGCGATATATTTTTGCGGAGATGTGTTCTGGCTCGAGAGATGCGTCTCAAGAGTACGAGCGGTATGTTTTTCCAGAGATGTGTTCTCCAGATATCATTGGCTCAAGGGATGCATCCCGAGAGTGCGTGCGGTATGTTTTTGATGGCTCATAGGATGCGTCCTACGAGTAACAAGGTGGGTGATTAGTTGAGAGCAATAGATGCAGGTAACGTGCGAATAATCTTAGGATTAGCGATGTGCTAGCCAAGGGTTTGCTGGAGAAGAGATGTTATGTTATAGTAAGAAATGATGGGTTATATCATGGAAAGAAATCATAGTCTCAGATGTTTGTACACATATGAGTTGATTACTCAGAAGGAAAAGTTTTACTATATAGATCCAGAGCTTAAGGGAGACGTCGTGAGAGTGGAGTGGCATCGGCATCGTTACCTCAAAGGAGATGTCCTGAGAGTGTGATGATGACGGTATAAGTATGAGTAATCAATGTCTGACTGTGGCATACACATGAGATGGGATATAGACTGCAAGATATTTCTTTTTTTTCGGTTCCGATGACTTGGGATTAATGAATGTAGCATCTTTGATTGTGCATGTTATTGTGTGATTATTGCGGAATCGATCGATCTAATTCTGGGTCTACAGTTGGTCGTGCATGTTCATGTTTGATTGTTGCGCGATCAATTGGTCAAACCAAGTCATGATTAATAAACGTTGCATTGGTATATTCTGGGTTAGGAGCCATGCGTAATTAAGCTGTTTAGAGTAGGTGCGAAGTCAAAGTTCAGTCTGGGCATTGTGTTGGTGTTATTGTTTTGATCCTTGTATTTTCATTTCGTTATAACGATTATACATTTCGGAGATTTATGAGATGGTTGTCTTATATCTCTGTGTTATCAGATAGGGTTCATGTGTTATGTGCACGTTGACCAGTGTTGGTCGTGATTTTTGCGGATATTCTGGGTTGGGGAATATCGAGTTTAGAATTTATTACGGGTGACTCATTGAGAGACGGTATTTGTCTCCAGGAGACGGTGGTTTTCCTGTGTACTTATACTGGGAGGGTGGTTTCCTTTATAGTACTGAGAGCCTATATTGGGATGGTGGTTCTCTCTATAGTGCTTAGAGACGTAGTTCTCTCAAGGGGACGGTGGGTTCCCTAGAGTATGGTGGTGTGTATGGATTAGTTCAACGTAATAAATATCTAGAAATGTGTGTATGATCATAGGTTGGATGCAAGACTCTGGGATCAAATGAGGATCTCTAGTGTTATTAACCAGTTGGGGCCGGAATTGTTGTCTGGTGTGTATTGCCTTAGGGTTGGTTAGTGTGGACCAGTGTTTGGTCTATTAGTGATGATATTCCAGATGGGAATATTGTGCTTTGTGCACGAGAGGTGGTTTGAGTCGGGAGCTGTTTATCAATGTTTGAAACTTATTACTCTAAGGACTTGGTGTCCTGTATAGTTTTTTTCGAGATAGAGATCTCCTGTATACCGTATATCATTAGAGATTGTAGTCTCCGGTATACTGCTCGGGATTGTGGTCCCAGTAGGAGCGTTGGGAGTGTGGTCCCTGTGTTCCGATTGCTCAAAGGATGGCCCGGCGAGTAAAAGGAGTGTTAAGAGTAATAGATGTATGGAAACATGGTCAGGAGCATGAGACTGGTTATGAGCCTCTGGAATCATGGGTTGGTCTCGAGTGGTGCCGGCCAGTGGATTGGGAGTTAGTGGTTTGTGGCAGACATTTCCGTGGGTTTTGGAGTTGGGTATGAGAATTCCTAATGGTGTTGGTCGGTACGGGCCAGAGTTTGGCCTTTGGTAGGCATGTTTTTTTTTTTTTTTTGTGGGATTCGAGATCGAATCCAGATTAGTGGGGGAGAATTGTAACATCCGCAAACCAAAATTGGGAATTTTGGTGTTCGTGTCGAGCGACACAGGAAGTGTGTCGATCGACACGAAGTAATGTGGAGTGTCGATCGACACACCTTGTGGCTTCGCTCGCCACTAAGCTTTGCATAACAGGGTTAATTAATTTTTAATCGCAGTTTTGGCTCGGTTTAAGGTATTTATATATCTAGGGCTGTGTTTATTCTTCCTAGCCATCGTGATCAGAGAGGAGAAAAGAGTTTTGAGAGAAGAAAAAAGAGAGAAAGAGTTTTTGTGTGAGGAATTGAGAGGAAGGAGAAGACAGATTTTTCTATCTCGGTAGAGAGGAGGAACAGTCAATCATATTATGCCTGATCAGTCTGATTCTTTGTAGGTTCGTTTTTCTCTCTCTTATCTATCTCTAGGAAAAATCGGATCGTCGTTCTGATTTGTAGCTAATGAGTTATGATCGTTTTCCCGTGAGTGGTCTATGCAGTTTCGGAATTTGATCAGTCATCTTGGGAAGCATTTCCCGGCGTTGGAGAAGGAATCAAGAAGCGATTTTGGTGTCGTTGGAAAGCTTTTTCAATCTAGTTTTCAGATTGGGTTTTCGATCTAAACTCAGTGGTAAGCCCCGATGGCTACGACTGTTTTAAATCGGTTTGTTGTTTTGATTTCCTAAGAACCTAATTTGGATTTTGGGGAAAAACCTAATTGTGAGTCTTAGGCGATAGAAGAGAGGTTCCTTGGTGTTTCCGTGTGGGATCAGAGACTACGAGAATCTCGAGTCATTGGTTATGTTTTCTTAGCAATGTCATCGGTTTAGCCAGGTGAGTGCGCGACCACAAGATTCTAGACAATGATGGTATTTTTGATTGATTTCGATGAGTTTTGTGAATGGTTTTGTGTAAGATGATGCTTGATATAGTGATTGTGTATTATGTAGTTGTGTATTGTATGTTTTGATGCAGGTTTACGACTCGTAATCACCAGAATCGAGTCGAGAGAGGATGAACTCGATTCTGGTGCAAATACAAAGGCGTGTCGATCGACATCAGGAGGGTGTCGCTCGGCACGAAATTTGGTCATGTATCGATCGATACCTGTGTGGTGTCACTCAACACGAGGTTGTGAGTCGTGTCGATCGATATCTCTGTGGTGTCGCTCGACACGCACTGTTCATTTCAGATGTGTTCCTGAAATGCCTTGTTTGAATTATTGCTGTGTTACGATGGTTATATTATTGATATTTTTGTTACTTGAGTCTGTGTGATATGCCAGTGGGTGGTATGACCGGCTCACTAAGTATTTATGTTAATACCTACGCAACTCTTTGTTCCATGTGTTGCAGGTAATGAAAAAGAAAAGTGTGACTGTGGAATCACGGCGTTAGGGAGAGGATGATTAGGATTGTTCTTTTGTTGTTTCTGTTAGTTTTTAGTGAACCCGGTTAGGTTGCTAGAAATGTCAAATAATTGTTATTGATATCGTTGGATAATTGTCATTGGCTTTATTGGATTATTTATTGGTTTAGTTCTGGATTGTTGGTTTTAGTGTTTCAGCGTTAGAATTGTTTAGGTTAAAAAAATTAAAAATTAGAACCAGGTGTTACACGTGATCTCCCACAGCAAACTCAAGCTCTCGCCTCCGCTTATTTGCATACCTCTTTTGCCTATCCTGAGCTTCCCTCATGTTCAGTCTCAAAACACAGACCATCTCCGTCGTTTCCTGAACATAAGTAGCTCCAAGAATACTCTGCTCCCCCACTTGAGTCCCGATACTCGCCTGAAAGATGTTATTATACGCGAACTCAACAAGACTCAAGTGATCCGCCCAAAGACCACCTCAATCCAGCATACACATCCTCACAAAATCCCTTATCGTCTGAATAATCCTCTCTGACTGCCCATCAGTCTGCGGATGATAAGTTGTACTCATATGCATATTAGTGCCCGTCTCTGCCTGAAACGCTTTCTAAAAATCTGATGCAAACCTGGGATCCCAATCCAAAACAATACTCGCTGGCACTCTATGCAGCCTCACAATCTCATTCACGAACTTCTTAACCAACTTAGCCGCTCCATCGATCTTCTTAATGGCCAAAAAGTGTGCCCACTTAGTCAATCGATCTACGATCACCCAAATAACATCATACGTCCGCAAGTTTGGCAACCCTACCATAAATCCATCGTAATCATATCCCACTTCCACTAAGGAATGGGTAAACTTTGCAGAAGACCACTTGGAACCTTATACTCTGCCTTAACCAGCGAACACGTATTGCACTTAGATCCCAATCAGCCACATCTCTCTTCATCCCAACCCAATGATAATACTGCTTGAGATCACGATACATCTTAGTCGTATCCGGATGAATCAAGAACTTGCTTGCATAAGCCTCACTCAGAATCTCTTACCTCGACACCTCATTTCGAGGTACACAAACTCGACCACAAACTAGAATCGTCCCATTTAGAGAGACCAGATACTCGGAACCAACTGCTCTCGATGCATCAATCAAATCCTGATCACACTGCTGAGTAACTCCAATCCTATTAAGAAGATCTGCTTGATCGACAGCCTCTAAGCCCAAAGGCTCCTGCAAAACCGCCCTAAGATGCAAAGTGCTAATATCGCCCACTAACGCCTCAGTATATTGCGCTAGGGCTGAATCGAACCTCCGTCGACTCAAAACATATGCTACCTGATTAGCCTTGCACGGATGATAGATAATCTCATGATCATAATCTGCCAGCAACTCAACCCAGCACCTCTGTCTTATATTCAGCAACGACTGAGAAAAGATATGTTAAAGATTCTTGTGATCCGTATAAATCTGCACTCTTCCGCCAGAGAGATACGACCTCCAGATCTTCAAAATGAACACTACTGCTCCCAACTCAAGATCATGCGTAGGCCAATTACGCTCGCTACCCTACAACTGCCTCGAAGCATACGCGATAACTAGACTTTCCTGCATGAAAACAAAGCTTAAATTAACTCTTAAAGCATCGGTATACATTGTGTAAGGCTTCACTGGCTCAGTAATGCCAACACAGGTGTACTAGTCAATATTTCATTAAGCTTTGTAAAGCTCTCCTCGCACTCCAGCGACCACACAAATGGGACATCCTTACTAGTCAACTTCGTCATCGGTTGCGCCATACTCACAAAATCCTTAACGAATCTCATGTAATAACCTGCTAAACCCAAGAAACTTCTAATCTCGGTAGCACTACTAGGTCTCGGCCAATCTTGAATCACCTCGATCTTGGCCGAGTCTATAGAAACTCCCTCTGCAAAAATAATATGACCCAAGAATCCCATATGTCACTGTCACAAATTGTACTTGCTCAACTTAGCATACAACTTCTGCTCCTAAAATTTCTCCAGAACCAATCTCAAGTAAGCCTCGTGCTCCTCAGGACTCCTCGAATAAACCTAGATATCGTCGATGAAAATGATAACGAACACATCCAAATACTCTTTGAACACACTGTTCATCAATCTCATGAATGCCGCAAGCGCATTAGTCATACCAAAGGACATGACCATAAACATAAAGTGCCCATATCTCTTCCTAAAAGCTGTCTTACGAACGTCTGCCTTATCTATCGAGAACTAATGATAACCTGAAAAAATCTATCTTGGAGAACTAGGTAGCACCCCTCAGCTGATCCAGCAACTCATTAATCCTCGGGAGAGGGTACCTATTCTTCACAATGACTCGGTTAAGTCCTCGGTAATTAATGCATAACAAAAGCTGCCATCCTTCTTCTTCACAAACAAAACCAGCGCTCACCCCGGTAAAACGCTCGGACAAATAAAACCTTACTCTTAAGGTTCTCTAACTGCTTCTTCAGCTCTACTAACTCTGCTGGAACCATCCTGTAGGAGCCTTCGAACCACTCGAATATCCTCCCACGCAACCTTACCACTAGACTTCGACATCACAATCATCGCCAAATAGGCCTTGCACCCTCGCCCTATCATCTGCTCTGCTTGAATAGCCGAGATCATAAATCTACCTAAAGTCGGTCTCAATTTCTGAAACACTAACCTCCCTCCATCATGTTCGAAGCTCACTCTACCTCGATAACAATCCAAATGAACCCTGTAGAACGACAACCAATCCATACTGAAAATCAAGTCGTATAGCTCCACCGAACTAATAACCAAATCTGCTTGCATCGACTGCCCAGCAATCTGAACATCCACTGCTCTTGCACGGCTCGAAGTAGCTAGGAATCCTCCTCCAGCCACCTTGACCATACCTGTACGCTCACCAGCACTGCTCCGGATGTTGCTGCTATCGGCATGCTCTAGAGTAATATAGCAGTTCGATGCTCCATAATCAAAAAGCACATGGGACTCGAAACAACCCACTAACAAGGTCCCTACATAATTTACATGCGTTAAGAACCCTGATAACTCGATCACAAGTAAATAAAACAACAAACAACCGCAATAACAACAATTCTACAGCAAAAGAATTTATAAAATATGAGTCTAGTTTACATGTGATATGCCCGGCACTATTGCTCTGACCAAACTCTGCCGGCAAAAATACTCGAGGTACTGGTCCAAACTGGCCCAACGGCTGTACTGCCAAAATCTGCGGCATCGGCTGCACCCCAGCTGGGTGAATTGCTGTTACGGTCGCCTGCTATAACTTGGGACACATCAGCCTGATATGCCCTGGCTCCCTGCAGTAGAAACACACTCTTAAATCTTGTTGCGACTGCTGCTACAACTGCTACAGCGACTGTTGTTGCAACTGCTACTGCTGGTTGCCCTTTCGTAGACAACTCGAAAAACAATGCTCCAAACTCCCGCATCCGTAACATGCTCTGCCCCTCTAACTGGACCTGGAAGCGCCATCCCACTTCTATTTTAGGCCCTCCGCAGGCTTCCTGGCTTTGCCAGAACCAAAACCAGAACCACTCTGCTACTGATGCCTCCTCGGCTGAACAGCATAAACATTTGCCACTGGAACGGCTACAGCTGACTGACCCCTCAGATTCTTCTCAATGCGTGCAGCCATCTCTACCAGCTTCGCCCTCGAGACGTACTCTGCTACTCTACAATGTATCCTCAAATCTGCCTAAAGTCCCCTTAGGAACTTCTGTACGTACGTTCGCTCGTCCTCCATGCCTTTATCCGCATAGACAAGCAACCTACTGAACTTGGCATCCTACTTTCGCATAGTACGATCGCCTTGCACCAGCTCCATAAACCTTGTCCCGAGACGATCTAAAACCTCTTGAGGAAAGTACTTAGCATTGAACTCAGCTACGAACTTTCCCCAGGTCCATACAACACCAGGCCTCCTAGCCTCAATAGCTCACCACCATAAGTGAGCATCACCACTCAGATAATGGACCGTCAACTCCACCCGATAATCCTCTGGATATCGCACTGAGCGGAAGTTGCGTTCCATACGCATATGCCACTCATTCGCCTCCTCAGATTCAACATCGCCCGCAAAGAAAGTAGTACTCAAATGCCGTATCTCACCCATCATCTCCAGATAAGTCAGACGCACCTCGACCATCGTAGTCCTCGGCTGCACCTCCGCCACTAGAAGCACCAGTGAAGCCTGAACCGGAACCACTGCCGGAAAACGCTCCATCAACTGCCCCTGAAAACTCTCCATACAATCCAGACGATCCTGAGATGGAGCAGCACCCATACTTGGGCCCACTCCACACCAGCTAAACCAGCACCCCTCCCAGCGCCCACAGCAGTCACACCAGCACTAGCACTGGTCACACTCCCGGATCCCACATAATGCGTAGGAGTCTCTGACACGTGCGTAGCACTTGCATCCACGCTACTGGACGACTCAATCACTAGTCCACGACAATGTCCTTGGCCTCCACGGCCACCAATTCTGCCACCACGGGCACCAGCTCTGCTACGACCTCTAGCTCCTGGAACCATCTCACTGCACTGCATTTCCCAAAAACACAGGCTAAGATACTAGAAATCACAAAAGCACACAAAACAAACTGTGGACTCTATACCCAAAACAATAAATCATATAGTCTCATATCAAACAATCTAACGTCATAAAACCATATAGGCTCTGATACCAAAATGTAACACCCGCATTTTTTTTATTTAAATAATTAATCCAGATTTAATCATTCTATAATCATTAATCCTCAACAATTAATTCACGGTGAATCAAACACAAGCGGAAACAATAACCAAATAAATTCAAATCCAAATTTCATAATTCCTATTAACCAGAATTCCAAAAACAATCTACATTCCAAAAGGAAACCAAAGACTATCAATTCCAGAAACAACAACCAGCAACCTAATCCAGGCTACTAAATTCAATAACATATAAAATAAAGTCATATCATCCTTCGTCCTCGCCTCGATTCCACGATCAAACTTTTCCTTTACTTGCAACTCAAAAGGAAACCGAGAGTTGCATGAGTATTATCATAAATACTCAGTGGAGCGGTCATCCAGCCAACATGTTATATATAGAAACAAATATCGATATAAAACATGTTTAAACCTTTTAATTCAATCTCTACATTAAACAATTAAACCAATTTTACGGTTCACAATAATTTTCACAAAATTCTGCAAGCAAATAACGGGTGTTAATCGACACACCGCCATGGTGTCGATCGACACTCGACAATATCGAGTATCTTCTTTTTCACAGGGTGTCAATCGACACAGCCTCTAGGTGTTGATCGACACTTTGTTCCTAAAACCAGAGCTCGAGCCTGTCCTCACGCGGCTCGTCTCGGAATCATCACTAACCGATAAAAACGCAACTCAACACGATTCAAACGCAAACACATAGACAAAACGATCAATATCACGCCAAATCAACAATCAACCAATCAATCATTCAACCTACAATCGATTTCTATTATTCCTCAACGATCACGCACTCACTTTGCGATTCAAAGAGGATTGTCCACAAAATGGATCGACCACGGCCTAGACCCACTGACTCTACGCTGAAACCACAAGGAAAACTCGCCACGAACGATCACTGAGAATGAACGAATGAAGAACTCTCGAGAACTCTCAGCTTTCTTTCTGATTTCTCCCCTCCCAACGATGGCTCGCAACTCGAGGAATATAAGGTTACGAGCTTAGGGTTTTTCCCGTAACCAAACCGTGTGAAAATCGCGGTTGAAAACAATTCGAACTGGATTCTGAAACTTGTTGTCGATCGACACCTTCTACTGGTTAGGTTGCGGTCGTTACATATATAAACTAAAACCAAGAAATAAAATGAATTAAAAATGGCTAGAGATAATAAATAAATTTCAATCAGATGATATACATACCTAGATCCATAGCTAATTAAACAAAAATCAACCGAGATTAACCTAAATAACAAACAGAGACATAATAACCATGTGTGTTAAAAAAATATAGAAATACAAACAACCTTTTTTGTACAGTGAGTCACATACCTATCAAACGAAGAAGACTCAGAGACCACGTATACAAAAGTGAAGACAGATAAAACGTTATATTAGAAACAGGCGAGATCAAGAAAAAAACAAATATACATGTAGGTCAGAGAAGAGTATATAAAAACTAAATAAGCTAAATTGGTAAAAAAAAATGCCATACATTGGGACAACTCAAATTATATTAAAATAATAACCAATGACAATTGGTAAAAAAAATTGTTAAGAGAAAGGTCTCACAAAATTGCTAACCTTGGCGAGATTAAAATCAATGAAATAGTCTTTGTTGGGCTTCCTAGAGAAAATGAAGTTTTGTGGTTTAACATCACTATGAATTGCAAAGGGAAACAATAAATCCCGAAACTATAACATGCCATGAATGATATCAGAAAACTATTAAAGATAACTAACTCAAACCCCGAGTGAGTGAGAAACGAAAATTATGCTTCTGTAACTCTGTAAGTGTAACACCCGAGTTTTTTTTTTTAAAAAACATTTAATTAATAGTCCAGATTAATATTCCCATAAATATTAATCCTCAACGACTATTTTCCTAACAGTTACTATACGGAAGTTCTCAAGAAATAAGCCATTCATTAATAACCAAACATAACAATTCCAGAATACAACAATCAGAATTTATAACTAACAACCTAACAAATCCATTCAACTCAATTCCAATCCCATATTCGACCAATTCATCCTAGCAACCTAATCACAAATCACAATCTCTAATCATTCTCCTCCTCTGCCATGATTCCGCGATCACATTTTCTTTTACCTGCAACACAATTGGGAAAAACGAGTTGCGTAAGTATTTCATAAATATTTAGTGAGCCGGTCATACCATCTACTGGCGTAACAAGCAGGCTCAGATATTCAATACCACCACAATATAACTAACACAACATCAATCAATAACCAACACAACACCAATCACAATTCAACACAACACACAACCACATTTTGGGTAAACAGTACCTCATGTCGATCGACACCACTAAGGCGTCGATCGACACGACCAAAAGTCCGGTGTCGAGCGACACCACAAAGGTGTCGATCGACACATGACCAAAACTCGTGTCGAGCGACACCCTCCTGGTGTCGATCGACACGCCTCTGTAATTGCACCAGAATCGAGTTTATCCTCTCTCGACTCGATTCCGGCGATTACGAGTCGCAAACCTGCACCAAAAACACCACAAAACCAATCCCAATATCCACAGCAATCACCAGCATCATCAACACACAAAATCACATAAGAATCATTCACA
The DNA here is from genome assembly GCA_963576765.1 of Draba incana. Classification (NCBI taxonomy): domain Eukaryota; kingdom Viridiplantae; phylum Streptophyta; class Magnoliopsida; order Brassicales; family Brassicaceae; genus Draba; species Draba incana. The sequence continues at coordinate 10,982,083 of OY755212.1, read as the reverse complement.
AACACATTGAAATATCCTCATAGCCTAGAAACCAATGGTCGCGAACTCACCTTAGCCACAACGGTGATTGAATTCGGTTTGAGACTCAAGGACAGCCACGAACAGATCCTCCACAACACTAGGTACGGCTGATTCGAGTCACAAACACGAAGAACACGACGAACAAGAGATTCTACGGACTCTAAACTCAACGGAAACCGTTCCTAAAGGATTTCTTTGCAACAATCCTTAAGAACAACAAATCCCTCTAACTTTTTCTTACTTTTCTGCTCTCCACCCGACGGCACGCTTCCCCAAACGACTTAAATACGCGAGCCCTAGGGTTAAATCCCCTAAACCTTCGTGTCGATCGACACACCACCTGTGTCGCTCGACATGACCACCCGAAATCACTAAACAGGATCGCGGATTTTACAATTCTCCCCCACTAAACTGGATTCGTCCTCCAATCCCCAAAACACGAGTCTACCCGAGACTCCACTCTGGCCCGCGCCGGCCTCTAGCACTAGAGATTTACACCAAAAAAAATCTCAATACTCCACAATCAACCCACACTATACACAGGTTCTAGACATTTATTACGTTTTCGACTCATCTCCACACACTTACACACCCACACACACACCAGGGAAAACACTTCCCTGAGAGAACCACCGTCTCTTAGCACTATAGAGGAAACCACCGTCCCAATATAGGCTCTCCGTACTATAAAGGAAACCACGTCCCAATATCAGTACACAGGAAAACCACCGTCTCCTGGAAAGAACCACCATCTCTCCGTATGTATACAGGAAACCACCGTCCCTGATACAAATCAAGAAAGCCACCGTCTCCAGATCATGAGTCCTCCGTAATAAATTCCATAACGCCTACCCACAACAATAAAAGGACCTAAAAGAACGCGCAAGGCTCCTAGCCCGAAATACCAAAATGCAATGTTTCCTAATCCTGCCTAGGTCTGTCCAATTGATTGCACAACAATCAAACAAGAACATGTACAACCAGCTGTAGACCCAGAATTGGATCGATCGATTGTGCAACAATCAAACAAGAACATGCACAACCAAGACACTACATCCGATATCCTGGTCGTCGAAACCGAACGCACAAGAATATCATCGAGGTCTGTATTCCGTTCCATTCTCATGCCACGATCAGATATTGATTACTCCCATTTACCGTCATCATCACACTCTCAGGACGTCTCCTTCGAGGTAACGATGCCGATGCCACTCCACTCTCAGGATGTCTCCCTCAAGCTCTGGCTCTAGATAGGAAGATACTTCCTTAGAGTAATTCAACACACACGTGAACAAGCATCTGAAACTAAGAACACCTCCCTTGATAACAACACTTAACACGCAACCTATTCTAGCAAAACAAACTAATCCTACATAACACACTTAGCAACACAACCAACTTCGCTGAAGAACCACACCTCAACTTCGAAGCACAACACCAAACCAAACTCCACGCACGCCCCAGATATTCATTGCTCTTAACTCAGTCTACACCGGACACTCATAGGACACATCCTAGTCCACCAAAACACATACCACTCGCACTCTCGGGACACATCCTTCGAGTTAACGATGACTGGAATCTCACATCCCAAGTCAACACACAGGAGAGCTCACCTCTCCTCACAACACAAGAGTTATTCGAGACCGCAGCCCCTAGAGCAATAAATACTGAGCACAGAACACCAAAACTGAACTGCCCAACAAGGGCCAAAACCACTTTCGCCGCCTCAGCGCAACCACACTGACAGCCGATACAACTGCTTACCCTGCCTGTCTCATTCGAAGAGACCTGAAAACTGAACCGACTACCTCAAAACTACTCATGACTCGGATTCCTCTCCAGAGCCAAACACAAAACTTCCCATGCACTCCTGCATGCATGACGCTACGCAACCCACTCCAAACTTGATAGCTCCCAACTTAGACCGCTCCTCTGGAAATTCTTCTGCAATTCATGACCAACCTCCACTCTGTTCACTTTGTCCCAACCTACGACGCTCACGCAAAACCCTTGACGCAAATCTTAACCCGGACCAGGTCTAACGGATTGATCGTGCAATAATCAGACAAGAACATGCACGAACAACCGTAAACCCAGAATTGGTTTTCTCAACGCGCCAAAACCGACCAACCAACTTCCTCAAGGTACTGAAATGCCGACCATGATGAACCTTTAAACTTCCCGATATTCCCATCTGCCTTCTTGTAGCCAAACCGGCGCTCCTCGTAACTGCACCGCTTGCCTCCGCATACGGCTTCAGCTTCTGAACCTTTTCCAAAATAAACGCAACAAACTTCAAGTTCCTCGGCTTCCTTGAATTGTCCAAGTTACACACGCTGAGTATGAACGAATACTTCCAAAAAATTCCTTGATCACATCGCAATAGACACTTGCATACCACATGCCTATTCGTCAAACCAAAAACACAACCACCACTTAAAATGCCCACTACTGGTCTAACATCACCCGGAACATTCTGAGCAACACTTTTTGTCCAAACAAGTCTGGCAGTCGATCGTACAACAATCAAACAAGAACATGTACCATCGCCCGTCAGTCCCGACTACGCAACATTCTTAATCCAAACCAGGTCTGACGGTCGATTATACATCAAACAAGAACATGTACAACCGCCCATCAGTCCGGCCTCGGATCTTTACAATGCTACATCTGTTACCAGAACTTAGTCCCGGGCTTCGTCGGACCAGCGACATTTCGGCTCACAGCCCGAGCCTCCTGAACCGTCTATCACAAACCACACTCTTGACCTATCCAGTCAACACTACTCAAAATCCTCACCCAATCCACATAACCGTCCCACATGGACCAAAAATCATGACCTTCCCCGGCCTACATCGCACGAGATCCTACCACAATCTCTGAGGCTCACAACCCATCTCACTAAGGTTAACATCACCCACAAAAACCTGACCAAGTTCGCCCGTATTGTGTCGCCTGATTGGTCGCGCAACAATCAAACAAGAACATGCACGACCAAAAATGCCACATTCATTTCCATGATCATCTGACTCGAAGTTCTACACGTAATATCAACCCTATTCTTGACTTCCACAACCATCTCTAACCGCAACCGGACAAACCTCGTCCCTCTGGAGAAATTTTCATCTCCTAAACAAGTATACCGAGAATCCACATCCCTCTGGAGAACACATCTCCCAAAAAGTATACCGGGAATCCACATCCCTCTGGAGAACACATCTCCCAAAAAGTATACCAGGAATCCACATCCCTCTGGAGAACACATCTCCCAAAAAGTATACCGGGAATCCACATCCCTCTGGAGAAATACACATCTCCCAAAACCGCACAATAACACACACCACAACCAATCACTCCAAAACCATATGAAAATAAATAAGGAAACACCATCTTATAAATTTTCAAAAATGTAAAACGTTCAACACCAACGAATACAATAATTCCAGAAGCAAAACACTAAAGCTCAACAAAATCTGAAACTGGAAACAAAACGGAACTAAACGATCACCAACTCAATCCTCGAACTGCTCCTCCACTACCCATGCCCATGCTGCGCTCCTCCAAACTGACCCAATGGCTGCTCTGGCGCTACCTGAGCCCAAGGCACCTCTGCTATCGGATGAACCACTGCAAGCGCCAAAGGCTGCAACTTGGGACACATCGGCATGATATGCCCCGGCTCTCTGCAATGGAAGCAAACTTTAGTCTCCTCGAAAAACTTGGGACAGTTCGCCACGCGGTGCTCAGAACTCCCGCAACCAAAACACTTATGATTGTCGTGACTCCTCGAACTCATTCTAGACGCGTCATCCCATCTCCTCTTCTGACCCTGCGCAGGCTTACTGTCCTTGCTGGAGCCAGAACCTCGCCGATACTGCTGCGGCTGCTGCTGCTGACCCCTCGGCTGAGCAACAGGAGCAACCACGGGCGGAACCACTAACGACCCAGCCTGCTCTCGTTAATCCTCCTCAATCGATGCTGCAAGCTCCACCAGCTCTGCACTGAGACCGGATACACAACCGCAGTCCCTGCAAAAACCTCTGCATAAGAGTCCTCTCGTCCTCAAAATCACGGCTCGAATGTACTAACAGTCTGCCAAACTCGGCATCATACTCGCGTACTGAACGCTCCCCCTGCTCCAGCGACATGAAACTCAACTAAAGACGATCACGAGCCTCCTGAGGAAAATACTTAGCATTGAACTCGGCTAAGAATTCTCCCCAGGTCCACACCGCTCTCCGAGCCTCGATAGCTCGCAACCACAGATGGGCATCACCATACAGATAGTGAATAGCCAACTCTACCTGATACTCAACATGACAAAAAAACGATCTGAAGTTACGCTCCACTCTCAAGCGCCATTCGTCTGCCTCCGCAGGACCCACTCGGCCATCAAACGACAGTGTACCAATCCTCTGCATATGTCCCATAACCTCAAGGTATGACGAACCTTGCACTACAACTGCAGCCATCGGCTGCTCCACCTCTGCAGCTCTCTGCTCCATACCGGCCACTGGAGGAATACTCGGAGCCTGCTCAGGAACCACTGGCGGAAAACGTGCCAACAACTGCGTCAGCAATCCCACAATCTGGTCATCACGACCTGGAGCTGCAGCAGCACCCCCTCTCGGGCCCACTGGAACTCCCCTGCCTCTACCGGCACCAGCCACGACCACGGCCCTGGCCTCCAAGGCCACCTACTCTGCCACCACGGGCAACTGCCCTGCCACCACGGGCACCAGCTCTACCACGACCTCTAGCTCTGGTATCCATCTCACTGCAACACCACACGAATATTCTAAGAGACTAGAATTCACGGAAACAATTAAAACACAACTCACCGCGGAATCTCTTTAAAGGTTTGAAGAGAATGATTCTAAGACTACAATTGACTAAGCACACATAATCAATTTAAACACATAGTCTCAGTTCATCAAAATCACTACTAGCCCTAGAACCGTAAGGGCTCTAATAGCAAAATGTAACACCCGAGTTTTTTTTTTTTTTTAAACATTTAATTAATAGTCCAGATTAATATTCCCATAAATATTAATCCTCAACGACTATTTTCCTAACAGTTACTACGCGGAAGTTCTCAAGAAATAAGCCATTCATTAATAACCAAACATAACAATTCCAGAATACAACAATCAGAATTTATAACTAACAACCTAACAAATCCATTCAACTCAATTCCAATTCCATATTCAACCAATTCATCCTAGCAACCTAATCACAAATCACAATCCCTAATCATCCTCCTCCTCTGCCATGATTCCGCGATCACATTTTCTTTTACCTGCAACACAATTGGGAAAAACGAGTTGCATAAGTATTTCATAAATATTTAGTGAGCCGGTCATACAATCTACTGGCGTAACAAGCAGGCTCATATATTCAATACCACCACAATATAACTAACACAACATCAATCAATAACCAACACAACACGAATCACAATTCAACACAACACACAAACACATTTCGGGTAAATAGTACCTCATGTCGATCGACACCACTAAGGCGTCGATCGACACGACCAAAAGTCCGGTGTTGAGCGACACCCTCCTGGTGTCGATCGACACGCCTCTGTAATTGCACCAGAATCGAGTTTATCCTCTCTCGACTCAATTTCGGCGATTACGAGTCGCAAACCTGCACCAAAAACACCACAAAACCAATCCCAATATCCACAGCAATCACCAGCATCATCAACACACGAAATCACATAAGAATCATTCACAAACACATTGAAATATCCTCATAGCCTAGAAACCAATGGTCGCGAACTCACCTTAGCCACAACGGTGATTGAATTCGGTTTGAGACTCAAGGACAGCCACGAACAGATCCTCCACAACACTAGGTACGGCTTATTCGAGTCACAAACATGAAGAACACGACGAACAAGAGATTCTACGGACTCTAAACTCAACGGAAACCGTTCCTAAAGGATTTCTTTGCAACAATCCTTAAGAACAACAAATCCCTCTAACTTTTTCTTACTTTTCTGCTCTCCACCCGACGGCACGCTTCCCCAAACGACTTAAATACGCGAGCCTAGGGTTAAATCCCCTAGACCGAGCCAAAACCGCGATTAAAACTTAATTTACCCGGTTCTGCGAAAACACATGTCGAGCGATACACAGGGCAGTGTCGATCGACACCCACAAAAACCTTTGTGTCGATCGACACACACCCTGTGTCGCTCGACACGACCACCCGAAATCACTAAACAGGATCGCGGATGTTACAGTAAGAAAAGGGCAAAACATATTAAACCAAAAAAAAAGAAAAGAAGAATTGTCTAGAGATACAACATTCACATCAAAAATCTCATTCCTCTGCTATGGTTTCTTGCAAGAAAACACTTCAATTTACTGACCGATAAGAATAATTATAAACATTTATGCGACTAAAGAAACATTGTTTATATTTGTGTACCTCAATATTTGTTTTAGTTGGACACCTCACTACAAGAAAACAGGCCATTTGCCACTCCCAGAAGCGTCACAAATTCATCACTAATGACCCATTTGCGACTACTTAGCGACGCCAACTCGGCGTCACAAAACGTGCGTCGCAAATTTCTGGCGTCGCTAAAGCGTCGCTAAATTGCGACGGATTAATAACTCCATAACTCAGTCGCAAATAAGCAACACAATTGTGACTCATGTAGGTAGTCACTAATTAGCAACGTATTTGGGACTGCCTTTGGCGTGGCAAATAAGTGACTAATTAGCGACTTCTGATTTTGCGACTGATTTATGATTAACTATATTCGTCGCAAATTAACGACTAATTAGCTTCTAATTAGAGACTATATTGTTGTTGTCACATTTTGGGTTAGTCACATTTTGGTCACTAATTTGCTACTGATTTGCGACGCCTTTGTTTTAGAAGTGACTGAATTGAATCTCTTTCCAGTCACTTAAATGCTACTAATTGTTGTTTATTTGTGTTGTTTTCAATTACCAAATATTGTGAATAACAAAAGAACTTGAAATGCAAAATTATATTACAAAACAAGCATATAGCTTGTCAAAATTAATACCAATGTACAAAGAATACTTCACAAGAAATTCTTTTAATACAAATTGATACCAAAAACAAAACAAGAACAAAAATACAAAGTTTTGGTATAACATCAATTGTTCCAGGATGCAGTCTAACATCATCGTCCAAAAATAACACATATTTGGTATCTTTGTGCATTTTCTCAACTCCAATCTTCACGAAGCAGAAACCAAACATACACAAAGTCAGCAAATGCCAAAATGAACAGCATAAATGTAAAACATATATTGGAATATAGTTTTGCTAGTCATGGTTGTGATTATACTTTAGCCAAGAACAGTTACAATGGAGAGATGAGAACATGAACAGAAACGAAAATACACTAGTGTAACCAATGACAGTCAATCACCAAAAGATTAAAATTGCTTCAAAGATTTATACATACCAACTGATTATGAATTTTCTGGCTGTAAGTGGTTGATAAACCAGCAACCACAACCTTAGCTTCAACATGATCCTATTTAGGCATTGATATGAACAAAATTTCAAGTCAAGACAAAAGAATGCCATAAGGACTATGACTTGACATTTTTGTGACAATACTTTCATTGGTCTCTTATAGATACCAAGTTAAACAACTACAATGATATGTTAAAACGTGTCAATACCTGATACATAGATAACAGACGGGTAACAGCATGATATGCAGGGTCTTCTGTACTTTCTACTACAAAAAGAAATTCCAATGGCCCACCATATAGAGAAGTAATCTACACACATAGACCAAAATGAACAACAAAGTTGGAAGCAAGAGACTTCTCCAATGATGAAATAGTAAAACACTGACCTGACTTCTCCAGTTATGCAAATTGTGTTCTCCAAAACCTTTTAGAGGCATAACAACAGAAACTCTGTGAAGTTTAACCTACCTAGAGTGCTCAAGTTCATTGATATCTTGATAGAGAAACGCCAAGCTATTCCCATCTTTCATGCTGTTCCTAATTCTCTTAACCTCTCGGTTCCTTAAACGTAGAAGTAAAAACACACACAAATCAGAATAAGAAGGAAAAGACACCAACTTGTAACACACAAAAGCATCAAAATCAAACACTACCTGACATATGCAGCAATTAACCAACCTAGAGCAAGAAGTAAGAATATTGTACATCCCTGAGGCATATAAAGAAAAACAAAAGCAAGAAAATTCTTATCATAATGATAAAATGCCCAACAAGACAAGTCAAAGGAGATGACATTGAACCAAAAATTGATAGCATCCTCAAATCATCATCGATGAGAATCAAATAGCATCACATATAGCTAGCACAAATAGCATCAAAGAAGTCCAAACACAAACCCTACATACACATTCAAACATTTTTTTCAACAACCGATTACTCTTTTAAGCAAAATCAAAACACGAATAAACTTACCATCCAGACCAAGCTAAGAACAAGTCTTGTCCCAGTTCAGGTCTTGCCTTTGCAAAGTTAAACATGACTGTGTACATAATTACAGTTGGCTCTGCAACTCCAAGTATAAGCAATGGCTGACCTCCGATAACCGAGTGTATCATTCCGCAAATGGCGGTAGATGCTAAAGTCTGAACAGCAGTGAGAACTCCATCTAAGAAGTTTCAGAATCCAATTTCAACAAAATTACTAATTTTTTATAAAGAATGAAACTTTAATGAAGAATTTAGATGCAATTTACCTATGCTTCTTTCCAATTGTTCACCGAATGAGATAACAGGAATCGCAGAGACGAAGAAAATCGCAGATCCAACAGAGAATTTGAGGTCTCACACTCAAAAATTAAACAAGTAAACAAGTCTGAACAGCAGTGAGAACTCCATCTAAGAAGTTTCGGGTTAGAGAATCGATTTCTTCAACCAAGAATCGATTCTCTTAGCTGAGTCGAGTGAAGAAAATGAATTACATCAACTCAGAAACACACCAATCAGAAGGATTTGTGAAAAGAAAAGAAAGATTTAGAGAAGAGATGAAGAAATTAGGGTTTATGGCAATAGAGTCGAGAGATTGAGAGAGAGCGCCTGAACGGTGGAGGAATAGGTCGGAGAAGGGGATTTTCTTTTAGCCAAAAATGTGTTAAGTGTCAAATTAAACATAAGACTCTTTGTTTTAGAGAATAAATTCCCACCCAAAAAATCAAAATATTTCACCAAACCCCAAATAATTCCCGCCCATATATTAGTCTCAAAAGAGTAACAAAATAGTTACTGATTTGTGACGATTTTAAGTTATTAACAAATCAAATCCCTAAACCCTAAACATTTAGACCCAAATTTTGTTCTTCTTTCCTTTTCCTAAACCATATACCCTAAATAAACTGATATAACCATTATACCACCACTAACAAAGCTAATTTACAAAAACATCAACTTACATAAACTTTCTTTAAAACTTCTAAGTGTTTATAAGGTAAAGTACATTAATGTTGTTCTCACATATATATTTTAGAAATTGATTTACTCACTACAACCACATCTTAGCTACTTTGTCATTGACTTTAGTACAAGCTGAATACAACTATGAATCATGGAAACATACATTTTGGGGTTTAATGTGTATTATTGTAAAATGGAGTGGCAAAGTAGTCACTAATCAGTCGCAAATTTACTTATGCGTCGCAAAATAGTGGTATATTTGTGACTATTTTGTGACGTTAGTATAGGTTTGAGAATCCAAAACCCTAAACCCTATATAGTCACTAAAGAGTCACAAATTCGTCACTATTAATTTTTTTAAAAAATTGTTATTTTGAAACCCTAAACCCTATATGGTCACTAAAGAGTCACAAATTCGTCACTACCAATTTTTGTGACGCTTTTGTTATGCTCTTATGGTAGTCACTAATCTGTGACTGCTTTGATAGTCACAAAGTAGTCGCATATTTGTGACCCCATAGAGTAGTCGTAAATGAGTCGCTAATTAGTGACTGATATGTGACTAGCCAAAAACCTCGGAATAAGTGTCGCAAATTAGTCACTTATTTGCGACACTCTTATGACCAGGTTTTGGCGTCGCAAATTAGCGACAATTTTGCGACGCTTATTTATGGCGTTGCAAAGTAGTCGCAAATTCATCGCAATAGCGTCGCAAATATTAGTGACTACTTTTGCAGTCACTAACCGCAGTCACTTCTGGACTGTTTTCTTGTAGTGCCTATACATATCCAAACACTGATACTCGCACTCTTCATCAGGTTACAAATGTTGTAACCTCAAACTCCTCTTTTTATTCCCTCAATATCGCTGCATGTTTTCATGGACTGTTTCATTTTTCATTTAGTAGTGTGATTATAACAGCAAGCACCAATAAAAATTTGGCATACCTGCTTGTGAAGACTTGACCCAGTTTTGATAAATCGATGTGACATGTTCAATAGACCACCACTCATTCCTGATATCAACTAAGACGTCAAAGGTTTCATATTGTAACGTGACAAATTAAAGCTTACTAAAACTATCTAAACCACGACTAATTTTCTTTAAAAGAATTACCTTGAAGAACATGCAACAATCATGAAGATCTAAGTCTCCGATTTCTTCCAGCGATGTTGAGCTCCCGTCGATGTCTGCTCCACCTGTGTCAGATGCTAAGCTAAGGCACCAGCTTTACCTTACCTTCAGGCGAAGCTTGTGTCAAAATTCCAAATTCCATTATTGAAAAGAATAGGGCAGCCTGGGAATGCTTCATCCAAGGTCGACAATACTGAGACATAACAGTCACCAAGATGGAAAGACATGCGTTCTTATTTAGGATTCCAAACAACTCAACACAAAATCGTGTCCTAAATCAACGATTATGGCTCATCGATGGACAGACGATGTTTAAGGCGAAATGGGAACCTGGAATGGAGCCGTTAAACCTATAATTTATGCAGCAAATGATGATGATCTAGAAGAGATATTTGGGAGGAGATCAAGGCAGTTGCTACTTCTCGGATTATCAATACTAGTGCTTAGCTAGTCCTTGGGGACTTTAATCAGACTTTGTCCCCGAATGGGTATTCAAACCCTCCTTCTCAGAATGTGAACAGCAAGATGAGAGAGTTTAGAGAATGCCTGAGACTTTCAGAGCCAGAGAATCTAACTTTCAGATGGAATTCTTTTACCTGGTGGAACAAGTGCAAAGCGAGACCTATTGTGAAGACACTGGATAGGGTCCTGGTTAATGATGCATGCTATAACCAGTTTCCTACTGCCTTTGCATCCTTTGGTGAACCAGACTTCTCAGATCATGCTTGTTCTACTGTGGTTCTGAACCTGCCCTCACTGCAAGTAAAGAAACAGTTCAAGTTCTTCAATTTCCTTCTGAAGAACCAAAACTTTTTACCCCTACTGTGTTGATATATCATGCTTTTTACACGTTTTTATACCATGATATATGTCTGTTTTATAGAGTCTTTGGTGTTTTCTAGTGTTTTATGTTTTATCTTAGGTACAAGGACGATTGGACTTAATTGGTGTTTACTGGAGCAATTTGGAGCATTGAGGAATGAGCATTCAAAGAGGCAAGTTTGGAATGAAGAAATGGAGACAGTGTCGAGCGACAGACACTTGGTGTCGCTCAACACCAAGATTTCACAAGCGTCGATCGACGAGGAATCGAGTCGCTCGACAGAAGAGAAAAGCAAGTGTCGATCGACACACTATTAGTGTCGATCGACACCAGCTTCGGACCAGCCTAAAAGCCCAAGTTTTGAAGACTTCTTTTTTGCACCAAAAAGCCTAGATGTTTGCAATTGGGCCTATGACGTTTTTGTACTCTATATAAGTGTTTTTAAAGCCATTGTTTAGGCTTACGCTTTACTTTCTTAGAGATTTTAATACAAAGGGTTTCATTATTCATGTCTATGTCTGAGTAATTCTCTTGTTAGGTTTTAGAGTTTTTCAAAGTTATAATGAAGAGTTGTAGAGTTTAATTACTATTGGGTTTTTGCATTCATATCTATATTCTTCACCTTGATTGCTTTGAATTCTGATTTAGGCATGAATTAGATATCCTAGGTTGTTTAATAGATATGATAGTATTATTGAATTTCCTGAATTTGAATCATAGGTGAGCAAGGATTCGATTCGCAACGACAGTTGGCTTTGAATCCTTGTGAACAAATCGAACCTGAATTTAAATGCTTGTTTAGATCAATCTGATTTCGCAACGACAGTTGGTTGTCTAGGGTTTAAATATAGATAGTATTTGTAACGACAGTTGATTTACTTTACAACAGTGTTTCGAGTTCTAGAATTGCGCATAATCATTCCCAATAATAGTTTTATTCTGCAACTTGGATTTATTTCTGCGAATTCCCTAAAGCTTAACGTTTCTCTTTTATTGAATTTAAAGTTTGCAAATCATCCCGTTTTCTATTACTGCAATTTACTTTACAATATTATTCTGCTTAGCTTAGTCTGAAAGTCTTAATCTATTGTGCAATCTGATTCCCTGTAGATTCGATAACCCTAAGTACTACTATCTCTTTGTTTGAGAGAGTAGTCAAAGGCAAATTTGACCATATCAAATTTTGGCGCCGTTGCCGGGGAATCAACACCTTTAGATTTACATTATTAGGATTTTGTCTAAGTGCTTTTTATTTTTGTTTTCACTTTACTAACTTTTTCTTTTTGTTCTTCTTTTTGTTTTGAGTTTCAGGCGCACTAATCACCTTATATTTCAGAGAGATGATGGTTTCTTCGACAGAGAAGGAAACCGGTATAATGAGGATGGACAGAGGCTCGACGAAGAGGGAAACATCGTCGATGAGCAGATCGACGAGGAACAGCAAAGACGCGACGAAGAAATCCGTGCTCGCAAAGAACAGGCTTGTGTCGAGCGACACAAATTGGTTATCGCTCGACACGACGTGAACCAAGGTGTCGCGGGACAAGGAGATCAGATCGCTCAATATGACGATGAGGAACTTGGTGTCGAGCGACACTAGAATAGGACACTCGCCGATTTCAACCATCCTGAGCAGTTCTACGCGAATCGAGCTGCGATTCGTCCTCCAGCGTAACGACTTCAAGCTCAAGCCTGCTTACTTCTCGTTCGTTGCACAAGATCCTTTTTGCGGCTTACCTCATGAGCATCCGATGGATCACATCGAGAGATTCGAGGATCTTGCATCTAGCATCAAGGCTAATGGAGTCTCTGAGGATTATATGTTCTGCAAGCTTTTCCCGTATTCACTGCATGGAGAAGCCAAACATTGGCTAAGGACACTTCCTCCGGGCTCACTGACGAATTGGGAAGACACGAAGAATGCTATCTTAAGCAACTTCTTCGATGATGCGAAGTCTGAGGATCTCAGGTACAAGATTACCACCTTCAGGCAAGGAGACCAGGAAGCATTCAAGGCTGCGTGGCAGAGATTCAAGGGCTATCAGAGGGACTGTCCGCATCATGGCTTCAACGAGGTTCAACTTTTGAGCATCTTCTTCAGAGGGATTGTAATGCAATATGCTGTGAGCTTGGATGCTGCAAGCAGAGGAGATTTCAACACGAACTCTCCAAAAGCTGCTTTAAGGTTGATCGAGAACCTAGCTAACAGTAATAGTACGAAGAACCTCGACTTTGAAAGGAGCAGATCTGGGCAGAACATCAATGGTAATCTGCTCGCGGAAGTTACAAAGAAGCTGGATTCAATGCACGATCTTCTAGCTGGGAAGAAAGCAGTCCAATTCGCCAAGGAAGTCCAGACATTCGAGCCAGAGGATGTGCACTACGTTAATGGTTCAGGGTATCAGAGTTACAGTAGTCCGCAAGGGAACAGAAACTTCAGCAACAACTTCCAGAACAGCGGCTACAAGAGAGACTACGGCTCATCCTCGTATCAGAAGCCTCATCCTCCTTCTGCAGAGAGCAAGATGGAAGCTATGATGGAACGACTGCTGGAAGGACAGGATAAAATGATGTTGAACTTCAATGGAAAGCTCGATTCGTTATACACGTACCTAAACGAGAAGATTGAAGGCTTGAACATCCATATGAAGAAGCTGGATACTCAGGTTCAGCAAACCAGTGAATCAGTGATGAAGCTCCACTCAAATATGCTCAGTTTGAGATCTGGAATAGTGAAGAACCGAGCTCCGAGGCGAATCGACCAGTTTATGGAAGAGGAAGAAGCTGAAATTTTTGGGAGAGAGTCCCTGTCGATCGACACTAAGACTGCGTCGATCGACGAAGATTTTGTGTCGATCAACATGAGGCAGAATCAAGCGTCGAGCGACACGATGCCAGCGTCGCTCGACACATACTCAGATCGGACCCGATTCTTGGAAAGCTTCCGTTTGCACCGTAGAACGCATCTACAAGCCGACTCTTCTATTCCCGAGAGCCTCTATGAAGTCCTGTGCATCGGCTAGTACCATAGTCAATGAGAAAGAGCCTGAAGCGGTTGAGAAACCAGTCCTGAGAGAATTGATCAAGAGGGAAAGTCCTTGGCAGTTTATTGTTCCTTGTTCCACTAATGGAATGGAATTGGAAGGCACTCTCTTGGACACTGGAGCTAATGTGAACGTCATCTCACATGATGTTGTAAAGAAGCTGGGAATCTCAAACATCAAGTCTTCAAATGCTCTAGTCGGCCTCATTGATACTACTTCAGTAGCTTCTACAAGCTTCATTCCTAATCTGAAGATTCGAGTCGGAGATTGCCTTGTACCAGCTGACTTCCACATTATAGAGACTACTAAACCAATGGTTCTCGGTGCATCTTTCTTGAATACTGTTGGAGCTGTTTTGGATTTCCCGAATCAGCGAATCTCCTTCACGAGGATCAATAAGGAAGTCTTCTACCCATCGATCTTAATGGATAACTTCTCTTGTTGGACGGTCATTAAAGGAGCAAGGCTAGATCTCCCAACCCCCAAGTCTCCCATTAAACAACGGTACGCACTTCCTGTTCTTAATTCTCAACCTCTCCATCAGAATTTAAAAGTTGAAAAGACTGTCCCGCGCTTATGCAAGCAACGAGTTTCTCGTAGTATGCTTGGTTTTTCTTTTGATGAATGTGCAGGACTACCCACGGAGAGCAAGGAAGAGGAGACGGGACATAGGAGACGGAAGCAAGCTTTCTCTAAGTTCCGAATCATCATTCCTTCCGAGTTAAAGGAGAAAGGAGAGGAGCTCCTTCACAAATGATGCAGAATACTGTGAAACTTTTCCCTGGGATAGTTTCTGACAAGTCTGGGGGAGCTGGCAAGAAGGGCAGAATGAAGAACAAGGCTGCAACCATCCACCTGGATAAGGGAAGTACTATGCTTCTCAAAGATCCGCCATAAGTCCTGAATCCTAACACGTCAAGCTAAGGACTTAAAACAAGCGCTTAGTGGGAGGCAACCCACTTGTGAGTTTTACTAACTTTTACTTAGATTTTTATTTTCTTTTTCAATTTTACGTTTTGGTGTTGTTTTTGTGTTGATTTTAAGGCAAATGGACGTTTGAATGCAAAGGAGAATACATGACAGACGGTGGTGTCGAGCAACGCCATAGGCAGTGTCGCTCGACATCAAGAGAAATCACGTGTCGATCGATGACCAAAATCAAGTCGCTCGATGCGACCAAATCTGCAATGTCGATCAATACAAGGGTCATGTCGTTCGACACAACCCCGAGGGACCACATTTTCTTTCGATTTTTGTTCGTTTTGTTTCCTATTTATCATGTTTCGCCAATCTTAGGCTTAATAACACTGGGGACAGTGTTGTTTAAGTCTGGGGGAGGCAGTCGCTGACTTTTGAGTTTTCTTTTGAGTTTTTCGGTATATTTTAAAATTTTTGAGTCAAAACCTCCTTTAGACTTGCTTTGAACAGCACTTAGGAACCATTTCCAATGCAAGGTTGGTCGGTTTTACAAGGTGGGTAACTGGGAGCATATCGGTTTGACGGAGCGAGTTTAGATTTCTAGAGAACTCAGAAAGGATGTCAAAGACCCCACCCCTAATGAACCTTAATTTCTTGTCTAGGGGCTTGGTAATCGCATGACTTGATTCCCCTTTCGGCACTTGCAAATGAGAGGATAAGCTCCCTTCTTCTTCCCTTTACAGAGGTAAATAAATTTGAGTCTTAGAAAGAGAAAAAGTGCAAAGATACTCACGACCCGGTCTCCCCCCATAGAACCACAGTAGTGCAGTCCTCATGAACATGTTCTCACAAGGAACAACAGTAATGAGCGCTATTCTAAGACTCCATAGAGATCCTCACGACCCGGTCTCCCACCATAGAACCACAGTAGTGCAGTCCTAATGACCCTGTTCTCACAAGGAACAACAGTAATAAGCGCTATTCTAAGACTCCATAGAGATCCTCACGACCCTGTCTTCTCACAAGAAACAACAGTAGTGAGTAAGTATTCTATGAATCCCATGAAAATGGACAGAAATAAAAGGGAAGAGAAAAAGGGAGCAGTGCATAAAAAGTGCTAAAAGGAAGGGAAAGAATCTAGAAAGTCCAGTGATCGATATTCCCTCGATGAGACCACACCTAATTGAAGAAAGGGGTTTGCGACTGAAAGTCTGAGGTTCTCTAAGGGATTTGGATTTAATCTGAAGGACTGCTATGCTTCTAGGGAAACATCAAAGTATGACCAAGTATTGACTTTGCAGGAATGTGGATTCCAAAGGGGTGAGTATACTGTTTTGCTTAGGGACAAGCAAAAAGCTAAGTCTGGGGGAATTGATATATCATGGTTTTTACCCGTTTTTATGCCATGATATATGTCCGTTTTATAGAGTCTTTCGGTGTTTTCTAGTGTTTTATGTTTTATCTTAGGTACAAGGACGATTGGACTTAATTGGTGTTTACTGGAGCAATTTGGAGCATTGAGGAATGAGCAGTCAAAGAGGCAAGTTCGGAATGAAGAAATAGAGACAGTGTCGAGCGACAGACACTTGGTGTCGCTCAACACCAAGATTTCACAAGCGTCGATCGACGAGGAATCGAGTCGCTCGACAGAAGAGAAAAGCAAGTGTCGATCGACACACTATTAGTGTCGATCGACACTAGCTTCGACCAGCCTAAAAGCCCAAGTTTTGAAGACTTCTTTTTTGCACCAAAAAGCCTAGATGTTTGCAATTGGGCCTATGACATTTTTGTACTCTATATAAGTGTTTTTAAAGCCATTGTTTAGGCTTACGCTTTACTTTCTTAGAGATTTTAATACAAAGGGTTTTATTATTCATGTCTATGTCTGAGTAATTCTCTTGTTAGGTTTTAGGGTTTTTCAAAGTTATAATGAAGAGTTGTAGAGTTTAATTACTATTGGGTTTTTACATTCATATCTATATTCTTCACATTTATTGCTTTGAATTCTGATTTAGGCCTGAATTAGATATCCTAGGTTGTTTTATAGATACGATAGTATTATTGAATTTCCTGAATTTGAATCATAGGTGAGCAAGGATTCGATTCGCAACGAAAGTTGGCTTTGAATCCTTGTGAACAAATCGAACCTGAATTTAAATGCTTGTTTAGATCAATCTGATTTCGCAACGACAATTGGTTGTCTAGGGTTTAAACATAGATACTATTTGCAACGACAGTTGATTTACTTTACAACAGTGTTTCGAGTTCTAGAATTGCGCATAATCATTCCCAATAGTAGTTTTATTCTGCAACTTGGATTTATTCTTGCGAATTCCCTAAAGCTTAACGTTTCTATTTTATTGAATTTAAAGTTTGCAAATCATCCTGTTTTCTATTACTGCAATTTACTTTACAATATTATTCTGCTTAGCTTACTCCAAAAGTCTTAATCTACTGTGCAATCTGATTCCCTGTGGATTCGATAACCCTAAGTACTACTATCGATCTCTTTGTTTGAGAGAGTAGTCAAGGGCAAATTTGACCATATCATGTGTCACCACTAATTCTCTACCAATATCTCTGGAAGTGCAATGTTCAGAGTCTCCAAAAATCTTAAGGCCTTGAAGAAATTTATCAGGGAGTTTAGTAGGGATAATTACTCAAACCTAGAAAAGAGAGTTGAGGAGGCACATGAGGCATTACTTCTCCTGAAAAATAACATATTGGCAAACCCATCAGAAACTAATGCGGCTATGGAGCTTGAAGCGGAAAGAAAATGGCATATCTTAGCAAAAGCAGAAGAAGCTTTTTTCTGCCAAAGATCAAATGTCACCTGGTACAAGGAAGGTGATCTTGGCACTGCCTATTTCCATAGGATGGTTGCTTCAAGGAAATCAATAAACCATATTCATTTCTTGATGACAAGTGATGACAGGAGAATTGAGTCTCAATCTCATATTGGAGAGCACTGTGTGCAATACTTTACTAGTCTCTTAGCAGCTGAGCAGAGCCCCGAGATGTTTATACAGGAAGCCATTGAGCTTCTGCTTCCTTACAGATGTCCTGAAGAAAACCAGGCTCTCCTGGACAAAAGCTTCTCTAAGGAAGACATCAGAGACACTTTCATCTCACTGCCAAAGAATAAATTTGTTGGTCCTGATGGGTATTCCTCAGAATTTTTCATTGGTAGTTGGAGTATTGTTGGCCCTAAGGTGACTGAGGAAGTAAACGAGTTTTGCAAGTCTGGATGTTTGCTTAAGCAGCTCAACGCTACAAACCTTGTCCTCATCCAAAAGATCAGCAATGCCTCTACAACCTCTCATTTCAGGCCCATATCTTGCCTCAACACTATTTATAAGTTCATCTCTAAAATCCTTGCTTCAAGACTGAAAACCATCCTGTCAGAGGTAATATATCTATCTATGTCTGCTTTTATCCCTAGAAGATTGTTAGCTGAAAATGTCGTATTAGCAACTGAGATATTTCATGGATATAACAAAAGGAATATAGAACCTGGTGCTATACTAAAAGTTGACTTGAGGAAAGCTTTTGCCTCGGTTAGATGGAACTTCATATTAGCTGGGCTTAAAGCCATTGGATTGCTGAAAAATTTGTACACTGGATAAAGGAGCGCATTTCAACGCCTTCTTTCTCTGTTATGATTAATGGTTCCTCTAGTAGCTTCTTCAATAGTACTCAAGGGCTGAGACAGGGAGACCTCTTCTCTCCTTATCTCTTTGTACTAGCCATGGAAGTCTTTTCAAGGCTCTTGAAATCAAGATTTGATGCTGGCTATATAAGATATCACCCAGGAACTTCAGAGTTGAATATCACTCACCTTATGTTCGCAGATGATGTGATGATATTCTTCAATGGTGGTTCCTCCTCCTTGCATGGTATCAATGAAGCGCTGGATGACTTTGCATCTTGGTCAGGTCTCAGAATGAATAAGGACAAGACACAGCTCTTTCACACTGGACTGAACCACATTGAATTTACTGCTATCTTTAGTTATGGTTTCAATGCTGGTTCACTTCCTATTAGATACCTAGGTCTGCCCTTAATGTCAAGAAAGCTCAAGATTGCTGAGTATGAACCTCTGTTGGAGAGACTGGTGGCCAGGTTTAGATCATGGGCAGTTAAATCTTTGTCTTATGCTGGTAGACTCTAGTTACTATCTTCAGTCATCTCTGGTATTGTAACATTCTGGATCTCTACCTTTGTTCTTCCTAAAGGATGTATCAAGAGGATAGAAGCTTTGTGTGCTAGATTTCTAAGGTCAGGAGACGCTGACTCAGGTAAAGGGGCTAAATTCACCGGGAAGCAAGTATGCTTGCCTAAAAAGGAAGGTGGATTAGGGCTGAGGTGTTTCCAATCTTGGAACAAAACCCTTTGCATGCGTTTCACTTGGTTACTTTATTCGGAAGCACAAACTTTATGGGCTGCTTTGCATCATCATCATCACTTGAGAAATGCTAGCTTGTGGTCAATTCAACCTTGTCCATCTTACTCTTGGACTTGGAATGCCCTACTTGCTTTGAGACCTTATGTTGCTAGATTCATTAAAGCAAGGGTTGGTAATTGGCATAAAACAAGGTTTTGGTTTGATTCTTAGACTCCGATGGGCCCTCTTATTAACCTAATTGGCAGTAATGGTCCAAGAAGTATGCATCTTCCTCTGTAAGCTCTTGTGGCAGATGCTTGCACTAATGAAGGTTGGTTGCTTCCTTCCCCAGATTTGATCATCAACTTCAGCTCCACACCTTCTTGACCTCTGTTCCTCTACCATCTCTTTCATCGTCTCCTAATTCTTTCTCATGGGTTATTAATGAGAACCCCTCAAACTTCTTCTCCTCTGCTAAGACATGGGAGGTTCTCAGACCGAGAGATGAGATTAAAGATTGGTTTGGGTCTATATGGTTTAAAGGCTATCTTCCGAAGCACGCCTTTACCATGTGTATTGTTAAGATGAATAGATTACCTACAAGGGTGAGGCTAGCCTCTTGGGGCTTCAATATTCCAAATGCTTGCTGTCTTTGCTCTAGAGAGGATGAATCTATGGACCATCTGCTGCTATCCTGTGAGTACAGCTTTGACATTTGGAGAATGGTGATTCAAAGGCATGGCCCTCCTCACCATATGTTGAGATCCTGAGCAGAGCTCCTTTCGTGGACAAGATCTTCAGCGCAGAGCATTTCGGCCCTCCTTCGTTCACTAGCAGCTCAGGCTACAATCTACAATGTATGGAAGCAGAGGAACAACATTCTTCAACGCTACCTTTATTCCTACTCCCATCATCTTCTCCATTATTGACAGAGACCTCAGGAATATCATCAGTGCAAGACGTCACCGCCGCAGATTTGGTAAGCTAATGGAGCTCTTCTTGTAATTGATCTTAATGTGTTCCTTGTTTTTTATCTAATTTTTGCCAAGGAATCATTTGTAAATTGGTTGTTGTTTGTAACTCAACTTTCATTATATATGATATTAACATGCTTAGCAAAAAAAAAAAAACATGTAATGTATTTTTTTTAAAAAAATTTAAGCTTGCTTAAAAAACGAATCTGTAAGCACCAAAAGAACCTAAACATATACAAATTCAAAAAAAAAAAAAAAATCAAAAAACACCAAAATCAATCAAGCATGAAATATATATTTTCACTAAAGAAATTATTTATTCAAACAATCTTGTAACACCAGATTATCCTAAGTTTAACAAATTCTCTATATCTCATAGCATCCACAAATCTCTTGAGACACAAAGTAGTGTCAAATCGTACGTGCATCAAAGCATCAAACTCAAACATACATTCAAATTTCGATCCATCTAGCTTTGATTAAAGATATTTCCCCAGTCCATAGCCATCTAAAGAGTCTCAAATCCAGATACACCTGAATATTGAGAATCAAGAAACATCAAACGATTACTCACAGGTCAGATTATATACGTATCTAAACAATTTAAACAGCAATCGTGCTAGCATAGAACAAACAAACAAATGTACATGTAGGATATTAGGGTTTTGAAGAACAAACAATTGAAAAGTTTTAAAAAAGATGATGGGATATGAGAACCAACCCCACGTATACATATATATACTGAGAGCCTGACTGGTGTAGCTGCAGTGGTTGCGGGAGTTTGCGGAAACGGGCGGTTGCGGTTTCAAGCGTCTCTGAGCGATTTAAACGACTGGTGCAACTGTGAAAAATTGGTGCGTTTGCGGGATATTTACGACTGGTTGACAGCGGGTGTAGTAGAGGTTAAATAATAAATTAACAATATAAATACATGAAATAAATATAATCTTATTATTATAATCAAAAATAAAAAATATTAATTCAATAAATTTAAATACTGAAAATCATGTATATGATACTTATGTATTATTATTATTTTTTTTATTATTATTATTATTATTTAGGATTAAAGTTATGAATTTAGTAGAGAAATTGTTTCTTTTGTAGATTAATATTATATTTTAAAATTTTAGTTTGTTAGATTTATATATATTTGTTATTGAAATTTATTAAGAGAATTTTGGTGTGAAGATTTTATAATTATAAAATTAAAATAGGTTACTAATTAAAAATATCAAATTATTTATATATTTAATAATTATAATATTTAAATCTTGATTTTTTTAAATTTATTTTTCTATTTTCTGATTTTTAAGTAGATTTTATTTTATTTTTTAATAAAAGAAATTTTTATTCTCAACCATCCGCAACCGCAAACGCTCAAGGGAAGTAGCTTTTGGTTTCGAGCGATTAGGAGCAGTATAGAGCGGTACGAAGCATTTTTCATGATTGTCGTCAAACGCTATGAACTGCCACCGTCCAAAAATACATCGTTTGCGGGTGATAGCGGGTGTGCCAATCAAGCTCTAAGATATTAGGGTTTTGATCGATAAAACGAATAACATAAGGAAGTTATAGATAAAGACGAATCTTAAATCATATATTCCAAGCAATAATAATAGGAAATACAACATAAGTTTGTGTAGATAATCATTGCCAAGAATATTCGATCATAAGAGAATATTTGATCGTAATCTATACATTGTCATGGGCCATTACAACTATATGGACTCTACGTAAAATCCCAACATCAAATAACCAACCGATCAGATCGACGGTCCAGATCTAATCCATCCGAGAAAATCAACGGTTTAAATTGTCGATGGCAGAGGGCATAATTACGTGGATTTGGTCAGGGACAAAATTATAATTAACCACCTCAAAGTTATTCTGAGGGCGCCACGTCAACGTTTTTACTTCATATTTAATAAATTAGATAACTTATTTGCCATAATATTCCTAGGCCGTCCACGTGGAATTAAAACCACCAATTCTATTGGTTCACGTAAGCGATTAGAATTAATTTAATTTTTTTGTTGTTAATAAAAATTTCTTTTTTTTTAAAGTTAGTTTTATCTTATTTTTTAAAATTTTTCCATTAAAATAATCCATTTATTTTGGTGTTAGGAATTGAAAAGTTTCACTCTCTTTTGCTGCCTACATCTATAAAGAGAGAAAGTTATTATTGCAAAAATTATATTTATTATTATAGTACTTTCTATTCAGAATTTACAATTCTATGGAAAAAAGTACAGTTGATCATTTATAATTGTTATCAAAAAGGAAATATTTCATTGGAAAGAAAGATAATAAAAAAGAAAAATTTGTTATAAAACCCCTAACACTAAATATTGTGATTTTAAAAATAAGGTAACTAAATTCAAACTTCTAACGCCAATCAACAAATTGATATGAAAAATTTAAACAAAAGGGAGTCATTATGAAAAGTAGAACAATTATAAAATCCTCCAAATAAATTTAAAACTAAAAAGGCATTATCAATAAAACATTATATATAAAAAAAAAATGTGAAAATTATGCCAATAATCTTCTCAATTTCCCCCTATAATTTCCTTTTCTATCAAAAAAAGGAATTGTTATAAAACACAACTTAACCACAATCACACAAACCACATCTATATGTACTTTAATAACCATCTCCAATCAAAACTACCATTATTATTATATATATATATATATATATATATAAAACGTCTGCTTCCTTCTTTCCTCTCTTCCTTGCGTTTATACTTTATAGTTTAAATTTGTAGAGAATATGTTAAGGAGAAAGTCGACTTTAATGATGATTTAGTTTTATTTATTGCACATACATATGATACATGAATATCTTTCTAATTTAAAGGTTTTCACAAGTTTTGCTGATTATGACGAGTTGTTTGTTGTTTTTGATCTTTTTACAGGTCTATGGTATTAATCTATTATATTATTAGATATATAATTATGTATTCAAAAAATTAGATGCGGTCAAAGTTCGCCCTGAAACTCTCAAAAGAAGAGTTCAAAAAAGATTTCATGGCGGTGTTAGGTTCGCGATGGTCTAAGAAACGACCAAGAACCGTTCAAAAGAAACCTCAATGTAAGTCTCGAACCTTTGTGGTTTGATCACAAACTGTTATGAATAATTAGGGTTTTTTGTCTGTTTTTCTCAATCTAAAATGTAATCTCTTTTTCTATGTATGAGATTATATGGTTCTCTCCTCCATATATTGCAGACTTAATTGATCAATTTTTTTTAGCATGAGAATCCGAGAAGAGGTAAGAGCATGGGAAATCTAACAATAGACTTACAATGGTCAATGTTTTTTAGCATGGGGCATCTAGAAGAACGTAAGAGCATCGTTGTAGTATGTCATTAAAACATCGTTGTAAAAAACTTTTCAAAGATGACGATGTAATTTTCGATAAAAATTAGTATTTATAGTAAATTAATTATTTAATTTTGTATGATTATTTTACTTTTTTACCATTATACTTTTGCATTCTATATGTCAACGTCTAACTAATTTAAAAATCAAAAAGTGCAAATATATATTAAAACCATTGATAGAGAAAAACTCACGCGTAGCGTGGATGTAAAATCTAGTCAATCTATTCTATATAAAGGGACAATTGCAAATATGTCATACTTGACAAAGTTTTAATTAAATATGCCACTATTCATAGAATCATTACGAGCGTGCCATTATTCACTAACATTTAAAAAAAAGTAGATCTGAATTCTCCATATCCAAAAATTATCTCTCACAAACTTCTCTTCTCTAAAATTGCAAATCGGATTTGGGTTATATAGATCTAAAGTTTCGATTCTCTCTTTGACTCCATTAAACGCAAAAGCATCGAGAATAGATCTAAGATTTTCGATTTTCTCTCATCAACATAAATTTCTGTAAAAAACAATTTTCTATATCGATTTTGATTTTCTGGATTGGAAGAAGAGGAAAAAGAAGAAGATGAGGACAAAGAAGAAGAAGAAGAAGAAGAAGACAACGAAGACGAAGAAGAAGAAGAAGACAACGAAGACGAAGAAGAAGAAGAGGTTACTCTACGAATTTTGTTTTCTTAGATTCGATTTTGGTTACAAATTTGAATTTTTTTATTCGATTTTGGTTACGAATCTAAGCTTTTTATTCGATTTTGGTTACAAATTGAGCTTTTGATTCGATTTTGGTTCAGATCTGAGTTTTGATTATTTTTTTGGTCAGATCTGGGTTTTGATTATTTTTTGGTCAAATCTCAGTTTTGGTTGTTTTTAGGGTTTTTCCGTTTTTATTAAGTTTTCAAACAATTTTATAAGACTTTTGTACATGTCATTAAAAATTAAACAGTTTAATAATTTATAAGGTTTTTAAAAGGTTTATAAGATTTTTATAAGATTTATAAAGTTTATAAAAGATTTATACGATTGTTTAAAAACCTTATAAAACTATTTAAAAACCTTATAAAACTTTTCAAAAACATTATAAACAGTCTTACATGGTTTTTAAATTGTTTTATAAGATTTTTTTTAACAGTTTTACTAAACCTTATAATTTTTTTTAACAGTTTGATAACATTTTTTTAACAGTTTTATAATGTAAAAGAAAAACCCATACCTTTCCCCCTCCAAAATCTATACCCTAAATGCATAATAGTTAACCCAAACTCAAAAATTTACAGTCGTTTGTGTTTGAATTTGCTTTGAGATTTAATCATCTTCTTATTCTTCCTCCTAAATCTGCTCGATCTAATATGAGATCCACGTTCTTCATCAACAACAACGCTCTCTAAATTTTTTTTAGTGGAAATCACGAAAGAGATTAGAGATAGTGAAATTACAGATGACGAGAATCGAATTCAGTGACAGTCTAATCCGATCTCATGATGGCGATAAGGTAGAGAGAGAGAGAGAGAGAGAGAGAAAAAAACGAAATTTAAATGAGAGGAAAAAAATCAGAAAACAGTAGCATGGTTGTAATGTTTTTCAAACAGTGGTATGATTGTAACACAGTAGCATATTTAAAAAGTGGCATGGGAAGAGTAGCATAACTCAAAATTTCTCATATATAAAAGTTGATGCTACAGCGCTCGTAGACCGTGCACATAGGATTTTAGAAACGCGATGCTATTGGTCTATGTCATTAGTTAACTTTATTTATTTTTCTTTTTTAAAAAAAAATAATCGATAATAGCAACTAATATCCTATATCTAATTTTTCTTTTAGTTAACTTTTTCCAAATTCGTTTTTAATTATTTAGTAATTTAATTTACTATCGTTCTTTTAATGAATTTTGGAAAATTAGCATCCTTTACCAATTGGTTTTAATTACGAAATTGTCATGTTTATCCTACCAAAAACAATTAGTATTATGCTCATCAATTTTTTCATAGCCCATAAATACAAGTCGGTAACAGAAAGCCCTAGCCACTATCTTTTTTTTTTGTTATATATATAACATGAAGATGAACGTGAGCTAAATTTATGTAATTGTTTCACTTTCTTATGTGTCGTTAGGTGTTTGTTATTTGTGCCTCTATCTTATGATATGTGTGTTCTCTATTTTCTGTGTGCAAAGCGTTTGTATCCTATTGAATTCTCATATAATAATGTATTGATCATTGCTAACGATTTTTGTTGTTGTTTCATCTCTTCTTTTGTAGATTCATCATGGTTACATGTACAAAATTTATCATATATATTTTTTCATATATATCCATTTATATATAGATTATTAGGATAAAACGTCTCATATTTAATGAAGCTTTGAGATTTGTCAATGCGTTTGAGCAAAACTATGGCAACTATTTTTTTAGTTGGTGAATAATATTTGTGAACGGTTATGAAGATTGCACCGAACTAAATAAACATCACCACTATCACATTATAGTTCATCTCTTGATCAAAAGGTGTGTTATTCTTAACGATTATGTTTATGAATTTTCCCATTCGTATATTTTAATAGTTTGGTTTATAGAGCCTCTATTATGATATTTTTTTCTATGTCTTTAGTCGGAGTTAAGCGATTGAAAAATCTCGTGGATAGTTTTATATACTTACTCAAACAATTTATTTCTCTTTCGCAGGAAATATACTATCTCGATCTGATTATTTGTTTCTCTTTGTTGGTCAATACTCTCTGTTATGATTATTTTTCAAGGATCAAAAGGTTTGTTTTGATTATCTTCAGGTTGTTCCGTAAAATAAAACAGTTTTTGTGATCAAATTATATCAAACTTTTGATCCAGTTAATGTGCGTTAGTTCCTAAAATAATGTGCTAGGATCGAGTTATGTAGAGTATATACATCTTCAAACTTGGGTTAAGGAGAGTATTTATTGGTACATATGGAAATCCAGATTTTCCATCTAGCTTTATATCAAAATCCATGCCTTTGTTTTGACTCCGTTTTGCTTATATGGCCGACAATACGTCAAGGCTTCTATTTTTTGTTAGTATTTTGAACGGTTTGCAGATGCACATGACAAAAACATGCAAATGAAACAGTAGAATGCTCCACATGGACATCAACTCAATGATAGAGTTGATTTTGGTATTTTTGAGTCTTTTGGTGTTAATTTTAGGTACAAGGACGTTTTGGACTTACTTGGTGTTTTCTGGAGCATTTTGGAACATAAAGGAAAGAACAGTCAAAGTCACAAGTTTGGAGTCAACATTTAGAAGCAGCATCGAGCGACAGGTAGAAGAGTGTCACTCGACACGAAGACTTAAAGGGTGTTGATCGACAGGCAGAATGGTGTCACTCGACATGACTGCCGAACAGACCATAAAATCAACTTTCAGAAGATTTCTTTTTGGCGCTAGAAAGCTCAGATGTTTGCAATTGGGCCCATGACGGTTTTGTAACCTTATATATACATGTTTTTAGCCATTGTTTAAGGCTACGCTTTCTTATATTGAATTCTTAGAGATATCTTTTAATAAAATAATGTTTGCTTCATTCAATATGTCTGAGTAATTTCCTTGTGAGGTTTATGATTATTCAAAGGTATTTGATGAATTGCTAGATCTGATTTAATTGTTAACATAATATCATTAGAAGTTCTTCATCTTGGCTTGTGATTAATGCTTATTCTAGCTTAGCTACCTAGAATCTGATTTTAGGTTAACTGATAGACATGACAATGTTATTAATTGCTTGATCTAGTCTTTGATGAGCAAAATTCTTTTTCGCAAAGACATTTGGTTTAGGGTTTTGTGAACAATTGAACCTGAATTTATTGCTTGTTTGAATTAATCTGAATTCGCAACGATAGTTGGTCTTCTAGGATTTAAACATAGATAATCTATGCAGTGACAACTGATTGATTTTACATTCGTGTTCATGTTTAGGAACTGAGCTTTAATATTCCTAATTATCTGTTTATTCTGCAATTCTGATTCACCTGCAGTTTCCTTGTGCCTAGCGTTTCTCATTATTGATTTACAACCGTTTCATTACCTGTTTTACTTGCTTTTTCATTTATACAATCTTGCCTAGCTTAATTCGAGCATTTAAATCTATTGTGTTAATTTGATTCCCTATGGATTTTGATACCCTAAGTACTACATTGATCTTTTAATTTGAGAGAGTAGCTCTTGAGAGAATTTGAGCTTATAAGGAACAGTTTTACCTGGGCAGAAAAAAGAGGAGACTTTTGGATTCAGTCCAAACTGGATAGAAGCTTTAGTAATAAGAGCTAGTATGTTATGTTTCCATCGGCTAATCAAAAGTTTATGGAGAAGAATGGGTCTGATCATAGACCAGTGTTCGTGAGTCTAATGGCTTCTTCTGAGTCTTATAGAGGAAGTTTTAGGTTTGATAGACGGCTCTTAAACAAACCTAGAGTAAAAGAGGCTATTTTGCACAGTTGGAGTCAACCTTAGTGCTTGGTCAGAGGGGTGTATCAGTGGCAGATCGCCTCAAGGCATGTAGAAAAGCCCTTTGCTCATGGAAGAAGGAGAACTGTCTCAACTCAAAAAAAAAAGAATTGTTCAGATTCAAGAAGCTTTGGAGTTTGAGCAGTCTGGTAATTTCCCTAATAAAGACCAGGTTAATATTTTAAAAAGGGATCTAGTGATAGCATACAGGAAAGAAGAATCTTATTGGAGTCAGAGAGAAAAAAACAGATGGTGTGTAGAAGGAACCAGACTAAGTTCTTTCATGCTGCGGTTAAAGAGAACAGAGGGAAAAACAGAATCTTGAAGCTGAAAGATGTTAATGGGATCTTCCAAAGATCGGAGGCTTCTAAAGGGGCAGTTACAGTGGACTATTTTCAGGAGTTATTTGCGTCTTCTAATCCTACAGACTTCAGTCATATTTTCCTTGGGTTTGAGGCAACTGTTATAGGAGAGATGAATGAGTGTTTAATAAGGGAGATTTATGCTGAGGAGATTAAGGATGCAGTGTTTGCAACCGTCAAGTGGCCCTGGTGCTGATGGAATGACTAGGCTCTTCTTCCAAAAATACTAGAAAATTATTAGGGAACAAATAACTAAAGAGGTTAAGTATTTCTTCTCCTCCGGGCAGATGTCAGTTGAGTGGAATTATATGCAATTGTATCTTTTGCCTAAGGTTCCAAGACCTTCTCAGATGACAGATCTTAGGCCCATTAGCCTCTGCTCGGTGAGCTATAAGATCATATCCAAGATATTGGTGAAAAGACTCCAATCCTTCCTTCTTGATATGGTGTCCCCATTCTAATCCACCTTTATTGCTGAGCGCTTGATTTCTGATAACATTCTCTTGGTTCATGAAGTAGTGCATGGTCTCCAGAATCATCATGTGGCATCTAAAAGGTATGTGGCCATGAAAACTGATATGTCTAAGGCATATGATAGGTTTGAGTGGAATTACATCAAGGAATTGATGATTGCCTTAGGGTTTGATGGCAAATGGATAGGATGGATAATGGCATGTATTACCTCTGTTACTTTCTATGTGTTGATGAATGATCAATCTTTAGGGGTCATCAAATCCTTCAAGAGGGTTGAGACAAGGGGATCCACTGTCTCCCTTCTTGTCTATGCTATGTACTGAGAGTCTCTTTCACTTAATTAGCAAAGTAGCTCATGCTGGAGTTATTGAGGGGATTAGTTTCTCTGAACAAGGTCCTGCTATTCATCACCTTCTTTTTGTTGATGATAGTTTGTTTGTGTGTCAAGCCACAGTGGAGGAGGTCTTTGTTTTCCAAGCCATCCTGAAACTGTATGGGAAGGCTACGGGTCAAGTGGTAAATATAGATAAGTCTTCTCTGACTTTTGGTGGTTTGATTGAAGAAGAGGTTAAAATTCAGATCAGAGATATTACAAGGAAAGGTAAAGAAGGGGGTGTTGGGAGTTACCTTGGGTTGCCTGAATGTTTTAGTGGATCTAAAGTGGAGATGTTATCCTTTGTTCAGGATAATTTGAGGTCTAGGTTGTCTGGGTGGTTCTCTAGAATGTTGTCTCAAGGTGGTAAGGAAGTGGTCCTGAAATTTGTAGCCATGGCATTACCTTTGTTTGCTATGTCATGTTTTAAGTTTCCAAAGACTACATGCAGAAAGGTTACTAGTGCAATGGGAGATTTCTGGTGGGATGCAAAAGAGGATAAAAAGATCCTCCACTAGGTTAATTGGGAGAAACTCTGCCTTTCTAAAGCTCAAGGGGGTTGGGGTTTAAGGATATTGTGTGCTTTAACCAAGCTCTTTTGGAAAAGATTCGGATGGATGAATTATTGATTCCAATGGCATCAAGTTCACTAGATTTTCACCTAGACACGTTAAGTACGAAATCAATCCCAAAGAATGGGAATACGCGCAGGAAAGATGGAGGCAAGAAGACGAATTCTTTGGGATAACAGATCCTTTGAAGTGTAAACCCGCCTCGACAAGGTCTAAATCTGCTAAGTCTGGCGCGAGAAAGATTAAGCACGTTATTCCTGATGAGTCGGGTCCTTCGGTATGCAAAGATGAATCTCTAATTTTGCTAAGGCAAGAATATCGTATCCTAGAGGAAATAGAGATGATAGTTCCCAAACAATCGTATAGAGCCGATACTCTGCCTCTGGAGTGTTTTACTATATATGAGAGCTATCTTGATAAGTGTTTTCTTTGGCTTCCGATTTCGGAGGCCATCTTTGGTTTTTTTATGGAATAATACCATAGCTCTAGCGCAAATAACGCCGCGAGGTCTTCTTCACTTAGTCGGGATTATAGTCCGTGGTTTCGAATGCGGTGTAGAGATTACACCGTCTCATTTGATGAACTTAGTTAGACTTTGGAGATGCAATGATGAACATAAATTAATTTATGCTATCTTCGGTAAACCTAATCTTTCGATCATTGGCGACTTCCCGAGTAAAGATCAAGATTGGACATACCTTTTCTTCTACGTGAAAGTTTTGGAAGCTTCTGTTTATTCTGAATGGACGAAAAAATCGTAAAGAGATAGTGACACGATCCTAGAGAGCATGTCAGCCCAAGAGTCACTTCGTGGTTGATTTGAATCAGAACACAAGAGTTCTTTTGATGGTTCCAGCGGATATAAGATGAATGATTGATCTAGGTTTGTAATTCCTTTGAAACAGAATGGATGCAGCAGATGATTAATAGATAAGTGATTTTATGAACGATGAACTCTTGAACAAAACATATGGAATTGAGAGATACTTTCAAGAGTGATGGAGAAACTCTTGAACTATCAACTTTCTCCAGATTTGGACAAACGCACCAAAAGAAGAACAAGATATTAGATTTTACTCCAACAAGATCAAACAGATTGTAAGAGGTTTTTGATAAAAAGTTTGATGATTTTATTGAATGATAAACTCATAATACATATAGAGAGAAGAGAAGACTTAACAAATGTTCATAATAAATGCTATACATGCAGAGCACCTAGAAAAACAGAATTCAACTCATTAACTCTTCTATTTGACTTAAAACGAAATTTAAAAGAAAACACCAAAAAATGGGCCTTTAATCAACATGTTATCAATGGGGCCAGATTAAAAGTGTGCGAACAAGCTCATTAAAAACCTTGTCTAGAAAACCCAATGGAAAAACTAGAACAAGGGAAAAAGAGCACAAGTCACACACCTCTCATTGATAACCCTTAGTTAGCTTGAATCACAACCAGAATAGTTGGATCAGCTAAATTACTAAGGTTGCTTTTAGCCTGAGTTAGCAATGTGCTAATGGCTTGCTTCAACTTCTTGGCTTTGGATCTTATAATCGGTCCAATTGGCAACTCCAAAGCTCTTTGCACATCGTCGGGTTCAAGTTGTTCCTTAGCTCCTAGTTCAGGTTCAAGCTGCTGGTCCATTATCATATCATCCCCTTCCTCCTGAAAAGAATTTGTCCTCAAATAGTTTCATCTGAAACAAAAGGCAGAAGATCAGCAACATAAAAACTATTATTCACATTGTACTTACCTTGCAAATCCAGTTGATACGCATTGTTGTTGATCTTTATGATGATCTTGAATGGTACATCAGCTTGGACTTCCTTTCTTCTGGAAATCTATCTTTCCTCAAGTGAATCCACACAAAGTCTCCTTCTTCATAGATAACTTATTTTCTGCTCTTGTTAGCTTGTTTAGCATATTGCTTTGTTTTCTCCTCCATATTCAACCTGGCCTTCTCATGAATCTGTTTCACCAAGTCTGCCTTCTTCTTTCCATCCATACTAACTCTTTCACTCAAAGGTAAATGCATTAAATTCAAAGGAGATATGGGATTGAACCCATAAACAATTTAAAAAGGAGAGAACTTAGAGGCAGAATGCACAATATGATTATATGCAAATTCAACATGTGGTAAGCAATCTTCCCAAGTTCTAAGGTTCTTTTTAATCAAGGTTCGAAGAAGTGTAGACAAAGTTCTATTAACTACTTCAATTTGACCATCAGTTTGCGGGTGATAAGTAGTAGAAAACAGAAGCTTAGTACCTAGTTTAGACCACAATGTCTTCCAAAAATAACTAAGAAACTTAGTATCATGATCAGAGACAATAGTTCTAGGCATTCCATGTAATATCACAATTTCCCTAAAGAATAAGCTAGCAACATTTATTGCATCATCAGTTTTATTACAAGGAATAAAATGTGTCATTTTAGAGAACCTATCAACAACCACAAATATGGAATCTCTACCATGACTAGTCCTAGTCAGTATAACAACAAAGTCCATAGAAATATCATGCCATGGATACAAAGGAATAGGTAAAGGGGTATACAAACCGTGGGGTTGTGATTTCGCCTTAGCCATTTTACATGTTGGGCACCTTTCACAACATTTCTCAATGTCTCTCTTCATGTGTGGCCAATGGAAATGGTCTTGCATAACCTGTAGAGTTTTAGTGACTCCAAAGTGCCCCATTAAACCACCTGCATGTGCTTGCTTAACAAAAAGATCTCTCAAAGAAGAGTCAGGAACACACAACCTATTATCATAGAATAAAAATCCTGCATGCCTATAATACTTTCCATAAGCAAACTTCTCACAAGCAGCAAATATCTTTCCAAAATCAGAATCCTCAGCATATTGTGATTTAATTTGGTCAAACTCAAGCAGTTTAACTTTCAGAGATGTAAGTAGAGCATACATTCTAGATAATGCGTCGGCTACAACATTATCTTTACCTTTTTTTGTACTTGATCACATAGGGAAAGGTTTCTATGAACTCCACCCACCTTGCATGATGTTTATTGAGCTTTTGCTATCCTTTGAGATGTTTTAGTGATTCATGATCAGTGTGAATGACAAACTCCTTTGGCCAAAGATAGTGCTGCCACGTTTGTAAAGCTCTCACCAAATCATATAGCTCCTTATCATAGGATGGATAATTCAAAGTAGCACCTCCAAACTTTTCACTAAAGAAAGCTATAGGTTTATGATCCTGCATCAAAACAGCTCCAATACCTAAGTACACTCAATTTCAAGAATAGGCCTACCCAAGTACTTCCCCCAAGTCACAAGTAACCCGAATACCACTCTATGCGCTAATTTGCCGTCCTAGCTCTCGAGACACATTCTCTGAAAAGAATATCTTAGATTTCTCAAAACTCACTTTTTGGCCTGAAGCAAGGAAAAACCTTTCCAATACACTCCGAATTACTCAAATCAGAGCCACTGATGCTTCCGAAAATAAGATTAAATCATCGGCAAAACATATATGTGACAATTTTGGACCTCCATTAGATAAGCTGATCGGCTTCAACTTCTTTTCTGCTATAGACGCCTCAATTAGGTAGGAAAGTTGTTCTATACATAAGACGAATAAGTACGGAGACAACGGATCACCTTGTCTTAGACCCGCGATGGTTTAGACTCGTTGGTCTTCTCTCCATTCTAAAGTAAACTCATCGAGGGCCTCAACACGCACTGCATAATCCACTGCACCCATGTATGTGATAAACCCGCAGCCTTCAACGAATCTTTTAAGAAGTCAGATCCCTTACGTCCTTTCTTTCTTCTCATGGAATAAATCGTCTCCTGGACAATAATAATATATATTATATGTGCTCAATCATCCGGGAATAAAACTAGATTAGGCCGGGCCAATTAATTTTGTCATAACTACCTTTAATCTACCAACTGGGTCTTCGTGATTACCTTAAACAACACATTGCATAGACTAATCTGTCGAAATTGTGTAGTTCGCTTCGGCCCCGATATCTTAAG
Source organism: Draba incana (assembly GCA_963576765.1). Taxonomy (NCBI): domain Eukaryota; kingdom Viridiplantae; phylum Streptophyta; class Magnoliopsida; order Brassicales; family Brassicaceae; genus Draba; species Draba incana. Next base: position 10,947,700 of record OY755212.1, on the reverse strand, counting down.
GATTAACACTAAGAGTGCATCATTGGTATCCTGCGAAAAAATACTCGAGGCCAAAAAATCAGTAACAAAATGCAAATAACTGAGTCACCTACCACATCCCAACAGTCTTGATAGAACACGGGTTGAAACCTATTAGGGTCCGGGGCTTTATATTTTCCCATACTACGCATTGCCGTTTCTACATTATACGCCGAAAATGACTTACTCAGAGCATGTTGATCGGCCCGTGACAAAGGCGTAAACCCATAGGATGATAATGAGTGCACAACCAGGTTAATATCTTCCAAGGAATAAAGTTGGTGATAATACTCTACTGCCAACTTTGCCAACTCTGTTTCATCCGTAATGCATTGATTCTCCTCATCCCTAAGCATTTCAATCCGGTTTTTCTTTTTCCTGATAATCGTAGTGAGATGGAAGAATTTCGTATTCTTATCCCCATAGACAACCCACTGCTCCCTAGATTTTTGGAACCATATCATTTCCTCCTGCGCAAGTACTACATCAAACTCCTTGAGTAACTCCTCCTCCTTGGTCAAGAGGTCCTCTGTTTGGTTTGTATCCAATAGTTTTTACACCCGATTAATCTTTGCCATAATCTTCTCCTTACGAACCTGAACCTCCCCAAACACTTCCTTATTCCATTTATGCAAGACATGTTGTAGCTTGGAAAGAACGTCCAAGGAGCTTATATTGCGGTCCCAAGAGGCGGACAATAACTCTTTGAACCCAGGATGCTCTAACTATGCAGCTTCGAACCGAAAGGGGTGTCTTCCGATACTGCCTCTCTTCTCTGGTATTAATTGTAAAAATATTAGTGCGCGATCCAACGCAAGAAACGGAAGATGGCGTACCATTGGTTCCTGCCATTTCAGTCTTGCATGTGCACAACACAAAATACGATCTAACCGTTTTGCTACAAGTGTATTTTCACTCTTTCCTCGCTTCTACGTAAATGGATTTCCCTTAAATCCCATATCCACGAGAGATAAATCATTAATCCAATCAACGAAAGCGAGACTATCCGTTGACAAACATCCATTCCCGCCAGTCCTTTCGTCGAGGCGAACAATAGTATTAAAATTACCTTCCATCACCACTGGGCCATTAATCGTCTATATAATATTTCGTAATTTGCCTCATAATTTGTTTTTACGACTCACCAAGGAGCAGCATACACCACAAACAAATTAAGAGCTAGTCTCCACTCCATTCCTTATCTTCGCGTAGATAAACTGATCCGAGGAGGAAATTATGTTCACCTCACCAACCTCGGACCTCCATAATAACCACTAGCCTCCCCGTTGACCCACCACGTCCACACGGAACTCCTGATCAAAGCCCAAATTGCGATAAATTCTTCCTGCATTATCACCACCCGCGTGAGTCTCGAAAATTGCAAGAACATCGATTTTGAACTTCTTCAACAAATATCTAATCGACCTACGGAAATTAGGTTTATTGGCCCCCGATAATTCCACATAATGCAATTCATCATCAATCGGTAATTAAATCGTAAACTTACTGGGGAACAACGTCATAGTTGAAGAATACTAGTGTTCTCCAAATTATCCCTCCGCGGAGCCAGAGTCAATTCTTCTCCATTCATAACCTAATTTGAATTCCTTTCAACCATCAGAGTATTGTACTCACTTATACCAGCCACTTGGCTTTGATCTACCGTAAGAGCCATGCCAACATTACCTCTGACTCGTCCCATGCTCTTTTTCTCGGTTCGAAGTCTTTTGCCATTCACAGAGAGCTCGAGTTCCTCCTGTACTGAACCAAAGATCAAACCTTGTGTGGGCCGGTTCATCTTATGTTGTTTGGGCCTTTATGGCTTAACATTATGGCCCATTTCATTACTAACCCTTGAATTATTTCGAATATGCCTCTCATTACTCCTTCCTTTCACTGCTCCCGCATCAAATACGACCACTTTCTTAAACTCAACTTCTTTCCCGTTTTGTACATTTGGGAGATGATCACATTTTTCTTGATTTACCATCCGATTCAAATTAAGCTCATGTATCTTCTCACCTTCCATATTTTCCTCCTAGTTACCAAAACTATTTGATATTTCAATCAATGCCATATCATTCTCCTTCCTAGAATTACTCTGAGCATTAACTACCTGTGACCTTGTCTGTTCTACCGCCGCCGTACCTTTTCTTTGCCTGGACCCGGAGCTCCGCCCTAAATTTCTTACCTTCTCTTCTTTGTTTTGACTTAAATTTGGCTCAGTCGTCACTGTACCATCCACCATGACTCTCTCTTGCACTTTTTGTGGATAATTATGCACCAAGTGTCCGTATATCCCGCAACCAGAGTAAATGTTTTCCAAACCTTCGTAAGACACAAAATAACGTTCCCCATTCACCATCACCGAGCCCTTGAGTGGTCGCTTGAGATTCACCTCAATACATACCCTTGCAAACCTTGCTCTTTCCAAATTAAGAGTCGTTAAATCCACTCTCACCGGCTTCCCAAGTCCCTTGGCAATCCCCGTTATGAACGATTTGTGGTAAAAGTTTACTGGTATGTTTGATAAACGAGCCCAAACGGAAGTAGTTTCAATCTCATTTCTCAATGGATCGAACTCCGGCGACCAAGCCTTCACCAGCAAGTAACTTCCAAACGCCTTCCACAGACCACCCGTTAGAGCCATCATATACTCCTCCTCCATCTCAAAACGTATCGTGAAAAACTACCGTGGGAGGTCCATCACGTACATCGCGCCTTTCGGTTTCCATAGTTCTCGGAGCTTACGATTCAACACTGGTATCGAAACGTTCCTTCCCAAGACTTTTACAATCATACACTTCTTCCACATTACGTTCATCACCTCAAGAACCTCCTTGTCAATCGTGATAACCGGTTCTCCATCTTCTCCATTAGGGAACTCTAAGTTCAACCTAGCCTCCACAAACGCCTCGTCTAACAACTCCTCCGGTTCCGGTCTCCCGCCTATCTTACTTCCTGAAACTCTATGTGCCCATGACTTATTTGCATCTGGTGGTCGAGACTTAGCCCCTACCTCCTCTATGCTCACATCTTTTTCACCGCCGAAAGAGACCCCAAAATCGCTCATCGTTTTTCCCTTTAGAATACTGGTAGATATGCGTACTAGTAGATATGCCTACTAGTTGGACACAAGTAACACTCTTTTTAAAAACACTGGAAAATAGTAAGAAGCTTTGGTTATTTTTTCTAATTTGTTATTTTTGCTAAATGGTAAATATTTCATTAAAATGAATAGGTTTTAGGTTTACAAAGCGATTTATAAACCTAAACAATGAAATCCATGAAAAAAAAATAAAAACATGGATAACATAAATCTTGCAAATTGGTAAAAAAGATAAAAACATTGATAACATAAATCTTGCAAATTTTCAGTTCACTCTCTCGACATTAAGCCATCAGCTAACGGAGTAAGCGAAGTGATGACCGAAAGCACATCAAAACATAATTTTTCTAATTTACCTATATTTTTTTGTTTTTTTTTTTTTTTGTCGTCTATGTGGGCCACAGGCCGACCCACTAGTCATTTATGTGGACCACAGGCCGGTCTACTTAGCCATTATATTTTTACCTCCAGATGGAGGGGACGGGGTTCGAACCCCGTACCTTAGGTGCCGAAAGAACGGTCCAAAGACCATTGTACTACAAGCACTTGGGCATATTTTTTTGTTCATCACGTGCAAAGTGCAAACACAGAGTAAATATTACCTAGGAATTTTAATTGGTTCCAAATCAGATTATTAAGCTTGTAGTTTATAAAATTTACAAGCCTGGTTTAGCCCGATTCTTTGTAGCCCACTTAAAGAACCCTTTATTATTTGCCTAAAACCCTATTTTTGTTTCCTTTATAAACTTAAAAGAGCTGCTTTATTCTCGCCGTAAACAGTGCTAATGGGGTCCTCGGTAATAGATCTTTAATCAATATCTATATCTCTTTGTTTTTTTTTTGTTTTTTTTTTTCTAACTATCCTATATATTATTTGAGAAACATTTTGAAAACACTTTGCTTAGGTGTCATAACCACAATTTTTCTTCTCTTAATTTTTATTTATTTATTTATCTTATTCTCATTACCAAACACATTTATTTCCAAATACATTATTTTGATTACTATAACTCTAATTGCCAAACACATTTGAATTTTCCTAAACTTGCTAAAATTAAAATATTTGGAAATCAAACTTGCCAAATTAAAATATTTCAAAAATTATAGATTTAAATTATATAAATAAATGTGAATAAAAATTTAACATATACAATTAAAACTTTTTGATTTAAAATAGAAACGAACAATTTATTATCTTTTAAAAATATATGAGCATGTAAAACAAATTTTCATATATATATTTTACACATGTTTTGTTTGACAAGTAGATGTTTTAATTTTTCATAAATAAACATTCCCACAAGTAAAATAATTATTAATGAAATTTGTTAATTTAATTATTTTACGGGAGAAACACATTTGTATACAAAATAATCGCAACTTTCAAATATATAAAATGGGTCTTAGATTATGTATAATAATTCACCATAATGATTTTTAACTAAAATTATTGATTTTATTCGATAACTATTTTATTCGATAATTATTTTATCCCGCGTATAACTCTTTCTTTAATATTGTAGTTTCTCTTTCTAACCATTGTATCATTTGTGTAGAAATTTAATAAATTTGGTAAGAAATCTATGAAGATGGCCCACCAGAGAACCATTGATATGACTGTGGGGGTGTACGTTGGTCTTTGTTGGCCAGTTCATCAGTGCGAAGCTTGGACTGAAGCAAGACAACAAGGAGATCGAAGAACTGAAAGACAAATTCAGAAAGGATATGGCTGATTTGGAGCAGCGAATGGAGAAGAAGTTTGAAGATTTGAAGGAGAAAAAGTAAGGTTTTTGTGGGGGTCGAAACCAACACAACTAGAATTTGTAAGAGTTCTAGGGAAGCTTGTGGGATTTCTATGGTAAGCTAGGGTCAAGAAAGATGTAAAGAGATTGTTTATTGCTCAGAAAAGCTTTGAGTACAAGTTTTCGTATTGAAATTGCCGATCCCCTTTAGGGTGTACAAAGAAGTCTATTTATACTATGTCTAAGTCGGCTCAAGCCTCCTAAGTCTCTGCGGAATTGGTTACATCCAAGTGGGCTTCGTGCTATTGGGTCGAAGACAAGATCGATCGTCGAGGAAAAGTCGCGACCGCATGATGGGCCGAAGCCAGGCTCGGCCATGGAGAGGCTGCGGTCGCACGTCGGGCCGAAGCCAGGCTCGGCCATGGAGAGGCTGCGGTCGCACGTCGGGCCGAAGCCAGGCTCGGCCATGGAGAGGCTGCGGTCGCACATCGGGATGAAGCCAGGCTCGGTCATAGAGAGGCTGCGGTCGCACGTCGGGCCGAAGCCAGGCTCGGCCATGGAGAGGTTGCGGTCGCACGTCGGGCCGAAACCAGGCTCGGCGCTCCTGGCCGAAGCTGTGCTCGCCACCCCGGCTGGAGTTGTGGTCTCTTCATGCTTCGCTCAGGTTCATTCTGCTACCACATGCTTCGCTTCGCAAGGAGACTTAGGTGTCGCTTCGCCTTCTTCGTCAAGAGGCCGGAGGGCCATTTCTTCAACTAGCTTATCTTTAGATGTTAACGTTGAGGGGGTGAAAACCGACCCCAACAGTTAGCCCCCCAGCTCGGTAGTGTTAAAGAAAATAGTGCCGAGCTAGAGATGTTCTGGATATCAGCGTTAACGTTTAAAGTCAAGGTGTTCGCCTATCCTTTCACGTAGTGCGCTTAAGTACTCATCTTGTTTAGTATTCCCCCTCAAGTCCATACAGCAGTGTGAAACATGAACTTGGAAGACACTAGATGGTGGCCTCGTTAAAACCTTAGTAGGGAAAACCCTTTGGGACAAAACCTCTACTTAAGGGAAAAGAGTGCCACGCATAGTGATGAGGAGATTCGAACAAGGAACCTGATTCTTCATGAATCCCTTGCCATTGCTTGTACTGGATTCGCCTACTTCGGGTTTTTCCTGAGGCTTCATGTCTTTAAAACTCCAACCTCGACTTGTCTCTGTTCGCCTCAGCTTTGATGAAATTTCCTTGATTGCCTTGCCTAAACGACATAGCGCAAGAGGTTTTAAGACTCCATAGGCATCGTGAAGATTTCAAGACTTTGTAAGTGTTTTCGAAGGTTTCAAGACTTCTTGCCTATTTTACCAAAGCTGCTGCTTTATTCAGCAGAAAGGATTATTTTCCTCTATTGAAGATTTTAAGACTTCTTGTTTCTTAAGGAGATTTTAAGACTCCGTGATGCGATTGCCAATGTCAATGACGTTCCCGGGTAAACCAAACGATTCCCGGAGGATAGAGGCGTTGTGCCATTTTGAACGGAAGCGGGACCCGTCGGATGAAAGAAAGAAGAAAATATCTTTTTTCCCTTAAAGGGATTGAGTTTGACTTGGTCAACTCCTTCTCCTTCCTTTCCCTTTCTTCCTCCTTCTTTCTTTCTCCTAGATCTAAAAAATTTTTTTTTTTTTTTTTCTTTTCTTCATTGCCGCCGACCTCCACGCCGTTGCCGACCACCGGTTCGCACCACCGCTAGTCGCGAGCTCGTGTCACCATCTCTTACTCTTCTTTTTTTTCTTGGTGAATTTCCTTACTCCTTTCCCAAGCCATCTCTTAAATCCTCATAGCTCCTTTGAAAATCCAAGCTTATAGATTTAGACAAAGAATCCAATGTCACCATGTTGGATTGATGATTGCTTAGGAGAATCTTTGAATCCTTGGTTGCTATTGATTGTTGATGGAATTTTAGACTTGGATTTGCATAGTTTTTTGGAGATCTCCCATTGAAGCTTGTTAGAGATGGAACTTATGCTTGAGATGTATTCTTGATGAATGATGGGAATTCTTGACTTTTGATTTATCTTGTTGACTTGTTGTAGGTGAAATTGTTGTTATGGAGAAACAAAAGCTTGGTCCGGTTGATCGCGGTGAACCGGAGACGCCATCGTGTCGGGCCGATGATTCCGTTACGTCGTTACTTCGGACCGACCCTGTGGTCGGATGCATGAATGGGAACGATCCCGTGCTTGCGTCGCCTCACCAGCCCGACCGCGAGGTCGCATTGCCGCACCAAACGGAACCCATGGTCGCGGCACCACATCAAACCGAACCCGCGACCACGATACCACACCAAACCGAACCTGTGGTCGCTGCAACACGCCAACCCGAGCCTGTGGTCGCGGCACCACACCAGCCCGAGCCTGTGGTCGCACCTTTGATCCGGACCAAAGAAGCTGTCGCGTTGCCGACGCGAGTCAAAGATATGGTTCCGACAGCGTCTTCGTCGGAGGTTGTGACAGCACCCTCGAAAGCCTCGAAGTCAATGGTGAGTGGAAGAACATGTCTTGAGAATGTTGACGCCGGGCATCGTCTCCGTAGCAAGCTGTTTGTTCCGCGGCATCGTCTCGATGAGTCCGATGAGGGTGATGATCGTATTTTTGATGACTTAGCGGATATTGAGGAGGAGAGGAGGCTTAGTGGTGATGAGGATTTGATGGCCCCTAATGGTGGGATCAGACTCTCTTTTCCCCTCAATGATGAGGATCCAAGGCTCCCCGATGGTGAAGCCAACGCTTTGGCGTCGGACTCTTCTTCGTTCAGGTCGGTTGCCTCCGATGATGAGGACGGTGATGATAATGTCTCCGCAGAGGTTGAACGACACCCGGTGGTCAAGAAGAAGAATGCGCGTCCGGACCCCCTGGGATCCACTTTGTCCGATGAGACGGCGCTGCAGACTCTCAGAAAAAAGTGCGGGATTCCGGATGAGATCCAGTTAGTTGCTCCCGACCACACTCAGCGGGCTGACGCTCCGCCTCCAGGACACTTTACCTTATATGAGAACTTCATCGAGCATTGTTTGCTGTGGTTCCCGGTACCTGGCTTCCTCCTTCATTTCTTAGAGGCGAACGGTGTTTCCCTTGCTCAGATCAACCCCAGAGGGTTGAGGCATGTCATCGGGATTTACGTGCTGAGCAGGGAATGCAACGCGGAGATTAGCATCGGGCAACTGTCCTCTTTACTGGACTTCAGGCCCCGTGGCCGTGTAGATGAGCTGAGGTATTGCGTCACCCCGGTTCCGGGTCGTACTCTTATTAGTGGTTTCCCGAGCAAGGATGACTACTTCGAGGACCGGTTCTTCTTCGTCAAGATCTCCGAAAAGAGTGTTGAGGCTGATTGCATTCCCCTCCTCAGAACGAGCTGGGAGAGACGAGGTAATTCTATACTTAGAGAAATCCTCTTTTGACCAGTGTTCGTGCCTTGTGTACTAATGTGTAGCTTTGTTTTCGTAGTGAAACCAGCATCCCAGACAGTGAGCCGGAGTGAGGCGGCGGCTATCCACAGCGCCCTGGCCTCTGGAGATGGTGATTGGGTGAAGTCTTTCACCTGTCAAAGGATCCGGAGAGCGCTCTCCATTCGGATCTTCCCAAGGAAGGTCCTTGGACGAGGCTCTGCTAGAGTCTCCGCTTTTCAGCGAGCCGAATCGGCGAAGGCGGCGACGACGAGCGCCGCAGTCTCAGCGAGGGCAGGCTCGCAGACGGGTGCTCCGTCATCCACAACGCCCAAGACTCCTATTGCATCAGCTCAGCGGTCTCGTGGTTCTAACCTCACTCCTGATGAGATTGCTAGGCGGCGTGAGCAACAGCGGAGGAGGGCCCTTGGATCGGAGGGTAAGGCGGGAGGCACTCCTGATGAGGTACCTCCGAAGCGACAGAAGGTGGGTCCTTCTTCGGCGTTCGTTAGCGATCTGATCAGTGATGGTGCTGCAGCTGCGCACTCTTCAACTCTTGGCTCTGGCGAGAGGGCTCTTGCGCTGGCGAGAGCCACAGTGGCTGAGGTTTGATCTCTCTATCTTTATCTCTTTGTCGTTGTTATTGTTTCTCCACTTATTCCAGCGTTATGTTTGCTTTCCTTTGTATGCGCAGCTCTCCACCCAGCTGGATGGCATAGCTTTCTGCTTTGAGGAGGACTCTCGTTCTCGTGACCGTGAGGTTAGCGAAGCCAGGAGGGCTAACGCGGAGCTTGCTGAGAAGGTCCTAGCCCTCGAGGACCATGTCGCTTCCGCGAAGCAGAGGTCGGATGAGTTGAGCGGGAAGTTGTCCAAGGCGTCCTCGCGGCATGCGAAGAACAAGGAGGAGATCACTTCGCTTAAGAGCAAGCTGTTGGAAACTGAGAGTCTTAGGGACGCCCAGATCGAGGAGGCCGTTTCTAGGGCCAAAGAGGAGGCAAACCGTAGCTTTGCTAGCCGACCCGACAGGTTGCCAGGTCGCTCGCTAGGCTTGAGGGGACAGCGAAGGATAACATGCTGGATCTTGCTGAGATCGATGCGAGCTTGGAGCTTATTGAGCGTCTCCGTGGGTCTGATGGAGCGTCTTTGGATGCTGCAGCAGAGCTTTTGGTCGAGAGGAAGATTCCGATCTACGACGCTCGTGATGTGTTTGATGAGCTCGTTTCTAGCGTGAGGCAAGCTTTGGAGATCTCAGAGGATGCTGATGTTGCCAACGGAGAGGTGTGACCGATGAGCGACCGTTGCTCTTCTATTATGACCTAGTTTATTTATAACCTTTTGTTTCTAAAACTCTTGTTGGACTTGATAATTTTCGGTTGTAGCATTGGATGGTTTGTATCCTTGCTATTATTTTGGAGCCTTGCATTGTGGTGAATGCAAGATGACTTGTAGCTTTTGCTGATATTTAACCTTGATGGTTACAGATTCAGGTTTTGCTTTAGATATTGTTGATGTTGTACCTATACTTAGGAATTCTTTAGGCTGTTTAAGCGTTTCTGTCATGTATTTGCCAACACCAGCGTTGGGCTTAGTGAACTAAGGGCCGTAAGACCCCGCGATTGACCAGAGGTCTGACGACTTCTCATTGTGCTTGCTCATGTATGAGGCTCTTGTGGAGACTGTGAAAACGCTAATGCGCTCATGCTCTTTATCACCAACGTTGCTGTCGGGTTTCGCAAAATGGTGCAGCTCTTCTAGACACGTCTGTCCGAGAGCAAGTTCACCTTGAATTCGACCAGTGCTTGTCCTGGGTTTCAGAGTGACACGCTCAGGGTATAGGCCGAACGGAGGTCACTAGCAGCTGCATTACCAACGATGTTTGCTGGGTTTCTGAGTGGTCAGATGGGTACATCCGCCCCAGTACTGAACACTGGTACTTATATAGCGCGCTTGAATCCGTTGTGGATGTCAGTGTGTTCGCATCTCCGCATTCATTACTGTGGCCAGCAGCAATGAAAGCGGAACGACTCTTGATTTAAGCCATGAGGCTCGTGACTGATAAAGCTGTTCTTATGCCACTGAGGCTGTTGTGGAAGAGTGGAGTACGGGTACCCCACTCCCCCCCTTCGAGACGAAGGAGGCTGTTGACTTCGTCTGAAAGCAGAGTAAAACACTCACTCCCCCCCCCCTAAGGCGGAGGAGATCATAGAGGTCCTCTGGCAATGAGACTGATGAAGCGTAAAATCCCCCTCTTTGGATGGAGGGGGGGCAACTGAACCTATCCGAAGACAGGCTGCCTACGTACCCTTTGCAGGGATCAAGTCGCCTCGTAGTTCAAGTAAAGGAGAGAAGACTAATGATAGTACTTCTTCAAATGCCTTGCGTTCCAGGAATGGAGGATTGGAGTCCCGGTCATGGTGGCGAGCTCATAGACACCAGGACGAACAACTGTTGTAACTCTGTATGGGCCTTCCCAGTTGGCTCCGAGCTTGCCAGCGTTGGGTTCCGCTGTGTTCTGGAATACCTCTCGCAGGACTAAGTCACCTGGGTAGAAACTCCTTTCGTTGACCTTGGAATTGTAGTACTTGGAAGCGGCGTTCTGATAGTTGGCGATCCGAATAAGCGCCTGGTCACGTCGTTCATCGAGGAAATCCAACGCGTCAAGGAGCATTGTGCGGTTGATAGGCTCGTGGAGAGGTAGCAACTGACGGCGTACACCAGGCGAACAGACTTCGGATGGGATGACACACTCGGTGCCATAAACAAGGGCGAAAGGGGTTTCGCCTGTTGCTCTGCGGGGAGTGGTGCGGTGGGACCACAATACCCCTTCAAGCTCATCGGACCAGCGACCCTTCTTCGCCTCTAAACGCTTCTTAAGGCCATCAAGGATTGTCTTGTTGATAGCTTCTGCTTGTCCATTGCCTTGAGGGTAGCGAGGCGTAGACTTACTAAGCCGGATGTTCCATTTTGAGCAGAACGACTCGAACCGGTTGGATATGAACTGCGAACCATTGTCAGTTACTATCTCGTATGGTACTCCGTGACGGCATATGATGTTCCTCCATACAAAGCTCTCCACTTGAACATCTTTGATGTTAGCATAAGCTTCAGCTTCCACCCACTTCGAGAAGTAATCTGTTAGGACGAGTAAGAACCGCTTCTGTCGTGACGGGTGTAATGGTCCAACGATGTCCATGGCCCATCTCATGAACGGATAAGGTGAGGTAACGGAGGAGAGCATTGCAGTCGGTTGATGGATTTTCGGAGCGTGTCGCTGGCACTTTTCACATTTGACTGAGAACTTAGTGCAGTCACCTACTATAGTAGGCCAGAAGTGACCATGTCTCTTGATCTTTATAGCAAGTGCTTTCCCTCCTGAATGATTGCCACAAGAACCACTATGAACTTCTTCCATTATCTGTCTTGCTTTTTCTCCTTCTACACATGTAAGCATTGGACCAGAGAATCCCCATCTGAAGAGGTTTCCGTCAAGGAGAACATAACGCGCGGCTTGCTTTCGTAGTTTGCAAGCAGCCCACTTGCTGCTGGGCAATTTGCCATCAGCGATATATTCTCGTATCTCACTTATCCATAGCTTGTCACAGCCATACTCAGATTCTTCAGTGTCAGCGTCCATTGGGATTGCTTCGGTATGATGTGGGCTGTTGGTGTCACGCATGTCAGCGTCTCGGATTTCTGGTTCTTCTGCCATTTCTATATCTTCGTCAGTAGCCCCCACAAGGGCGTCTGCTTGCCTCGCTGCTTGGGAACGTGTCAGGATGGCGAGTGCTGCATCCTTCTTGATGCTAGGGAATTCGATGAACTCAACTGGGATAACTCGCTTTAGAGCTGGATCCTCTGGCGCAGTGGTAGCGGAGGCCAAATTTGCCAATGCGTCAGCATCCATATTCTCACCTCTAGGAATCCTTGTGAGGATAAACTCTTGAAATGAAGCAGCCAAGTCCCTTACTACCTTCAGATAAGCTTCCATTCGGTCGTCTTTTGCGACATACTCGCCGCTGAACTGACTGGTTACGAGCTGTGAATCCGAAAACACGTGAATGTGTTTGATTCGTAGCCCTTGGGCGAGCCTCAGACCGGCGACAAGGGCTTCATACTCGGCCTCGTTGTTAGAAGTCTTTAAAACAAAGTCGGAATGATTGCTCAAGGACCTCTCCAGTCGGTGACAGGAGTCGTATCCCAACTCCGGAACCATTCTTTGAGGACGAACCGTCTACGTATAGCTGCCAAATCCCCGGCGGCACCTCCTTGGAATTGCTGTCCTCTGGAAGTTCTATGAGGAAGTCCGCCAGTACTTGAGATTTATTGCACGTCCGCCCTCTATATTCGATGTCGTACTCGCTGAGCTCTACAGCCCACTTGGCCAGCCTACCGGACTGACTTGGGCTGTGTAAGACCGATCGTAGCGGGAAGGTGCTAAGTATAACGATTGAGTGCGATTGGAAGTAAGGCCTTAGTTTCCTTGAGGCCATGAGGACGGCCAATGCCAGCTTCTCCAATTGAGGGTATCTCGTTTCAGCATCTGTGAGTGTCTTGCTCACATAGAAGATAGGCTTCTGCTCGCCTCTTTCCTCACGCACAAGGACGGCACTGACTGCTGTTTCTGAGACAGCGATGTAGAGAAAGAGAGGTTCACCAGTTACTGGCTTAGCAAGGATGGGAGGCGTCGCCAGGTACTCCTTCAGTTGCTTGAAAGCGTCTTCACACTTCTCTGACCATTCAAACTGCTTATTGCCTCGTAGAGTGTTGTAGAAAGGCAGACACTTATCAGTGGATCGGGAAATGAACCGATTGAGTGCAGCCACTCTCCCAGTCAGCCTCTGTACTTCGCGCTTATTCTTTGGTGAAGCCATCTGGATCAAGGCATCGATTTGTTTCGGATTGGCTTCAATACCCCGGCGAGTGACCAGGTATCCAAGGAACTCACCAGAGGTTACAGCAAACCGACACTTCGTTGGGTTGAGCTTCATGTTGTGGAGGTTCAGCTGATTGAAGCATTCTTCTAGGTGGGAAATGTGATCTTCTTCCTCGAGTGATTTAACGAGCATGTCGTCAATATAAACCTCCATGGTCTTTCCCAACTGGTCTTGGAACATCTTGTTCACCAGTCTCTGATACGTTGCACCAGCATTCTTCAGGCCGAAGGGTATGACCTTATAGCAGTAGATACCTCTGTCCGTGATGAAGGCCGTCTTCTCACGATCCTCAGGGTGCATTAGGATTTGATTATAGCCTGAAAAGGCGTCCATGAAGCTAAGCAGTCTGTTACCCGCCGTTGCTTCCACTAAACGATCTATGTGAGGTAAAGGGAAACTGTCCTTCGGGCATGCTTTGTTAAGGTCTGTGAAATTAACACAGACGCGCCACTTCCCAGTTTTCTTCTTTACCACAACTGGGTTGGCGAGCCAGTCGGGGTACTTGACCTCGGTTATTGATCCTACTCGCAGAAGCCTTTCGACTTCATCATTCACAGCCTTTGCTCGCTCAGGACCCAACTTCCTTCTTTTCTGCTTGACCGGTTTAAATGTTGGATCTACGTTGAGCTCGTGGCTCGTGACGCTGATGTCTATCCCGGGCATGTCTTCAGCGGCCCAGACAAAGGTGTTGATGTTCTTCCGGAGAAAAACCACCAACTTTGTTTTGAGCTCTTCATCAAGAGCAGCTCTGATCTCAACGCATCTCTCCGGGTGCTGTTCATCAATGCACACAGAGATCACAGGCTCGCAGGTGGGTCGCTCTTCTTCTTCACGACCCTCTGCAATCTGTAATTGCTATAAGAGGGTGGTTAGGTCCTTCACTTGATCGGACCCTTGTGAGTCCGAGTCGTCTTTCTTTTGGTCGTGAGCTTCTGGATTCAATCCCTTGCTCTCTTCACGGTTGCGCAACTTGTGCTCTGCTAAGAAGCACGTACGTGAATCCCTTTGACTACCAAAGATCGTGTGAACGCCTTGGCTGGTTGGGAATTTCAAGCAAAGGTGGTATGTCGACGGCACTGCTCGCATCTGACTGAGCCATGGTGTCCCCATAATCAGATTGTAGATGGCAGGATGATCGGACACTGCGAAGTTGACCATCTTCTTAACACCTCCAGCTTGGACTGGCAGGCGGATCATTCCCCCTGTCCAGGTTGTTTCACCTGAGAAGCCCGTTACAGGCTTTGGCTGTCCTGTGATGAGGGACTGGTCGATCTTCATCTTCTCGAGTGTTTCCCGGAAGATAACATCCACTGAGCTTCCGGTGTCAATGAGGACTCGAGCGACATTGAAGTCGTAGACGGTCAGTTTGATTACCAACAAGTCGTTGTGCGGATGATCGATGCCTTCAGCATCCACTTCGTCAAAAGTGACGGGATCACTAGCACGCCTTGTTGTTGGAGATGTCGAGATGTTGGCGCAAACCTCAGCGCGCCGTTGATAGGCCTTGATCGCAGCTTCGTTATCGGCACAGTATTGTGATCCTCCCAGGATCACGGAGATAGTACCATGGGTGCTTCCGTTTTCGGGGTTATCTCCACGACGCTGTCGCCTGGGGTTCTCAGTCTGGAGCTCAGTAGCATCTTGAAACTTCTCCTCTGGCTTGAAGTCCGACAGACTAATGTTACCCTTGAGGGTGCCTTCGGCCAGCCTAGCAGCTAGCTGTCGACCCAACTCTCGGCACCTCGCGGTGGAGTGCCCAGTTGCTTTGTGAAAATCACAATACAACTTCTCATCATACTCCTTCGGGTCTCTTATCCAAGTGAGATTTCCTCTGCCACGTCCCCGACCACGGCCTCGACCTCTGCCGTAGCCAGGTGAATCGATCTGATAATTATGAGCTCCGCCTGCTCCCCCTTCAAACTGAACGAAGGCGGGATTACTTCTTTTAGAAGCAGCTGGGGTCAGAACCTGGGAAGGTTCGCCTATCTGCTTCGCTTTACAACCCCTCTTGGCGCGAAGCTCTTCTTCGCTTCGGGCAAAATCAGCTGCACGGTGAAGGGCATCCTGAATCGTCGTTGGAGGGTTTATGGTGAGCTCTTGCCAAAACGGGGATGGACATCTCACTGCACCCCTCAACGCTTCCAGTGCGGATGTGCTACTGATTCCATCCACCTTAGACAAGGTGTTCTTGAACCTTGTCATAAAAGACCGCAAGCTTTCACCTTCTGCTTGCTTGTTGGTCCACAGGTCCGCATCGTAGATCTTCCGTTCAGCGAAGATGTTATAGTGTTGGACGAACATCTCGGAGAGCTGCTGGAAGGTGTGGATAGAATTCTTCTCCAGCTTGTAAAACCATTGGAGGGCAGGTCCCTTCAAGCTTTCCACGAATAGCTTGCAGTATCCGATGTCCTTCTCGGAATCTCTGAAATTCGCCCTTCCTAGGGCCACCTTAAACTCCATCAGATGATCAGCGGGATCGGAGGTCCCTTCGTAAGTCGGAAGCCTAATCCTTCCCGGGTCAAAAATCCTAGCCCCTGAGATGTTATCTGCGAAGGGGGTGTTCCGTGCCTTCTCCAACACGTAAGCGACCCCGGGAGCCTTCCCGGTGCTCCGATACATCTGCAGTTTAGTCGTCCTCAGATCTAAGACGACATGATCCAGCTGGGCCTTCAGGGCGGCGACCTCTTCGTCACGGGAGCCTCGAGGAGTTCTGCGCTCTTGCTCCCTTCTGTAGTAACCTGCTGCAGTCTGGGCCACTTCTTCCCCAGCCTCAGCGTCGCCAGTAGCTGTATCGGTTCGAACTCGCCTCCGAGGGGGGTGATCTTCGTCTGACTCCTCGATCACACGCTCAGGAGTCGGATCGAAATCCCGACGAGGTGGTGGTGGAGGCAGATCCTCCGGATCCGGGCGGTCGGTCCGAGGTGGCAGCTCCTCGTGTTGACCCCTCCGAGTAGCTCGCGTTGTATTGAACCTGAGGCGCGTCGGACGGACACGGGACCTTCTGCGCTTTCTCTTCTTGAGCGATTGCAGCTCGCTGGCCGTATCGTCAGTCTTCTTCACCAGAGTCTCAAGCATCCGCTTGATCTGTGTGAGGTCAATTGCGGCGTTAGGAGCGGGAGGCACCGTGTTCTCCGTGGAGTTGCTTCTGTCTTCATCGTGCTGGTGAGACGAAGATCCTTCGTTGCTCATGGTGTTGCTTGACATCGTGATCGTGTGATGAAAACCCTAACTCTTGAGTGTCAGAAATCTGCAGTTACTCCCCTTAGTCGGCGCCAAATTGTGGGGGTCGAAACCAACACAACTAGAATTTGTAAGAGTTCTAGGGAAGCTTGTGGGATTTCTATGGTAAGCTAGGGTCAAGAAAGATGTAAAGAGATTGTTTATTGCTCAGAAAAGCTTTGAGTACAAGTTTTCGTATTGAAATTGCCGATCCCCTTTAGGGTGTACAAAGAAGTCTATTTATACTATGTCTAAGTCGGCTCAAGCCTCCTAAGTCTCTGCGGAATTGGTTACATCCAAGTGGGCTTCGTGCTATTGGGCCGAAGACAAGATCGATCGTCAAGGAAAAGCCGCGACTGCATGATGGGCCGAAGCCAGGCTCGGCCATGGAGAGGCTGCGGTCGCACGTCGGGCCGAAGTCAGGCTCGGCCATGGAGAGGCTGCGGTCGCACGTCAGGCCGAAGCCAGGCTCGGCCATGGAGAGGCTGCGGTCGCACATCGGGATGAAGCCAGGCTCGGTCATAGAGAGGCTGCGGTCGCACGTCGGGCCGAAGCCAGGCTCGGCCATGGAGAGGTTGCGGTCGCACGTCGGGCCGAAACCAGGCTCGGCGCTCCTGGCCGAAGCTGTGCTCGCCACCCCGGCTGGAGTTGTGGTCTCTTCATGCTTCGCTCAGGTTCATTCTGCTACCACATGCTTCGCTTCGCAAGGAGACTTAGGTGTCGCTTCGCCTTCTTCGTCAAGAGGCCGGAGGGACATTTCTTCAACTAGCTTATCTTTAGATGTTAACGTTGAGGGGGTGAAAACCGACCCCAACAGTTTTTTTTCTCTTGAATAATGTTTGTTTGAATCAGTTGTATGGATATGGTTATTTTCTGGATTTGGTTTTTTTTTCTGGATTTATGAAGTTCTTTTTGTTGAACAATCTATTGAATAAGTTTGTATGGATATGGGTGGATTATTGAATTCTCTTTGATCTGAACGAAATCCGATTTACTCTAGCTCTTTTTAAGAATTTAATATGTTTGTATGGATCTGGGTGAACGAAATCGGAGTTAGATAACTGGTTAATCTTTGAATGTAAACTTCATGTTCTTCTTGAAAAATTTACTTGCTTTCTTCCTGAAAAAATTTATCGACAAAGGCTGCAACTTTAAAGACCACATTGTTATGTTGAACAATCTATTGAATAAGTTTGTATGGATATGGGTGGATTATTGAATTCTCTTTCATCTCAACGAAATCAGATTTACTCTAGCTCTTTTTAAGAATTTAATATGTTTGTATCGATTTGGGTGAATGAAATCGGAGTTAGATAACTGGTTAATCTTTGAATGTAAACTTCATGTTCTTCCTGAAAAATTTACTTGGCTTTCTTCATGAAAAAATTTATCGGCAAAGGCTGCAACTTTAAAGACCACATTGTTATGTTGATCAATCTATTGGATATGTTTGTATGGATATGGGTGGATTACTGAATTCTCTTTGATGTGAATGAAATCAGATTAACTCTAACTCTTTTTCAGAATTTAATATGTTTGTATGGATTTGGGTGAATGAAATCGGAGTTAGATAACTGGTTAATCTTTGAATGGAAACTTCATGTTCTCTTGAAAAATTTACTAACTTTCTTCCAAAAAAAAATTTACGGCAAATGCTGCAACTTGAAAGACCACATAACGATCTATTTACCTTTTCATTTTTCTGTCATTATCAAACCACAAAAGCAAAACAAAGAGAGGAAATTATGGTCTTTTTTTAAGTAAGTCGTTGCTAAGCTGAAGATATCGTTATCCAATCCCCAACAATCTTAGGAACTACAATATCTTAATTGACACTTCTCCAAGTGCAACCCCTCGTGGGCGACAACAACCACTCAAGCAATCACCTAGACCAACGACAAGATCATGATCGATTAATCTACAAGACACGAGTTTTAGTCTCTTCAAATTCTCACAATACCGAAGACCTTCAAGCCAACCCGACTCCATCTTATGATCACAAACAGTAACTTCCTCAAGCATTTGACAACATTCGCCAATTTCCTCAATCCCGTCAAATCCTCCATCGCTTCCAACTAGCTCAAGCTTCACCAATCTCTTACACTCGTTGCGCGCGAGAGTTTCTTTTAAAGTTTTATCATATAACTAACATACTTTTTTTTTGGGTAAAATGTCAAGATTCATACCATTTTTAAAGTTTTTGACAGCAATACAAAGACAACGTAGAAAGCAGAAAGACCAAAAACTACAAGCAAAGGCTAAGTTACAACAAGAACAAGGAATAACACATAAACAAACGACTAAGCAAAACCCTGTTGATCTTGACGTGGAAACACCGATTCCAAGCACCTAGACTAGGACAATCACGTTGCTGCCACATTTCCCTTGAATTTGAATCCTCATCGTCGTTGCCACGAGCAATCTCTACCCGAAGTCAATCCTCAAAACCTCGTTAGTAGAAACGCCTACAGCTTCTTCGAGGACAAACATAATAACGAAATTTGTTCACTGAACCACCATACATCTAGCGGCACGGGAGCCTCTTCAGACTGTCAGAGAAGCCGCCTCTGACCGTCATTCTTGAGCTTGGCAAACCACAAGAACCATCTCCCACAGAAGTACAGTCAATCGCTGAAACGGTCCCGCCGCCTCTATTCCACATTAACTCACAACTAAGTCGTTAAGCAAAGATTTGCCTTATCGGAGTTATGATCCATTCCAAGAATGAAAACAATGAAAAACTTAAGGCACTATATTTTCTCATTGTACTGGGCTTTTCATCAACCAACTATTGGGCCTTGAAGGTTTGACTCACTTTTGTCGTTCTTCGTTTCCAAATCAAACGAGTAAACAAAAAAATTAATCGGATTATACGGAGTAAACACAAAGCCGAATCCACCATAAGAAGCACATTTTATCTCACTTTGTGCGAGTGTTTGTTTCACGAGATCCAAATCTCTCTTCGATCCAAAGCTTTTGCAACTCCTTCGATCTCCTCCTCTCTCTCTAGATCTCGCACCTTCAGGTTCGTCTCTTTGTTAAACTTCGACGATTGATTCAGATTTTGTAGAGATCGATTCACTTTTTTTGCGTAAATCTACAATGTTCGAATTTCTCGGGCGTTTTTTGTTTGATTCGGCTCTAGATAGTGATCCGATTTCGTTAAGGAACCGATTTTGATGTTTGTGTAGCTGAGTGAAGACTGCGAACTATGTAGATTCGATTGTATCGATTCAAATCTGGGTAGTTTAAGCATAGAGATTGCATTTGTTTTGGATTTTAGTTGATCCGAAGCGATTTCATGATTCGAAAATGATTTATGTATTTTGTTTTGGTCGTAGTTGTATGAAAGTGTTGTTTATCGCTGGATCTGAGGATTTACATTTGTCAATGTTCTGCATCTTTTGGTACCTATTGGGGCATTACTGATTTTTCATCTACAATTGTGATGTTAGTTCATAAAACATGGATTGGAGAGCAAAGATGGTGATTGGTTTAATCATTTTTGAATTTGGAGATACAGAGACATGCTTCACTCATTATATGAAAATGGAAGTAGATTTTTGTAGATTGTTTCTGGGTAGTTATGAGGATCGTTTGGAGTCTTATTCTCTCCATTCACTTTCTATCTTTCTTATGTTACAGTGGTACTTGTTCTTGCATGATTTCTTTTTCATTTGAGCTCATGAGATTTCTTCATTTCGGTTTCTCTTTAGCTTTTTGTGCAGCACCGGAGAATATGGACAAATCTAGTACCTTGCTTGTACACTATGACAAAGGGACTCCAGCGGTTGCCAATGAGATTAAAGAAGCGCTCGAAGGAAATGATGTTGAAGCAAAAGTTGATGCTATGAAGAAGGCTGTTATGCTTTTGCTGAATGGTGAAACCATTCCTCAGCTTTTCATAACTATTATAAGATATGTGTTGCCTTCTGAAGACCACACCATCCAAAAGCTGCTTCTGCTGTACCTGGAGCTGATTGAAAAAACGGATTCTAAGGGAAAGGTGCTGCCTGAAATGATTTTGATATGCCAGAATCTTCGGAATAATCTTATGCATTCGAATGAGTACATTCGTGGAGTGACACTGAGGTTTCTCTGCCGGATGAAGGAAACTGAAATAGTGGAGCCTTTGACTCCATCAGTGTTGCAAAATCTGGAGCATCGCCATCCATTTGTTCGTAGGAATGCAATTCTGGCTATCATGTCAATATATAAGCTTCCACATGGTGATCAACTCTTTGTGGATGCACCTGAAATGATCGAGAAAGTTCTATCAACAGAACAAGATCCGTCTGCCAAGAGAAATGCATTTCTAATGGTCTTCACCTGTGCTGAAGAACGAGCAGTGAATTATCTTCTGAGCAATGTTGACAAGGTTTCAGACTGGAATGAATCACTTCAGATGGTGGTGTTGGAGTTGATTCGAAGTGTGTGTAAGACAAAACCAGCAGAGAAGGGGAAATATATTAAGATTATTATATCTCTGTTAAGTGCCACTTCTTCTGCAGTGATCTATGAGTGTGCCGGGACGCTTGTTTCTCTCTCATCTGCCCCTACTGCTATTAGGGCTGCTGCTAACACCTACTGCCAACTTCTTCTCTCTCAGAGTGACAACAATGTGAAGCTTATTTTGCTCGATCGGTTGAATGAGCTTAAGACCTTGCACAGAGATATCATGGTTGAGTTGATAATAGATGTGCTTAGAGCACTGTCAAGCCCGAACCTTGATATTCGAAGGAAGACACTTGACATTTCCCTTGACTTGATCACTCATCATAATATCAATGAGGTCGTTCAGATGTTGAAGAAAGAAGTTGTAAAGACACAGAGTGGAGAGCTTGAGAAGAATGGTGAATATAGACAGATGCTTATTCAAGCAATCCATGCTTGTGCAGTTAAGTTCCCCGAAGTTGCAAGCACAGTGGTCCATCTTCTAATGGATTTCTTGGGAGATAGCAATGTTGCTTCAGCTCTTGACGTGATTGTTTTTGTTAGAGAGATAATTGAAACAAATCCCAAGTTAAGAGTTTCAATCATAACCAGGTTGTTGGACACATTCTATCAGATCCGCGCAGGAAAGGTCTGCCCTTGTGCACTCTGGATTATTGGGGAGTATTGCCTATCACTTTCGGAAGTTGAGAGTGGTATTTCAACCATCAAGCAATGCCTTGGCGAGTTACCATTTTACTCTGCTTCTGAGGAATCTGAGCCAACCGAGACATCAAAGAAGATTCAGCCAACCTCTTCTGCCATGGTGTCCTCCAGAAAACCTGTAATTCTTGCTGATGGAACTTACGCTACTCAGAGTGCGGCATCTGAAACCACATTCTCCTCACCAACAGTTGTTCAAGGATCACTGACTTCTGGAAATCTGAGAGCACTGCTTTTAACTGGTGATTTTTTCCTGGGAGCAGTTGTTGCTTGCACATTGACTAAACTCGTTCTTAGGTTGGAGGAGGTTCAGTCATCTAAATCTGAAGTGAACAAGACGGTCACACAGGCTTTGCTGATCATGGTTTCTATGTTGCAACTTGGTCAATCTCCTGCTTCTCCACACCCTATTGATAATGATTCATATGAGAGGATCGTGTTGTGCATAAAATTGCTTTGCCATAGGAACGATGAGATGAAAAAGATATGGTTGGAATCCTGCCGCCAGAGTTTTGTTATGATGATTTCTGAAAAACAGCTAAGAGAGATGGAGGAACTTAAGGCAAAGACCCAAACAAATCATGCTCAGCCTGATGATCTCATTGACTTCTTCCATCTAAAGAGCCGGAAGGTAATATTTCTCTCTAAATTATCTCTTGATGAGTTACTTCATTGTTTTTTTCTTTCTTTATGAGTCTTCCTTTGTAATTTGTTCAGTTCCTATACGTTGGCATCTACTTTCTTTTACAGTTCATATTCAACTTTTTCATTCTCTTATTTTTAACGAGGGATAATGGAAGTTGATAGTGGCTGGTGATATCTAATTATATCTGTCAGTAGATCAAAGTACTGACGGTAAGTTATTTTCAGGGAATGAGTCAACTTGAGTTGGAAGACCAGGTACAAGATGACCTAAAGCGTGCAACTGGAGAATTCACCAAGGACGAGAACGACGCTAACAAACTCAACCGCATTCTCCAACTCACAGGATTCAGTGATCCAGTCTACGCTGAAGCATATGTAACAGTCCACCATTATGACATTGCACTCGAAGTTACGGTTATCAACCGTACAAAGGAAACCCTTCAGAATCTGTGCTTGGAGTTAGCAACCATGGGTGATCTCAAGCTTGTTGAGCGTCCTCAAAACTACAGTCTCGCACCTGAAACAAGCAGGCAGATAAAAGCAAACATCAAGGTATCGTCCACAGAGACTGGAGTCATATTTGGGAACATCGTCTATGAGACATCAAATGTTATGGAGCGAAACGTCGTGGTTCTTAACGACATACACATTGATATCATGGACTATATCTCCCCTGCTGTTTGCTCAGATGTTGCTTTCAGAACCATGTGGGCTGAGTTTGAATGGGAAAACAAGGTTATTCACTGAAACCTTTCTACACTTTTACCTTTTCCTTTATAGGTTATTTGAGTTTTATAACCATTTTTGTTGTATTCTTAATGTTAGGTTGCTGTGAACACCACGATTCAAAACGAAAGAGAATTCCTCGACCACATTATCAAATCCACAAACATGAAGTGTCTCACTGCCCCGTAAGTTCAGAATCATCTTTCTTCCCTTATAAACCCGAAACTCGTCTTTACTAATTAATTATTTCCTGTTTGCAGATCTGCTATAGAAGGAGAATGCGGATTCCTTGCGGCAAACTTATATGCAAAAAGTGTGTTTGGTGAGGATGCTCTTGTGAATGTGAGTATCGAGAAGCAAACTGATGGAGCTCTAAGTGGGTACATAAGGATAAGGAGCAAGACGCAAGGAATTGCTCTAAGTCTTGGGGACAAAATCACCCTCAAACAAAAGGGTAGTAGCTAAGGTTAGCTAATATTATTACGTTGTCTCAACAAAATTTCCAATTGAGTACATAAATGTTGAATCCTCACACTCCTTAACCGGTATAATTTCCGGTACCATACCAATTGGTTTGTCACAGGCGTGGAACGGATGCACGAGGTAACAGGTTTAGACTACGTACCCTTTCTCTCTTGAGCAAATTTTTTGTTAGTTGAATCTGTTTTACTATATGGAGAGGAGGGAGAAGCATTTTAAGCATATGTAAAGATTCATTTGTTATCATTCCTTAACCGGTATAGTTTCCGGTTTGGTACCGATGAGTTCTTCCTCATGGCTCATACGGCTATGTGTATGTTTTCCTTTACAGTACTTGACGATTTTATTTTACTTATAATGCATTTTTTTTTCTCTCTTTAATGTCGTTTGTTGAGGAGATTAAAACCGTGATTTTCTTGAATTTGCATGTTCCACTTTTGGTTCTCATTGATTATTTCAAATTGTTCTCTACTAGTCAAAATAGTTTTTCCTTTGCTTTTTCTTTCATCTGCGTTTGAAGTTTTTGATCGTTTTGAAAAATGATAAAATAAGGAATTAAGTGATAAAATATACAATGATAGACTCTAGTCCTAATTTGAGTAATTATACCTACATGTTATCCAAACTCAATACTTATCCGTATCATGCAAATATCATTTTTTGTTTGTTTTTCCACTATAACAGCTATTAAGAAGATTATCAGAACTGTTTAGAGTAATGGCGTTACAGTTAATAATGCAAAGCAGGACCACTTTTGATCGCCAATCAAAAATAAACAAAGAACCATGGTAGTTCGAGCGATTATAATTGATGGTGGTTAGGGGTACAATAATTGATCTAATAACAATTTATGCGATAAAACGAACACCATTTTGGTTGTTATCAATTATGAAATCATAGAAAACTTTGGGTTTATCTTTTAGGCTACTCTCACATTTTCAAAAATATTTTTTCATCATTTATCGTTTTGTCTCTGTTAATTCATTTTTTCTATATTTGTGTCACCAATCAAACTCTATAGATAAAAGATGCCTTGTGAATATTTAGTTGAAAAGGATTGCTTCAATATCTACCGAACATAGATTGGAGCACAACGATTTGTGCATCTTGAATTTTAAAAGGTATAAATATAATCAACAATTGATGCCAGAAATGATAAAATAAAATGTCGAAAATTCTTAACATTACCTTATAAAGAAAAATCCCGAATTTTATAGAATATCAATCTAAGTAGTTGGAACAACATCATGACTCATGCAGCAACGTCTTCTATAAAAAATACAAAATTTCATGAAACCTTATCCTTACTTCACATTCACCTAACCTGACCTAACCTAACTAAATTTTATAGCATGAAATAATTTGTGTTATTTTTGTCAAATAATGAAACGATATTCACCAAAGGTTACATACATAAAATATGGATCAACATGCTTAAATTTGTAGAGAAAGATCAAAACTAATCCAAAACTAGCAAATTAATTAGTATTACAATTAAACTTACATTTACAATCATATAATACAACAATTGTTTTCATTAATGAATCCACTTAACGATCATCATCTTGAAAACTAGTTAAGCAAATACAGCTCTGAGTTTGAACCATAAAATCTCTATTATTATTATTATTATTATTATTATTATTATTAGTCATCTTCCTCCTCTTCTCTTGCAACTTACTACCTTCATCATCACTACTACTATCATCATCGTTATAATTATCATCATTGTATTTTTGAGCCTCATTGTCAGATTCTTGTAATGCAAGTAAAGGCATTGAATTAGGGTTTATCTTGGAGTAAATACTAAAAGAAGACAACGATGATCTTCTCCTTAACTTATTAGCAATAATCAATCTCCTTCTCTTATTCAATGGACTCTCAACTTTCTCCAAATCTTTCGTGTTACTCGCTTCCATTAAATTCCCAAATGATTTCGACTTCCCTTTGTAATGATTTGATAATCCTCTTCTGTTACAAAAATACCAAAACTTAACCATCAGAAGCAAATACCATAATAATCATGTAATTAACATTCAAATTGTAAGATTAAGCTTAATAAAATCAAATAATAAGAGAATAGTTTGATTTTAAAATGATTAAAGAAAATTACTTAATCGGAAGAGAATCTTCTAGAGAAGAAGTAAACGAATCAACCCATCTTCCTTGTGACGAAACGGCGTCGTCTTCTTCTTCTTCTTCTTCCTCTTCCTCGAATTCGCTATTTCCTCCAACCGACGAAGAACTCTCCAATAACTCCTCCGCCGGAGACCTCCTTAACCCGATCCAGTTTCCACCGCCGCTGCTAGATTCCTCCGTCAAAAACAAACCCGCCGGTACATCCTTAACCTGCGCCGTTGTACCAATTCCAAAACTCGATTCAGCAAGAACCTCCATCTTTTCCGGTAGGTTTCTCAATTTTTTTTAGCTCCGACCTCGATTTCTCCTGTTAATCCACCAATCGGGCTCAGCTTTCATCAATCGGCGATAAGCGTAGGTTTAGAAGAAATTTCTAGAGAGAGAGAGAGAGAGAAAGCAGAGAAGAGACTCCACCGATCGGAGAAGAAGATGGAATAAAAAGATAAAAAGAAGGATCAATTTTTTTTCCGTATAATTAAAAAAAATCGAATATACGAATATTTATATATATATATATATATACGTATGAGTGAGAGTATATTGAGTCTCTCTGTGTAAACGCGCATGTTCTAAAATAGTAAGTAAAGGAAGGACGTTAACGGTGACTTTGACGGTCGACACGCTTTGTGATGATGTGGCGAGAGGTATTGGTTGATTGTAAGATTGTAGCCGGACGTTTCGGAGTTAATGTCTCCGTTAAATCCGAAGCTGTCGAATGTACTGAATGTTCGGTGGTCGTTGTAACACCAAAACACCTCTCAAACCTTATCCAAATCTCATTACTGATTTTTTTTCTTATAGAAAAAGTAAGATAACATTAAATAAGAAATGGATAAGTGAACCAGATAAGATTTTTCACTAATTGATTATGTACTATTTTTGGATTTAGTTTCTTGCAATTGTCATCAAAATAAAAGAGTAGTAATATGATTTATAGAAAATAAATATTTTTGGAAAGATATTGTTGATTAAAAACAAGTGGAATAGAGAAAATGAATTTAATCAAAAAAACACCAAATATAAATATACAAATTATTGGGAAAATTGTTAAATTATGCCACATTTAGTGGCAAAATGTCCCATTAGGATTTATTTTTCATAGAAATGTCTCATTAGGCTTTTGTATTTTCAAATTCCAAATTTAAACTTGATTTATAATTACTAAAGGTTTTTATTAATTCTTATTAAAATTTAAAAATAAAAACGGAAATAAAATAAATTATTATAAATCTAAAAAAAGGAAAAAAATCAGTTTCCTTAAACAATATTTATTTTAAAAACGAAAAATCAATTAAAAACATATATAATACAAAAACTATTTTAAAAACTTAATATACAAATTTTATAAAAACATATGTTTACTTAAATAATATATATTTGAAAACGAAAAATCAATTAAAAAACATATTTCCTACTAAAAAATATTTTTTTTTAAAAAACCTAATATACAAATTTTATAAAAAAACTTAGTTTACTTAGATAATATATATTTGAAAAACGAAAATCAATTAAAAACATATATAGTACAAAAAATATTTAAAAAAAATATATAAAAAATATTAGTGAGATATTAAAATTAGGAAATTAATTTCATCTTATTTCGGAATTAGTCATAATTCTTTTTAAATTAGTAAATCTTTTCATTTTTGGCAACGAAATATTTATTCCTAAATTTTAGGAAATTATAACTAATTTCGTAGAAACAAGATTCTACGATTTGGTAGATACCCGACGAATTGGTAGAAATATTGGTAGAAACGGTCTTCTACATATGGTAGAATTTATTGAAAATGGTAGATTTTAAATTCTACCAGTGGTAGAAATTTCATATTTAATAGAATCGAAATTTTACGGAATTCTACGAAATACTAGAACGTTCACTATGTAGTAGAACATATGTTCTACACAAGGTAGATTTGTGTAAAATCTGCAGAATCTAAATTCTACTACATTCTACTATCAGTGGAACACAAAACTACAATTATTATACAATATGCATTTTATTTTTAAAAAAATGTTTTCACAAAAAACTCTATTCATGATATGTTTATAATTTACATATTTTTAAAAAATTAAAAACTTATTATTTAATTTTTTTTCCACCACTTAGGGGTATTATCGGAAAACAACAAGAAATGTATATTGGGATATTTTATGCTTAAATGTGGCCTATTTTAGCAAATTCCCCCAAATTATTTGTGTTTCTTTTAGTTTGGATGATTTAAAATGAGTTATTCACTTATTTGTGATATCAAATCTATAATACTGAGTATTTGCATTAGCAAATCAAAAATTATACACAAATTAAAAACCTATTGTTTTCTAAAAAATCCTCATAAATTTTAGTTAGTTTCGTAAATAATTCACCTAACTTTCTCTATATTATTTGTGACTGAAAATTTAATTTAAGAAAGAGTGAATTTGATGTATGGCAAACATTAATAAGTTAATTAATAAAACAACAAAGAAAAATGTGGTGCGGTGAATCGACAAAATGGTAAAAAAAATGATTTCTTCATTTATGATGAAACGTGTAAACACTCTTGTGCGTGAGATTAATAAAATTTGAGAGTGGGAGCATAGGAACCCACATTCAATTAAACATAACCACGTTATTTGATTTGGTAAGCAAACATTATGTGTTTTGTATTTTTTGTGCTTAATTATTTGGTGAGATCCACGATCAATTAAACACACAAAATTTATGTTCTGATAAATTACTGTTACAATAATATGTATTTTCTCATTAGTTTTGGTGACATGTGCTGATAAAATGAGGCGCTTTGTTTAAAAATAGCGTGCGATATTTTATTATATGTTGCTAATAATTTTGTTGGATGTGTACAAATCAGGTAAAACAACAATATGTAATGCAAAATTGGTATATATATATATATTGTTAGACAGATATCTATATTGGACGTCTACAAGCTACATTTAAACATAACGTGTAATGCAAAAATATATAGCTTGGTAAGTAGGAGCATAATATTTGCATGAACGCGTATTGTACTTTGGTTTCATATAACACTAGCATCATAAACTTGATCGCCCCACCTAAATCAATCTCCACATCTTCTATACCACCGTTATGAATCAAAGAGATAACATCAACCTAAACATGAATTATGAATTAAAAAGACATTAGTGAAGGTTAAACTGATATGCTAACATTTTTGTGCTCATGGCCTTTCAGCGAGATACATAGACATCTATGTTAAAAATTGGACTGTTATATATATATATATGCATATGTGGTATACATAGGAAAATATTCTGTTATAAAATAATGTGGATATTCAATTTAATATTGCATATAGGTGGAATGATAATAACATATGTAGATAGACATATACCGAGTCATCGTCATGAATTCTCCATACTTTGTCAAGCTTGAATGTAATAACATGCCAATTATCTTCGTCTTTTGACTACGGATCAATCCCGTCAGCAACATCAAGCTCTGTGAGTTAGAATGCAATGAGGACGATCCTAACTATGTTTAGTGATATATTGCGTTTTTACGCATTTCTAACCCATGTTTTGTGTTCTTTTTGAGTCTTTATCGAGTCAAAGTGTGTGTCTTAGCACCTTTAGTCCTTTATTAAGTCATTTCAGGCTTTATGATGCTTTGGGAAGAAAACATGTGATTATGGGAGCATAAAAGAAGCGGTTTGAGTTTGTGGGACGTTGAGATGTTTCTTGATGTTGGATCAAGCTTAAAGTTGGACTCAAGATGGTTAATTGAGTTAGCTTTCGTTTGGTGGTGATTTGAAGTCGATTGGATAAGTGGAGCAAAAATTATACTAAATCTAGTGAAGATTTATTCTGCTGGAAACTGCCATTGGGCAGTCCCATCAGGCACTCATCAGGCAGACATCCCAATGGAAGAAACCAGTCTCCAACACCCAGAATTCTCATAAGCTGAAATCTGCTGGAAATTGCCATCGGGCAGTCCCATCGGGCACCCATCAGTCAGATACCCGGATGGCAGAAACCAGAATCCGTTTTTCCCTCTACAGATTTTCAGATCCGACCCGACTTAACCTGGATCGACCCAGTTCGAATTTTAAAGTAATAAAACCCTTTCAGCCACTTTTTGGGACACGCTTTATTTTACATTCATTTTTTTAGTTTATTGCTTAGGGAGAAGATCTCTAACCCTCTTTGACAATTTGGAGAAGATTTCTAAACCCTTTATCTATTTTATTGATTTCATCATGTCTTCAATTATATCTTCTTCTGCTTTGAATTCGATTATGTCTGAGTAGTTTTCCAATTGGGTTTTAGGGTTTCAAAGGGATTTCAGGGTTTGATTGAATTAAGATGTCGACTTAGGGATTGATTACTTGGTTTCTTCATATATGTTGTTCTTATTGCTGAAACTTGATTAGCTACCTAGTTTCTGATCTTAGGTTGTTTAGCGCACCAAAAGTGTTTGTTTAAAAGCCTGAAAGAACATATATGAGAAAAGCATCCCTAGCCAACGAATGCTGATGTTAGGGTGTTTTGTGAACATATCAAACTCGACTCTTATGCATGTTTAACCTCTTGAATTCAAACGACAGTTTAGGATCTTAGGTTGTTAGACATAGTAGTTGATGCTACGATAGTAGATCAATTTGATTTCGTGATTTGAGTTCTAGAACGATTCATAAAGCTTTCCCAGTTATTTGTCTAATTTCGAATCCATGAATTCCTGCGAATTCTCTAATGCCTACTGCTTTTTAATTCATAAGTTTACACCGTTTTAATTGCTATTCTGTTTTACATTATTTCTTACAAAATCCATACTTTTGTCTTAGCTTAATCACAATCCTAGGAAATCGTAGTGTAACACTTGGTCCTTGTGGATTCGATCCCTTAATTGCTACAACATTTGTTGTGCACTTGCAGTAGTTTTATAGGGTTAAAACCTCTGCTATCAAGTTTTTGGCACCGTTGTCGGGGACCAATAGCGTTACCTTTAGTTTTTGGATTAAGATTTAGTCTAAGAGTCACTAACAAGTTCTATTTTGCTCTTTCTTGTGTGTTTCAGGTGTATGCAGAAAAGTAGCAAAGGCTTTGATAATCTCGTTTCACTAACCAACTAGGAACTAGCAGGAGTAGAACGAACTAACTAGAAAAGCAAAGTCAAAATCTGTCACAATGGGTGATCTTGTCGACCAAGAGGATATGAGAGCCGAACTTTAGAGGTTACGAACGCAGATGCAACAATTTCAGCAATTGCAACAATAACAACCACACCCGCCATTGGAGATATGGATATGCCTCATACCTACTACCAGAACAGAGCTGCAATATGTCCACCAACTGTTGAAAGGAACGACTATGAGATTAAGCCTCAAATGATTTCCTTGGTAAAGCAGTACATGTTCCATGGTTTGCCAGCTGAGAGTCCGATAGATCATGTAGAAAATTTTGAGGAGATTTGTAGCACTACTAAGGCGAATGGAGTTCCTCCATACTTTATCAAGTGAAAGTTGTTCCCTCATTCTCTGGGAGACAAGGCGTCGAGATGGCTCAAGTCTCTTCCTCCTGTGTCATTGACAACTTGGGAAGCAAGTAGAAATGCTTTCTTGGATTACTTCTACACTAAATCCAAGACAGCGTCACTGAGTAACAAGATCACTTCTTTCCAGCAGCATTCAGGAGAGTCATTTTGTGAGGCTTGGGAAAGATTCAGGGAATACCTCAGAGAGTGCCCTCATCATGGATTTTCAGAGAGGCATCTTCTTACCATCTTCTACGATGGAGTTGACAGGGATTGCAGGAGCACTCTCAATGCAGCAAGCAATGGAGATTTCAATACCCAGAGTCAAGTTGGAGCATACAAGTTGATTGAGAACTTGGCTGTAAGCTCAAACAATTGTTGTGTTGAATATGATAAGTCAAGGCGTGTTAGCAGTATAGAATCTCAGAAGTTCGATGAGCTGAATGAAAAGATGAATCTATTGTTGAAGGCGACCAATGAGCAGCATGAAGTGAGTTATGTGAATGGACAAAGTTATCTACAAAATCTACCCGTGCAAAATCAAGGCCAGAATAGATATCAAGGCAGATTTCAGCAAAATCAGTCATTGAACAACTTCCAGACGACAGCGCCAACACAATTTCAAGCTTCTGTGAGCTCGAATCCTACACCCCAAGAAAATAAGCTCGAGATGCTTATGCAACAAGTTCTGCAGAGTCAGCACATTCAACAAAAGACTACTAACGAGATCAATGTCAAGGTGGATAATATGTACAATGATCTCAATAGTAAGTTTGAAGCTCTCTCCACCCATGTGAAGAAGTTAGACACTCATGTAGCTCAAACTGCGGAAGCCGTCAAGAGACCACATGGAGTCTTTCCTGGAAAGTCAGAGCCAAATCCTAAAGAAAACTGTAATGTGATATTAGTTCAGAGTGAGATGGAGATTGTCCCAACACCACTTACACCAGAGAAAGTAGAGAAAGCTGCAAAATCCTTACATCCCTCGGATTCCATATCCTCAAATGCTGAAATATGAGATTGACGAAAAGAAGCTAGCTGAATTTAATAAGATGGTGAGAGAGCTTCCTCCTGATGTCTCATTTGAAGATGCATTTAGAGTCGATCCTGCATATCGCAAATTTTCTAAGGATACCAAGAAGAGTCTTATAGTCGTCAAGGCCCTATGAAGATACTGCCTAAGGTGGAAGACCCTGGGAAGTTTGTTGTTCCATGCTCTATTGCAGGAGTTGAACTTAAAGATACTCTCTGTGATTCTGGGTCTTCTGTTAATGTCATGTCTAAGGCTATTGCAGAGAAGCTTGGAATTACTGCAATAAGACCTCCTCGGATATCTCTTAAGTTTGCAGACTCTTCCACCAAGGTTCCACATGGCACCATTCATAATTTACATGTTCAAGTGGGAAATTGTCTTGTTCCTACTGATTTTCAGGTGGTGGAGATGAGGAAAGATCATGATATACCTTTGATTCTTGGAAGATCGTTTATCGCTACAGTGGGTGCAGTTGTAGATTTACCTAATGGGAGAGTCTCATTCTCCATTGTTGACAAGAATGTCTTCTACAAAGCTATACCCACTAATGAGGCAATCCGACTTGCATCTTATGTTAGTATTATTAGTGGAGAGCAATTGTCAATTGATGCAAAGGAAAAACTTCATTAGAAATGTGCGGTTGAAGAAGTCTTGGAAGGTGACCCTCTTATCACAACAAAGAAGCTCAGTCAAAAGAACAAGGAGAAGGAGAAGGTGATGAGCCAAGGAATCAAGGGCGATCGGAGATACCTTAGACTTAATACCTCAGAGACGTGTTGGAGATACGATTGAGTATAAGATGAAGTGCAAAGGCAGTTCGAAACCTTTTTCCAAGGTTAAAGTTATTCTCACATCTGAGTTGAAGGAGAAAGGTGAAGAAGTAATGAACGGTATGTTGAGCAAGATTCTGAAGCTGAAGTTTACTGATTGGGGAGCTTGTTTTGGAGCCACTTCCCATGCTCATCTTCCTGACTGATCACAGAGTCTGAAGTCAAGCTAATGACTTAAAATAAGCGCTTAGTGGGAGGCAACACAATGATTAGTTTTTCTTCTCTTTTCTTTTCTTTCTTTGAGTTTTATGCCTTTCTCTTGATTTATTTTCACACCGAGACGGTGTGAAGTAAGTCCGGGGGAGGGTATTCATCATTTACTAACGCTATTTTTCTTTGTTTTGTTTCTTTTGATGTTTTTCTTGAGTCAGTTTAAAATGTTTTATTGCGTCAAGAGTTTATCTTAGGAAATTATGATGAGATTTTATCTTTGTTTATTGACTTTATATCTGAGTGGCCATTATTGCAGAATGAGTTCAGATCCGACTAATGAAAAATCCAGAGGGCTGATCAGTGAACTAGAAATGTCCCTTATTTCATGCAGACTGCACTAAGCCTGAGTTAATTTTGGAGGTTTTCATCTTATCTCATTGAAGTGATTGATGTTCAAGGGCTTGACTCCTCGTTCATACTTGATAAAAACATCCCGTGTGGAAAAGTAATGGTACTCCTCTCCCTTAATCTAAGTTAAATAAAACGGCGAAAGGATTTTCTTGTGGAAAAGATGAGGATAAGGTCTTATGATTCGCCTCCAAAGAAATGATCACCAGGTGATAGGATTTTCGTGTGGAAAAGATGAGGATAAGGTCCTGCGATTCGCCTCCAAAGAAATGATCACCACGTGAAAGGATATTCTTGTGGAATATATGAGGATAAGGTTCGATGATTGTCTCCGAAGAATTGATCTAAAAAAAAATCGTGAAACGGAATAAGTTTGGGGGGAGAGAAAGAGTACAAAAAGGTTGAATGGATTGTTTATCATGGTATTGTACGGGAATGAGTCTAGAAGGTTCTTGGCATTGAGATCATTGATGAGACCCATCGATGAAGGGCTTATCTGCGAAATTGTGGGGTGAATCTGGGAATTTGTGAATGTCTGCGGAGAAGTACATGGTGGTTTGGTTGGAACTGGATTTGTTGTATGTGGATTACGAATTGATGGGTCAATATAACGTTTAATAAGAGAATATGAGTTTCCGCCTTTTCAAACCTCTTTCACATGTTTAGTTTTATGTTTTGCTTGAGGGCAAGCAAAAGGCTAAGTCTGGGGGAGTTGATATATTGCATTTTTACGCATTTCTAACCCATGTTTTGTGTTCTTTTTGAGTCTTTATCGAGTCAAAGTGTGTGTTTTAGCACCTTTAGTCCTTTATTGAGTCATTTCAGGCTTTATGATGCTTTAGGAAGAAAACATGTGATTATGGGAGCAAAAAAGAGCATAAAAGAAGCGGTTTGAGTTTGTGGGACGTTGAGAGGTTTCTTGATGTTGGATCAAGCTTAAAGTTGGACTCAAGATGGTTAATTGAGTTAGCTTTCGTTTGGTGGTGATTTGAAGTTGATTGGATAAATGGAGCAAAAGTTATACTAAATCTAGTGAAAATTTATTCTGCTGGAAACTGCCATTGGGCAGTCCCATCGGGTACTCATCAGGCAGATATCCCAATGGAAGAAACCAGTCTCCAACACCCAGAATTCTCATGTGCTGAAATCTGCTGGAAATTGCCATCGGGCAGTCCCATCGGGCACCCATCAGTCAGATACCCGGATGGCAGAAACCAGAATCCGTTTTTCCCTCTACAAATTTTCAGATCCGACCCGACTTAACCTAGATCGACCCAGTTCAAATTTTAAAGTAATAAAACCCTTTCAACCACTTTTTGGGACACGCTTTATTTTACATTTATTTTTTTAGTTTATTGCTTGGGGAGAAGATCTCTAACCCTCTTTGACAATTTGGAGAAGATTTCTAAACCCTTTATCTATTTTATTGATTTCATCATGTCTTCAATTATATCTTCTTCTGCTTTGAATTCGATTATGTCTGAGTAGTTTTCCAATTGGGTTTTAGGGTTTCAAAGGGATTTCAGGGTTTGATTGAATTAAGATGTCGACTTAGGGATTGATTACTTGGTTTCTTCATATATGTTGTTCTTATTGCTGAAACTTGATTAGCTACCTAGTTTCTGATCTTAGGTTGTTTAGCGCACCAAAAGTGTTTGTTTAAAAGCCTGAAAGAACATATATGAGAAAAGCATCCCTAGCCAACAAATGCTGATGTTAGGGTGTTTTGTGAACATATCAAACTCGACTCTTATGCATGTTTAACCTCTTGAATTCAAACGACAGTTTAGGATCTTAGGTTGTTAGACATAGTAATTGATGCTACGATAGTAGATCAATTTGATTTCGTGATTTGAGTTCTAGAACGATTCATAAAGCTTTCCCAGTTATTTGTCTAATTTCGAATCCATGAATTCCTGCGAATTCTCTAATGCCTACTGCTTTTTAATTCATAAGTTTACACCGTTTTAATTGCTATTCTGTTTTACATTATTTCTTACAAAATCCATACTTTTGTCTTAGCTTAATCACAATCCTAGGAAATCGTAGTGTAACACTTGGTCCTTGTGGATTCGATCCCTTAATTGCTACAACATTTGTTGTGCACTTGCAGTAGTTTTATAGGGTTAAAACCTCTGCTATCATTTAGGACAAAATTAAGAACATAAAGTCAATAAGCATACAAATAGGTCCATGGATGTATTTCAATACTTGAATCTGTAAGTTTATACATAGTGTGTAAAACTTAACATAAACCTGTATGAAAACAAATAATGCGTTAACAAAAATTGTAAATCTCTGAAATGCATAAACAGTTGTGGGAGCTGGATTCTCACAATTGAATTTGTTAGGTTCAGAGAAGTAGAAAGCTTCTAGGGTTAGAAAACACAAAGACAAAAGAAAAAAATTAGAGTTTTTATTTGCTGGAAAGCTGTCACAGAGTTTTTGTAAGATATTCCGTGATCCCCTTATTATGAGGACATACAAGCATATTTATAGTGTTTCTAGGTCGGTTGGGCCAGGCCCAACACAAAATTGGAAGTTTTCCTAATTTTCCTAGGTTTTTCATTTGAATTACCTCCTCTAAGTCGGTTGGGCTTTAAATGGACATTTATCTTCTGGGCTTGACCAACGGGCTGATTTGAATCAGGCCTCTGGTTCAGTCTTCGGTTTAATTATGTCTTGGGATAGCCGGTTCAATGCGTACTTTGTCGTTTTAGGCTTATCGATTCTTCTAGGGCAGATATGACCCCTACAACAGTGATGGAAAATCATAACAAAACGTTGATCTTTAACACACACGAGTCGAGAGAGACTCATATACATGGACCGATTTAATCATTAAAAGAGGGGGTGGGAGGAATAGATTTCATAACAACTACCAACGAATTAAAAAACTGAAACAAAATTAACAACCAAAAAGAAAGATTATAGAGCAACAAAATTCGGATCCATAGATCTATGTGGTTGAACTGAATGAAGAGACAGAGATTAAACTCTGAAAAGACGAGCGAGACAGAGAAATAAATGAGAAGATAATGGAGAGAAGAATATTTAATGGTTTCTCGTAGGCGGGAGGAATAGAGTAATTAATGATTCTTAGTCTACTCATCATTAATTATTAGCCGAGTATTGACACGGCAAATTCAGTTCATTTGGAGATCCAAGTAAATGAGTGGGCTCCGGTATTTGCACCCATAACACGATATGTGTGAGGCTAATATGGTCCAGATTGATGCTAATTACAATCTTTCTACTAATAATGAAACTCCTCCGGTCATTCACTTAATTACATTAATTTTCTTTGTTTATGGGTGCAAATACTCTTTAAGAAAAGAAAGTTTTATGTTGAATTTAACTATGTATGCGAAAATAAGGAAACGAAACATTAATTTTAGATAGAAAATATAAACATAAATTTTGTGAAAATAAAACCTTAAACATGGAGAGAGTATATAACTTTTATAAATTGTAAATTGGAAAATATAAATTGATATATTTGGAGTGAAGAAATTTACTCCATCGATTGCTTACTTTGGGTCAAACATAAAACAGGCGTTTAGGGTACCTAAAATTTGGTGAATGTAGAACACAATTTTTGTAAATAACTTTTCCTACGGATTGATTCAACTAATTAAAGGATCTTACTATAATTTAAATGTATAGTTGAAAAAAATATTAAGACTGACAAGTGAGAATTATAAGATGATATTTATCTCTTAACATGCGAAACCAAAAATATATATTTATCTCTTAACATGCGAAACCAAAAATATATATTTATCTCTATGCTTCGGACTTCGACCACACAAACTATGCTTTGGTAATAGTCTTATTGCTTAGGTTTCGACAAAATTAGTAACTTAAAAAAAACAAAAACAAAAATAGTAACTTTTGTATCAACCACTTGATTTGCAAAGTCAACGTCATCAACTTTATTTTCAGTTATCTTATATACAAGACTAAGCTTAAGGCTTAAAGCTCATCTATCCAAGAACAGAGGAAGAGCAAACAATGGCTATCTTTCTCTATTTCTCATGGATTTTATTACTACTTACTTTTGTGTCATTAATCATGAGAAAGATTAGAGAAAACCCTAAATGGAATCTTCCTCCGTGTCCTCCAAGTCTTCCAATTATCGGAAACTTGCACCAGTTTGCAGGATTGCCTCACCGATTCTTTCACCATCTCTCCGTAAAATATGGACCAGTCGTATTCCTTCGACTCGGGTTTGTTCCAATGGTTGTGATCTCCTCGAGTGAAGCAGCTGAAGAAGTTCTTAAAATCCATGACCTTGGATGTTGTAGCCGACCTAGAACGGTAGGCACGGGGAAACTCTCTTACGGTTTTAAAGACATCAGCTTTGCGCAGTACGGTGAGTATTGGCGAGAAATGCGAAAGCTCGCTGTTATCGAGCTTTTCAGCCTTAAAAAGGTTCAATCTTTTAAGTATATTAGAGAGCAAGAAGTCGAATTTATGGTAAAAAAAGTGTCCGAATCGGCTTTGAAACAATCTCCAGTGGATCTAAGCAAAACCTTTTTCTCCCTAACCGCGAGTATCATATGTCGAGTAGCTTTAGGGCAGAATTTCAATGAAAGTGGTTTCGTAATTGAACAAGAGAGAATCGAAGAACTTGTGAGTGAGGCATTGTTAGCTCTAGGTAGTTTCACTTGCTCTGATTTGTTTCCTGGTGGGTTAGGTAGATTCTTAGATTGGTTATTTGGAGGGCAAAAGAGGATAAACAAAGTGTTTGAAGAACTTGATGCTTTCTACCAGCATGTAATTGATGATCATTTGAAGCCAAAGGTAGAAAAAGTTGCCGATTCTCCGGCGGATATTGTTGCACTCTTGTTGGATATGATGGATAAACAAGGAACCAAAGATTACTTCCAGCTCAACATTGATAATATCAAAGGAGTCCTGATGGTAAAAACTCATTTCTTACTTCATATTCTAGATCAATAACTTAGTCTTCATGTGAATTTAGGGTAGTATTCAAATTTATGCGTGTTTATGTACTAGTGTGTGTTGGGCAGGATATATTTCTTGCAGGGGTAGATACAGGCGCAATAGGGATGATTTGGGCGATGACCGAGCTTGCGAGAAACCCTAGAGTGATGAAAAAGGCACAAGAAGAGATCCGAAACGCGCTTGGGCACAAAAAAGAGAGGATCACTGAAGAAGACATAGATAAAGTTGATTACTTGAAGCTCATAATCAAGGAAACATTCAGGTTACATCCACCACTTCCATTTTTGCTTCCAAGAGAAACAATGTCACACGTCAAGATCCAAGGCTACGATATTCCTCCAAAACACACATACAACTTAACGTATGGACGATCGGACGTGACCCGGAGCGGTGGACCGACCCTGAAGATTTCATCGGTTTGCGAATATTTCAACGGATTTTAGGGGACAACACTTTGAGCTATTACCGTTTGGTTCTGGTAGGAGGATTTGCCCTGGGAGGCCAATGGCGATTGCTACTGTGGAATTAGGATTGTTGAATTTGCTTTACTTTTTCGATTGGAAATTGCCTCAAGGGATGATGAAAGGAGAAGACATTGATATGGAAGAAGCTGGTAATCTTACCATTGTCAAGAAACTACCTCTTCAACTTGTGCCTGTTCAACACCATTGATGAGTAGTCTTGGTTCCGCTGGTGAGTTATCAGTTCGTCTATGTATTTTTAATCTCCATGGAAAGAGTACCGAGTTTAAAAGCTAAGACTTTCTATTGTTGTGTTATATAAGGAATAGTTGTATGAAAAACGTAATAATATTAATATGGTTGGCAAAAAAGATAATACTTTTTGTATGTAGGAAGGAAACATTGGAAAGACCTTAATGTAGAAGGATTCAGGGTACATCCGTACATGTACAAGGATTCAGGGTCAGGCAAAACAGAGTAATATCAATGTAGTTGATTCTGAAATTTGCAGTTTAGCTTTGGTATGGCTGATGAAGCCTAATCTTGAAAACGATTGTTGTTTCTATGTTTCTGATTGATGATTTTTTATATTTTTTTATTTTTTAAACTAGTAATTCATGATAGTTTAACGGTTGAGTATTTGCTATGTTACATTTAAGCAAAAATATGAACCTCCTCGTTATGATAGCTATAATTCCAATCCTATCGTGTAACCGATAAGCTTTCATCAATCGGCGATGCGTGTAGGTTAAGAACTCCGATAAGCAGCAGGTTAACAAGTAATGTCTAGAGAGAGAGAGAGAAGAAGAAGAGAAGATGGAATAAAAAAGATAACAAGGATCAATTTTTGTATAGGAATACGTATACATATACGTATGAGTGACAATATATTGTGTATACGCACATGTCCTAAATATTGTGTATACGCAGAGAGACACGTGTTCTAAATCAGTTCTCTATCAACAGTCTAAGTTATACAATCAGTTCTCTATGTAAAAGATGGTAGATGTATTGAGGTTTGGGTAGTAAGTGAGGATCTTTCGCAGCAGGAAGAAAAGTCTCTTGTTTATAATAACACACACTCTTTGGTACATGTAAAATAAGAGCTGAGAGGAGTTAGTTTTTTTAGCCGTTGGCAACAATCTCGTGGATGGCGTCGGCGACTGAGACGTCCTCTGCTCTAACGGCCAGTTTCATTGCAATTTCCTTTGTGCTGTCCATTCCAAACTGTGCCCTCACTAACACTTTGACGTTCCCTATGTAAACACCTGACAATAAGCAAGTGTGTGATCTTGCATTGCTCGGAACTGTCTCCATCCCCTGCAATTTCAAGTTATCACCAAACGTATGAGAAATAACTTCCTTTTACAGTAATTTTTGAGTATGTGAAAAAAGACTAACCTCACAAGGCTGCATGCCAAGAAGTTCCATGACAGCCTTTATAGCTTCTCCCAAGCTCTCTCTTTGGCCAAGGCCATATTCGTCTACGTGCTCATCTTCTTCATCCATGCTTTCCCATGCGTTCCTGAAATTGGAGACACCCACTTTCACCATGTAATCTGCAGCTACAACCTCAAGCTCATCCAGCTGGTACTCATCTTCGACTCCATCATCCTCTGTGCTTGGGTCAACCTGTTACAATGAACACAAACTAGTCATATTCTTTAACCAAGATGCAAGTGAAAAGCCTATTAAACATGTACCTCCTTAACAACGAAAGTCAATGTATTGGAGAACTTTCCAACAGCAGGGACCCCACCTGGCTTCTCAAAAGCCACAAACGCTTGCCCAGGCGAATCATAAGGGAGTGAGTTTAGGGCCTTTGAAGCTGCTTCACTGAATTCCTCTGCTTCTGAAGCATCTACAATGACATTGACCTACATAAACCATACGAGGAAATGAAGTGAAGTGAGGAAACAAGGCAAAGGTGAATCGACACCAATGTTCAATACCCTTTCCAACAAGTGCTCTGGTATTGTGTTAGTGCAGTTGTACTGAAACACCACATGACTATCAAAGATATGCTTTACAACATTGACGGCGTATTCGGTTTCTGCCTCAGTTAGCTCCACATGTGAAGAAGACTGAAAAAAAAGAGGTACAAGTTAAAGCAACCGAGGGAAACCTTAACATAAGATCGAAACGGAAAAGAAAATTCACCCGGCCCTAACCTTGAAGAGTTTTCCAAAGGCGGCAAACTCTGGAATAGATGAGAGAAGTTTTTCATAGCCATCAAAACCAGAAAAAGGTGCACCGAGACCAGTAGGCTTTTTACCCTGGGCTTTCTTCTCTGCAAGTGGCTTAGGAACAGAGTTGATATCAAAAGCTTCTTCAGAGGGTTCCTGCAGGATCAAAGTATAAGATTACTCATGTCCTAAGAAGCATATGAAAATCGACAAGTGGAAAACTCACATAATTCTTCAGACTGGTTTCCATGTTGACCAGAGGAACCACCTCCAGGGAACCAAATAGAAACTCCTTGCCATCTTTATCAGTGTCAACACTACCATCACCACCAAGAACACTCAAAAATAGTGTTGCTCTATCACGGACATCATCATCACTGTCATAGATGCAGCGCTTCAACAGAAGGGTGATCCTGGGCTGTGAAACATCCAATGATTGTGCTCTTTATCATCAGCCAAGGATGATAAAAAACAGGGGGAAAAAAAAAGGTTAATAGGATAAGTATACTTACCTTCAAAGATTCAACCATAAACCCAAACTTTGCAAGTGTGGAAACAGCAGCAGCCCGGACAGTGGCATTTTCCAGATGCACACGATTATAAATATATCGTATATACTTGCTTGGATCTGAGGTGTTAGGCCCCTCAATTCCCA
The DNA here is from genome assembly GCA_963576765.1 of Draba incana. Taxonomy (NCBI): domain Eukaryota; kingdom Viridiplantae; phylum Streptophyta; class Magnoliopsida; order Brassicales; family Brassicaceae; genus Draba; species Draba incana. The sequence continues at coordinate 10,905,918 of OY755212.1, read as the reverse complement.
GAAAATGAAGGATCTGTGCGACAAAACACATTTAGATACCACGCAAACAGTTTTTATAGCAACACCAGATGGATGATGGAGAAAATTATTTACCTGTGTTGAAAGATATGTGAATTCACAATCTTCAATGAATTCACAAAGATGAAGCAATCCACTTTCCTTTGCATCAGGGATATCTCTGATAATGGTATAAGGATCCAATCACATCTATGATTGCATCTATGATTGCTCAATCACGGAGATACTTTAATCTGTCATATATTTTACATTAACTATAGGGACTCCCATAATAAGTATCAAGTATTTAGCTATTTCTATACGGTTTTTTTTTTTGGTTTAAGAAAATTACACATACAAAACATTTATTCAGTTTAATACACAAACTCAACATTGTACTTGTATTTTAAGACCATCAAGGTAATGCGTTAAGAGAATTTAAATAGTCAACTATTTCCTAATCAAAACAAAAATACTTAACAACTATGAAACTAAAAAATTGTTTTAATGGTTAGTAAAAAATAATTATTCAAATGAAGGGTTGTTTAGGTTTATTTTTGTTGTTGTTACTAAAATTAACGTTTCCAAATCTATCACTGTGAGTTAAACTTAAACCGAAAGTGTAAAAAACAAACATCATGATATGAGTCTGAATTAACCTGAGAAAAATGCTTTGTCCTTCTATCTTTATCAGATACTATAATATTATTTTTTTTTAACCAAAATTTGTATGCTCTTAAAAGTTAGTAAAATTTAATACTCTCTCACCGTTATTGAAAGAGCCGAAAAAAATTGTCGTTTTTGTAATGGGGATTGGGAACGATACACATGTTTTTCATGTTGCAACTGTGGGGCCAAATCTAAGGATTGAGAACTTGTTAGCTAGTTTGTTCTTACCTTCACCTTAGGAGGACAATCATGCCATGCATACTTCTTCTGCCTAGCTTTCCAAAGTTTTAATTGCTTCATCGTTTCTTGTCGGTCCTCATGATAATTAATATCTGACTCAACATTCCCAGATTTATTGGACTCGTCCTACATCAACATACATAAATTAACCGAGATTGTATTATTTATATATATATATAGATTAATTTGAGTTCGTCTAAGGATTCTTATCTGATTGTGGAAAATGAAACGGACCTTTGGAGACTTAACCCCAAAAAAATAAATTAATACTGACCTCTGGAGGCTGTTGACTGTTCTGATTGATCCAGACACCAAATCCAGGAATCACACCCATTTCTATAGGAAATTTGAGTCCACAAAAGAGACTAACCTGATGAGAGATTAAGACAAAATGTTACGATCTAAAGCTTGTATATATTATGGTTTGAGAAATCTCTCGTTAAAGCTTGATTCATATTTTAGACAAAATGCAATATGAAATGGATACTATATTAGCGAGAGGATGGGGGTAAAGGAATTTACGTATACGTTTACATAAGACGAAACAAGAAGTGAGCAGCTCAATTCTAGTGAGTTCTTGACGTAGAGGTAAAACCTACTTGAAGAAAAAGGATATTCACGGTATCTATATAATATTTTAAAGTTTTCAAAAAGTGAATTTCTGAGAGGTTGTTACATTTGATTTTTTATTTATTTACAACATTATAAATTTGCTAAAATCAGCTACATGTTTACCCTAGATTTAACAAACTTAGGGTTAAGAAAATTTGATGAATCATACCTTGAGCATCTCAAAAGCTTTGTCGTTGTTACCCTCGATGAACTAAGAAATATCCAATCTTTCAATGATGCCCTCTTTGCAAAGTTCAGCTGGAAGATTCTCCAAAACCCTTCTAGCCTACTAACAAAAGTTCTTCTAGGGAAGTATTGCCACTCAATACCCTTCTTAGACTGCCACACTCCATTAGTCGCCTCTCATGGATGGATAGGGATAGTAATTGGAAAGGATCTGTTGAAAAGCAATCTAGGATCCATGATTGGTGATGGTAACAAGACAAGGATCTAGAAAAACCATTGGCTCTCCCTTTCCTCACCCTGCAATCCCATAGGACCACCAACAAAAAAATTAAAGGAGAATATGCTAGTTCATTAACCGTCTGAAAAATGACACAAAGCAATGGAAGACAGAAGTGATCAACGAACTTCTTCCGGGTTACAAAGACGTCATTACAGCTCTGAAACTAAGCCTACTAGGAGCTAAGGACAAACTGGTGTGGTTAAGACATCCCTCTGGTATCTATTCCGTCAAAATAGGCTATCACACAGCAAAAAATGCCAATAAACCCGCAAGAAGTACCCTGCCAGAAGATTAAAATTTCAACTGGAATTCCAAGATATGGAATATACACACCTCACAGAAAGTGAAAGTTTTCATGTGGAAAGCTATGAATGGTGTCACTGCCATACCAGTGGGTGAGAGATTAGCCACCAGGGGAATATCAGCACAAGCAAACTGCACATGTTGTGGTCAAGCAGAGACGATAGATCACCTTTTCTTCCCTTGTGAGTTTGCAATCGAGATTTGGAACCTAGCACCTCTCAACGGCCCTTTCGGCCCGTCTGCAATCACTAGTCTTCGAGAGGGTTTGGATCAGGCCAGCAAAATGATTTGACTCCCACCAACATGAATCTCAACTAGCCCCATCTTACCTTGGATAGCCTGGAACTTATGGACTACCCGCAATAAGCTCATTTCAAACATTGTAGATTTTCAGCACATGACACGATCTCAAAATCCCTACAAGATGCTCGAGAATAGATCTCAGATCAACCTTTGAAACTACAATCGATCGCCCAATGACCAAGCTCGATTACTACTATATGGATCATCAAGGTGTTCGGATCTTCACAGATGCTTCTTGGAGATTAGAAACTAACTCTACGAGACTGGGTTGGCTAATACGGGACAATGAGAACATGATTATTCTCCAAGGATAAAAGTTCGAACCAAATATTAGTTCTCCCCTCATTTTTTAGACCAAATACAAAATGATATGCCGGTTTAGATTATAAATATCTAAACGAGCAAGGAAAGAACAACAATTTGTTTACATTATGCAAATGCAATAACAGTTGACATTCCATTTAGCTAAAACTATGATAATCCCTACTCTATAATTTAGTAAGTGTCGTCTCCGTATGGCTCAAGGCTAATCTTGAAAACAGAGTTGTTGTTTCTTTGTTATATGGGACAAGGTTGGGAGATTTCATTCACGAAGTATTCGATAAAGAGAATGCGAGTGAGAAAGACGCAGACTTTGAGAGCTTTTTTTTTTTGGTCGAATGGGACAAAAAGAAGCTAATTCATGGTTTAATTGTAACTTAAATTTTCTTATGTTTAATTTAAGTAAGAATCAGAATATATTTGTCACAATTGCAATTATGATTGGTAAAAACGGAAATTAGTGGAGATTTTTTTTTTTCCGACCAACCAAATTAGAGATTATTTAGTTAGCACAATGACAAAAAGGGTTAATTTGGCAAATAGCCAAATTTTGAATTGTAATTAGTGTAATAGTCATGTAATAAATATAATTAAAAAACTAACAACTAATTTAGGGGAATTTACGATTTTATTTTTGATACATAATACATAATACATACTTCTTTAAGGGAATCGAGGGCAAAATTGTCCATAATATATATTATACACAATGAACAGTAATTTTGGCTATTGAGTTAATTATAATTTTTTTGTGTGTTATATTTGCCGATTTCCCATGACAAAAATCTCTATTTTTTTCAGTATATAATTTAACAAAGCAAGTGATCGAAATTTTATTAGTTGAAATCGTTAGCTAAAATATTTTAGATTGTACAACATTTATCAATTATTACAGTCACAACTCACAACTTAATCCTTAAATAATTTTGAAAATCAAATCCAATCGTTCACTTTATCCGTTTCTTTTTCTTTGACTGAACCAAAAAATTAAAATATATCTCCAGTCATAGAAATCTCTGGCTCTCGTTCGCTTGCCCTGACTCATGGCTACCATTCTCAGCTTTGCTTCTCCCTCTTACTCCCCCTTCTCCGCTACAAAATACCCAAAAGCCCCTCTCAGAATCCCTCTATTTACATCCCTGCCACTCCCTTCTTCTTCTTCTTCTTTCTTGCTGGTTAGAAATGATGCATCTTTCTCTTCATCGTCCTCACCAATCCAAGCTCTCACAGAAGAAGCCCTCGATTCTTCGGCTTTACTCAATTCTTCTTCTAAGCTTGTCCTTGTTGTCGGTGGCACTGGTGGTGTAGGTACGAATCACCGTAGCATCTACTTTTCTGTTCAGTTTATGGAATTGGGATTATGAAATTTCTCAAAAAAATGTAATTTTTACAAGTGGGTCTATTGAATGATGGTCAATTCTGACTTATTTCTCGCTTTTTGGGTATCAGGGCAACTTGTGGTAGCTTCATTGCTCAAGAGGAACATTAGGTCAAGGTTATTGCTGCGTGATCTTGAGAAAGCAACTAAGTTATTCGGTAAACAAGATGAAAGTTCATTACAGGTTCGGATGTTTCATCTACTACCTTATCAACACATAATATTTTGTCCAACCTTGTAAAAAGTTGAAACCTTGTTATAGGTAGTCAAAGGAGATACTAGAAATGCAGATGATCTTGATCCATCCATGTTTGAGGTTTGTCTTCTTCCATTTGTTCAACATTTCTCAAGTTTGTATTGATTCTTGATGTTTGGATTTTGAAGCTGTTTAACATTGTTGTGTAGGGTGTTACACATGTAATTTGTTGCACTGGGACTACAGCTTTTCCTTCTAAGAGGTGGAGTGGTGAAAACACACCTGATAAAGTAGGTGAGAACATTTCTTTCCAAGTAAGATCGAAGATCTTGTTTTGTTATCAATGATGTGGAATTGAATGAAACAAAGCGGTGGTCTCTTACATGTCCCTTTTGGGACTATGTGGTCTTTTTGTGTTCAAAAAGATTGGGAAGGTGTGAAGAATCTCATCTCAGCATTGCCCAAATCGGTGAAGAGAGTTGTTCTGGTTTCATCACTTGGTGTGACCAAGTCTAATGAGCTTCCTTGGAGGTGAGACTTTTTAGTACCTCTGCTAATTTCTTTCGTTACGCTATGACTATGCGTAAAAATTAAAAACATGTGAAATTGAGTATGCTATACAAAAACTCTTGTGAATTTCCTTAATCTGAGTGTCTCTACGTATTTCGAATGTATGTTTTGTTTGACAGTATCATGAACCTTTTTGGGGTTCTCAAGTACAAGAAGATGGGGGAAGATTTTCTTCGGGACTCTGGTCTTCCGTACACCATTATCAGGTTTGTTCAACTACCAGTTAATAAAACTCCAAAATGCAGACAACATTACATATGGTTTACTGATTAACTTTATTACGAAACCAGACCTGGTAGATTGACTGATGGACCATACACATCTTATGATCTAAATACTTTGCTCAAAGCTACCGCTGGTGAACGGCGTGCAGTTGTTATCGGCCAAGGTAATTACGCTCTTTGCGAAAATCGAGATTGCTTGCTTTTAAAATCCTTTGGTTTGTAACAGGAGACAAACTTGTTGGAGAGGTAAGCAGACTTGTGGTAGCTGAAGCTTGCATACAAGCACTTGATATTGAATTCACACAAGGCAAAGCTTACGAGATCAATTCCGTTAAGGTATCGCAAACAGTTTCCTTGAAAATGTTACAAAGATTGGTTGGTTTTTTTTATTTGTTTGAGAAATGTGATTGCAGGGAGATGGTCCAGGAAGTGATACAAAGAAATGGCAAGAGTAGTTTAAAGCTGCAGAATTCAAATGACCAAAGAGAATCAACTGAAAAAATGTGTACAGAATTGTTTAGCAATACAACATAAATTATGGTTTAAATTGTGTATACACTATACATACATGTACTTGTATTTTGGCTTTTGAAGAACAAAAAATCAACTTCAAAGCAAGTGCAAAGAAACAACATAGAAACTGATTTTGCTGCATTTTCCTTTATAAGCAAGTGACAGATGTTACTATCAAACAAACCCAGAAAATTTTGAGAAAAGGTCACATTTTTTTCACAGAGAAGAGGCGAAAGAAAGAGATAAACATCGGAAATCGAATTCCGATTCGCCGGAGCTGCCATGGCGAGATTGATACGACCGATAAAGCAATTATCTCCTCACTTTTGCAATCTTCGCCATTTATCTTCGAAAAAGCTTCCTCAACCACCTTCTTCTATACTCACTCCTCTTCTCTTCCCGTCTTTCTCAACCGCCACGTCTCCACGGAAACGTCGTCCTCCGTCACCGGAAGCTCTCGCCCCAGCTGTTATCGCCGACAGAGATGAGTCAGAGTCTGATGACACGGTACGGAGTCGGAATCAGCGGAAGCGTGACGCTCGCCGTGCGGTCCGATTTGGTATGGAACTCGCTTCTTTCTCCAGTGATCAGATTAAGAAGATCCTCAAGTAAGCAAGCCTCTCAAATTGAAACAAAGCTTCTTCTTAGAAATTGTTAAAAACTTGTTTGATTCTCATTGTAGAGCTGCTTCGCTTGGTGAAGAGGTTTATGATGCGTTGCTGCTTGCTAAGGTAATTCAGAATTTGGATGCTTTTAGCTTTCTTTATCGTAATTTGGAACAATGCACACAGGGTGTTCGTTGTATTGTCTCAGAAACTATGATGTTTTTAGCTTCTTTACCATATAATCTGGCACAATGCACATAAGGTGTTTGTTGTATTGTCTCAGAAACTTGGCCCGGATGTTCGAGAAGGAAAGCGTAGGCATTTCAACTATATCGGTGAGGGAAAATATGATCATTTTCAACTATTATGAGGTAATTAGCATCCAGTTATTAAGCTAATATGTTAGTATATGTTTCAAGGGAAAATGTTGCGTGAAGTTGAACCGGATTTGATGGACACGCTGATTCATGCCACAAAGCAAGGTGATCACACAAAGCTGCAGGCTTTGATTAGTTCAGCAAAGGATGTCGCAGATGAGGTCGATATAGAAACAGAGTCCGAAGATGAAGTCGAGGTAAGTGTAACCAATTATAATATCCACTAATTTAGTGATTTAGAAAAGAAGTGGATCATATGTGAAAAGGGAAATAGGATGCTATAGTGTGGGGGAGATTCATGGCATAGCTTTTCTTAGAATATCATCTCCAGTTGTTTGGTAGTCCAAAACACTTAGTAATTTTTGAAAAAAATGTATCTTCAGATGTCAGAAGAAGAAGAAGAATATATGGCTACGGCTGCAAGATGGTTTGATGGCCTGATCAGTCAAAATGCGGAGATTACGAAAGAAGTTTATTCTCTTCTGAGTGTTGATTTTGATCGACAGGTTAGTTTAGTGATCCAAAAAAACTTCATATAGGTTTAATACTGAAACATTGTTTACTTTCATCCTGTTGTTTGTTGACAGGAATTGCGTAAACTTGTTCGAGAAGTACAGTTGGTTCATGAGCAAAGAAAAGGAGGCATTGCCCAGGAGAAGCAGAAAGAAGTCGATGCTGCATTAGCGACCGCTGAAAAGTCTTTGAATCGATTTCTCTGCTCCATGGCAAAACAAATGCAGAGTGCGGAGACTGATTTGTACTTATGATTAATAGAGAGACTAAAGAAAGAAAGAACAGAGAATCTGAATTGGATGCATTTCCCTTTACTGTCTTAAAAATTCATAGAAAGTCACAGATATAGCACAACACTAAGAAAGAGAAGAGTCAAAGGAAGATTCCCACATTTTATGAACTTGTTCTTCTGGTTAACACATTAAATAGAATAATCTAAACCTGCTTGATCCATAACATGAAATCTTATGAGATTAATAAACTAAAGGGGGGACTTGATCAATGACTAAAAAAGCTTTACCTGATTGACAGTATTTATATACGTATACAGAGTACCTCTGCTTCTTCATTGAAGATGGAAAAGCAGACACAATATGATCACATTTTAAGACAACAATCGAGGCGTGAACAGAACAACCTCATTCAATCAGACAACAGCGGAAGTAGTACGTCTCAGGTCAACCTCGTTCTTGAGTTTCTCACTCGGCAGTGTTCCTTTGAAGCTTCCATATCTCATGGGTTTAGGTATGTAAAGAGAGCTGAGAATCTTCTCCAAAGCTACCACTGTGTATCTCACATACTTACTCGAACTCGCGTCTTTCTCAACCAATGGCCCGTAGTTTTGCATATAGCTTCTGTAAACCGGTACAATAGCCTGAACTATCTGCTGACAAACTCTATCCCTCAAATCTTTTTCCGGTAAGACCCACGTAGATTGCTTCTTATACATCTCATCAAACGCATCATTGAAAGATTTCAGTCTCTTCTTGACAAGATCACGAGCCGTGGCATGTCCACCCGAGAAGAGTATAAGTCCTTCTCTGCTCAAATGGCTCGGGAGCTTACCCCAACTGTCTCGAAGGAAAACAGTAGCGTAATACTCTTTGTACTGATCATGCTCTTTCAGCCATGAATCTCCTAACTGGTCTCCGATTCTCGTACCTTTTAAGTTCTTGTATAAATGCCAGTGATTGTTCATACCGAAGAAATGAGCAAGCGTTTGATCCGGATACGCTTTCATCCATACGTCTAGATTCTGCTCAATGGCTTTGATTATTCTAAGAACTTCAACCATAAGCTGATTATCTTGGAACCTTTCTGATCTCCAGCTCTTATGTATAAGCAGAACCTGAGTCAGTGTTGACTTGTACTTATCTCCGATTAGTTTATTACAGTAATCAGTTACGAAACTGACTAATCTAGGAACACCACCGTCACTAGGAGGCGGTGTTTGTTTCTGAATCTCGACCTGAACAAGAAGCTCCCAGAAGATTTCCGCTGCACCATCGATAAGCTTTTTGATGAGATCCCTTGTGAAGTTTTGGATCTCGATACAAGCTGCTCCACCAAAGAGACGGTTGAAATCTGCTCTCAGTTTGTTCAAAGACGTAAAGATGTCTAAGAGCTTCAGAAGCTTGATTGGATCTTTCTTGCTATCGGTAACGGTTTTCCCAAACTGAAGAAACGCGAGCATACCAGCCTGAGCAGCAATCTTGGAAAAGCAATCCATCCATACATTTAAACCAAATCTCTCAAACACGTCGTTGCAAAGCTTAAACTCTGCTTCGAACAAATGCTTAACCGCAAACTCTAAATGATTCCCCCACTGAGCAATATACCCTTCTATGCTCTGCACATCGTTGAACTCCGAAACCGAGATATCTAAATAATCTAAATCAAGTGCTTGAAGACTAGCTCTAACATTCAAGCTCCTCACTTCTACGTATATCGAAATACACTTGTCGAGTCTATTATTAGCTCTGAGTCTACCAAGAATGGCTTGTAGTTTATGGATTACAGTTACAGGCAACTGAGACGGCGCAATGCAAGCTTGTTCGCCTAATGATGACGGAGACGCCATCGGAAGTGGAACACTGTTATCTTTCAAGAGCCTCCGAAACTCGTTTTCAAGCTTATCTAAAGCAGCATCCCTAAGCCCGCCATCAAGACGAGCTTTCTCCTTCTTCCCTCCACCGTTTTCTTGAAATTCCCTAAGCCCTTTCAAAGATTTCTTCAAATTCGAAAGATATTTCTCATCAGCAACATTATGATCTTCCAAATACTCAACTATATCTTCTAACCACTGGATAGCTAACCCACAATTCTCACCTAGAAACTTCAATGCTTCCTCTAACCGTTTCAACACCGCTAAATAACCCGAAAGATCGTTCTTCGGATCAGATAACAAAGACTTCTCAAGTCCATGAACAGCATCAAACACCTTAAGCACTGCAGCTGCAGGACCAACTGCTCGGTTAATATGGCCACCAACCGCCACAAGAGCTTCTCTATCGGCTCGTATCGGCCTAACCGCAGCTTCAAGCGACGGTAATCTCTGCTCAATCTCCTCAAACCTAGGACCGGTTTTCCTTAAAGCTAAACCAATGGCTTTTGATTTCTCTAGACTCGATTTTAAAGACTTTCTTGCAGCTATTAAACTCTGAATCCTTCTATCAACCCCAACAGATTCCGCCATTATTGAAAATTCAATCAGAATTAAAAACCCTAGAAAACCCAGAAAAATCTCACTCCAAGAAAACAATCAATCAATCTTCCAAAACTTTGATCCTAATAAAAATGAAAACTTTCGAGATCAAATCGACTCAGAATCAGATGCAAAATCTTTCCTTTACTAACATACACTTCCTTTTCTACTCGACCAAGTTTCAATAAATCAAACCAAACCCCAGAAGCAATAATACTGTGAAAAGAAACAAACCCAGAAACAGAAATTTCCACAGCTACCTACCAAACAAACCCAGAATAAATTGCGAGAACAAAAACCCAAGAAATTTCCAGAAAAGAAGTAATTTTTTTCACTGAGACAACACAAACAGAGGAAATCGAGTGGAGATCTTCTACTTTATTGGGTCGCCGGCGACGAATATAGAGTTTGGCGGAAGAATCGAAACGGTTGAGTTTCTCACAAAGAGAGAGATGCCCAGAAGAAAAGAAAGAAAGAAAAGGAAATCGGAAAGAGAAAAAAAAAAAAAAAAAAAAAAGGAAGAAACTTTTTTGGGTTTTCGACAGTTTTTTTTTTTTTTTTCGCGATGTTCGACGGAAACTGCCAAAGTGCATGACAGTGGAGCACAAGGTTTTCACAGCATCACTTGCGACTTGGGTTAACAAAAAAAAAAATAAACTTGCTAAAAATGATAGTACATTTATAAATTAATCAAATGATAATGATGATAAGATAACTTTTTCAGTATAGTAGTTGAATTTTTGTGCCTTTTCAACAAAATTATGCATAAGTTGTATTTTACTTGAGTACATTTGTCAGAGTTACCGAATCTTTTCTTTGTTCCGTCAAAGATTTTCTGAATTAGTTCCATACAGACTTGTAAATTATCTTCAACTTTGTGGTAACGTTGGAGTTAGACCTAAAACTAAATTACTTGTACGTTTTCTGTTTTTGTCAACATGGAATTATTAAAAAAAAAAATTTGTCGGTGGGAATTTTATTATTTTATTTGCAGAAGTCGCAAAAACGTCAGAGATATTACAAAGGTTCCAAAATAAAATTTACAATAATCATCCGTAATCTTTAGACTTGAGGTCGATAAATTGATGTAATGATTAAATAACAAAATTATATCGTTAATTAATGTGTTCCACGATAAATTCCATAAATCTTTTTCTGATTAGTTTTGTGTGTAAACAACTTTTGTTTGTTTTGGAACAATTTCATTGGCCGAGCTATAAGATTCCTAGATTTAAAAATCGGCGAAATGCACAATATCGTATAATACTTTTTGTATAAGATTGACAAAAGGGATTTTATTGTTAACGCATGTGTATATGTTGACTAGGAAGTGTAGTTGATTCATCTGTTATGTATGACCTGATGTAAATCATGACTAAATCAAAATTGGATTGGACTGGACTTAGAACGGACCCGATACTACTACAGTTCAATTGTAAATTTCAAAGTATGACAACTAACAATATAAATAAATAAAACGAAGAAAAATGATTGTCAGAAAAACGAAGATGTGTTGCTTGGTGATATTTGATTATTGAATGCGCAATACACATGTTTGTAGGTCCTAACATGTTTGACGGAAATTAGTTGACCAAAGGAAATTGTTAGACGAAAGGGATATTTTCATAACTTTTCATAGTTGTACATGTAGTAATTCGTTTTTAATCCGAAATGACGTTTTATCCTCAGTTTCCACTATTTATATAATGATGCTAATGAAATATGATTGATCAAATTTACGTTTTATCCTCAGTTTTTTCAGCTCAAGAAGCAGCTTGACGATGCACTGAGGGAAGTTAGAAGATTAACAGAAACTGTGGAACTGAGCGCAATCAACAATCCCGTTTCGTCTTCGGTGAGAATTTTGGTTATGACAACTTGTTTTATCCGCCGCTGGAAAACAATCACATTGATGGTGGAGAATGGATTGATTATGTCGACATATAAAATCACTAGTGTCGTGATTTAGAGAAGAGTATTATTAGATGATATAATTGTTGAATTTTATGTAATTTAGCTATCTTCATATAAGAAACAATTGCTTAAGTAGTTAATTTTGAACCACTTGGTTGGACAATATATTAAATTCCGAGCGTTTTTGTTTGCTTGGAAACAAAATTATTCCAAAATTTTTACATAAACAAAACTTTTAAAATCGAAATAGGATAAGTACTTGAATTATATATTTGCAATAAACCAAACATTTTGCGCAAGGTGCGGATGAAATTTCTAGTGAAGAAAAATATATGTCAGAGAATAGAAGATGTGTTGCTTGGTGGTATCTGATTATTGAATGCACAATACACATGTTTGTAGGTGCTAACACGCAATCACAATCACACAATTGTTTTAGAAATTATAATACCGTATAAATTTCCAATAGTCACAAAAAATAAGTTTTCATTTTATTGACCGTGATGTGTAATTATTGATCCAATTACCATCATTTTGTTTCGGTTAACAATGGCACTCCTCAACCTCAACCAGTCCCTAACACGACTGTTCAAAGTGAAGCTTTTAATAGTAATCAGGTTGCTGCATTCGCATTGAGAGCGTATACAATACAAGTGAACGAGCAAATAATCTGATCTCTCAAAAGAATTTGAAGAGGTAGGCCAATCAAACCTACACACAAAAAATCCAAAAAATACAGTGGACTATGGTGGGTGCGAGAGGAAACAATGGGAGACGTGACCAAGACCGTGGACCAATTCTCCACGAATGTCAAAGACTTAATTTTTACTCTCTTGTATGTTACTTCAATATCTTCTAAACTTTTCTCTAAACGATATGATTAAAACACTTATGTCTTTGAATTTTTTTTTAATGCAACTCAATAGAAAGCATTTTATCAAAAATAAACAAACAAACATATTGAACCATAGAATTAATATAATCCCAACTCTTAGGAACTTTTTTCTTACAAATTTCCGAATGTATATGGTACTCTTGATAAGTAGATATACGGAAACACCAAACAAGAATTTCCCATAGAACATTTTTCTCTCTTTCAATTACACGTGACGCCCAATATAGACCATTTTAAACTTCATGAAAACTTTTCTCTCCAGGGTAAATAGATAACTTATACTTCTTTGATGATCCAAACGAATCACATGAACCAACGACCAAAGGAAAAAAAAACAAACCAAACAGAAAACGATGTTCTATTGGTTGACCATACTAAAGTTGGTCTCATGTCGAAGAGCTTCGCTATATTTCATAGAAAATAATTAGAGAATTACACTGAACTTTTTTTTTTAGTTTTACCTCCAATTAAGTACTAGAATAGGACCAAACATGGAACATAACTACACATGTATGACCAATGTTTTCTCGATAATCCGATGTCCTCTTCATTGTATACATCGTCTCCAATAATGTAGATCATCATAGTATTCACAAGGTCATTTATATTATAACAAACAGCAACTTTTCTCTCTTCGTCGATGAAGAAAGTCGCGTACGGGAATCTCCACCTCCAAGAATTAATTCTAATCTCATAGGAAATGTAAACAACTTACTCCATGATACGACGTGGGCTCAATCTCATTTGCTACCCATATCCTTATTTCAAATACGTTATAATAGTGCATGAAAGCTAAATGTTTATCTTCTCTAATAGTTGATAGACCGATAATATCATTGTAAGGGCACTCAAATGGCAGATTCAAACGTTCAAATCTTTCTATCGCGAAAGCCCTTTTCTCAAAAAAAAAATAAAAAAATTACATCTTTCTATCGTGAAATCAAAACTTAATAAGATATTCTTTCCAATTGTATCTTCAGCGATTTAGTACGTATTTCCTTTCAAAGGCATGTGATGCAGAGAGATATTTAGAAATATTCCAATTATTTATATTATTTATTTAATTATTTAGATAATTTATTATTATTGTATTAGGGGTTTTCTAGGATTAAAGGATGAGAAGGAAACTCATATATACTTGGGAGTGATCCAACGAACTCGTTAGCAAGAAGGATACGGTTGCAGGTGGCGCCGTGGTGCGAGAGACTAATGTGTTTTGTGTGGAGAACTTGAATACCCCATAATTATCTTCAACCATGTAAGCATGACTGGTGGAGAATGGAGAAGAAATGTGTTCAGAATCGAGATTCTCATCGAAACTCCCTTGGGAAATACTGTTCAAGTAGCGTTATTAGTAAGGAGTATTCGAGAGGGAATATCGGCAGAAAGTCGGACACCAGTAAGAGAATACTGGTGATGAGTCCACAGGACTCTGACTTTCTGTGGCAATGCGTAGGTTAGAGTTTGAAATGTCACAGGAAGCAACAAGGGGATTGGACACCCTTGTGCAAGGTTGCGGCTAAGCAAGGGTGCTTGCTTGTACGTCATATACGGCTGGTGAGTAAGAGTCACAGTGACTGCAAGCCGGCAGCCAGGAAACCGCAGGAATTCCACCGACAGTCGGATGATTGATAGAAAAGGATATCGACGGACAGTTAATCGGATGATTACCCCCAAATGGCTAACCAAAAGGTGGACTGGGTGGATGATCGAGGAATCTATCAGAGGAATGATCAGGAAGTTGGGCAAGTAGTGCAGCAGAAGTGTGGTGACTTGATGACCTGTTGGTCGAGTATAATTGGTTAAAGGTAAATCGAGGTCCAAGGAATCGCCATGTTTCTTATGAGGGAAAGGAAGTTAAATCATTATTGAAAGGTTGAGGAAATCATTGGAGAATATTGTGTTAATATTGCAAGGGGATAACGTTATCGGAATGAGCTCTTATATCACTATATGGGGAATGCCTAATTATAGAAGCAAAGGGGTTGTGAGAAATGGAAGCTAAGGGGGCTGTGAGAAATGGAAACTAGGAGGGGGATGTGTGAGAAATGAAGATTATTGAGGGAAAAGTATTCGGCCCAGGTGTGATAGGGAGAAAAATGGGCGTCAAAGTGCGTAGCCGTTCCAGAAGCGATTGCAGTAACTTCAACAACAAGCAATTTGTTAAGTTTATCCGGAATGAACGGTTTTCCCAAAACAGAGGGTAGAGATGATCTTCTTCCTAGAGATGGAAGGAAGGGGGCGTTCTTTTGGAGAAATTCGTTGAGCTACCCAGATTTAGCGACACGTTGCTGCTAACTTCTTGTACATTGGACATGTATTAGAATGATAGGTAGTTTCTAACTTCTTATATATACGATATGTATTAGAATGTGGGGTCACGACTAACTCTTATACGTCACGAATGTATTCGAGGTGTCCAGAATTTTGGGACAAGTCCAAGGAAAACCTATATAGTCCCAAAGGTCGGAAATCTTTGAGGCACAGTCAGAAAAAGGGTGGATGAGAGAATTCGGGACGAATTCTTTTTAAGGGGCGGAGAATTGTAATATCCATATCCCGGGCCTCCAAAACCAATAGGCCATAACCCATCCCATTAAGGATTTCAAGGCCTAACCCATCTAAAAGCCTAGGTATTTAAGGCTAAACCTAAACCCTAATGATGTGTGGATCAATTAACCTAGAAAGACAGAGAGAGAGAGAGAGAGAGAGAGAGAGAGAGAGAGAGAGAGAGATATGGCCGGTGAGAGAGATGGTGAGAAAGAGCGACGGGAAGAAGGAGGAGAGGAGATCGGAGTCGGGAAAGAAGAAGAATGTGTTGTGGTGGGGAAAAGGACGTGATCATGGAGACAACTTGGAGATAAGAACCGGGGCAACGACGGTTCGTACTTGGCCAGCGATACCAAGAATAGCGACAGAGGCTCGTCTCATTGAGTATGGCGATGCGGCGGAGGAGATGCGACAGAAGCTTCGGCCACCGGGAGCGAGGATGATGCACGTGAACGTGTTTGACACGATGATGCCAAGAGAGGAGGATCTTGTCGACGTGTCGATGACGTGGACGGGACCGGTGGTTCTGGTGCGGCGAGGACGAGTAAAAAGGCTGCATCGGGGACATGGTCGAGGGCGAGGAAGAGCAATTTTGGATGACGTGACACGCACGACTGTGAGAACAACCATCGTCGAAAATGATGGTTCGTCGGACTCCGACGACTCGTCGGAGGTGATTCTGGCATGAAGTAACAATGACGATCGACGACGGCGTCATGGTGGCGGCGGGGATTATTGGGTTCAGGTCAAAACCCTAGAGTCTCCTTCGGTTGCTTCGAGCGCAAGGTAACTCCTAAACTCTAGCTAACTGCATCTGGTTTGGTTACCGAGTCAGGTTGGGTGGAGTCGGTTAGGTAACCGGGTCAGGTCGAACCGATTTACCTGACCGAGTCGGGTTAAAATAGTTTGGGATGGTTTGGTCTGGTTTGGTCTGGTTTAGCTAACCGGGTCAGTTTGATTGGGTTAACCATCTTATGGATTATTCTGATTGTGGTTAATCTATATCAGAATCTGAGTTGGTTATTCTTGTATCTGGTTTTAGCTCACCGCAGACTGAGCCGGTGGTGGTTCCAGCTAAGGCAAGTCATTTCACAACAGGAGCAACAAGAGTAATAAGGTGAGGACAAGTTATGTATTCCCTTCGGTCATACTTGCAATGCTAGTATGTAAATATTTTAAGTTGGTTCTGGAATGTGGAATGATATTGCTAGAGCTTGGTTCCTAAGGTGTTTGGTGATGCATATAGAATCGCTAGTTTGCTTTATGTCTTGGTTGGTTTGGTTGTCAGATTGTACCAGTCTAGCGGACGGACGATTTGTGGAGTATATATGTATATATATATATATATATATGATATCTATTGAGGTGTTAAATCCTCGGCTATATGGAGTATATCATGGTGTAAGAGATCCCTAGGTGAATCTATTGAGGTGTATCTATTGAGGTGTCAGATCCTCGGCTATATATATATATATATATATGTGTGTGTGTGTGTGTGTGTGTGTGGTGAAAGTGTGGGTTGCACTAAAGACGGCATAAGCCAATTGATGGTGTGGTTCTGTTAGGATCTAGCTACGCACTTATTATTCTATATATTGGTTCAAGGCTTTATTTTTTTATATGCTTTGCTTGTGATTATGTATTTGATGGATTGTGTGGCGTTAGCCTACCACCCTCACTGAGTAATTCTCCTCCGAATTACTCACCCCTCTCTCCTATTTGTCTTACACGTATAAGTGATATGCATTGATGAGTCGGGTCGGATCGGAATAGTCAAAACGGATAAAAATCCCGGGATGGGGATATTACAATTTGTTGAAACGATAAATTTCTCTTAACATGTATCAAAGGTGTCGAGTCCAAAGGCGGCTCTCTCCTTTCTATCTAGGGGAAATTGTCTAGAATTTTCGTACGATACTCTCTTTCAAGAGATGATTGCTTCATCATTTTAGATTGAAACCCTAAATTTTCTTTCAGTGTCAAATCTACTGCATCTCATAACTTACTTGTAAGAAAAACATAGCTCTTGGTTTGACTATGAAGTAGTTTTTTGTTTGGTTTTACTATCACAAGTTTTCACAGTCTTTGGTTTTGACTTTTGAAATATTTGGTTGAGAAAGACAGTGAGAGCATTTGTGGCGACCAAAAGCTTTACAATCTCTTTTGGAATCTCAAGTGATGATTTATGTACCACATGATTTGTTGTGGTCGTCTTTGTGTACATGGTATTGATTGTGTATCCTATATTTTTGTTGGTGGGACAAGTGTTGATGGTTTTTGAATTCCCCTTCCTAACAAGAAACTGAAACTTTGTCCCATTCAAAATATATGAGTTTTCCATTCCCTTTAATATGGAGAGTATTTGTCTAAGTATTTGTCCATCTATAATTTTGTATACATCGTGCCTAAGTATTTGTCTTATGGATCGAAGTTGACATAATTGTTTAAACACCAAATGAGAATTTGACACAAGAAAAAATAAATAATACTGCTAATTGTCAAACTACAGGTGGAAAATTTAAATGTCAAACGAAACTTCGTCCCAGTTGAAACGGCAGAAATCAATATAGTTGACCCTTAAACTTGTCTTTAAAGTCGCATAAGTTTATAAATGAAATTCACATTTATTATCATTAAAAACTCAAATTCATTATTCAACACCAAAACCCATTTAACTCATTAATAACTCATTGACTCTTCCAATCATTCATCCATTAGTCAACTTTCCTTTTTTTTTAAAACTGTTCAACAGCAACCACTCATCTCTATTAATTTTTTTTTAATGAATCATGAAAAAAAAATCGAAGAACATAATATTTTATTGGTGCGCAATTAATTCCATAACCTCTACCAAATACCCATATCTTATATGCTAACAATATTTAAACATGAACCACGGCTAATTTTCTCTAATTCAATTATACTTTTAGTAAAGAGAAAAAATTTACAAATCAATCCTTCTAGTAGTGCTAAAAAAAAAATCAAAAGGAAATTACAAAAGTCAAGCCGAAGCAAACACCAAATCATTAACACCTGAAGAAGAAATATTCTCCTGCATCGCGGACTGGTTATGACGGTGTTCTCCTTCGTAAGTCACAATAAGCATCGTTGGATCATCTAATGCTCTTTCCACGTGTTTCCTCGCTGGACATCCTCTAAACGTACTACACTTGTAATAGCCACTGGATCGTAACAAACAAATACACACCGTTAGATCTTTAGATCGTGAAATCACAAAAAATATAAACGGTGGATAAATAGCTGGTGTACGATAGTTACCGTGGGTGTGGTGATCCCTTGATCGGTTTTTGACCGTACTTCCTCCATGAAAATTCGTCTGGTGGAATATCGGCGATCTTTGCACTTATCGCCGGTACTCTCACGGTTCTCTTCATTCGATTTTTTCTGCTTTAATTAATAATAAAAGAAACATATTAATTAACGAATCGAATTAGCTAAAATGAGCTAGGTTTCAAAAGTCAACGGTCAAAAACTAGGGCTCTTATGATCGATAATTTAAGAAACCAGACCGATAAGCGAAAAAGTATATACTAAACCGGAAATATATTCACCTAATTGGATTTTATTAATTAATATAGCCACGGTAATAGTCAACTTAAGAGTTGAAAATTTGAAATTAAATAACGGCAGCATGTGGGGGGTACTACTGGGGTAGTCGTGAAAGTGACAGGTGGGTGACGTAACAAATAGTACCTCTTTTTGCAATGGCATTTTCCGTAACCGGAGCCGGAGATCTTGCCAGAGAAATCCTCCGAGTGCTCATGCTCTAGGCATCTCTTTCTGTAAGGATGACCGGCTAACGGCGGTTTACCGGAGGAAGTTACAGGCTGCGACGGAGTCGATGCGAGGAAGATCGAAGATCCTTTGGAGACGCTTCCGTCGCCGGTTATCGCCGACGACATGTAAGAAGAGTTTAGAGAAACGCTGAAATTTTCCTTGGCGAATTCAAGCTCAGAGCTCTTTGATTTGGATCCGAAGATGCTTGGTTTAGTGAAATCGAGTGTTACGCTTGGTTGACTCGAATGCACGAAACTCGACGACGGTGGAGGAACGAGATTCGTCGGTTTTCTCGCCGGTTGAGAAACAATTGGAGCTTCCGATTTAGCGATTTTCACGATCTGAGGAGACGACGCGGCGGAGGAAGGAGCAGGAGGAGGAGGGGAGTGGACCGGTCCGCGTCTAAACCGAGCGTGTCCGGTACGGTTAAGAAGAGAAATAACCGTTTTAAATTTAGAAACGGTGAAATCAGTTATCTCAGAGCAATCAACGTTTTTGTGTTGTTCAGGACGATTAGAGAGGACACGAATCAGATGCTCCATGCTCTGAATACCTTGCGATGCAGCTTCTTGAATAGCCTTTTGATCATCGATTTTAGGGAAACGCATTAAATCAACGGCCATGATTGATCTGATTTGATTTCACTGATTTTTTGCTTTTGGGACTGAGAAATCAGAGAAACGTTGAAGAAGAAGAAAAATGGTGGATGAGAAGAGAGAAGGAGAAGAAGGCGTGATATATGGGGCAAAGGAAGAGGTGACCGGGTCAGATATTTAGTCAAACCGGGGAGGTTTTGATCTAACGGTCACGATTGAGTTGAGTATTTCCACGGAATAAAGCAATCAAAGTTTGGTCTCCTCAACTTCGAGGTCACTGGACCCCACCTCGCATCCGAATTTTTTTTTTGAATCGTTTCTTCAAAATAAAGATATTTTCAGATTATTAAGATAACCTAGTTTTTCCATAATTATTTTATGGAGGTAAGAAAAAAATAGCTTACTTTTTACCAAAGGTATGGTTAAAATATATTTTTCCAAGTGACTAGTAATTTTTTTATAGACATTTTAAATTTATATGTAAGTATTTTTAATTTTATTTAATCAAAGGTATGGACTGAATTTCCAGAGATTAAGTAAAATACAAATTACTAATTTGATGATTAAAATGTCAATGATGCATTGAGGAACAGCTGGAATTTTGGTTGGGGAGTTGTCAACGAGTCAGGGATGATTAATTATACATAATAATTACGATATTTGACTTTTTTAATTATATTTTATGTTTGTTCCAATTTGAATCTTCTTCTACGTTCTTTCGAGTTCTACGGACGCCATAATTGTCAACTGTATTTACAATTAACTTTTTTTTTTTTGGTGAATTGTATTTACAATTAACTAATTCAATAGGTTACCTATGTAATTTGATGTTTCCATAACAAACTAAAATTTGATGTAGGACTTTCACTTCTTAACAAAGAAAGTATTAATTTAACACCAAGATCAACATGAATATTTTCATTGCATTCTAGAAACCTTCGTCACTTGACAATAAGCGAAACCATTTATTAACTTCTAATCCACCTAATTATTCTATACATATCGTAAAACAATTAATAATCATTCTAATCTAATTTAAATACTAGCAATAATGGTTTGACTAAAAGATTTTAAAAGTCCACTAGAACAGCAATTAGTGAATAACGACAAAAGGAGAGGCAAAAGCTGATCAATTTAAAATTTAAAGTAGCAAATTAGCTGAGAAGACAAATAAAAGTAGTGCTACAAAAAAGAAGATTTTATTATCATTTCTTTTAAAATAGAGCCATTGACTACCTCGGTAACCGGGTGGTCCCGTTAACTCGTATAGGAACCATCAGATTTGGTAAAGGTTGATCCAACGGTGGATCTGTGAATTCTAGTACTCCTCCGTATGACTTTAAGTGTCGTTTTGAGAAATGTATATGGTTAATATTTGGATGTATTTAACTCAAAATACATCCAGATACATTCAGATACATTTTATCAAAACGACACTTAAAATCATACGGAGGGAGTATGTTTTTATGATTTTATGAACCTAAGACCATGATTAACAGTCGGCTATTAATGGGTCTCTATAATTATTTTCAAAAATATTAATTATTTCAGAAAAGAAAATGAACCAATTGTGGAACACCACATGTCATGGGAGTCTCTTAAATGGGTGAAAAACGTTTCTTCACCAAGAGATATGCATATGTCTCTCTTCCCATCTCTTACTTCAATCAAGTTTTATTACTCCCTCCGTTTCAATATGTATGATTTTTTTTACAAAAATTTTGTTTCAAAATGTATGATGTTTTCAATTTTCAATGCAGATTTTAAGAACTAATGAAGATGAATTGTAAACTTCAAGATACATTAATTGATTTTATTGAGCTACTATTGGCTTAAATTTATGGAAAATTGTTTAGTGCAAAAAAAATGTATTAATAGATCAAAATTAATATGTTTTCTTAATATGTGCAAAAATTATAAAAAATCATACATATTGAAACGGAGGAAGTATTATTTTAGTTGAAGAGACTCATTAACATACGGCCGTTAAACATGCTCTAACAAATCTCGAGCCAGCTATTAAGGTTCTCCTCACGTGTCGACTTTATAATTTATCCTGCGGTTTGATTGAGTGTTTCTTTACAAATTTTATGCGAAGCTATAGGATGATTAACTTGTTAAATGTTGATAGAACTCCAAAATAAGAAATACTATCCTCTATATATATATATATTAATTGAGGAGAAACTAAAACCTCATAATCCTAGGTGTCACTTATTGAGACATTATAACTTAAAAAATCATATGTGTCACGCTAATAGTGTTTGAAAGGCTAATTATTATTTTATTAAAAAAATTAAGAAAGAAAAAATTTCCTAAAACTTATGAACAATCCTAAAATTTCACAGAGATTTTCCTACAACATTCCGAAATATATAGTTTCCTCAACTATAAACATTTATGTCAAAAATTGCTTAAAAAAATTATAAAATCTTAAAGATTTAATATACACATTCTAATTACCATAAGATTTATTACCAACTTTCCTATTAATTCTAAAGACATTAGAATTTTTTTTGATTTGTGTATCAAAGATAAATAAATAATGATTTGCAAGTTTTATTTATTTGGCTTTGGTACTATTACAGTTTTTAGTTGTACGTTTAAAGATAAAAATATCGGTTTTGTAAATAAAATTTAAATTTTGATTACTTATTCATATTTTTGTCAAAAAAAAAAATGTAAATTTATTAACTTGAGTGTATATAAATATTTTGTACATTACACACAAATCAAAGTACCAAATTTATTTCCATAAATAAACTAAATAAATCGTAAATAATATTTATTTAATATTTAATGATAGGATTTGAGATTATTTCATAAAATTATTTTTTCAATTTATGTGTTGGTCCTATGTATTTTATGTTAATCAAAATATAGAAATAAATTAATTAAAATTTATAATCCCGCGTTTGACGCGGGTCCAAATCTATTATATACTAATTGAGGAGACAAAAGTTAAAAATCATAGATGTCATTCAAAAAGGGTTTTAGGAAACACACTAATTAAATCAAGCAATCAAAACATTCCAACTTGTCACGGTGGAAATCTCTACATATTTTCAATATATTTAATATATACGGAGCATTGATGACAAAAATATTTACTTGTCAAATACATACCATATTCGGAAACTCAAACCGGTTCAATTAGTAGTATTTTGGTTAGTGATAAATTTGAGTTTAAAAACATTTTCTAAAATATAAAATTTAGATCACTCGATTACATTGTTTTTGTCAAATATTATAAGATAATGTTTCATTTTTTTGGTTATGTTATTGCAAATCAATTTCTTTCATTTTTATTTTTTGTATACACTTTAAGACAATCGAATAATTTTTTCAAATATTATTTTTTCATTTTTTATTTTTTGTATACCTATCATATTAAGACAATCGAATAATTTTTAAGTGAACATTATTTATTTAATATTTTTTTGTATGTATGATTTAAATTAATATATTTTTACTATATAATAAATTAAAATTTATATTCCCACGCTTGGCGTGGGTCAAAATCTATTCACGATATAATAACGAAAATATATATACTATAAGATAATCTAGAGGGAAAATTATATCCCATACCACTTTTTCCAAAATTCTTTATAAAATCTACCACATTTCTAAAACTCTTATAAAATCTACTATACATCATAATTGAAAAGACAATTTTACCCACTTATCTTCTCTTAATCTTGTTTTCTTTTCTCTTTCTCCTTTTTTCTCGTTTTTCTTCTCTCTTTTTCTCTCATTCTCAAACCGGAAAAATTGGAGATTTTCCGGTGATGATGTCGGAGACCGTGATTGACGGTGGCGACGGAGACAATGATCGTGAACGGCGACGCTGGTCGTAGACAAAAATAGTGACAGCGACGGTGCCCACGACAGAAAGTGAGACAATGGTTGTGGACAAGACGACGCCGGTGGACATAACGGCGACGGTAGCCACGACGGAGATGGAGACGATGGTCGTAGACAAGATAACAACAGTGGATACGACGACGACCGTGATCGTAGACAAGAACGGTGACGGCGACGGTGGTCACGACGGAGAAAGAAACGATGGTCGTGGACAAAACGTCAACGGTGGACATGACGGTGACGGTGACGGTGGCCTTGGACACGGCGGTGACGGTGGTCAAAGTCAAAGACGGCGACGGTGGATGTAAACAGAATCGATGGACAAACATGGTTCTATGGACAAAATGTAAATAGATAGTTGATTATCAATGGTAATTGTGTCAATTGACACTCATTAGAAAACAAAATGTGGTACTCAATAAAAGGAATTTGAGAATGTGGTAGATTTTGTAAGATTTTTGTAAAAGTGGTAGATTGTAAAATATTCCCTCATCTAAACGTCCCAAACAAAAACAAAAAGATAATTTATGTAAAAAAATAGTTTTACTAACTACAGAGAAAGTCTTGTAAATAGCTCTGTGTTTATGATTCTTCATTTGCCCCTTATGTCTTCTTCTTAGAATAGGATTTTAGCTTGTCTCCTTTTCTTCTAAGGTTTGGTTTCTGGAGAATCGGCTAAGTATTTCAAAAACGCTGTTCAAAAATGTGTCCCACCCATGTATTTTTCTCGTGAGTTTTAATATAATTCAAACACATGACATAAAGAAAAGAAAAAAAACTACAGAGAAAGTTGGTTCTACAATTATTTTCTTACATGTTTATTTTATTCTCATAAGATCAAGTTATTTGTCAATGCGATTTTCTACTCTACTGTTGATTTTGGGTTACTCGACTAGTCGACTTGACCGGTTAAGGAAAACAGTACGATTAATTTGAAAGAACGTGTTGTGTGTTGTACATTTATAACGTGTTCTGTTCGGAGAAGAAGAAATCATAGATTGATATTTAAAACATTTTTTAGTGTCAACGATTAAATTATAACATAGGGGTAGTTGACCCGACCGAGTTGTATCATTATTATTGTGCACGTCTATCTCTATATAGTTAATTACTTAATTAGTAGCAATGCAAGGAAATCTTTTGTGATCATTTTTTTCTGTAAAATAGATGAGAAATAAATGAATGATCACATTCCAAACTAGGAAATTAATTCAGTTCCATCCTCTTCTTTGTAAAATACGTATTAATTATTATAAAATGTACTGTTCTATATGTTTAATTACATATTTCCTCTGTTCCTATATGATTGGTGTTGTAGAAGATATTCAATCTACATATTTTTTGGAAAGAAATTTTGTTTCATAAACATTAATTTTTTACATCTTCTATGCAGATATTATGAAATTTTAAGGATAAATTGTAAATTTCAAGATATATTAATTGATTTTATTTAATTGTCATTGGTTTCAAATTATAAAAAAGTGTTTAGTATAAAAAAATAAGACATTTTTTTTGTCAACCGAACATTAATTAATTAAAATTCTCACGATTGGTTGCCCAAAAATAGAGGTGGGTTGTTTACATAAGAAAAAGAAAACATCATAGACCGAGCCGACCGAGCTAGAGAACAAGCCTTTGAATTTGATGACGGGGGATCAAGGATAGTGAGAAGAGAGGAAAGTGAATCCGTAAGGCGTAAAATCTGCTGGCGAGGATGGCAAACGCTGGCCAGTCTTCCATCGACTGCGAGAACCTAATACGATCACTACAATCCGTCTCAAAACTCTGACATGGCACATTGTTCTCCAACATATAGCTTATTGCTCCTAAAAAGGCTTCTATCTCCGAATGAAGGGGTGATTGTAACTGTCGAAGCCCCCTCGCATCTAGTAAAACTGTTTGATTTCCTTGATGATAAAACCATCCTAAACCGGATGTGAGATCCGCCTCATTCTAAGACCCATCAACCTTACAACATATTGCCTCTAGAGGTGAAACCACTCTTGGAACTTGTGGTACATGGGTTTGAATTTGTTTTTGGCCCTCATTTCATATCTTACACTCATTAACTGCTTATAAGATTATATTAAAAATTATTTTATTTTTTAATATGTGTGAAAACTTTAGAAGATTAATCATAAAAGAACGGAGGAAGTACTATATATGTGTTTTTAAGATGAGAACCAATGTGTAGAATAAATGAAAGTAAATAAATAACTCAACTCAATCTTGTTGCAAAATCTCATTTTATGTTCACATGCGGTATATGTTCCAACTAGTTTCCAGAGTTTTTTTTTTTCAATATATTCTCGGCTTTTTCAATAATATGTTAATTTTTTCAACAGTAGAAAACTATCCCCATGCTTATATTTTTTACTTCAATATTTAATTAAAGTGTTTCTAGCAAGCAGGTGAAAGAAACGTGTTCGATAGTCGATAGAATGCATGTTGTATCTCTCTACATTTTTTTTTTGTTTTTTTGTTTTTTTGGGTAAAATATATCTCTCTACATTAATACGTAGTATTGTCACTTATTAATTACTAGATAAAAGGATCCGCATATATGCGTGTTTATGATAAAAAAAATTATTATACAGAGTATTTTATAATCCGTAGAGAGTCAAAAATGAAAAAGTAAAAACAAATTTAAATCATTCAGGAAAGTAAACAAAATAAAATCGAAAACGTTGATATCAAATAAATTTTAAAATTACATTTTTATCTTGATTTTTTCTAATTATGTAACTACTCATATATCTATTTGCCCAAAATTTTAAGGAATTGAATCACATATTTTTATTGCAAACTAAAACTAAAAATTTCAATAAGAATTTCTTCGAACAATTGCTTTCCAAAGTTTGCTAGAAGCGAATGATACACAAAGTCTTGAATAGTATTTTTTTCTAGATTAAAATAAAAATATATTCTATTCACACCCTTATTCATATAAAATAAAAATATGCCAACCTATTTATCAAGTAGTAGAAAATCCATCCATACAAACTCATTAGTTTCTAAAAAATATTACCTCCCACTTTTAGATAAGACGTACTATAATATAACGCTAAATACATCTTTTTTGAGTAATTATTGATGTGATGATATCTATGTTGTAAAAAATAGAAGAAAACAAAATAAACTTAGAATGTTTTTATTAATCTCACAAACTAAAATAGATCGACGTAATGTATCTCACCTATATATAAAAAAAAGAGTAATTGGTGTTATTTTTCTAATAAAAAGCTAAAATAAAGTTTGTAGAAGAGATTTTCGAAATTTAAAATTGTTTGATGAGAAGACTGAGATAGCAAAAAAAAAAAAAAATCTATAAAGAAAAAATATTATAATCTATAAAAATTTGGGTATGTAAACCCAACTCTATTTGAATTAAAAACAAAATAATATGGATCTTAATTAATATTCTTATGAGAAAAACTTAAAAACCTATTTCATCTAAAATACGTAAAGAAAAAAGAACAAAAAATTGTTAGGAAAGAAAAAAAAACAAAACCAAGACATATAATAAATAAAAATTAAAAGATAAAACACTACAAGAAAACAGGTGCATTTGCGAGGGCCATTATCGTCGCAAAACCGTCGCAATTGTCTATTTGCGACGGTTTTGCGACGAATTTTAGTTTGTCGCAACTGGCTCGTCGCAAACCAAAAATCGTCGCAAAATCGCCGCAAATATAATTTTCGTCCAAATCCGCCGCTAGTTTAGCGACGACATTGCGGCGGCAATTTGCGGCTGTTTTGCGTCGGCGGAATTTTGCGACTGATTTGCGGCTAAAATTGCGACGGTTTTGCGACTATTTTTTTGCGATTTTTTTGCGACGAATAGTTTTGCGACGCATTTGCGTCTGTGTTTTGCGACGGTTTTTGATGTGATTTTTTTTTTAAAAAAAAATTTATAATTTAAAAAAAATAAATTCGAAAATATTTTAAATTAAATATTAAACATAAAATAATGTATTTTAAAACCGAAAATACGTAAATCTAAATCCGAAAACAAATCTAATAAAACCGAAAATACATAAATCTAATCGAACTTAATATCATCGAGCGGATCCCTGGTCGTCGATGTGCCTCCTTCGTTGTCTGGTTCCCGTCGCATAATCTCACCAAGGACGGGGTTCGTCTTCGCTAACTCCGCGAACATATTATCATAGACGGTCATTTGCCTCTCGAACTTTTTTTCCGTTTCGCCGAGCCGTTGTTTTGTTTCCTGGAGCTCCTTGGCTAATTGCGGATCCGTCGCAAATCTCGAAACGGGACAATATGGCACTCCGTGATCATCCGTCTGGATAGATCCGGTAAATGCCATCTTTCCCTTACGGGTTCGAGGAGCCATCTACAAAATAAAATTAAAAGTTTACAATTTTACATAAATAATAAAAATATAATTTTATTTTTAAAAATGTTAAGTTTTTACCTGTAATGAGACCTGGTTGATCGCCATCGGTGTAATCTGAGTAGGTTGACCATCGGGAGTAAGCTGGGTTGAGAGTTCTTCGACTCGGTCAATGACATTATCTTGGAGCTTGTGGACACGTTCATCAACCCATGTCCCGTCCGGCCTGCGGTGGGTCTTCTCCCAAACCTCTGGCATCGTTGTGGGACTTCCCTTATCCACGGCCTGAAAATGAAAACATATTAGAAGTTGAGATTTTTGTGACCGTAAAAATTGAAAGTAAAAAAATTAATAACTTACAATGTTAACAGCATGCTGAGCATAAGAAATCTGTCCCGAACAGTGTTTTGAAGGCTGGTCAGTACCGCCAACCTTTGTCAATCGAGCAGCCGAGCACCGGGCAGCCTTCTCCTGAGATGTCTCCAACTGCCAGAAGGCGACAAGGCCAGCCCAAATATTGGGATCGAAGAAAGATGGCATACATACCTTCGGATCCGGATTCTTTTGCCACTTCTTCTTCCACCGTCCTATTTGGTAGTTGAGACGGTTCTTCGCTTTCTCCTCAAATTCCTCACGAACTAAACCATTAATCGCGGGATCCCAATAGTATTTTTGCTACAAATTGTCATAAATTAGAACATAAGTTAGAAAATTACAAAATTGAATAAATAAATAAAAATTAAAAAAAATATAAAAAAAAATTACCGCGAATGTTTTGTACCACCGATCCTTGATCTCCGGGGTAACATACTTCCAACTCGTGTGGCACATCTTGAAATCCCGCTCTATGATCTTTCTAACATCCTTTCCGACCGAATTTTTGCAAAACCTAAAAAAAAATATAAAAAGCATATTATGTGTAAATATATTAATAATTATTAAACAAAATTATATTAAAACTATATAAAAAAGATTACTTACCACACAGCGTTGCCGGTAGGCTCAGGTTCCAAATGGGGAAGAACCTGCCGTCCAGGACTCACGAGAAGCTGCCCCAAGGTCATGTCATCCCATGAAAGAACTCGTCCAGGGTTTGCCTCGGGAGGTGGCGTCGGCTGTGACTCAGGCATCCTGGAACCAGAGTGGGAACCAGAGTGGGAAGCAGAGGCGTGCGTGGGATGTGTACGCTTGCATGGTCGTGAATGACCTCTACCACGACCAGCAGAGGTCTGTACGAACTCGCTATAGGTATACTCGTTATCCGCCATCTAATTAAATAAATTTTATAATTTTTGAAATTAGTAATAGCATATTAAAAAAATATGTAAACTAATATTGATTTTAACAATTTTAATGATAACATTAAATAATTTAACAAAATTAGTACATTAACAATTTTAACTATTATAATAACAATATTAATAAATCCTCAAATCGCTAGTACAATTCCATTCCTAATTAATTATTCCTAACCATTCTCCTATAAACCACAATTAACTAATAAATTATATACGAAAGAAAAATTTAAAAATCATAAAAGAAAATTTAGAGAATTACCTTATAAGGTCGGGAAAGATTTGGAAGGTCGAGGGATCGAACGGGAATGATTTGGAAGGTCGACGAAACTTTATTGTAGAGAGAGAAATGTTTTTTGTAGAGAGAGAAGAGAGTTGTGAGGAATGAGCGAGGGATTGGAATTGCTTATATAGGGAAAACGTTTCCTCGCAATTCCGTCGCAATTTGGTCGCAAATTGGGCCGCATATTTCACCCAATGCATGTTTGCCGCCACACTTTTCGTTTCCCGCCCATAAAACGTCGCAAATGCCTCGCAAACATTAAAACAAATCGTCGCAAATGCCTCGCAAACTGTAAATCTCAAGGTGAATGTACGAGCAATTAATAGAGTTGACCGTAACTTTGGTCGCAAAAATGTAGCAAATTTAGCAACGATTTGCGACGAATTCGTCGCAAATCCCACGCAAACGAGGTTTAGGGTATACTTAGGGGTTTGGATGTTTTAGACCAAAATTACGATTCATAAAAGTTAAATATACACTTGTTTAGGTTCTTAGTCCATGTATGAAGCAAAGGTAGTCAATTAATTGATGTTTTTCGTAAAACCGGCAAAAATGATAGATTGATCATATTCTTAGTATAAGTGCATGTATGTGATACTTCGTTATATGTGTTTCTCGATCAAGTTTTAATAAGTTTTTTATTTCAACAATTATAGAGGGATTGTTATTTATTAGACGACTCATACATTTATATTTGAAGAAGAGCCAATATAAATAATGGATTGGTTAGAGTTTAGGGTATCATAATTTGCTACATTTTTGCGAGGAAATCGTCGCAATTTCGTCGCAAATCTTAATACTTGCGATGAAATTGCGACGATTTCCTCGCAAAAACCTAGCAAATTGTGATACCCTAAACCTTAGTGTTTTTTACTTATTCTTAATACTTGCACATGGATGCAAATAATGTTATATATCAATTAGGGCCTCTATGATACATTTTTATATTTGAAGAAGAGCCAATATAAATAATGGATTGGTTAGAGTTTAGGGTATAGGAGTTTGCTATGTTTTTTCGACGAAATCGTCGCCATTGCGTCGCAAATCTTAATACTTGCGACGAAATTGCGACGATTTCCTCGCAAAAACGTAGCAAATTGTGATACCCTAAACCTTAGTGTTTTTTACTTATTCTTAATACTTGCACATGGATGCAAATAATGTTATATATCAATTATGGCCTCTATGATATGTTTTTATATTCGAAGAAGAGCCAATATAAATAATGGATTGGTTAGAGTTTAGGGTATAGGAGTTTTCTACGTTTTTGCGACAAAATCGTCGCAATTGCGTCGCAAATCTTAATACTTGCGACGAAATTGCGACGATTTCCTCGCAAAAACGTAGCAAATTGTGATACCCTAAACCTTAGTGTTTTTTACTTATTCTTAATACTTGCACATGGATGCAAATAATGTTATATATCAATTAGGGCCTCTATGATATGTTTTTATATTCGAAGAAGAGCCAATATAAATAATGGATTGGTTAGAGTTTAGGGTATAGTTTTTGCTACGATTTCCTCGCAAAAACGTAGCAAATTGTTATATATCTTGTTTAAAAAAAAATATTTTTGCACCACACTCGAAAATACATACTTAATATATACACATAATTAATATTAATTTTATTAATCTTCTTCGTCATGATCAGAAACATAACGTTCTACTCCGCCATCTTCGTCATCATCGTCGTCCTCATCTTCCTCTTCGTCTTCATCAAACTCATCTTCGTTTCCTTCTGAATCCTCGAATATCACATCAAGACCAATATGAAGTGGGTCAATTCTTATCAAATCGGTGGTTACCTCTGTAGGGATCGAAACTTCTTCGGTTTTTGTAGGTTGCACTGGGGGTTGATCATCATCAGCATCAGCTGCTAACCCCCCGACAATTCGACCCCTTGGGTTAACTTTAATAACGGATAGCCAATCTTGATCCCGTCGTCCACGAGTATGAGGGTAAGGAATGAAGACTACTTGCTCTGCTTGGGATGCTAAGACAAATGACTCAAACTTGTCAGTGTAGCTCCTATTTCCTTTTACATCAACAACTCCAAATTTGCTGGTTCTAACCCCGAGACCATTGGTTGGATCAAACCAATCACAACGAAATAATACACTTTTCAAGTTCAACACACCAGCATACTCAATCTCAATGATTTCTTTCAAAATACCATAGAAGTTTGTATCGCTTGGGACATGAATACCATAATTTGCAGTGACTTTATTTAGTCCATGCTGAAATGTGTGAAAAATAAAGCCGCGAGTACAATACATCTTACTCGTTTTTATGCTTGCAATGGGCCCCAAAACAAACTCATGTACCCATAAAGGCCAACTTTGTCGAGATTTCTTCGCCACCTAGTGTCAAATTGAAATAATTAGTATATATATAAGTAATACTAATATAACTCATGCGCGCATATGGTTCTTACCTTCTCCCGCAACTAGCTAGCAAAATCACGTTCTAGGTAAAATTGAACTTCTTCATCATTTAGTTCAGGAAATGGTTCTCGTATTTGGCCTTCTAACATTCTGTACACCCGTTAATTAATTAGTTGTATATATATTTTCAATTAATATATATAAATATATACATATATATATACCTCTCATATGGCTGAAAGTAGTTACAATTTAGCATTATATACGTATGGGCAGCTTGCATATGCTTGAAATCACACCACGTTGATTCCTTCACTTTTCCACCCATCCGACCTACATCACAGAAAACATCTGGTACACCCTCCAAGTGATATGTTCGGCCAACCCCACCATCGTCGTATCGTCTACGACGGGTTTTCTTAGTTTTCACGGTTTGGCTAAAGTAGTAAGTAGAGAAGTTTGATGTCTCCTCTGTCAAACTTCCAGCAATGATTGATCCATCTACTCCTGCGAGATTTTTCGCCTTCATCTTCAAATGTTTGAAGAACCTTTCGAAGGGGTACATCCATCGAAATTGGACTGGACCACCCAAATCTAACTCATGTGGTAAGTGTACAACCAAATGTTCCATCACATCAAAAAAGGAAGGTGGAAATATCTTCTCTAAGTTGCAAATAGTGAGTGGAATGTCTGAATTCAACTTCGAGATTTCGTCCTTGATTAAGGTTCTGGCACATATGTCTCTGAAAAATGCTCCAATACCTAAATTAAAACGCCAATCCGGTCCGGAGTAAGTTAATTAATACAATTACAAAATACATGTATGTATATATTAATAACCATAGATAAACGTAACACCTGCAACTGGCTCGTGTACATCTTGCGGTAACAGCTCTTCAAAGGCAAAAGGAAGTAGTCGCTGCATGAACACATGACAATCGTGGCTCTTCATCCCAGAAAATTTCCCCCCTTGCTCAACATACCTTGAAAAAGTTGACACGTAGCCATCTGGGAACTTCACCCACTCCTTAACCCAGTTAATCAAAGCATTCTTCACGGCAGGTGATAGTCGGAAACTGGGAATAGGTGCCCTACCATCTCCTGTTAGATGCAACTCAGGCCTTATGCATAAAGCCGCGAGATCCAGACGAGATTTCCGATTGTCTTTTGTTTTCCCTGCAACATTCAACAATGTGTGTATAATATTCTCAAAGAAATTTTTCTCCACATGCATGACATCCAAGTTTTGCCTCAGCAGATGCTCCTTCCAGTAAGGCAATTCCCAAAATATACTTTTCTTATGCCAGTTATGGTATACCCCATACCCAACAAGCATATTTGCTGCATTACTTTGCCAATTACCTCCAACTTTTACTGTTTCTTCCGCACCATATCCATCCATTTGTTCTTCCAACTCCTCACCTGAGAGGTAAACCAAGGGGGAGGTTTTAACAACTCGATTTCGAAATAACGTCCTGCTCTTTCTATAAGAATGATCCCTTCGAAGAAAACGACGATGGCAGTCAAACCAGCAAGCTTTCCTTCCTGCTGACAATTGAAATGATTCCGTATTATCTAAACAATAAGGACATGATAACTTTCCGTGCGTTGTCCATCCAGATAGCATACCATACGCAGGAAAGTCGCTTATCGTCCACATGAGGACAACCTTCATGTTGAAGTTCTTACGGCTCGACGAATCAAATGTGCGTACACCAACATGCCACAACTGCTTTAGTTCCTGGATAAGAGGTTGTAGGAAGACATCAAGTGATCTTTTTGGATGCTTTGGCCCTGGAACCAAAATGCTGAGAAATAAAAATTCTCGATGCATACACATTTCCGGTGGGAGATTATATGGCGTCACTATGACTGGCCACAACGAATATTGCCTACCAGACATCCCAAAAGGACTAAACCCATCAGTGCAAAGACCCAAATACACATTTCTATGTTCTACAACAAAGTCTGGATGTACCGTGTGAAAGTGTTTCCACGCCTTTGCATCTGATGGATGGGCGACCACCCCTTCTTCACAATCGCGTTCTGCGTGCCACCTCATTGCCCCTGTTGTCTGCTCTGATTGATATAATCGCTTCAGCCTATCTGTTATTGGAATGTACCACATACGCTTGAATGGGACTTTGGTGCGACCACTAGTCTTCTTATATCTTTGATGAGAGCAAAAACGACATTCCTGCAGCTGAGCATCATCTTTCCAAAAAATCATACAATTATCAATGCAGACATCAATCATCTCAGACGGTAATCCAAGACTTGCTACCAATCTTTGTATCTCATAGTAACTCTCTACAGAGTTATTACCCTCTGGCAAATACTCTTTAAACAATTCACCCTATTTATCCATGCAATTTTCACTAAGGTTATCTTCGCTTTTAATTGTCATCATCCTAGATGCTAACGACAATTTTGAAAGCCCTTCTCTACATCCTTCGTAGATAGGTTCGTTAGCAGCATCTAACATATCATAAAATTGTTTAGCACGCGGGTTTGGTTCTTCAAAAGTATTATCACTACACGAAGCAGTAGTTTCTTGAAATGCATCATTTACCATATCATTAAACCTATTTCCATCTGTATTTCCATATGCAGATTCATTAAAATTATCATGACCATACTGATAATTACTATCCTCATAATTACTACCACCTTCTACATTCCCACGATAATTACTCGTACTTGAACTACCCGGAACATTGACAACAAAATCCTCCCCATGCGAAAACCAAACATAGTAGTTAGGTAAAAACCCCCTCGTAAATAAATGTTTCCAAACAGTTTGCGTATCATGTGGAGCAAAGTTTTTGCATTTCACACAAGGACAGAAAATTTTCACGTTACCGTCGTTGGTATATCCTGCGACAGCCCGTTGGTTGTTTATCGCCTGGGTCAAAAACTGGTCAAGCCCTTCTCTAAATTCTCCAGACACTTCGCCAGTTTCTGGATCTTTGCGGTCGTTGTACATCCATGCTCGAACCATGTAGACCTCATGATGCGAAGACATCTTTGGTTAATTATCAAAATAATTTCTCTTTAAGAAATCTTAGAAAAAAAAAATTTTCTCCTCGGATTGTTTTTAGATTATGATTGGAATGTTTGTTGTGAATTCGTTCATCACACATTCGAGTTTTTTTATAGAAAATTGGTTTGTTTTGCTACTAATTTGCGATATTTTTGCCTCTATTTTGCGACACATTTGCGACCAAAAATATTGCACCCATAGTCCGGTAAGCATCATAAACACGTGTTGTAATAAATTTGTCGCCAAATGGTAGCAAATTTTATTTCCTCGCAAAACAGACGCTAAGTAGTCTCTATTATTACAAAATATCTTACCACGCAAAACCGTCGCAATATTTGCGACGATATTGCGGCGACTATGCGATGTCGACGCAAAATTTGCGACGGTTTTGCGTCCAAACATTCAAATCGACGCAAAATCGTCGCAATTTTGTATTTATAGTTTGGTAAGTTACTACGACGAAAATTTTGTATTTATAGTTTGGTAAGTTAAAATTTAATTTGTACTTTTTTGTTATTAGTATTAATGTATTAGGGTGACAAGTAAATTTTTTGAAACTTATATTAATATAATATTATGATATTTTATTATTTTAATATTACTAATTAACAATCGATATATATATATATATATATATATATATATATATATATATATATATATATATATAGTACATTATTGCTTAAAAACGTATTACAAATAAACTGCTAACATAAACATATATTTATTTTTATTTCCTTCTATTGATGACGTAATGTATTACTCATCATCAATTTCTTCACCATCATCCGTCGTCGACCTTCGTCATCTACTTGGGATAACCAATTGTTTGGATTTCGATTAACACGACTGCTACTACCTTCTTCTGTGAACATTGTACCCATGTTTTTGTTTAGATATAACCTGTCAAATAAATAACTTGATTTTTGTGTAATGCATGATACTACTTAGTACAATACCTTTAAAATATATATTGTAACTTACATTGCTTATGTTATTCAGAGTAATGTTAAGATATGGTGTCGCCCTATCAAACTTAACAACTACAACCTCCTTCAGAACCAATACCGAATCCTCCATTATGTGCGGCCCATATTTGTTATCAGATATGGCGGACCTATGAATGCTCGCTTGTACAGTCCCGGTAGGATCTTTCAGGGAAAACAAATAACATTTATCGATTACTAAATATGTAATTTGTTAAAAACATCTTTTGTTATAACTTATATATACATTTTACCTTTAATATGACCATCGCGTCCCCCAATCCATTAGGTTCCATTTTATGAATCACTGCTACCACATATGGTACGTGACGCCATTGTGGTTTTATTTTAAGCAACTCTTTTACCAGTGTCCACCCACGTGTGTGTCCACCTGTATATATTCAACGTAGAATAAGTAAACTATATATAATTAATTAAATGTCAATTAAACAATATACAAACTTTGAAATATAATTATTTATGTTTCTTATATTAATAATAATAACAGTTTAGACATATAATTATTTATGTTTCTTATAGTAGTAAGTAAATGTTATTACTAATATATATTAATAATAATAAAATTTCATTATACCTGTTAATTTGTTGACATTTGCAATTGTCGTCTTCCAAAGGACATCGGTGAACGATGGATCTTCTGTCTGGGCAACACAGTTAACCATCTGTACATGTCTCTCATAAGAATTGCATTCTTTCAACATCGATTCTTCAAGTTTTTTCCTTGCCCGTTCTTCTGCTTGTCTCCCACCAGCCAGACCCGAAATCAAATATCGATGTTATCCATATTTGTTAAGTATAGAATGTGAGATAATTAATGTGGATTTTATAGAATGTTCATTTCAGTTTGCGACTAATTTGCAACTATTTTCCAAGACTTTTGCGACTGATTTGCGGCTAAAATATTACACTCATAAACAAGTAAGAATCAATTAAAACGTGGGCAACCTACTTTCATCGCAAATCCCTCGCAACCCTTATATGGTCGCAAAATTGACGCAAATTTGCGACGGTTTTGCGTCAAGTTGTACGTTTGGACGCAAAACCGTCGCAAAATTTGATTCGCCGCAAACGCGTCGCAAAAGTTGCGACGGTTTTGCGTTGAGATGTATTTTTGGACGCAAAACCGTCGCAAATTTGCGACGGTTTTTTCCCACGCAATATTAGCGACGAGTTTGCGTCGTATTGCTAAATGTCGTCGCAAATGTCTCGCAATTTTGCGAGGTTTTTTTCCCGTCGCAAATTTCCATCGCAAATGGCTCTGTTTTCTTGTAGTGAAACCTAGCTTATTAACTCATAATTTAAATGAATTATTCATTAGAGCTTATTTCATTTTCTTTTGATATATATTGTTTTTTATAATCTACTTGATAGTTATAGATATATAAGTTTTTAAAAAGAACAAGATTTTTCATGATATATATAGCATAATCTAATTGGAAACAAATTTAACACGTGTCAAAATCTCGGATCGATCGATTTGTCACGTGTTGTGATCGTGTTAATTATTATGTTTGACGCATCAAACTTTATATAATAAGATATATATTGATTTTTATAATCTACTTGATAATTATAGATATACTAGGTAAAAAGACCCGCATATATGCGGGTTTATGAAATATCTTATTATACAAAGTACTAGCTGATTTGCCCGCACCCGGTGCGGACATTAATGTATATAAAACTTATAAACGAAATGTGACTTTGAATAGTTTAATTTGCGCCGATTGTAATTTCTCGCATAAATGTCTACACATTTAAATGTTTATTTTATATATATTCATCTGTTTACTCCACTAAAGTTATTTTCTAATTCACTTACGACTCTCTATTCTATTAAAGACAAAAAATTCTCCAATTCACTCATAAATTTTATTTGTGTTCAACTTCTCATAAATGAAAAATAGTTTAAAACGTTTAGTTGACTAAATTCGTTGATTTTGAAGGTTACTAAACCCTGACACTCACACACTGAATAAAATTACGGTTTAATTTAGTTTGACTATAGAAAATTTGGTTCGTATGTAATGTAGGATAAAAAAATAATTTTTTAATTTGATTTGTTTTTTGGTGAAAATTACCGGTTAATTGCGGGGTGCTTGATTTATTTTGGTACATGTTTTTGTGCCCACAAAGATGGTAAATTAATTGGTAGGAGTTCGCAATACACCATAACTAAAGAAACCAGATCATATCGATTTTGAAGGGTAATAAACCCTTGTATAAGAACATAAATCCTCCAAAACATGATATTCTATTTTTATCCTATTTGTTAAAAACGGAAGAAAAGAGGGACTATTCCAATTCTATCAGCATCTCGTAATGTGGATGATACATGTATGCCACAAGCTACGAACACAAAAACTTAACATATGTAAAATAAATAAAGATTGAAATTTCTGTGAATCTATGGTTTCTTAGTCTACCAATGACAAATTGGTAAGTGAAGATTGCTCGAAGAAAAATTAACATAGAAACAAAAGTAGTAGACTAAAATCTAAAGTAATAACTAATAAGTAATAACCATTCAAAATCAATAGAAAACAAACACAAAGTGTCATAGTATCAGAATCATAATAAAAAATAGAACATGGAGCTGAACAAAATCTAAAAACACAATGCATGACAACTTTCTTAGGAAATTCTCTGTTTTGTACATATGCTTTGTTTCTCCTCAAACTATAGAAACATTTATTGTAAAGATGTTTCTGACTTGAATGCCAATTTGACATTCATTTAAAAAAGGAAACACAAAGCATGACATGATATTTAGAAATAAAATAAATAAATACCAATTAAAATCTTGATAGGTTAAAAAAAGAAAATCTTGACAATTGACTAATTTATTGGAAATCCTTGAATGTGAATATTAATTTAGACGAAGTGCCATACTTTCAGTTAGTTCATATCATTTAACTATTAGAAATGAGATGCATATTAATTTTATTGTGATGAAAACTCTATTCAAAACTCAATTTTTATCGTGATGCATTATAACGTTTTTGAATTTTTTTAGTAGGATTGAAGCTTGACTTATAGTATAAAATCAAAGTTTGAAGTACAATATTCTTCGGTTTTCTTTTGTGTAATCATATACGGCTTTAGTTGACTAATAACTCATAGGACTTTCTTGGTATTTTTGCATACATGAGTCTCGTAAGATTCAACCTAATTAGATTTCTTTGATCAAACTCATGAGTCATGAAGATAACAACAATTAGGTTTGATGTTAAATTCATCGGTCCGTTTCTTGTACCATGACAGAAAATATACTTTTAATTTAAAGAAAAACATAATCTTTCCAGGAGTTATATTATCAGTTTATGCAATTATTAATAGGAACAAAAGAAAATGTTCTTTTAATTAAAAGATAATATCACTAAATTAGAGTTTATAAGTAACTGTGAGTCTAAATAGAATATATCACAATATTTGATTGTTATATATCCATAACAAAAAAATATAAAACAACCGATTGAACATATCCATTATTACTTCCTACAAAAAAAAAGGATCCATTAGTTAGACATGTTTTAAAAAACTCTAAAAATAATAATTAAACAATCGAACTTTTAAATTAGATTTTCATTAAGGATATTAACAAGAAATAATACAATATTTAAGTAAAAGTATTATTAATTATAGTATTCTAATAATTACTATAAGTTTTTAGGATTTATGATTTAAAATTAGTGTTTAAAAACCTAGTCAATATATCCAAAAACTTTCTACATAACTTAACCAATCCCATAGCTATTATTCATAATTAAACAAAAATTTCAAATCAAATTACATTAAAGATTAGAAGAACGTAATTTCAAGTTTCAATTTCTTCGTCAAGTATCTACATATATAATACCATTTTTTCGGATCAAAATCTAAACAGTTATAATATTAACAATATCTTTAACTAAAGAAGCAACCAAACTTGTTTTAATTTAAAATTTAAAAACGTTAATAAAAAATAAAAATTACCTTTGGATAATACCATACGATAATACCATATGTTTTTCTTATCGAAACATTCCAAGATTTGGTTTTCGAGAATACAAAGAAGAATCTGAAACAAAACATACACCAAATCATCAACTCGATGTACATACAAAATTTCAAATAAAATAAAATGTACATACAGTGAAATAAATAAATAAATAAATATATATATATATATATATATATATACAACGTTATACTAACATGATAGGCAAACGAGCACAATCATATATAATCAAATAATGGATTTGTGTTAATAGGAGAAAGTCATAAATCGAACTCTCATGCACTTATACTAACAATAAATCTTAGCAATCATGAAAAGTATACAAAAAATACATAAAAAAGGGAAACATACGATTGTGTGATGCCTAAACCAAAAAAAAAAGTCTATATATAGGGAACGATGGAGAGTTAGATAAGGACGGAAAAATGATTCGATAACATCAAATTTAATATTTATGCATAGATATCTAAAATATTTTAATAGTAATTTTTTTATGGAGTATGTCTCTAAATAAATAAATCAATGACAACACAAAACTAAATCATTTAAAGACAACAATATTAAACAATTGTAATAAAAATTTAACTTTCATTCTGGTAAATAGTTACCCCTCTAATAATATAATAGATTTTATAATGCGTAGAAAGTCAAAAATGAAAAAGTAAAAAGCAAATTTAAATCACCCATGAAAGTAAACAAAATAAAATAAAAAACGTGGATATCAAATAAATTTAAAAATTACCCTTTATCTTGATTTTTTCATAATTATTACTCATATATCTATTTTCCACGATTTTAACGAATTGAATCTCATATTTTTAGTTATAAACTAAAACTGAAAATTTCAATAAGACATTCTTCACATAATTGCTTTCCAGAATTTGCAAGAAGCGAATGATGCACAAAACCTTGAATAATATTTTTCCTACGTTAAAATAAGATTATATTGTATTAACACTCTCATTGATATAAAAGAAAAATATGCTCACTTATTTATTAAGTAGTAGAAAACCCATCCCTATAAGTTTATTAGTTTCTAAAAAAATATTTCCTCCTACTTTTGGATTACTATAATATAACGCTAAATACAATTTTTTTGAGTAATCATTGTTGTGATGATATCTATGTTGTAAAATATAGAACAAAAAAAAATAGAGGTAGATTTTTTTTATT
This sequence comes from Draba incana, assembly GCA_963576765.1. Taxonomy (NCBI): domain Eukaryota; kingdom Viridiplantae; phylum Streptophyta; class Magnoliopsida; order Brassicales; family Brassicaceae; genus Draba; species Draba incana. The sequence continues at coordinate 10,864,766 of OY755212.1, read as the reverse complement.
AATCTCACAAAATAAAATAGATCGTCGTAATGTATCTGGCCTATTAAAAAACAGAGTGATCGATGTTATTTTTCTAATGAAAAAACTGAAATAAAGTTTGTATAAGAGATTATTGAAGTTTAAAATTATTTGGTGATAAGATTGAGAGGGCAAAAATAATTTGTATATAAAAAAAATATTATAATGCTTAAAGATTCGGGTATGTAAACCTAACTCTATTTGAATTTAAAATATATATATGTGTATTGATTAGTATTCTTATGAGAAAATCTTAAAACCTATTTCATCAAAAACACATAAAGGAATACGGAAGAAAAATTGTTTGAAGGAAAAAAACAAAACCGAGACACGAAATTAAAACAAATTAAAATAATAAACCTACCTTATATTCTCATCATCTCATCATCTCATTATTTAAATGAATTATTCATTAGAGCTTAGTTGATCATGTTTTTCATATATATTGATTTTTATAATCTACTTGATAATTATAGATATATAAGTTTTTAAAAAAGAATAAGATTTGTATGATATGTAGAGCAAAATCTAGTTGGAAACAAATTTAACACGTGTGAAAATTTTGGATCGATCGATTTGACATGTGTTGCGATCGTGTTAATTATTATGTTTGACGCATCAAACTTTATATAATAAGATAAGTGTTAAAAAAAGAATAAGATTTTTATGATATATACAGCAAAATCTAATTGGAAACAAATTTAACACGTGTCAAAATCTCGGATCGATCAATTTGACACGTGTCGTGATCGTGTTAATTATTACGTTTGATGCATCAAACTTTATATAATAAGATGTGGTAATTTTAGGAGGTCATGAACTATAAAAATTCATTTTCCTAAAAGTAATAGGAACTAATCCCAACTGTTTTTCTATGTTTAGTGGTATTTATCTTTTTTTTAAAGAATCTTAAAAAAAGGAAATATCGATTTTTTTACAATTTCGTTTTAAATTTTTATTAACATTAATATTTAAAATAAAAAGGAAATATGGGATATTACTTGTTATTATCAAACATTTTCTTTTAAAAGAAGAAAAATAAATAAAGTTAACTAATGACGTGGACGTGGTATTTATCCTTTTTTTTAAAGAATCTTGAAAAAAGGAAATATCGATTTTTTTACAATTTCATTTTTAATTTTTATTAACATTCATATTTAAAATTAAAAAGGAAATATGGGATATTACTTGTTATTATCAAACATTTTTTTTAAAGAAGAAAAATAAATAAAGTTAACTAATGACGTGGACCAATAGAATCGGGGTTTTTAATCAAGCGCTATAACATCAATTTTTATATAGTATAGAAGCTTCTTTATTTATTTGGATGACAAAATTCAGCTAGAACGGACCAATCATATATTATCAAGAAAAGAAAAGAAATCAGAAGAGTCATTATCAACATCAATGAAGATCATAGTTCAAATTAAGGAAACACATCATAAAGGTATTCATAGGATATATTTTTGAGTATTATTATGAGACTGATCTTCTTCATTTTGTTTGAGAGGTTTGTCCTTTCTCTCCGACCTTTGGTTTCTCTAAATTAGCCTTGTAATGTTTTAACAAATCTATAGTTTTCATCTCCATAGTATTCACATTATCCTTTAAAGTAGGCTGAACATTGCTCTTTGAAACGCATAGGATTTGTATAATTTTTTCCACCTTTGCTATGAATGGTCTCATTTTCACATAAAAATCTGATCTCTGTTGTTCCGGAAGAGACTCCTCCTGAAAAGAAAAAAATAAACGTTTTAACAAGAAAAGAAACAAACACAAAGAAGTTTATATATGACATTTTTTTTTTTGCAATAACCAACTGATTTTGCATTAAATCCATAACACTCTTTCATAAGTTACTTACTACTATTACGTGCAAACTATTCTCCTAGTAAAAATTGAAAATGTACTTACCACATTCAATCTAGCTGTTAATTTCTCGTACATTACATTCAGTTGTGGTAAGTATATATCTTTCATGGATTTGATCTGCAAAGATCATACGATTACTCATCACCGTGATATCTAATCTATGCAAGATATAGCAAACTTTTTTTTGGGGATAACTTATATCAAATACAATATAGCAAACTAGGGGTGGGCGTTCGGTTCTCCGGTTCGGTTTCGGTTTGGTTTTTTGGTTTTTCGGTTCTAGCTAAAATGAGTCCATATAGAACCATATGAGTTATAGGTCGGTTCAGTTCGGTTTTACTTTGGTTTCAGTTCGGTTCGGTTTCATATTTAGAGATCCATATTAGAACCGAATTGCTTCGGTTTCGGTTCGGTTTAGGTTCGGTTTCGGTTATTAATAGAATAACCGAATCAAAACTAAATAAATCAAGTGTCGAATCAAAAATGAAATACAAAACATTATACGTAAAGCGTTTTGAGTCTAAAGTCCATAATGAAATATCAAATGGAATACAAAATGAAACACAAAGTCCATAAACATAAAATGAAACACAAAATATCTTAGGACCAAAACATAAAATCTTGTATAAAACATAAATTCTTAATTTATGTTTCGGATATTTCGGTAATCCGTGGATTTTCGGTTCGGTTCGGTTTCGGTTTCGGTTTTTCGGTTCTAAGCTCATAAGATCCATTGGGTATTTAAAAAAAACAGTTCGGACCCGGTTCGGGTAATATCGGTTCGGTTCGGTTCGGTTTTTCGGTTCCGGGTATTTTTGCCCACCCCTATAGCAAACGTTAAAACGATATAGCGAACGTTAAAAGAGAGAAATACCTTTTGGTAAACCTCCTCTTGCCAGTCATTTGCATTTGCCATTAAATCTATGGCTGTTAAGAAAAAGAAAAAACAAGATTAGTTAAAAAGAAAAAAGCGTGTGTACACCACTACTAAAATCTATATCAGATGAACACTATATATCTACAAAACCAACTTCTAGTGTGTACAAAAAGACGAAGATCTCAATTGTTGAAACGGTTTATTTCCTAGAG